>OX465433.1:6258207-7458207 GCA_950005045.1 Agrotis exclamationis | reverse complement strand
CGTGCTCATCACACAAACATTTGTCCTGGGTGGGAATCGAACCCACGACCTCCGGCATAGCAGTCAGGGTCACTAACCACTAGACCAACAGAAACAATATTAATTCCACGGACGACCGCTCGCCACACTGGACATGTCCGCTCGCATCAAAATTCAGAATTTATATGCATCGCGTGGCGCGGAACGCGGCTCCTTATATAGGAGTCGGGGAGGCGTGGCCCGCGTGTGCCGCAAACGGTTCAAGCCAAATCCGACTTTCGGCGCTACAGGTTACGGCGCTGAATCCACTGCGGGTAATGCAACGTGTGTTCGCGGTTCTACAGAACAACGTCTATGAATAAAACTGAAAAATACGATTTTTTTTCTACGTATTTTTGCAGGATAAAAAGTAGGTATCCCATTTTATGCCCAGGATAATAAGGTATAATTATACCAAGTTTCATCGAAATCGAAGCGTTAGTTTTCACGTGATGCCTGCATATACAGACAGACAAAAATTTTTTTAATCACATATTTGGGTTTGGTATCGATCCAGCAACACCCCCCGCTATTTATTTTTTCAATATTTGTACAGAATTGACCCTTCTACAGATTTATTATATGTATAGATAATAAATACATTTAGGCACATAGATACTAGTGCACTTGAGTTTAGTATTATAGTATTGAATACTACATGTTAAGGATACTTTCATGCAGAACGTCTAAATGGACACTAACGAGTCACTTTGTAAGACATTAGTGTACTTGTAACGTGAAGTCGTAATTAGTGAGAACTGCTGTCCATTTTCTTTAGGGGTAACCCTTTAGTTGCCATTTACGGCATTGTATCGTAGAAGGGATGAGATAGGTTATATATATATTTCTTAGTTTTTGACTACTTAACTGCCATAGCCAGTGGTGACAAAATCAGTGGCGACAAATGGGACTACACGTTATGAAGAATTGTAAAAAAAAGTCACTTGAATTACATTAACTCAGCACATGAATCCTTCCCATATACAAAACAGTTTTGTTTCATTCACTAAAAAGATGCAGATTTTAGGAAACATCTGTCATCATCGGCCCTTTTCACAACTGTATTAGGGTCGGCTCTCAGTCGAACTGGATGCAGCAGATTATCATAATGTTACATGGAGTGACTGCTTATCTGACCTCCAAAACCCAGTACCTAATCAGTGGTTTTAGAGCATCCTATTCGATACTATTGGTAAGACTAGCTGGTAGCTTTTTTTTTTGGGACAAACCCACCACACTATTCCCAAACCACTGCAACTCCTGAGAGCCAGAATCAACAGTGGCAACCACCAGAAAAGCGCCAAGACAATGAAGCTCGACGTGTCCCGGAGAATGAATTTACCTGTCTTAGATCCTGCACGAAATTAATCAGAAAAGAATAGTGGAGGAGTAGGAAAAATATGTAGCTGGTAGCTGTCAGACTTTCGACCTTCTGACTAAAAGACTGCTAAAGATCAAATAGCAGCTGGGACCAATGGCTTTACGTACTTTCCGAACACAGGAAACTCCCACCCACCCACGAACCAACCTCGGATAGCGCGGATAAATCTTGAAGATCGACCTGTTTAGCTGTTTTTTTTTTAGACAGACTAAAAACTTATTTCTATAGTTTGTGTATTGACGTCCTTTAAATCTAGAACAATTTATTATACAAACAAACCACAGAAGAAATATTGGTACTAAGTAGAATCTCCTTTCAAGTAAAAACGAGACTTTTTTTTTATTTTTTGCGTGGTAAAATCATCAAATGAGTCCTCCCACCCCGGGCAGGGCGGGAGGGACTGTCAGACTTGTACTGACTAAAATCCACGGTGTCCTTCAGTAGCCCTTTATGTTCCGGGGTCACGGTAATGAGATAAGTCCCGCGACCCCGGCAGGCTTTGGCCCTCTAGAGAGGGGGCCCCGTCATTATGCTGACGCTCTTTGAGGCGCGCGTGGAACACAACGCGCCGTCGACCCGGGCATGGTCCATGGTCGGGCTGCGAGTTGCCCTTTACTCGACGCCCGCATGCCCGCGCCTACGGTGGCCGGAGATCGTCTTGCGACGTCCGTCGCCGTGGGCGTCCACCACAAGTAAAAGCGTGACTTAGCAAAATAAAAAAAAAAACGTTTTTCTCACCACCCAGTGTAATAACCAACACTACCCTCGCAAAATAGTTTCCTAATACAAATTAGAGGGAACATGTTCAACATTGCGTTAGGTACTAAAGAGGTCTTACCCTCGTCACTCCGGCGTTTCGAGCAGTAGAGAGGGCACACCTTGAGACAGAAGAAAATCGGCTTATCTGGAACGAAAATGTAAGCACTTTTAATATAATCCTATTTATTTAGGCTGACGTGTAAGATTATTTACTATAATGTATGAGATGTCAAAACTATACGGACTGATCACTACTTCGGTCCAAGCGGTGGGCGGTGCGGCGGGCGGCGCCAATAAGACATTACTTTGTAAGTACCGAATTCGTCACTGGAGGCGCCTTGTGGCGTGCTTCAAACATTTCTGTACATTTGATATTTCCGCTCCTCGCTGCCACGCACTAAGTCACAGCTAAGCGACAAGGTCGTGATCAGAAAATTATTAAAAAAAAACCGGCCAAGTGCGAGTTGGACTCGCGTGAAGAGTTCCGTACGATTTATTTTTTGCCTACCTATAATTTTAACCGCAAATAATAGATGAATTGAAATTTACGAATAATTGAAGATTGGTACGCACAATATTGAGTGATTTACCATGTTATTTTAATATCATGGACTTCTTACAGGTTTTCCTATAATCTATAAGTAGAAAACTAATTTCTGTATTTTTTTCAAAATTTTAGGTTCAGTAGTTTTTTTTTCTATTTAGGTTCAGTAGTTTTTTTTGTCTATTTTCTTGAATAACTTGGAAACTATTTATTTTAAAATTACAAAAAAATACGTTTAAGGTCACACGATGCAGTTTTCAATTATTTTTTTTTTTTTAATTTTCCCCTTCCCCCCAAAAATTACTTCTATTCACGTCACACCTCTGTGCTTGGGTCACAGGAATTGATATGTGTACAAAATTTCAACTTAATCAGTCTAGTAGATTCGGAGATAATTGACTGTAAGCGACAGACAGACGGACACACGAGTGATCCTATAAGGGTTCCGTTTTTGTATTCGGAACCCTAAAAATAAAAAAACCTTATGTAAAAATTAACTGTATGTACCGAGTTTTGTTCAAAATTGCTGAGGAGTTTTTACGGGAAAGAGTTAAAACACATCCATAATATTCATACTTCCATCCAACTTCAAAAACACACACACACATACATATTTACACAGATAATTTACTAAATAAACAAAACAAGCCTAATAAGTATTGAAAAGGTCAGACGAAGGGTTCACATTAAGCAGTAATATAAATAATAAAGTTTAATATAAAATAAAATTGTTAGACAAACACTAATTAATTATTCACGGTTCCTAACAATGGATAACAAACAAGTTTTAATAGTAAAATCTTAGAATAAACTTTGATTTAATTGTATAGAGTATTGATTTCCACATTTTCAAGTAATTATTTTTAATGAAGACTTCAGCAGAAGTTTCTAAAAAACATCTAATTGATGTGTTAATTATTATTATAAGTGAGTGATTGACAAAGTCTTGTGTAAAATTTTTGTTTTAATAGTGTGATAGTATTTTTTTTTAGCGTGGTAAAATTATCAAATGAGTCCTCCCACCCAGGGCAGGGCGAGAGGGACTGTCAGACTCATACTGACTAAAATCCACGGCGTCCTTCAATAGCCCTTTATGTTCCAGGGTCACGGTAATGAGATAAGTCCCGCGACCCCGACAGGCTTTGGCCCTCTAGAGGGGGGCCCCGTCATCATGCTGACACTCTTTGTGGAGCGCGTGGAACACAACGCGCCGTCGACCCGGGCATGGTCCATGGTCGGGTGGCGAGTTGCCCATTACTCGCCGCCCGCATGCCCGCGCCTACGGTGGCTGGAGATAGCCCCGCGACGTCTGACGCCGTAGGCGTCTACCACTGCGGCTGGGGCGGAGGGAGAACGCTGTCCTCTCTCTCTCGCGGCTCGCCTCCTCCTTCGCGAGCATAACTGCTTCGCAGAAGGAGGCGACCGCTTCCCACTCCGTCTCGCCCCGCAGCATGGCAGTATGAGGAAGGATAGAATAATTATTTTCTTTAAACTTTTAACAAATAAAACAGACACTCAAAAGAATGAAATGATTTTGTGACCTAACCACGAAATGAGTTCGTCTGCGGGGCTATTGCGTATCTCTGTGTCTATGTGGTGATCATCAAATAGCTGTCAAAAGGTAAATTTCGTATTGGCTTTTGCATTTGCAATGAAACTGATAAATGTAAATATTCCCTAAAATCAACTATTCTAACGCTCTTGGGGCACTCCACTCCTCAACTTAGCCTCATAACAGGTATCAAGCCATACAAGTTCAGTGGACAACCCCTGGTCAGTGACTATCAAGTTAGCCAATAGCCCTGCTGATCTGAGTGGACCGCAAGGGACTGTCAAACTCAGAAAGTCCACCATGTTCGTTAGGTTGTTCATTTGCGTTCCAGGGTCATGGTTTCCGGCTTAGACAGTCCTGCGACCCAAAACATCATCATCATCATCAGCTTTTAAATGTTCCCTCTGCTGGGACACAGGCCTCCTCTCTGTGAGAGGGAGCAGGCCGTAATCCACCACGCGGGCCCAGTGCGGGTTGGTGAATGTCACACGTCCCCGAATTTTTGGTTCTAGGACATGCCAGTTTCCTCACGATGTTTTCCTTCACCGTTTTGAGAGTAGTGGTGTTGAAATAAATTAAGTACACAAAGTAATGCGCCTGACTGGGTTCGAACCCACGACCTACAACTCGTAAGTCGAGGCTGATACCACTGGGCCACGACTGCAGCTCTCCCGTGTCCTAACCCAAAACACGAACGCTGTATTTGAAAATGAACATGGAAAACTGTTTTCTTTATTAAGGTGTCAGAAGTAACTTCAACCTATTAGTATTAAGGAGGCCTCGAGTAACAATAGACACATTATCCCAACTTAATGGATTTAACTTTACAACATGAATGAAGAAGAGTCACAAATTCCTTTGTCACAAATGCCTTCCATCTTGAAATATCAGAAAGTGGGCGTTTTTCTACAAGTCAGTTAAACAATTTTTTCAAATAAAACAGCAATTAGAAAATCACTTTGAAAAAGTTTTGAGCGTTTACGAAGACACCAGTACTCGGAAGGTATGACTAATTTATTGTAATAATTATCTAATTACCTGATAAACCAAAAAACGGATCACTCAACACCACATTCAGAAACACAGAGTAAATAAAAAAATATTTATACATTTCTAATGCTGAACACAATCATATGTAGGTAGTACCTCTCACTACGACTTAGTCGCAAGTTTTCTTCAAATCTCTTTGCGTTCTTTATATTAACTCGGTGAAACCGGTCGATTACGTGTTCAGATGGAAATTACAGGCAATTCTATGTTTTAGAAATTATGTTAGAAGGTTAGAAGATTCTTTGAGTAACTTATTATGGAGGTACAGTGAGTTATATGTAGTAATTAGTAGTCAGAGTCTAATCGCATCATTTGACATGTCAAGTAGATATTCTGTAAGTCTGATTGTATAATGTAGTTTGTGTCTTAACTCACTTTAGAACATTATATTTTTCGTTTAAGAAGTTCTCAATTCAATGGTTGGTTCTTTTTTTTGTATATTTATTACTATATTTCTCAAAAAACACACAGATTTGGAAAATTCTCCTTTTGTTTTAATACTTTCTAGATGGTCCCTTATTACTTTAAAATAACACCTATTTCAAGGGGTCGAAAAGTGCTAGAGTGGAGACCGCGGACTAGGAAGCGCAGCGTAGGACGTCCACCAACGAGGTGGACAGACGACCTTATAAAGGTCGCCTGAAGACGCTGGATGCAGGTCGCTTCCAACCGGTATTTGTGGAGATCTAAAGGGGAGGCCTATGTTCAGCAGTGGACGTCCTATGGCTGAGATGATGATGATGATGATGAACACCTATTTCGTAAAAGTACGGCTCCCAATTTACGAGTATCTGTTCGTAAAAACGTAAAAAGTTATTCAATACAATAAGTAGCTCCTTTTTGAACTGAGACATTTCATAGCTCGTAACTTTAACCTCACGTTCAAAACATAAGCCTCGATCAAGCTTGTTGAACCTGTTCTCAACACCTTATTAAATCACGAAACGCATAGAAAAGACTACGCTTTTGTGTCGAAATCACAAAAGGAGAAAAATATCTTTGAAATTATAATGTATAATGGACAGAACAAAGCTACCTACGCTCTAGACGGCTTGTGTATGTAGATTGTAGGCTTTTTGGTAAATCACATGTTTATTTACTTTCAAAGATATAGAAATACCTAAGTATTTGTATAGACTAACAAATGATACAAAGGTTTTTTTTCATCAGTTTTGATTTCAAATAAGATTGTACCGAGCCAATTTATAAGTTCCTGTGTATCTTTCTTCTTTTGTGACATAAACTTGGCCAAAGTAAACTGTACAGAGTGATTCTTTTAAGTTGGCTAACAGGGGGAAATCCGAATCCATATGCCTACGTAGAACTTTGTTAGGAAAATTTTTATGTTTATTTTTATGTTATGATTATTTCGTTTTATCAAAAGCAAAAGAAGCAAGTTGGACAGCGTTCGGGAAGTTACGCAATGTCTTTTCGTCCGACATACCTCAATGCCTCAAGACAAAAGTCTTCAACCAATGTGTGTTACCAGTGATGACTTACGGCACCGAAACGTGGTCTTTCACTATCGGCCTCATCTCAAAGCTCAAAGTCGCTCAGCGAGCTATGGAGAGGGCTATGCTCGGTGTTTCTCTACGTGATCGAATCCAAAATGAGGAGATCCGTAGACGAACTAAAGTCACCGATATAGCCCACCGGATTGGCAATGGGCAGGCCATATTGTTCGCAGAGCAGATGGCCGATGGGGTCGAAAAGTGCTAGAGTGGAAACCGCAGACTAGCAAGAGCAGCGTAGGACGTCCACCAACGAGGTGGACAGACGACCTTATAAAGGTCGCCGGAAGACGCTGGATGCAGGTCGCTTCCAACCGGTATATGTGGAGATCTAAAGGGGAGGCCTATGTTCAGCAGTGGACGTCCTATGGCTGAGATGATGATGATGATGAAAAGAAGCAAGAAGAAGAAATACTAATATTATGTGCAAACTATAACTTACTAGTAGATAATAGTAATATGTACAAAAAATAAAAATCATTCACAAAATATTTTCCTACATTTTGTAAGTACAAAAAATTACGATTTGATTACGACTCGAATTCGACGGAGACACGCTCAGTCGTAATGAACAGTCACCCATCCACTGAATAACCTAGGCAAGCCCCACTTAACCTCACCCGCGGTGGTGGACGCCCACGGCGACGGACGTCGCAAGACGATCTCCGGCCACCGTAGGCGCCGGCGGGCGGCGAGTAAAGGGCAACTCGCTGCTCGACCATGGACCATGCCCGGGTCGACGGCGCGTTCTGTTCCACGCGCTCCTCAAAGAGCGTCAGCATAATGACGGGGCCCCCCTCTAGAGGGCCAAAGCCTGCCGGGGTCGCGGGACTTATCTCATTACCGTGATCCCGGAACATAAAAGGCTATTGAAGGACACCGACCACTCTAAAAAAAAAAGCCCCACTTAACCTTGAAGATGGAACTGTTTACTTGTTATTATTGCGAAATAGCAAACAAATACAGGTATAGCAGAAGAAACATAAATTGATTCAACTATTTACTGATTCCGTGTAAGTTTCTAAGCAAGAGTTTATTGAGGAAAACCTGTTATCTCACCAGCGCGATGAGCTTACATCCTGAATACTTAAACACATTGTTGATCACCACCATAAAACTATATATCTAGTCATACGAGTAAGGTCTACGAGTATACATTTTAATTCAACCCCACTTTGCGCCCCCCTTACTCAAGAACGCCACTGAACGCCATAAACTTCTACTGATTTGCGTCGCCGGTCAACGAGAAGAGAAAATCATCCTTACCACTATGTCATAATGATGCGATACTTAAATAAATTGTTGTTCACTACTAGAAAACTATGCAAGTAGTCACACGGGTAACATTTTGCGCTCTTATGTACGCCTTTCGGTAACGTTATCAAACCAGCAGTTTACAGAAGCCATTGCAAGGATTTATAACAAAACAAGTCTTAAAAAAGACAACTACACAATAAGACACGAGCGTTGATCACACAATCGGTCAAACTATTCTCACTCTATTTAATATTATACCCTTTTTTTTTTTTTTTTTTTCTTTAGGGTGGCAAAATCATCAAATGAGTCCTCCCGTCCTGGGCGGGGCGGGAGGGACTGTCAGACTCTTACTGACTAAAATCCACCCGTGTTCCGTCGGATGCCCTTTACGTTCCGGGGCCACGGTGTCCTGGATTAAGAAAAATCCGCGACCCCGGCAGGCATTTGGCCCTATAAGGGGCCCCGTCGGTGACGCGTGAAACACGACGCGCCACCGACCCGGGCTTGGTCCTTGGTCGGACGGCGAGCATACCCATTACTCATCGTCCGCAAGCCTGCTCCGCCGCTGTGCCCTCTGCTGTTCAGAGGGACACGCGTTGGAGCGTCCACCCGACAGGCTATTTGCATACGGGCAAAGAAACCCCTTAGGCACACAGTGCCTAAGGGGTTTTGCCCGCAGAGTTTTTGCCCGCATCCCAGGGTGCACCGGCCCGAAAAACTGGTCTTCCTCCCGGACGTATCCGAGAGGGAACTCCAGTCCACGGGCGCACGTGGAGGTTTCCTGTCTTAGCACCCCAAATATTATACCCTTTGATTAAAATAAAACAGCGGATTATACCAGTTAAGGTACTGATACACATGCTTTAAACTAGCATGCTAGAGCACGAGAGCATGCTACTTTTAAGCAAATGCTACTTAGTAGCATGTGTATCGAAACCATTTGCTAATAATGAGCATGCTAATTTTGAGCATGCTCAAAAATATGATATAATTATCATATTTAAGTAGCTGTTTGATTGTCCATGACTTTGTTAGAACTGAGAGCGAGAGAGCATGCTTATTGCTAGCAAACGCTAGCAAATGTAAACTATTCATAAGCATGCTCGAATGAAGCATGCTCATAAGCATGCTCTTTTAGCATGCTAGTTTAAAACATGTGTATCAGTATCTCTGTTGGTTTTCTTAAAGGTCATAAAGACTCCTCCGTCTAGGCCACATAACATTATCATCCTATCCACTGAAGCGGTCCAGACTCGCTCCTAACACCATTAGTCCTTGTCATCACTAGTACGTGGTAGTATTCTCAATTCTAAATATAAAAGAAGGATTCGCGAAAGAACTGGCTATGGGGGAATTGGTCTAACACATAAAGTACAGATGCCGCTTCTAGACAAGTGGCAAACGACATACGAAAACGCACGGTATACAGTCAGTTTTTGAAGTGAAAACTTCTTTAGCGGCGTTGTACACTTTTTTTGTAATGTTAAAAATTGTTAAACTCGCGTCAGGATCACGTGACTCTGATCGAAAATTCGTAAGACGAAGAGGCAAACGATAGCTTGCATTTTAGTCGTGCAACGTCATCTATCGAGCATATATGAAAACATTTGTGATTTGACACCTGTACGACACTAACAAGATGTAACAAAATTCGTTAATTTCCACACCACCACTCCGGTTTTAAAACATAAAACAGTAATAAAAAGTTTTCACTTCTACCGGCACTCCCGGAGTGCAACCCGTCGATTTTTTTTATAATTATTTATCGATAGGATCGCGTTTGACCACTTTTTGGCTTGATGGTAAGCGAAGATGTGGTCGACGGTGAAGTACACTTGTCTAGAAGTAACCTGTTCACTCTTGACTTGAAGACCCGAAGGATAAAGCTATCAGGAAACACAGACCTCGGCAGGGAATTCCACTCCTTAGCTGTGCGCACAATAAGAGTATTGGCAAAACGCTTTGTACGTGCCGCAGAAATTTCCACCATGTAACGATGGCGCATTGCCGTATGTCTTAGTCCGCTGATGGAAAAGACCAAGCGGAATCAAGTTGTGCAGTTCCATCGCACACTCATGCTGTTCCAGACTAGTTCTCTACTAAGTTCTCTTGCCAAAATCATAATCCGCCTACTAGGGGAACAGTGTATAAGACGGGGACGTTAATAATCGCGAGGTACCTTTAATGGGAACATACACTCTTTAGGCATACTTAACACAACAGTAATGTAGAGCAAGCGCCATCAGGATGTCATTTGCAAGCGGCCAGACGCAAATGGCGTCCGGTTGGCGCTTGTGCCACGTTAGTTTTGTGTTAAGTTTACCTTATGTGTGTGATTTCCCATCATAACTCGTGTCCCCGTCTTATACACGGTTCCCCTACTACTAACGTTTTGTATACAAAGACGGATTTGCTAAAAAGAATTGTAAAAAGAAAAATTCCGACTATTTCTACCAATGTAGGCTTTATCTGAGACCTGAATATCTAAGCAAGTTGATTGATTGAGGTCACCTTCAGAAAGAACTGCGATGAAATATTAAGAATTTCATCAAAAGGAATTTGAGTCCTATTCGATGAAACGACAATTTATCACGGAGTTTATTTGTTTGTTGTGAACGACAAAATATAGCCCCAGCGGGGCTAGCGCAAACACGTAGAGTGGCTCTAATGTTGGGCGTTTTCACTCCGGACGATAACGATATCGACACGATATCGGTGGGATGGATAGTTTCATGAATTTCTAGGGAAAATGAGCGAAAGCGGACGATATGCGATTTATGTCTAATGTCAAAATGCTCATTTATACTTACGACAACGATACAAAAATCGCAACCACTCGACAAAAGTACGACGTGAGTGCATGTTTTGTATCTCATAATATTGTGAAGATGGATGAATGATTTACTCGTTAACACAAAAAACTGAATATATTTTGAAGTTTAGTACACAAATAAGTACCTAGATTTACACATAGGATACTTTATGGCTCAATGTGATTTTCCCGTGAAATAATCACCGAACTTCACGCTGGTAACGCCGCGACTTTATGTTAGTAATATACGTAGAAAGTGTATAAGCTAGTAATATAATAATTTATACGTTTATTCCGCTCATTCGTGTTATGGCATCAGGACTTATCTTGTCAGGTCTGTCTATCTCCAGAATTTAGCGAGTTCAAGCCGATATTATTGATCAATGAATATTTTGTAAAATAACGTACTTACTTCTTATTTTCGAAGTTTCAAGGTCGGTTTTGGTGTTAATAGTACTACTACTTAACATTCCATGAAACTTGACAAGTTACTAATTAGAGTAATTATTTTGTGTCGTCTTGTTGACTTTGTCTTAGCAAAATGTTATTTGTTCTTTGAAGACAATATTTTTCCAAATGCCTGAACTGATTTTAATGAAACTTCCTATCCATAAGTACTTCATCAGGATAAAATATTAGGTACTAGGATTTATCTAATTTACTTGAAACTTCAAATGTAGTCTTCTCAACCAAATTGATAAAATACGTGTTTGTAGATTTCTGGAAATTCCTATCCCAAAGGGATAACTAATGTAAAAATTATTGGAATAAAAAAACAAAATTCTTGAGGTGAAAATCGCGGTCGGAGTACTAGTCTTCTACTTATAAAAATAAGTCGGGTTTTCCTTCCTGACGCTATAACTCCAGAACGCACGAACCGATTTCCACGGTTTTGCATTCATTGGAAAGGCCTCGGGCTCTGTGAGGTTTATAGCAAAGAAAATTCAGGAAAAAAAAATCTTCTTTTAATCACCAAACGAAATGTTACATAAAACGAAGCCATCTGGTGGCGAAACGGAGTTCGCCGGGTTTGCTAGTTTCGTATAGATTTATAATGCTAGTAAGAGAGTTAAATATGTAGTAAAAGCGATTGTCTTGTCATACCTTCATCACTGTTAACTCTTGACTTTGCATTCATACTTGCTGATTTAGTTGCCTTTCTCTAAAATATTTCTAGTTTCTAAAATTTTGAAAGTCTATTGCGAGTGGCTTTTATCAGGGTAAAACTAGTAGGTACTTGGTTGTTTTATTTTTAACACTTGTGAAAGCATATTTTATATAGGTTTCAAAACAGCTGATGTTGATTAGTAATCATCAGTCATAAGTATTTCCGCCCTGCGAGGACTGAAAAGGACTGTCACCGTGTATGACACAAAATCTATTATACTGGTCGTTTAGTTGGCCTTTGCTTTCCTGCTAGAGCCACGATATCCTGATTAGATAGTCCCACAACCCTGGCAGACAGGCAGCCACCAGCTAATAGTACCTACACCCACATTTCGCCAGGTATATTGGTTTGGGGCGAGTCTATTCCACAAATTCTCACTCTGTGGCTGCTACTCGGATTTTTTTCTCGGAAAAACCCAATAACAATTTTTTCCACCTGGGAATTGAACCTAAGACCTCGTGCTTAAGAGTCAAGTAAGTGCGTAAGTAGATTTTGTGAAATTGTATTGCAGAATAAATAAAATGGTGTGTGTTCTTAGTATCAATTTTGGCTACATTTCAAAAGATTTGTAGAAAATTTACAATCACCTATCAGCCATTAGCCATCATGATAAGGGGTGCTCGAACCCCGACTTTGTTCCACTTATCAAAAAGTAGGTTATGGGAACATTCGCAATTACACTGGCTTGATTAACACCAGCCTTAATAGGACAATGTGCTCTATAAAAAACAGTGAACCAGAAACGTTCATTTAAATCCCCAAAAAATAATCGTATTGTTAAATAATTAAAACGCTCACCAATTTAGATTTCGTGTTTTGCAAAAAAGAGCTCTAACTCTCATTTATTAGGGGTCGGTACGATACACCTCCTAGGTAACGGTATCACAGACTACCTATAACCTGCGATGACGGTTGACCGATCCCTCTGGCAGTGGTAAGCCTAAGTCAGCCTCTATCCTGGTGGAGTCTAACCCTAAAAAGTTTTGACCGTACCGTCGCTCGGTGCGCAGGAGTTCTATCTCTTCTGGGTGAGTTCGCTCCACCTTAGGCGCCGGCCACATAGAAAAGACGTTAGATACAGACGGGGCGGAGACATATGTCTCTTCAGCGTCTCTTTCATACAAAATTTATAGAAGCGTCGCGACGTAAAACCAAAAAAAGAGACGGGGCACGGGCGCGACTATCATACGTTTTCGCACGTCCGCGACGCGTCCTCGTCTTACGTTTTTTCTATGTGGCCCACGCCTTAGGCCTCATCTTTGCAGAAGCAAATGAAAGAACAGGTTGGTTTTTAGACAGGGAAGTCTGACAGACCCTTTCCCTCCACAAGGGGTAGACCTGCCCTGCCCGGGGTGGGAGGACTCATTTGATGATTTTACCACGCTAAAAAAAAGAGGTAGACCTGCTGTAGAGACTTTTTATAAAATTATAAAAAGTCTCTACAGCAGATAGATATGATACCATTTTTTTCATGTACTTACCTACAACAAGATAAGTGTGCTTTCTATTTTACGTATCAGAAATATGTATCATCGATAACAAATAATTGAGTACTTACCTAAACATGTTTGAACGTCGACACAAACATGCTCGCCATCTTTATTTCTTCATCGCCAAGTCAAATATACTCAAGTATGTGCTTGAGACTGGATATAGCTGAACATTTTGTATGTACTTAAGATATTCTTTCATATCAAATCGATATCTTACGAACAACACATTTATTTTTGTTGTTATATTTAAGGCAGAGTTGTGCTAAGGTCAAATATTTCACTTTCATAAAAATACATTTTTTTGGAATCTCTTTTCCCAATATATTTGTGACTAGCTTTTCCCAGCGGCTTCGCTCGACCCCCCCCCCCCCCCCCCCCCCTTATTGCCTATGTCACTCAGAACCAAAGAAGCTTTTAACTGGTGAAAGAATTTTTGAAATCGATCCAGTGGTTTTTGAGTTTATTCCATTACAAACAAACGAACAAAAAAAAATACAAAGTTTTCCTCTTAATAATATTAGTGGAGATATTTTAAATACTCCATTTTTGTAAATAAATAAACATATGACGAGAAGCTTAGTTTATTCATATTTTGAATCTCTGAATATTTTTTTAGATAGACTTATGCTAACATCATAATACTTCAACTAGGGGTGCAAACTTAAAGAAATGCTAACTTTTGTAGGTATTTATAATAATATAGTAGGGGTGTGAAAGTTTGGTTAGATAAATAGATCTTAACTTTAATTAGAAAAACACATAAAATACAGTTTATCTCGGTATTATTTTGCCAATGTGTAACTTTGTTACGCACTTAAAGTACTTCATTATTTTTACTCAGACTTTTGTATTTTATTTTTATAGAAAAACTACACCCCCTTAACAGACAAACCTCAAACAACTACATTACAACGTTTCGCATAGAAAACGATTTCCGATAAAAGGGTTGAACGTTATCTAGTAAGCGTCTGATATTCTACGAGGATTCTGACCCGTAAAACATTTAACAATGAGCATTCACGTGAGACGTTAAGAATATTACTATTTTTTTAGAATGTGCGCACAGCAGACTGCAGAGCCAATGTTTTAAAATGTTTTTTGATATCTTTTTGACCTATATGTGTCCTGCATAAGCGTATGAAGTTGCGTTGAAATCGGTTCAGTCGTTTAGATAATACAGACTTGAAAGTTTATATCAAATTTTGTACGCGCTCTTAGTAGTTTCATGCCAATATCTGCCCTAGCTATTGGACGAGCTATATGACAAAAGTGACACTCATATCGTGCGATCATACGACCACTGCGTTACTTTATTTCTACGAAGTTTCTATAATGGTACGATTCTACCAAAATAGTGTTTCGCACATTTGTGTGCGCACTTCTGCAGTGTGCGTACTAAGCTGGTATGCCGTTTAGCCTCTGTGTCTCCCGGCATGGCTGTGCGTAACTTTTGTTAGCGCCCTGTGCAGCGCACAATTTGTTCGTGTTTGTTTAAGTGACTTTTTTTTTTTTTTTATTTATATGAGTGATTGTCTCCACCAGAGCGAACATTTGTGCCGAACACTGTACCTCACAGTGCCGCACACCGGTGGAATCGCATCTTAACAATGACCGCGACCACGTAACGCAAAAAGCAAATAAATTACAGTATATCCTATTTTTTTTTCTGGAAAAGTAAACCAAATATTATCACAACCCTTCAAAATTTAAAATACTTATTTTATTTGAATAGCAAGTAAGAGTATAAGCTCCGGGAGGGACCACCCTAAACAAACATCCACTGACCTTATTGACAATGTTCTTCAGAAAGGTCAGGTGCGAAGTACTTACAACCAACGCACATGTACAATGTACATTTTACAAAGTTCAAACTGTCATTATTATCTACCCTAGGGAAAAATATGAAGGATTATTTACATGTCTACTGGCGTATTTTTCCATTCTTGCAACTTCGACACAAAAGCTTTTCGTAGAAAGGAAAATCTATTGCGAACCGGACTCGAACCTACGATCTTCTAACATTAGACCAATTCGACATCGCAGTAATACTCAGCAAATTCATATTTTAACGTCTCACAATGATGTTTTGAAGTCCTGCTCGAAACATCACCGTGATGACTTCTGTTTTAAACTTTCACGGTTTGTCTCTAAATTTAAAATGTCACTTGCGGGATATCTTCCGTGATTATATTTTTGTTTGAGTTCCCGATATTTCGACGCTGTTGCAAGCGCCATGATTGCGGATTCAACCCGCGATCATGGCGCTTGCAACAGCGTTTAGTGCAGCAGTTTAGCAAATTTAGTGATGACTTCTATTACACAAATTAATGTACTTTCCTGTGTTCGAACCCACGACGATACCACACGTAAGTCTGGGTCACAGTCACAGCCCTTATTCGTAGGAGATACGATTATTTCTGATACACATACTATTTGAAAACAACCTCTCTTGGAAACCTTTTATACTCCACCATAAATAAAAATAAAATGAAGTCATATTGACTGAAATCCAAACAAACTACCTGTATAAGGTCCTCCCCTGCCCATAAATCCGTTTTATCCCTCTTCTGAGGCTGTCCCCGCTTCGGCGCATGAAGGAGCTTGAAGGAGGATGAAGGAGGGCGAAGGAAGGATACGTTTCAACGTGTGCACGATTACCTGTCAACTTACAGCTTACTTATACTGAAATTGTTTTTTAGTATCGGGCTTATGGGGATACTTGCTTGTTGTGGTGGCTTTGCTTGTGATTAAAAAAGATTTCGGTTATTATTAAAGTGTCTTAGATAAGAAAAAATAAATTGTGTTTTAATTGTACTTCAATCTTTGGTGAATAAATAAAGGTTTTCAACAGATTTGTAGCTGTTTAGACTCCGTGAATGATAAGAATGATCAGATAAAATAAGCTATTTGACAAAAAAAACTTTAGTCCGTCAGTAAGATAATCAAAAAATATTCGCCTCGTATTTTTTCTTTTTGTACGACTGCCAAAATTGACGGAGATACCTACAACGCTTTCAAAATTGGCAATACGTCACAATTTAGTACAATTTCTACTGAATTCTGACGTCACCAGCCCCCACTCTCGAGTTTCGTTGCGTTATATCTTGGTAAATGTTCATTAAATTTACAAAAGAAAAAACACGTGTTATTTCTCAAAAGTCTAAATGCCGGACTAATTAGATTTGTGATAAATTACCTAATACTGCAAATAGCTATTATCATAAGTGGTAACATTAAAACAAAACAGTAATTTTGTAAATGATCTTGATAGATGAGTACCTACTATTGAAAATCTTTGATAAGTTCGATTTGCAGCGAGTCCATATTATGGATACAATTATTTTGGTAGTTAGTAATTGCTCTAATGTGTGACAAAAAAGAAAACAATAATTTAGTAAAGTGATTTTTAAGATTTTGTTTGTTCATCTGAAGATATAAAACACGCATTGTTTTTAATATTTCTAGTCTAAAATCAGGTCGTTGAGAATAAGTACCGAGTAGATATGGAGGTGGCGGGTAATCGTGCGGGTACTGACACACATCCTTCCTGTCTACCATCTTTTAAACGGTGTCATTATATCTAACCTACGTACATAAGAACTTACTTTTGTATACAAGTATCGCATGGTTACATTGGATGATTGATTACATTCATCTGAATCACCTCATTTTGTATTTCTAACTGTTTTACGTGTGTCATAAATTTCTTAAAAAAATACTTTTGAGTCTTGGTTGCGTTTACAAACGGTCTTAGATTATAAAATGTCCCGATTCCGTGTTCGAAACAAAACGTTACGTTTTTAGTGAAGTAATTTTTAGGGTTCCGTAGCCAAGTGGCAAAAAAAGGAACCCTTAAGCTATTGTCAAACAGACAGGCGAAGCGAAGCGTTTTTGTTTGTAATGTATGTAATTGTTTGAAGCCTGTCACATAGACTATCGGACCGCTTTTGCTTTTCTATATGACAGGATTCGGATCGCATTCGCTTCGCCTGTCTGTTTGACAATAGCTTTATAGATTCGTCATGTCTGTTTGTCTGTCTGTTCGTCCGTATGTCTCAGCCACTTTTCTTTGAAAGTAAAAGAGCTATCCTGTTGAAACTTGGTAAGTAGATGTATGTGAACCGCATTAGGATTTTCACACAAAAATAAAAAACAACAAATTTTGGGGGTTCCCTATACTTAGAAAAGAAACTCAAAAAAAAAATTATTTCACCAAACCCATACGCGTATCTATGGATAGGTCTTGAAAAATGATATTGAGGTTACTAATATCATTTTTTTTCTAAACTGAACAGTTTGCGCGAGAGACACTTTCAAATTAGTAAAATGTGGTAAAATGTCCCTTTAACTTCTAAAATTAGAGAATGATAAAACTAAAAAAAAATATGATGTACATTACCATGCAAAATACCAGCGAAAATTTGTTTGAACGAGATCAAGTAATTAGTTTTTTTTTAATACGTCATACCTATATCGTAAGCCGCAATTTACCTTTCAAAGTTACAACCAACTACAAGAACTTTTATATTATGTTACTTGCTGCTACGGAACCCTTTATGGGTGAGTCCGACTCGTACTTGGCCGGTTTTTTTATAAATGTGTGAGTGAGCACCACGCACACATTTAAATTTCGTTGGAGATGTTCACTTGTGTTAAGTAAGAATCAAACGACGGGGCTAATTTTTCTTCCGTATTTTTGGCTTCAATTCTCAGTGGCCTATAGGAATTTGGACATTCTTTAATCTAAGCAAACGTTACAAACGGAGTTTCTTCTCTGACTGGCGTGTTTAAACATCACAATTCACACACACAAACAACCAGACCTTTTTTATCGTGGTAATATCATCAAATGAGTCCTCCCACCCACCCAGGGCAGGAACGAAGGGACTGTCAGACATGTACTGACTAAAATCCACGGTGATCCTTCACCTATACATTCCTGAGTCACGGTTACTTGATCGGAACAACTACTTCAAAATATTAATTCAAGTAAATGATATTTCCTAGACACCCAGAGGAAAAACAAATTACTATAGAAGCGAGAAGTTTAAGGAAGAAAAATATCACTACAATGTAAAGCCTCCTGCAGACACACGCGATTAATCGCGCGGGGCGACATGTCGCGGTCCATTCGCAGTATTTTTAGAGTGGAAATTAGCTTGGCTCGTTGTCGCAGCGCGATTAATCGCGTGTGTCTGCAGGAGGCTTAACACAGCAACTTGGATGCATCGTAACGGAAACATATTATTATCTAAAGAACATGTTGGAAAACATACAACAGGGAAACGAGGCTATTCTGTTTATTGAATCGTAAATTATGTAAGACATTGGGTTGTACATATTTTTTTATAGAATTTTCTAAGGAATACGAAAGTCTTTAATCTTAAGTTGAGTGTCTACCCTAGTCTGGAACCAAACAATTTATCAGACCTCATCTACCAAAAAGTAAATCTTATTCGATGATTACAGAAAAAGGAAAAAAAACTTAGTTTCATAATTGGTAATTACGCAGACTTTGATTCAAGCAAATCTTTTGCGCAATTTTTATACCTGATGAATCGTTCTTTGTAGTTTAAATTACTTTTTATTGCAAGGACTTCGTCAAATCGATTGAACTGAAAAGATTTAAAACGAAATCAGTTAATGAATTTCAATTAATTACATGTCTCCTCCCGCCCTTGGTGGACTAAAACCCACCTGCTCCTTCAATCGCCTGTTGAGAAAGACATTTTCGTAACCCTACCACTTTATTTTTTTATGTTTGTTTTTTTTTAATAGTGAGCCGCGCTTAAAGTACTACAGGTACTACTGTGGTACTGGACACAGTATTTAGGAATACGATGACCTTTCATTATAAACATCTAAGAAGACACCATTTATAGTTTCATTTACATTGATATTTTTAGTGAAAGTAGTGAATTAATTACTTTATTATTAAAAATCTCATTGGGTTAGGTAAGAATGACGATACGAAAGTAAAAAAAAAAACACAATTTTTTTTTTAACTTTAAAAATTCGGAAAAATCCGACGAAAAATTCCAACACAGGGGTCCAGAATCATGTCCTGGATCCATGGTATCCGTTTGTGCGTCGATGTTTCTTACACCCTGTATAGGAACCAGCAGATTAAAAATTCAATCAAAGCTTCAGGTGAAAATGGCTTTTGAAGTTCGCTTACTGTAGTGTAGACATGTCTGCACACGTGACTGTGCCTTCCCTCTCACCGTTGATTGAACAATGCACTCGCTTGATGAATCACCACTTAGAATCAATGGGCGACACGATTACACTTACACCCTATTCTGCAAGGTCAAAGCATGTGATTGGTCACTCAATCTTGTGATTGGTCACCAGAGAGCGATTCATTTTAATTGGCTTTCAGAAATAGGGTTAAGCCTTTCACCGGCTTGCCTATTATTAAGATACGAGGCACTGTAAACTAAAGCTACGTTTGCACTGACAAAAACCTTGCTTATCGCTTAAAGCTTTAGTGAGTCGCCGAGCTAGTGGCGAAATGGAACGAACGTTTAAGAATTTCCCATTGCGCGCTTTGCTTCTTCACTAGTCACCTCAAAGTTTAACCGACATAATATCCTAGCTAGCTCTAGGCGCTGAGCTAGGCTCCCGCACGTGTGTTAGTAACCTTACAGTAGGGCCACACTAACGGAAAATGTCGTTAATTTTCTCGTTAATGGACGTTTATACGAATATTTCAAAACTATTATCGCACAATCAACGGGAAATGCCGTTGGTATGGCCCGGCTATTACATTATGTTGAATAGTCGTGGTATTAGGTGCGTCCACAGTAGTGTTGCCAGGTGTCCCGATTTGCGCGGGACGTCCCGATTTTCAGGGGTCTGGGGACGCGTCCCGATCCGTACCTGATCGGGACGCTAAATGTCCCGATTAATCAGGCTAACTTAACTTGGTCTGAGAGGCGACACCGTTTAACACTCGAGCATGTGAAAGCAGAAATTTAAATTAAAACCAACTTTAATATGACATGCAATGAATTTTATAACTATGTTATAAAAAAAACAAGGCCATTCTAAAGGCGGCACACTCCAATAAAATATAATTTTAATAAAAACCAATAATTTACATTAATACTTAGGTACTTTATTCTTCTGAAGTGCGTCAATTACATTAAAGTACGATTTTATTTCATAATTTCTACTAGTCTAGCACGACTGATTACTTGTTATGTAAGATCAGAGAGACTTAAACCCCTCGTTTTTTTTTTGTTTACTGTCCCGATGTGCAACCCTAAGTCCCGATTTTTTTGACCTCATGTACCGATTTACAACAAATCGGACCTGGCAACACTAGTCCACAGCCACATAGAGCGAGCAGCCTCGCGAGGCATTTGCTGCACGCGGAAACTACCTCGCGAGGCTGCTTGCTTTGTGTGGACGCGACTATTGTATCTCGACCGTGGCACGAAACAATATACGCAAACAAAACAAAAGTCGACACTGGATGGCTCGGGCGCTCGGTCGCTCGCCCGCGGTAGCGCGCGCGCGCGGCTCGGCCAAGACACGTCCACACTAACCGAGCTGCTTCGCGCGGCAAATGCCTCGCGAGGCTGCTCGCTCTGTGGGGACGCACCTACTCGTATATATTCGCCAACGTGTCAACCTATCACAAACTTATTTTTTTCTCAATCGTACATGAACCTGCTTTTGTGATAAAGTTGAAAATCGAATAAAAATTTGAGTAGGCTGGTGTGCTGGCATTTGTACAATATTAACAGCGTATGTCACCCTATTCCATGATCTCATGAATTTTAAAGGTAAGTTTTGCTCAGAGTAAACAACGTGTTTTACCCTATCTTTGCTCCGGCAGTCGCCGCATTGAGCCAGGGAGGCTCACGTGCCCGTGAGGAGGAGTCACTGGACTCGTCCAGTACGTCCAACTCACCGGCACCGAACTTCGAGCGGGCACAGAGTGCCGCTCCGCGGACGGAGGGGGCGCTGGTGCTCGAGTCGGAGTCCGACTCGGCATCAGACGCCGTGAGCTTCCAGAGTATCTCTGGAAGCGTAGTGAAGAGCGACGAGAGGAGCGCGGACAGGAGGAGTGAGTTCCTGAAGCGCTCCCGGGAGGACATCTCGTCGTCCGAGGAAGGGCTTGTCTCGGCCCGTAAGATCCGCACGAGCTTGCGGGGTAAAGGCCGAGGCAAGACTTCGGGGAGGGGGATCTCCTATAAGGAGAGCCCAACAGTGGTTTGGCCTCAAACGAGGCCAAACTAGCAGAGGCCGTGACAGCTGCCATCCGCATGGTTAACCTGAAGCGGAAAAAGAGCAGTAAGGAGAATGCGGTTGGCGAAGCCACGGCCTCCATCATGGCGGCCGCGCGGATTTACGGCGGGGCCCCGGCTGCAAGGGACGACATGTCCGAACTGCGGTCGGAGGTCTCCCGCCTGACTGCCGCCATGGAGGCTCTCCAGAGGGAGAACGCCGCCCTCAAGGCGGACCTGGCCGGACTTCGGAGAGGCGGCCAGCGGGACGCGCCGCCGCGGGTCCAAAAGGAGAAAGGCCAGCCCACACCAGCGGAGAACTCTGTTCTCGACCTGGTGCGACAGGAGCTGGCCGCCTTCCAGCAGCGGTTCTCCGTACTGGAGAGCCGCGTGCTGCGACCCCCGCTGGCGGCGTCCTCGTACGCGGCTGTGGCCGCGTCGAAGCCGCCCCCGACCAAGCCGACTCCGGCGAAGACGGCTGCGGCGAAGAAGGCCCCTTCAAAGACGGCCCCGGCACAGCCTAGTCAGGCGAAACCGGGTCCGTCCAAGCCGACTCCGACCCCGACACCTGCGGGGCCGGCACGGTCGGCTGCAAAAAAGAAGGGTGCCCAGGCCGAAAGCCGGCCAGCCCAGCAGCCTCCTCCTAGCACTCCTCCGGCCAGCGCCGATTGGCAAGTGGCCGGAGAGAAGAGGAAGGCTGCCAACGCGGCCAGGTCCAAACGGCGGAGGGAGAGGCGGCGGCAGCGCAAGGAGCGCGGCGTCGCGGCGCGATTGCGCGCCCCTAAGACCGCGGCAGTAGTGATCACACTGCAGCCGGACGCGGTCAAGAGGGGCGTTTCCTACCGCGACGTGCTCGCGAAGGCGAAGGAGGCGGTGGACCTCACGGAGCTCGGCATCACCGGGGGCCTCCGTTTACGGGTCACTGCAACGGGGGCTCGGATGTTGGAGCTCCCCGGCGCGGCCAGTGGCCCCACCGCTGACGCTCTGGCCGAACGGCTCAGAGCGTCCTTAAATGCGGAAGAGGCCCGAGTATCCAGACCCACCAAGCGCGCAGACGTGCGCATATTGGGTCTGGATGACTCCGTGACGGTCGAGGACGTGGTGGCCGCCGTTGCCAGGACTGGGGGGTGCCCTCCCGATCAGGTGAGGGCGGGCGCCCTGCGTCCTGACTTCGCGGGGCTGCAGACCATTACGGTCAGCTGCCCCGTGCCGGCGGCCAAAAAACTGGAGGGGGGCCGAAGGCTCTTGGTTGGATGGGTTTCCGCGCAGGTGAAACTGCTGGAACCCAGACCTCTGAGGTGCTACCGATGCCAGGTGGGCAACCACGTGGCATGTAACTGCACCTCGGAGGTTGACCGCAGCGACAAGTGTTTCCGCTGCGGTCAGCCCGGTCACAAGGCCGGCTCGTGCAATGCCCCGCCGCACTGCTTCGCATGTGCGGCGGCTGGCAAGCCGGCCGATCACCGGGCTGGGGGCAAGTCCTGCGCCCCACCCACCAAAGCCAAGAGCAGAGGTAGGCCCTCTGCCGCCGCCGTCACTGCCGCCACTGCCGCCGCCGCCGCCACTGCCGTGGCCGCCGCCGCCGCCGTGGCCTTACCCCCGCGAGGGGCCCTGGAGGAGGCTGCAATGGATTCCGATTAATGTCTCCATTGCGCTTCCTCCAGGCGAACATCAACCACTGCGCCGCTGCTCAGGATCTCCTGCTCCAGAGCATGGCGCAGTGGTTGATCAACGTCGCCGTGGTCGCCGAGCCGTACTTTGTCGTGCCCAGGAATGACTGGGTGGCGGACCTGAACGGCTCGGTGACCCTTATTTCGTCGGCCGCCGCCGGTACCCCGCCCCTCGATCGCGTCAAGAGAGGGCGCGGGATCGTCGCAGCACGGGTCGGGGAGATCGCCGTGATAGGCGTATACTTCTCCCCGAACCAAACTCTCGCCGAGTTCCAGGACTCCCTGTCGGAGCTGGGAGACGTCGTCGTCGCCTTCGGTTCTTTCCCCGCGCTCGTCCTCGGGGACTTCAACGCCAAGAATGTGGCTTGGGGTTCCCGGTATACGGACGTTGTGCGGGGCAGAAGGCTCGAGCACTGGGCCCTGGCGCAGGGCCTGGTCATCGAGAACCGGGGTTCTGTCCCCACGTGCGTGCGGTGGAGAGGCGAGTCGGTGGTGGACGTCACGTTCGCCACCTCCGACCTGTCACCGCGCGTCACCGACTGGCGCGTTGTAGAGGAGGTGGAGACCTACTCCGATCACCGGTATATCCGGTTTGACTTCTCCGCCCAGAACTCAGACGCGCCGGTCCGACGGAACCCAAGTGGTCCGCGATGGGCGCTGAAGCAGCTGGACCGGGAGCTATTCCTGGAAGCCTCGATCGTGCAGGCCTGGGTGTCACCACCGGACAGGCCTGCCGACATCAACGACGAGGCGGAGTGGTTCCGGGAGGCCATGTCAGAGATCTGCGACGTGGCCATGCCCCGGGTCCGGCGAGGACGCGCCCGGCGTCAGCTGTACTGGTGGTCGCGCGAGCTAGCAGCGCTGCGCGAGGCGTGCGTTGCCGCGCGACGCCGGTACACCAGGTTCCGCAGGCGCCGCACCCGACCACCGGATGCGGCAACTGTAGAGGCGGAGCTGTACGAGGGCTACAGGGCAGCGAAGACCGTCCTCCGCGACGAGATCTGGCGGGCCAAGGAATTGGCCCGCAAGGAGATGTTGGAGACTCTGAACGGGGACCCATGGGGCCGGCCCTACAAGTGGGCGAGAGAGAAGCTCCGCCCCTGGGCTCCCCCGTTGACGCAGAGTCTCCAGCCTCAGTTCGTGGAGGACGTGGTGAGCGCCCTGTTCCCATCGCGAGGGGAGCATACTCCCCCGCCTATGGCTCCGCCTCCGACGGAACCTGACGGTGAAGCTGGCGCAAACGCGGACCACAGCGACGACGACGTCTACGACGCTCCAGAGGTGACCGAGGTAGACATGAGAGTGGCGGTACAACGGCTCAAGGCCAAAAATACCGCCCCAGGACCCGACGGCCTGCCAGGAAAAGCTTGGGTCCTGGCCTCGAGGACTCTCGGGCCTCGACTGGGGGGGCTCTTTAGCGCATGCCTGGAAAGGGGCCAGTTTCCGCTTCGCTGGAAGACGGGGAAGCTGGTCCTGATCCAGAAGCCCGGGGCGCCCTGCGGACTCTCCGTCCGCATTCCGGCCCATCGTGCTGCTCGATGAGGTGGGCAAGCTCTTTGAGAGAGTCATTGCAGACCGCCTCGTCGGGCACCTGAATCGGATGGGCCCGAACCTTGCGGAGAGCCAGTTTGGTTTCCGCAGGGGGCGCTCGACGGTGGACGCAATCATGCGCGTGAGAGCCCTCACGACGGGGGATGCGGTGGCCCGGGGCAGGGTCGTCTTGGCGGTGTCTTTGGACATCACCAATGCCTTTAACACCCTGCCCTGGAGTTGCATCAGGGAGGCACTCCGGTATCACCGGGTGCCGACCTACCTCCGTCGCATAGTCGAGGCTTATCTGACGGACAGAGCCGTCATCTACCCCGGTCACCGGGGAGAGTGGAACCGGCGAGAGATGTCGTGCGGTGTTCCACAGGGTTCGGTCTTGGGGCCGCACCTGTGGGACATCGGATACGACTGGGTGCTGCGCGGCGACCTCCCTGACGGCGTCAGCGTAATATGTTACGCCGACGACACGCTCGTCCTGGCGGAGGGAGAGTCGCACCAGGCGGCGGCCGACCTGGCGACGCAAGCGGTCGCGACAGTCGTTGACAGGATCCGGCAGTTGGGACTCGACGTGGCGCTCCACAAAACAGAGGCCATGTGTTTTCATGGCCGTCTGAACGCGCCACGGTCAGAGTCCCACATAACGGTGGGAGGGGTTCGCATCGGCGTCGGGAGGACGATGAAGTACCTGGGACTCGTCCTCGACGGCCGGTGGAACTTCAAGGAGCACTTCCTGCGTTTGGCCCCAAGGCTGAACCGGGCGGCAGGCGCCCTCAGGCGACTCCTGCCCAACCTCAGCGGGCCAAACGCCTCCTGCCGGAGGCTGTACGCCGGTATCGTGCGGTCCATGGCCCTCTACGGGGCCCCCGTGTGGGCCCTGAGCATGCGGACGCGACCAGCGAGGCTGGTCGCATGCCAGAGGGTCATGGCTATCCGGATGATCCGAGGATACCGCACGATCGCCGGCGAATGGGCCAACCTCCTTGCCGGATTATTGCCCTGGGATCTGGAGGCGACCGCCCTCCAGCGCGTCTATGAGTGGCGCGTGGAGGCGCGGCGCCGGGGAGAATTCCCGCTGCCCCGACAAGTCGAGGCGCGGCGGGAAGAGGTCCGGCGCGATCTCAGGGCAGTATGGAGGGAACGACTGTCGCAACCGAGGTTCGGGCACGCCGCAATCGCGGCGGTAAGACCCCTCTTTGAGGAGTGGCTGGAAAGGCGTCACGGCGTCCTGACCTATCGGATGACGCAGGTCCTCACCGGACACGGATGTTTCGGGAGGTACCTGTGTCGGATGGGGAAGGAAGAAACGCCGGGGTGTCACCATTGCGAAGATCGCCCGGAGGACACAGTAGAGCATACGGTGCAAGACTGCCCCGCTTGGGCAGAGCACCGCCGTGTCCTCACGGCAGCGATAGGCGGAGACCTCGCGCGCCCGGCATTGGTCGAGGCCATGCTGCGGGGCGAGACGGAGTGGGAAGCGGTCGCCTCCTTCTGCGAAGCAGTAATGCTCGTTAAGGAGGAGGCGGGCCGTGAGAGAGAGAGGACAGCGTCCTCCCTCCGCCCCACCCGCAATGGTAGACGGCCACGGCGTCGGACGTCGCAAGACGATCTCCGGCCACCGTAGGCGCGGGCATGCGGGCGGCGAGTAAAGGGCAACTCGCCGCCCGGACATGGACCATGCCCGGGTCGACGGCGCGTTGTGTTCCACGCGCGCCTCAAAGAGCGTCAGCACGATGACGGGGCCCCGCCCAAGAGGGCCAAAGCCTGCCGGGGTCGCGGGACTTATATCATTACCGTGACCCCGGAACATAAAAGGCTATTGAAGGACACCGTGGATTTTAGTCAGTACAAGTCTGACAGTCCCTCCCGCCCTGCCCGGGGTGGGAGGACTCATTTGATGATTTTACCACGCTAAAAAAAAAAAAAAAAGAGTAAACAACGTGGCAGGTGTTCGAATCTATGGGAAGTCATTCTTACAAGATTTTATTATGTGTGCTATGTGGCACTACTCTCAAGACAAATCGTGAAGAAATAGGCGCGAGAAAATTATGAGGTTTTTTTCTATTGTGTAAGTAGGTACTTGTGGCATTAGCCAATTCTCTTTTCACGTCACAACCTCGGAAAGATTCTATTTGTCATTCGAAATTTGAGTGCAAAAGTGCATTTTATCCGCTAGCATGGAGAGAATTTTTAAAATTAGAACATTCTATTCAATTATTTAAACTATTTCTTTCTTGATTTAAAAAAAACAGCCATCATTGGCTCCATTTGGTAGGATCCACTCTCACAGAAACGAATCCGATATTCTAATTAGTTCTAGTTGTATTCATAGGTATTCGTCTCGTATAAATACCGAATCGACCGAAATAAAACCCTCCCGGACCCAGAAAGTCGTTTGTAAGAATTTGCAACTCAATTTTATCTCAATAAATTTTATTTTCGCATGAAGCGTAAATCAGCTAAGCTTACGCTAAGGCTCAATTCAAACCGAGACGCGACGCTGCGCCCACAATACAATAGAGTGACTCTTAGGCTGTGGCTACATTAGACAGCGATTTGCGATACGACTGGAAGAGCGAAACAGGTTACACGTAGTATCGCTGATTATCGTCGATTCGTCGCGTCACATCGCGTCTCTGTGTACTGACCCTAACTCAACTAAGCTTACGTTTAGACTGAATTGGTTCTAAGATAGATTTGGGCCTTATTTTTCCAAAGTGCTCAGTCTTGATTATTTTCCAGTAGTCAAGTGGTCCTGTTATTTAAAAGGAAAAAAGTAAAATTACCAAAGATTAATTAAACAATTTCGGTGTTAACGACAGATTCCATCGCTGTTAAAAGCCACTTGTCATGATGATTCATTCTTGAGTGGTGTTTGATGAAAGATTTCTTAATTTGACTTTCAGGTCTTAATTAAAATGTTGTCTGCATACTTGAATGTAGGTAAATGAAATCAAGATTTAAAAATTTAATTAAAAAGGAACTGAAGTATGGTTGGAAAGGTAATTGAAAAAACGTAATAGCATATAACGGAAAGTTAAAAAAAAATTGAGAGGTGTCAAGGGACACCCGGATGGAACGAAGTTACTGTATACACTCAACAAAAATAATCGTCGCGACACCACACTGTTCAATGCGAAATAGAAAGACGAAACGAAAATATCTGACTTGCTTTCTATAAGAGAGAGAGAGAGAGAGACAGACAGAGAAACAAGCGCACGCCGCACGGTTTACAATAGCTTACTATAGAAAAAAGTGTCGTTACAACTTTTCGTCTTAATTGTTTCCGTCTAGCCCCCTTTCGCAACGCGCGATAAGGAACTTCGTTCCAAAAAAAAATATTAGTACATATTATTGGACAGATTGGTATGACGCTGGTATTTGACCTACCTGTATCCAAGTAAAATACCGAATTATCTGTAAAGGAATAAAAATTCGAGAGTAGTGACTCGTGACGTCAGAAGCACGGTCGTGAAAACTGCACTTACTTGTGAAGTATTAGCAATTTTATAAGCGTTGTATCTTCGTCAAATTTGGTTTACGTAACAAAAAAAAATATTTTTTTTTTGTTAATAATCTAACTGACGGAATTATCAGATTTTTTCAGTCAAATACCATTAAAAATACTGTAGATATTCTATCACATTTACCTAGACTGGAAACCAAAACCTACATATTATGAAAGTCTAGGCATATAATAATAATCCATTCACAAATTCCTTAGCTTCCGTTTGTAGCATTGCTTCTTAAGGAACACAAACATCCATTAATTTTTAACTACTAGTAGTTGGCAACAACAAGCAATACAATCAGCCGCACTAACTCACACGTTATGTAAAATTACATTTGAAACACAAAACTTGTTTCAAACTAACGAGTACACTGTACCAGTATGAAAAGGAGCCACAGAGCGTTAAGCCTCCTGCAGAGACACGCAATTAATCGCGCTGCGACAACGAGCCAAGCTAATTTCCACTCTAAATGTACTGCGAATGGACCGCGACATGTCGCCCCGCGCGATTAATCGCGTGTGTCTGCTCTCAGCCGTATCTATTGCAACCACTGGCCTAACGAGACATTCATTACTTCAAGGATACTCATTATAAAGATCGAAGTCAATCATACATAAGATCCCTTTTAATTAAGAACGAACATGACTTTTATAATTGTAGACGTTCGGAAATCTGGAGTAATTTGAAGGCTTGTAAAAGCATAAAATTCATCATACTTATAATTAAATAATGGACGGAGATGGACAGGTATTTGTCCCACATTCCTTCAGGCAAAACTACTGAACTAATTTTGTTAAAATTTCATATAGGTAATATGACATCATTGATTAACAATATTCGCAAATATTTAATTTAACATCCCGTGGGACACTTGGGATAAAGTTAGGAATGAGTTTATAAGGGGAAGTTTGAAATGGATAAAGTAAGGAATGAGTTTATAAGGGGAAGTTTGAAAGTGGCGCCTGTTACAGAAAAAATGAAAGGGAATCGTCTATCTTGGTATGGACATGTGATGAGGAGGGATGACACCCATGTGACTAAGAAAGTGATGAGTATGAATGTTGATGGATGGAGAGGACGACGAGGAAGGCCAAAGAAAAGATGGATGGATTGTCTAAGGAATGATATGAAAGAAAAAGGAGTAAATGATACTGTGACGTCTGATAGGGGAGAATGGAAGAAGAAAACGTGTTGCGCCGACCCCAAATAGAATGGGATAAGGGCAGGAAGAAGAAGAAGAAGAAGGGACACTTGCCAAACTCGAAATGGGAAAATACGCGAGCATAAGATAGTATGTACCTACGTTTTATTACATTGTAAGTAGATTATAATATGAATGATAATGTGTTTTCCAGTTTTAAAATTGACATATCCATAGAATTTTATTAGTATTTAATTTGTTCTTGACATTCTTATTGACTCTCTTTATTCCTTTTATTGACTTTATTATATTCTTTTGAAATGTTATTTGCATGCAATGAATTAATCTAATATTTGTACACCATTAAATGGTAGGCATAGTGATCATTCCTACTGTATTGACTGTAACATCTATTGTACTCGAATACCTATGTTCACAAATAAATATTGAATTGAAGTCAATTGCACTAAATGTACCGATAAACCTGGTGTAGAATTATGGTGGCTCAGTAGGAAAAAGCTTAGAAAGAATTAGATGGCTGCAGGTTTCACTATCTTTCCACAAAGAAGCTCTACTGATAGAGGTTTAGTAAAACCGGTACAAATGGTTTGTGATCCGGCTGTGGATAACGGACAATGACATATACTTAAGTACGAGTCCGAAGTCCGTTGTGAAGTCTCAGTTAGTCTATATTGGTTTAACAGAACTATGAGCGTCTTACTATAAGCCTCATAAGTAAGCTCAAGATAGTCCAACGAGCTATGGTGAGGGCTATGCTCAGTCTCTCTGCGCGATTGATTCAGAAACGAGGAGATGCGTAGACGAATCAAATTGCCGACGTAGCCCAACGAATTAAGCAAGTTGAAATGGCAGTGGGCATGCCATATACCACGCAGAACTCATGGCCGATGGGGGTGTAAGGTTCTCGAATGGAGAAAACGCACCGCAAGCGCAGAAACCGCAAGGTGGACAGACAATCTTATAAAGACCACAGGATCACGCTGGATGCAAGCCGCTTACAACCGGTCCTATTGGAGGTCTACAATAATAATAATAATATTCCAAAACAATCACATAACGCCATCTAGTCCCAAGCTAAGCAGAGCTTGTGTTATGGGTACTAGACAACTGATAAACATACTTATACAAATATTACTAAATACATAAATATTATAGATAAATTACACCCAGACACAGAACAAATGATCGTGCTCATCACACAAACATTTGTCCTGGGTGGGAATCGAACCCATGAACTCCGGCATACAATACAACAATAGCAGTCAGGGTCCACTAGACCAACAGGCCTGCCAGAGGAGACTTATGTTCAGCAGCGGACGTCTTATGCCATGGCTATGCTGTAAGTTTTAAACGGTCATCTGATGTTGTATTATAAGTTTTTATGACGTGTCAGCCAGTGTTAGTGTTACTTTGACTGTAGCATTATGACAATCTGCAATCTGCATACATACTGAATATATAGCAAACCATTTAAAATGTGATTTCTGCATATAGATATCTATTTTGTTAACCATTCCTAGTGGTGGCCATAAGTAAACGATTTTAGAATGGAGAAAATATTTTAGGTTTATTATAAAATAGCTGAAACAATTGAAACATTAAAGGTAAAAGTTAAGGGTCGTCAGAATCCCAAATGTCTGGAAATTGGCTCTAGTTAGCCTCAGAATATCGCAAACTTTAACGTAGTAATTGTGTTTCAATGGCAGATGTCAGACGGTAGTAGGTCCATGTAAAATATTCAGCCCTTTCTACTTAGACTACCCTAACTTAGTTGAGAAAAGGGTAGATAAAAGATCAGCCCAATACAAAAGGAACCGAAAAACATCATGACGTCACTTCGAAGGGTCTATTAAATCTCAAAAAAGAGCTCAATCATGAAAGCAGTCTTCATAATAACGTTCGGGTTTCAAAAATGGGTTCCTTATTATATGCTGACGGCTAATACTCTATAGAAAAGGCTCCTTTGTTTCCCAAGAGAAAAGGACCCTTAAGTGTACAACCAAGAACACAGACCATTACACTTTATAATGGCAGGGTGAACACAACTATACTGCTGTCGTTATAAGAACGAGAATAGTTTGCTGAAAGTTTAGTCATTACCAAACTGTGTGGAAGACTGTTCCTGGCTTCAAAAGATATGCGGTAAAGCGGCAATTATTGCGGTATTTTAAGTTTGATAAAAGTTTCAAGATTTTTGTTATGTTTTAAAAGTGCATTTTGAGAGTTTCTAAAATGACATCGTTAGCCGGTAGAAACTATTTGGATTTGAAGGTTGGATTTTTCGCGTGAGTTTGTACTACTACTAATGTATAATACCATGAGTATTATATTACCCGTACTTTCAATATTTAATGTAAAGAAAACTAACCCGACCAGGTGACATTTTGTAATAATATTCAATTAAAGGACCTTCGTCAGGAAACCGGCATGTCCTAGAACTAAAACTTCGAAGACATGATTGTGACATCTACCAATCCGCACTGGGCCCGCGTGGTAGATTACGGCCCACTCCCTCTCACAGAGAGGAGGCCTGTGTCCCAGCAGTGGGAACATTGATAGGCTGATGATGATGATGATGAAAGGATCTAGTTAATAATATACTTTTGGAGAAATTTGAAATAGATTACCTACAAAGTATGTACTTGGGTGTTGACAACATGTGCAAAATCCGCGCCGGTTTTTTACAATGTATTTTTTTAACGTGGTAATATCATCAAATTAGTTCTCCCATCCAGGGCGGTACAGGAGGGACTGCCAGACTTGCACTGACTAAAAGCCCCGAGATTATTTTTTTTTTGCAGTTATTCATCATATTTCGTTGTTTTATTGTTTAGATTTTACTCGCATACAATTTAAACTTTAGGATCAGCACGTTTTGATTGTCAAAACCAACAGACTGAAAAGTGATCTATCCCAGAAAAAAATAAATGGAACAAAGTGTGAATAAGTACAAAAGAAAAAGAAAAAAGCCTCCACAGAATTCAATTCATTGACGGGACAAGTATCATCAATCAACGTTCAGGAAAATTCTATAAAAAGTCATGGGGAAAATCGTATAGACACTTGAAAAATGTGGCGTCATAATGTGCTTTCTCATTGGCAAATACCCAAGACTGATTTACAAAATAAATCGACACGGCTTTATAAAGGGAAAGTAATTTTATTGTTCAAAGAAAGCGGTAGCTCCTAAACAGGAACAGTTTTTAAGATTTTTTTTAATTGATCATCGGGTGTCTACTGCGGCCTCCAACACAGAGGGTCAATCTCTAAGCACAAAACCCGTGGTCTCGGACTTAGGGCCGAATTCGCCGACTCTCATTTAACCAATGTTTGAGTAATCGGCCGATGAATTCTTAAACATCGTTTATGCAGCCGGTTAAGTATTCACTGTTCACCACGATTATTATAACCGTGATTAATAAATCGGGCAATCACCATACGCTCAGAGTGAATGAACGAATGATATAAGTCTACTCATTAGCAAAGTCACGTCATTATATTTAGTCAACACGAGTTTTAGTGACATCTTTTATTTAATAGCATAAATTATAACGCTTGCAACTTGAGAAGTTCGAAAATGCATTGGAAACGTTATATTAGCCTGTGTTTAATTTGGATGGGTAATATCATTCCGGCGCTGTTACTGTCAATGTCAATTGTATTCACAAACTATTTTTTGTTGTTAGGTTATTTGCACGTGTTTTATTCTCGTGGGCATTATTTTGTTATGTTGTGATTGCGATATCGTGTTCATTCGATACTTGGTCTGAGGTTGTGAAGATAATGAATTGTAAAATTACCTACTACTTGACAAATGGCGGCTCAGAAGAAGAGAACAAGCAATTTTTCAAGCGATGAGAAGCACATTTTAACGGAGTTGGTGTTAAAATACCAAGATGTGGTCGAAAATAAGCGCACCGATGCCGCCACGAATTCGTCTAAGTTGAAAGGGTGGATCCTTCTACAAGAACAGTTCAACACTGTCAGTACTTATTGCCATCGAACTCACTCAGTCCTAAAATGTTGCTGGGAAAATATTAAAAGGCAGACAAAAAAGACCGAGCCGACAGGAAGAAACAGCTATTTATGACTTGTTATTCACGTAGTGTATTAGACATATTGTGTTAGTGGGTCGTTGAGGCGGAGTTATTTGCATTATTCTTTATCTGTGCATGTATTTATCTTTATTTTGTATTATTTTATAAAATAAATAAAATAAGTAAGTAATGTTGCAATTGTCGTTATGTCATCATCATCATCATCTCAGCCATAGGACGTCCACTGCTGAACATAGGCCTTCCCTTTAGATCTCCACATAATTATACCGGTTGGAAGCGACCTGCATCCAGCGTCTTCCGGCGACCTTTATTAGGTCGTCTGTCCATCTAGTTGGTGGACGTCCTACATCCGTTGGTCAACTCACATCAAATGTCAAATGGATGGTTAAGCGCGGTTAAACGATGCCTTTGAGCTCGGTTAAAACAATCGGCTGTTTAAGGGCTGTAAACACTGGTTAGCGTATGGTGAACATTAAAAATGATTTAATCAGTTGTTCAAATGATAAACAGCCGTTTTAAAAGTCGATGAACTCGGCCCTTAGTTACGGGCGTTTTGACAACGAGCCCGTACTAAGAATGAATGATATTAAGATTTGACAGATAGCTCCTTAAAGTCCACGCCAGCACTGACCTGCGGAAAATTCGTGGTACTACATTTTTCAATGCAATTTGATGTAATGACATCGACACTAGCGCCGCATCAATATGACTTCAGTCGTGGCGGTATTATCCGCCCGTAATTTGATTTTGACGTTAGTTACGTCGTTCGTACATCTGAGGCCTTATCATGAGCTTTCAGTTATTGACGTTAAGTAAACTGGAACTTTGACATTAATTTCAAGGAAAAAATTAGTTCCTTATTCGTACACCAGAGGCGTTGTTCCATTTTTCCGTACAAGAATCTCTGTAAATACTGGAAAGACGCTGTAAAGTAAATAGTGAAAACTCGTGATAAGGGCTAAGGGCTCTGTCCGATGATGCGTTCCCGTGTCTTCGTTGACGGTCTTACAATAAAGTAGAAATCCTGCTTCCCGTCATTTTCGTTGAAAACAATTGAAAGTATTCGGACAAAACTGAATGAGAGGAAACCGCGTTCGACGCCGCGGTGGACGCAGCTCAACACAGACACAGGCTCCGCCCGACCCAACGCGTGTACTTAGCGTGTTAGAATTTGGATGTATTTCTGTATATTATGTAGGTTTTTATTTATTAACTGACTTCAAAAAATAAAAGTAGGTTCTCAGTTCGACCTGTATGTATGTTTGTCCGTGATTATCTCGCGTTTGGCTGAACCGATTTTGATGCGGTTTTCAGGAAAGTGTTTATCACATTCTGGAAAAGGTTTTAGTATATAACAATAATGGATATCTCGTGAAGTTGCCTGCATAGATCCGTTTTGGTTGCTTACTAGGATTGTAGATTTTCAAAGACGCCGATTATATTATGAAGATTTTTGACATATATATCTAAACTAATAAAAATGGAAAAATAAAAAAAAAGAGAACCGACTTCAAAACCAAACACAAAAAATTGTAAAATAACTTTTCTTTCGGAAGTCGGTGGCCATAGTTAATGAATTAAAAAACAAAGCCTTCCGAAAGAAAAGTTATTTTACAATTTTTTGTGTTTGGTTTTGAAGTCGGTTCCTTTTTTTTCAATCAAATCGTGAAAAAAAATCAGGTGTTCCCTACATTTTGACGAGTTCTGCGAACATAAAGTACGGAACAGCTGATTTTTTTTCGTGATTTCAGGTTTGGTCCCAAAGTAAAAGTTGTTCATTATAATGAGTGGAATGACCTCTTAAGAGGTTGTTGGTGTTTTTCAAATAATCCTGTATAACAAGCGCGACCTTAGTCTCTGACAATCATCATCATCATCATCATCTCAGCCATAGGACGTTCACTGCTGAACATAGGCCTCCCCTTTAGATCTCCACATATACCGGTTGGAAGAGACCTGCATCCAGCGTCATCCGGCGACCTTTATAAGTTCGTCTGTCCATTTTGTTGGTGGACGTTCTACGCTGCGCTTGCTAGTCCGTGGTCTCCACTCTAGTACGACCCCATCGGCCTCTGTCTCTGACAATATTTAGTTTGAAAAAAGCCACTTACTTGTGCGCAAATATTTTGCCAACGAAATTCCCCAGCCATTTTTAAGTGGTCTACGGTTTGATCTCCTGAACCCATTTACCCCCAATTTCGATTGAACGGTATTGACCAAGATCAGTTTGTCCCTACGCACCCTTAAGTGCCCCTTATTTAACTCTGTCCAAATGGCTGGTTTGATGTGAATGTGCTGGTGCAACTTTGCGTAGTCTATTTCATCACACACTGCTCTCAAAACCGGTAAAGGAAAATATCGTGACAACCGGATTATGTCTCAGAACTAAAAATCATTAGTCCTTTTGCTAGTTGACCATTTTGAGAATTAGTAATTTTACGAATCTTCTATTTGTGGAATTAGGCATTTTACGATTTGAGTATTTATCGATTATGCCATGTATGAAGGGAGGCCTTTGCCCTGCAGTGGGACAACGTAGGCTAATAATAAATAATAATAATAATATGCCATGTAATATAAATAAAACAGACACACAAGGATCAAATGAAATCAGCAGTAGTACTGTAGTTAATCTCTACCAACGCAGATGGCGCCACCAATAAACACAATTCATTTATTGTTATAAGTCTGTTACGAGGAGAACAAACGCTAACAGAATGTATTGCCCTTATAAAGATAAGTATTTATTTGATACTTACCTGCAGGGGCGGATCTACTTAAAGGCTTTTTGGGCTGCAGCCCAGGGCCCCGCGAATACAGAGGGCCCCCAACCGAACTGAAACCAATAGACGATATTGTCAATAATAAAAATTATCTAGAATTTTAAAAAATCCGATCATGAGGTTGGCAACACTGCGATCAATCAACCCGAGTGCGCATCTATCAAACTGAACGGGGAATTCCCTGTCGCGTGTTTTCAGTCGGTGTATTCCGTGTATAGTAGTGTCTATTACTGGGGACTTCCCTCCGCTTATCGCCCGACGCAATTTTGTTATTTTTCCGCACTTCTGCTATAGTCGACTATATTAACGAATTGACTTTGTTATTGTTAGAAATGTGTTTAGTGCGTGTGTTTAGTTTACTAAGTAATAGATAACTTAAAAGTTATAAGGACCGGACCTTTCTTTTAATTTACTAAAATTGAAAGTCTTCAGCATAACTAGACTTCCTGCTTTTAATAGGCAGTAGGTAAGTAAAAAGAATTATAAAACATGACTTTTTATTTCAGTTTTCAAAACTAAATGAATCAAACTCGTTCGATATTTAATTATAATTTGTGAATTGCTACACTCATTACAAAATAGGTATTAAAATTAAAAGTTCTATCCAGTTCTTTGTTTATTTTCAGAAAAATATCTTATTTTACAATATGTCTGCTAGAAAATATAAAAGTGGAGCTGAAAAAAGAAAATTACAGTTTAGTCGAGAACAAGAAAGAAATAAATGCGCAAAAATTGAAACTTTTTTTAAATCGGAACATATAAACGCGAATGAAATAGCTATAAATCCATTAAAAAACGTAAAGGAAGGTATTTTATGCGAAGAGAATCTAACCGATGGCAGCAAAAAATCGCAAAACGAGGAAAAAAATACAAGTGATGAAAATATGCAAGATTTTGAAAACCAGAAAAAAAATACCAACGATGAAAATGTGCAATATCTTGACTTCCAGCAACCCTCTGGTTCCTCTGAAAATGAAATTGGTGTTCAGCAAAAGGGAAGTAATACCGATACCGAGGTGGAAAGAAATTTAGAAAATATTAAGTTTTAGTTTGAGAAATATGTTGACGTGGGCTTGTGGCCAGATTTGCTGAATAATGATTTTATTAATTTCGTCCTCTCACATGAAATGACTGACTTTCAAAATAAAGATCCGAAGAATATATATTCAGCTTCAATGAAGAAATATAAAGAACAAAACAGATCTTTTTCAAATAGGTATTTCACTAGAAAAATGAAAAATGGCCAATTACTGGAAAGATCTTGGTTATGTTATTCAAAAAGGGTTGGTACTGTTTTTTGTTTGACTTGCAAACTTTTTTCTAAAACTCCTTCTCAATACACAACCGGATTTTCTGATTGGAAACACATAGGATTTTGTTTAGAAAATCACGAAAATTCTAATGAACATAAGAATTCAATGTTAGTGTGGTTGACACGAAAAGAAAAAAGTCTGTTTTAGACAAGCAGCTTCAGGAGCAATTAAATAAAGAAACAGAATATTATCACAATGTCCTAAAACGGGTTATTGCAGTGCTAAAATTTCTGAGTATAAGAGGCTTAGCACTTAGAGGTTCCGAGGAAGTATTTGGTTCTCCACATAATGGTAATTTTATGGGTGCTCTAGAGCTATTGGCAGAATTCGACCCATTCATACGTGAACATATTGAACAACGAGAGCTGCGACCAAACCCTGTAATATCATATTTATCAAAAACAGTATATGAGGAAATAATTGAGATTATGGGTAAACAGATAATTAAACAAATTATAACTGAAATAAATAACGACGACACAAAGTATTATTCAATTATGATGGATTCAACCCCAGATCTGTCTCACGATGACCAACTTGCTATTGTATTACGATACTGTTTTCGGGGAAAAGTGTATGAAAGATATCTTTCATTAAAATTAGTAGTCATACTGGCTTATATTTATTTAATATTCTACAAGCCTTTTTGGAAACAAATGGACTACTACTGGATAATTGCAGGGAACAGTCATATGACAACGCTGCTAATATGGCCGGAGTCTACAATGGTGTACAAGCACTACTAAAAGAAAAAAATAAATCCGCGGATTACGTGCCATGTGCTGCGCATTCCCTTAACCTAGTTGGTCAAGAATCCGTGAAGGTTGCAATCGAAATTGTAATTTTTTTTGGAATAGTGCAACAAATATACGTTTTCTTCTCTGCTTCGACCCATAGGTGGGAACTGTTAAATCGTGAAACAAAACTAAAATTTACGTTAAAAAGTTTAAGCCAGACCAGATGGTCTTGTCACTTTGATGCTGTCAGAGCTTTGAAAAGTAATTATGATGGCATTATGAAAATTCTCAATAGTTTCGGCGAAAATGACGATGAAAAAGTTGATTTCCGAAAAGAGGCACGAAATTTATTTAATAAACTGGCGAAACTAGAAACTGCAATTTTGATTGTTTTTTGGGAAGAAATTTTGGAGAGATTTAATGTAGTTAATAAAAAAGTACAGAGCCCTGGTTTAGACATTGGTGAAGGCAATAAGTTAATTGTGTCATTAAAAGAGTTCGTGAAAAACATAAGGCAACAATCAGATCAGAAGCTAAAGGAATACGAAGAGAAAGCTAAAAAATTAAGTACTAGTGTGGGAACAGACTACAGTGACATAAATAAGAGACGCATTACTTTGAAATTTTCAGATAAATCTACAGATAAAGTCTCAGTGAACTGCGCAGAAAAATTTAAAAGAGACACGCTTAACGTTGCGTTGGATAAGATGATTATGGATTTAAATAATAGAAGCCAAGCCTATGAGACCTATAGCAAAAAATTTAAATTTTTAATGGATTTGCAAGACAAAAATCAAGAACACATAGATCTGGAAAGTGTACGTAATATTATTGATTATTATCCAAATGACGTAGACGAACATTTAGTGAATGAGTGCATTCAGTTGAAATCTTACTTACTGCAATCTAAGACAGAGTCTTACACCTCTTGCAGTGAAATTTTTTGGCTAATTTATGAAAAGAAACTTGTTGATGTTTTCCCAAACTGCTATACTATCATAAAGATTTTTTTAACGATGCCGATCACTAGCTGTGAAGCGGAGCGTTCTTTCTCCAGGATGTCGTATATAGAAAACAAATACAGGACAACAATGTCGAACTATCGACTAAATCATTTATCAGTTCTTTCGATAAATTGCGATTTAACAAAGGACCTACAGTGCGATGACCAAATAAAAGAATTTGCAGCACAAAAATGCAGAAAGGTTGCTTTATAATTTATTTAACATAACCATTTATAACCCGTCAATTTATTTTGCAATAAATAATGTTTTAATAAATAAATAAAATATTTTGTTTTCCTATTTTCTTCCTGTACTTAACATATATTACATTACATATACCTACATCACTACAGAAAACAGTTTCTTGTCAAAATGGCAATTAGTTGAGTAATTAGGTAGGGCCCCTAAGCAGTATTAGCCCAGGGCCCCACAAATTCAAGATCCGCCTCTGCTTACCTGCCTAGAAAAGTTAATTAGATACAATTGATGAACAAACATTTATTAGGTAATAAAATGCTTATTCGGTCTGTCGTTGTCAACTTACTGGAATTACTTATCTTATTCATTTAGGTAAAAATATAAAAACTATTGTAACGATATAATTTGTTAATCAAGCGATAAGCTCTTTAAAAATTGCATCTAATAGTTTTTAATCAACAAATCAATTAATAATCTACTATATAAAAATAAGTCGGGTTTTCCTTCCTGACGCTATAACTCCAGAACGCACGAACCGATTTCCACGGTTTTGCATTCGTTGGAAAGGTCTCGGGCTCAGTGAGGTTTATAGAAAAGAAAATTCAGGAAAAAAAATATATCTTCTTGTTTTAATCACCAAACGAAAAGTTACATAAAACGAAGCCATCTGGTGGCGAAACGGAGTTCGCCGGGTTTGCTAGTATATATTATAAGTATAAGCATAGTCAGCTTCAAATATTCCCACTGCTGGGACACAGGCTTCCTCTTTGTGGGACTGATCATTTAATCCACCACGTGGGCCTTTTATGAGGTTGGATAATATCTACCTAGCTGTCTCGTAGTTATGGTGAAAACGACTTCCAGTTTATCCGGACTCAATTAATACCAGTATGTTACGTGGATTGCTTATCTGACATCCACAAACTAGTTGGTACTGGATAATGCAGTTATAAGTAATAGTTTTTGCGAAATCCATGACATTAAATTTTATGAAAAATGTTTAGTTTTAATTCCGTGACAAAAATCCAGGCCTCACCGCCCTCATGCATATGCACATGTAGGAAAGGAATCATGCATTCTCAGATGTTGACTCGACAACCGCTCGATCGCGAATTATTTGCCACCGAAACATTTTTCATGACATTTACTGACTTAAAAGGTTACTGCGTCCCTGGACAGCATCGGGCAATGCAAGGAAAAGATTGGTTTTAAGTAAGACAAGTCTGATAGCCATTTCACTCCACCTGAACAAGCAGGAATAATTTTATCCTTTTACAAACCAAAAAAAGGTAAAAAAGGTCTAAAACAAGAAAAATCACAGAGTAAGTTACTAAGTTAGAGCTAAGTTAGACCAACCACGATCCTATATCTAACTTATCTTCAACTTACATTGCCTTATCTTGAGTGGTCTCCTAACTATTAGGAGAGTGCTTTCTCCTTTCGATTTAGTTTTCCAAAGTTCGATTGAATCGAACTTGACTGCCACGAATATATTGGAACAAACGAATTGTTAAGTAGGTATCTGTTTAACTATTCGTATTTCTAATCGTGCTAATTTATGTTGTGCAATCTCGCAGAATTTGCCCTAAACGTTAAGCTATTACAGAAGTATGAGATTACGTTTATTTTGTTTAATGTTTAATTTTAAGGTGAAAAGTAAATAACTCTACATAGTTTACCTAATGGTTAAAAACAATAATAATAGTATCAAACAACTGGCACATAGTCGTTCTTTATTACAATTCATTTACAAAAAAAAGTAATCTGAAAACATACCTCACCCAAATTGGTTGCTACAACTAACAAGTTGAAAGCCCTTGTCGACGTAGAATTGGCTTGAACCGATCCAAAAAACATTCACATAATGTCCAATTTCTATGCAATAAAAGCGAAAAAGACGTAGAGCATTCTCGATGATGATAGATCATTCAAGAAGTCACAACTCTTCATCAATTGCAGCTAAGTTGGTTGAAAAAAAGATGAAAATAAATTAAAGTTCGGGGCAATGTCCTTTCAAGAAGTCTAGCCTAGAACAACATAAATACTCAAATATGAGGGTCGTCTGAAAACAATATCCCAGCCTCTGCAAATGGCATCAAAGTGTTTTCAGAGATGCTTAATGTCATACTTAACGATTTATGGGATGATAGGCTTAAATTATGTCTTTACCTTCAAGAAATAGTCATTGTTGTATGAAAACTAATCTCAAAAAAATATTCTAGTCGAAAGCTACATGAAGGAGGTGTGACGGAGACCCGCTCCGCGGGACTCTTATTTCTTGGTGGGGTGGTTCAAAAATATTTTTCAGTAAAGACCAGACTACAGGATTAGGCCATTGTATTCCGGGATATTGATGAAGATACACTTTATGATTACCACTTCTAAAAAAAAAGCTATCCTGATGCTTTTTTTTACGTGGTAAAATCATCAAATGAGTTCTCCCACTAGGGCAGGGCGGGAGGGACTGTCAGACTTGTACTGAATAAAAGCCACGGTGTCCTTTAATAGCCCTTTATGTTTCGGGGTCATGGTAGCTCGTTCATACCGCGACGCTTACAAAATAATTATATTTGTACATAAAAGTTATTTTGGTGATGACGTTATTGTCACGAATGAAAGAAGGCCCAGAATTTTCTAAACTTTTCATTTTCTTTTCAGTGATTAGAAAGTGATTCCATAAAACAACTTATTATTTCGAGATTATTACTCGGGAAAAGTCCGTGTTACGGAAGATGATTTTTTGGGGGTTTTATCCTTGTTATACATACTTTATAGACATTTACATAATGAGAACTTGAATTGGGGAAGAAATTGCATCATGTTTAGAATATATAAAAAAAAAACGACGGGTTGCACTCCGGGAGTGCCGGTAGAAGTGAAAACTTTTTATTACTGTGTTATATTTTAAAACTGGAGAGATACAGACATGAAATTAACGAATTTTGTTACATCTTGTTAGTGTCGTACAAGTGTCAAATCACAAATGTTTTCCATATGCTTGATAGATGGCATTGCAATTAAAATGCAAGCTATCGTTTGCCTCTTCGTCTTATGAATTTTCATTCTACGTGGTTCACGCTAAGAGCGATAGATGGCGCTTATTTAAATTACGTCTTACGCTTTTTCAATCAGGGTCACGTGACACTGACGCGAGTTTTACACTTTTTACCCATTACAAAAAGTTTACAACGCCGCTAAAAAAGTTTTTACTTCAAAAACAATTATTTTGTAAAAATTTATTTTTTGGGTTAAAAAATATCGTCAAATGAGTCCTTCTGGATTTCGCGGAAGGAACTGTCAAACTTGACTGACTTAAAACTACCTTTGCGTCACGCGCCCTTTTAAGACAGTCCCATCCACCTTGTCATAATCTCCTTACCAACATGAATTATGACTATAACCTTAACGTTTCATGTATGTACCTTCTTGAGAGGGAATATTACGGCTCACCCTAATATCTTTATAATCGATTCTATCGTCCATAAACGTCAGCACAAATTAAGGACGAAAGGATAAGAGGATACCTATAAAAAGCCATCTTCAACTTTAGAAATGATCAGCCGGTTTTAAAAGGACTTACTCACGCATAATTATCAACTTCAAAGAACTTTTCACTTCAACAATTAGTAACTGAAGTTTGGATTCTCAGAGTCATTCAGAAGTTCTACTTATTCAGTCTTAATTTATAAACGGTTGATTATAAAGACGTCTTGAAACAGTTGAAGCCGAATAAATAGTATATTAAACTTGATGCTTTTTTCAAGCTTATAATTATAATCAGCCCATAGTGTACTGAAACTGGGAAAAACTGCACAGCGAGTCTAGAAAAAGTCGTTTATTATTAAAAATATTGAAAATCTTCTATCCATATTTCATTATATGGTTTTTTTTTCGCAATTAATATTATAATTCTGCTGACCTGAAACCTTTTTAGACCGAGAGATTGTCTGCCAGGGTCGGGGGACAGTAAACAGGTAACCGTGACGCTGAAACGTAAAGAGCAATTGAAAGATCATCTCTTTAATAAATCAGTAAATCTAACAAACCAGTGGTATCGGCCTCGAATCAATACCACTGTTCTCAAAACGGTGAAGGAAAACATCGTGAGGGAACCGGCATGTCCTAGAACCAAAAATTCGAAGACATGTGACATCTACCAATCTGCACTGGGCCCGCGTGGTAGATTACGGCCCACTCCCTCTCACAGAGAGGAGGCCTGTGTCCCAGCAGTGGGAACATTTATAGGCTGATGATGATGATGATGAAATCTAACTATCCCTATGATCAGGACGACACATTTGAAGATTTTATCACCTAAAGAAAATGGCCTCATCTCAATGAGACGGGGTGGACTATAATCCACCACGCGGGCCCAAAACGTGTTGTAGACTTCACTTGTCTTTGAATTTTTAGGTCTAGGACATAGCAGTTTCATTGTTATGAGAGCAGTATGGTGATGAAATCAATTACACAAACTAACGCTCCTGGTTCAAAACCATACAACTCGTAACTCGGGGCTGATTCTACTAGGCGACATTAGGTTTTTCTTCGAGGTAAGCATAACCAAATCGACGACAAAATTATTCCGGTCATTTGCAAACCAAAGTTGCTCTAAATTGCTATCTTAGAAAATAATGGAGTTTACATATTAGGTTTAGAGGTTAAAGTAAGAAAAACATTGTTGGTCTTTTTTTGGTTTTTAAGACAAAAGGGCCAACTGTCTGGCGACCAAACAGTTTTTACAGTGTACCGTGGATGCTAAGGAAGGAGTATCAGTTCCTTTCGGGTGAGTTAACTCCATCGTTACTTCTGAGCTAGATTGACAACTAAAGCAAAACCTATATTTCAATCTTTTCATCACTCTTAAATCCCACCTACTAAACCTCGTGTATCTACCAAGGGTTCACTCTTGTTTGGTAGAACAACTTTTGATATAATTTTACTAATTCGAACAACGTTTGAGAAAATAATCAGTTTGTATAATATCGGTTAACTTAATTTTAATTTCATCGAATATTTATTTGCGATAACAACGTTTGCGCTATTGATCATAAGGTATAATGTTCATTTGATGTTCAGGTGGTATAACACTTAGTTTATCGAATATTCGATTGGTGTAATGTAATGCAGAAAAGAAAATTCCGTCGATCTAACTTGGTAGGTGGTAATCAGCAATTTAACTAAGGATGCAAGAGCGAGCGAAGCGAGCTCGTGCTCGCTCGACAATGAAAGGAAATGAATGATTAATTATCTGAATATTCGATACGATGTTTCGACTAAATCATTATTAGTCAAGTGAAACATCAGTTTAAATAAAATTAGTGCATTTGAAAATTCGGTCAAAAGAAATTATTTCAAAGAAATAAATAAGCTAAATAAAAATTTACCAATTAATCATTCGGTGAAATCAATAATTCTACGAAACGACTTTACTGTAACCAGAATTAGCCGGAGTGATTTTCGACGAAACGTTGTTCAACCAAACAAGGGTAAACCTCTACCAAATCTCATGTATCATCTGAGCATGTTTAAATGTCTTTGGTACCAAGTTATTAGTAACTTCTTAACTTTGATTGACAACCTATAAGCATGTCTGAGTATCCCAATCAAGACGTATCAATAATCCCTTTTGTACATATTAAACCCTGAGGTCTAATTAATCAGACTGAAGGGTTGCCCTTACGTCTTCCAATAATTAATCGTAGGCCGCATATTCATGAGGCGTTTGATGATCTTGATTTGTAATTAGCAGGCTAAATGCTGGATAATTGGCTCCGTTGAGGGCGATTGTCTTACAGTACTTAGGTATTATTCTATTATGTCTTGTGTTCGATCTCGTGGTCAAGGGTTAATTGTGTTTGTGAAAGGTCTTCGATATTGGGAATGGATTCTAGTCCTAAGGGTCAGTTTTCGCGATTGCCAAACAAAACAAACTTTGGCGATTCATGAAGTGATTTGTCACGAGTTCTGTGAGACTTTTGAGACAAGTGTTAGAGCATTTATACGCAATTCCAGCATATTATTTCCCCTGTTTTTTCTTCAAATTACTGGAATAGAATAGCCGAGAGTGATAGAGTGAAATGGTGTGCGCTTCGATGTTGTCGTCACAACAAGTAAGCACCAGCACGCGTAGCATGCCTTATTCTTTGTCGATTCTACGACGAAAAGACAAAGTAATTTTTTCTATATAATTGACACGAGTCGTGGGTGGACGATCAAAGAATAGAAAAAAAAAATTCTACACTTTAAACATTGGCGATATTTTCTAAGCATCATAAATAACTTCACTAATGTTGCTTCGCTTTGCCAATGCATCGCTAATGTTGCAAATGAAGAATTTTTTTTTCTATTTTTTTTTTTTTGTCTTACGACTCGTGTCATAATCGGGCAAAAAAATGGTATTGTATAGAAATAACTTTGTCTATTCTGGGTCACATTAATATCTCTACAATCTGTCACTTTGTCTATTCTTCTGTCGAAAAAATTCGTTTCTACGGTGTTATGCTACACAAACAAGGACACAAAACCCTTATCGTTAGAAGGTCGGGGTTCGACCCCATTCCTACTATTTACTTGGGTCACATTCGGCACTTAATTAGACCACACAAGCATTATTTGTCACAAACCAATAGCCATGATTACAGTATCGATAAATTACAAATCTATTTAATCCATTTATTAAGGTTTTGATTGAATATCCTAATGGACACTTTTTAATGACATAGATACCTAAAGCTATCAAAAAATTGTGTTGACATTATGACGTCAGAACCATGTATATGTATTTAATTTACTAGTGGATGCCAGCGGTTTTACCCCCTACAACTGTAAAATTATCCCACGGGAACATAAAAAAAGGAGAAAGAGTAGCCGACTACGGCACTTGGTTGCGCTCCTTTTTGACACTTAAAGTAGTGAAAATTGGACACAAGTAAGGGTTATTGACATACATGAAAGCAAAGTTAAATACAGATTGATATTTTGTGGGTTTTTTTCAATGATATTATAAGTCATAGATATGTTATACAGGTACAAAACAACAGAAAAAAGCGTACCGCGCAGAGAGGCAGCACACATACGCACTTTTTATTCACACACATTACATTTCACTACAAGTAAAAAGGATAGCTTGATAAAACCAATATGAAAAAAAGTGACAGCTAGATGGTGTCGCTCTCTCTTTTATCTCACTCGCACTATCACTCGCACTCTTTCTTTTACGACGCCATATTATAGAAACGTAATGTTTTATTAGTGAAAATATTAAGATAAATAATATATTTACGAATGATAAGTGATTCTTTGACTTTTAGAAGTCTTGCTTGTATAATTTGTACAATATCTCATCACACACGACGGCATTTTCGGTGGTTTTGAGTCACTTTTACTTTTGACTCACTCTGTAGTACGTGAAATGCATCCGTTGTCGCTGGCAACGTCGGACTGAGGTCAAGGTTTGTGAATCAACCACATTTGAGCGCTTCTGTTTTTGAGCGCGTATAACGTATCTACACCTTTTTTACTTATAATATCATTGGTTTTTTTCCAAAAAACAATACTTACTCCGGGTTTTATTTGAGGTTATATTAGGCGTCAAAACAATATATTACAACTATTTAAAAAGATTAACCATAGCATGTGTTGCCTCTCTTATTTGGCGATTAGGCAGTGGATGCGATAATAACAAAACACAGTTTACACAGCACGACACATTGTTTAGTATCCAGTAGAAATCAACGTAGACGTATAAATTCACTATAACAGCGCACTACAAAAAGAGTCCAATTGCTCGATGTATATCAACGTGGAGGTATCCTAAAACTCTACTCGACACGAATATAAGTTTACTAGCAGAGAAAGGCAAGAAATAGTAGTTCGCCGGTAATAAAGAAATCAAAACCAAACAAACACGAAAATCATAAGTTTGACTTTGACAGTCAGTGTTGCCAGTATGATTTCCCAAAAAAGGACGGTTGGCTTTCTGAAAAGGTACGGTTTTTAACTTCAAGGTACGGTCGGGCCGAGATTACTTCTGCAAGAACTAGATCAGTTTTTTCTTTTTCTATAATTTTGCTAGAATTTTGAAAAAAGCTATAGTTTACTCATATTCTACAGCGAAAACAAGTTGTTTGTGAAATAATTATGAAAATAATGTTTTAGGAACTAAGGAAATTCCATGCCAAATGTGACAGAAAGTTGAAGAAAGTATGAGTTTCGACAGACTGTATTATAATAATAATTTAACTTACCACGAGTTTATAAATAAATAACTTGCTAATACATGCTTGAAGCTCCAATAGTTTGGATATGTGTCATTCTGTCTGTAGATATTCTTTGCTTCATTCCAAAATACTTTTTGACTTTCAATTCTAAGTATGGGAACCAAAATTTGGTGTTTTTTTTTATTTTTGAGTGAAAATCTTAATGCGGTTCCCATAATACATCTACTTACCAAGTTTCAACAGGATAGCTCTTATACTTTCGAAGAAAAGTGGCTGTGACATACGGACGAACAGACAGACAGACAGGCAGACGGACTGACAGACAGATATGACGAATCTATAAGGGTTCCGTTTTCTGCCATTTGGCTACGGAACCCTGAAAAGAATCTATTCAATTTTAAAGGTATGAAAGTTTCGAAATGCCTCAACACTTTTTGGGACCAAAAAAATCTCATCTTATACGTCTAGCTTCGTTCAAAACCTCTCCTTTTTTTCCCAGCCAGGTCAGCATTTCTGTTTAGGGATAATTGATGAAGTATTGAGCAAGTTTTCAGCGTTTCGCTTTTCCAATATTTCAAGAAGCTCTTTGGGTTATACATATACCCACTACGCCCTGTCGTCAACTTTGCGAACATGTCGATTCGAAACGAAATGAAAATTGAGTTTACATTGTTCTCTGGAAAGAAATTCAATAAGAATTTGGAAAAGACTTGTTCTCATAAACTCATAAGAAGTGACAAATTCGTTCAAGTTCGTTAACTCAGTAATCAGGTGAGTAGATTGAAATACCGTAAAACGCTGCAACTTTGCCATTAATGCCCAACTTTGTCTTTTTCGTTTGAAATAAGATATCTCGCGTTTGCCTAGTTTTGTCTCGTTTTCAACCATTAGGTAGTGTAGGTATTGTTTATTAGAGCAACATATTTTTCATAATCGTAATTAAGGTACCTACCCGCAGGTAATAAGGCTTGTCGGATATTAAGGCCTAGCTAAAGAATATTTATAAAATCATGAAAAACATGTACAAGTTTAAATGTTAGCCATTATTTTAACTAGTACATTTGTTACAAAATGTAACAGAAAAATTGATGTTTTTACCTTAAACAAAAGCGAAATATCAAAATGAAAAACACTATATTGTTTAGCACTGGTAGTTTTTCACAACTTGAGTAATTTAGTGTCGGAAACACCACTTTAAACCACTTTTTATAATTACAATTCACGGAGCCGATTAAGTGCGATCTTAACTGTACGGTAGGTCAGGAGAAGGTTTGTGAATAAATATTTATTATTATTATTTATTATTATGGGTAATAAGGCCTACGAGCAGAAGGCTAATCAGACCTACGCTTTTGAAATACTTAAATAATTGTAAATATCTTTTTTTTTTGGGATGAAATCATGTGAACAAAGTGATAATATTTAGATTATTCATCTCGAATACCAGAGATACTAAAACTATAGTCTAATAATTTAGGTATGTTAAAACATAATACATTGAGACGTTGTCAGTTGATCGTAAGAGACTTTTCTGGCTACAGAAATGGTGTTATAATATTGTTAATTAACACGTTAAGTCATACCTAATAAGTTATCGTTCCTATTTTGCAATCCCGTTCAAATGCACTTTCACTAGTATTTTTTTTATTTCTTAATGGGAAGCCCCTATGCAAGCAACCCAACACCAAAGTCAACCACATCATTATTATAATGAGATATTTGTCAAATAATGGTCTTACTGTACTTGGAAAACCTGGGTAAATATTCGCCTTATGCCATTTACTACAAAGTGAATCTTACAGAAATAGAAATAACGGGCATTTCACTTTGACAAATACCAGCATGGCACAAAACATTTGCACACCATTACCAACATTCTGTGAAACCTCTTTAGTCATGGCAACATAGCAACCTGGTCCTGGGTTCGATTCCCATGTCTTGTAAAGTGTTATTGTGCTTTACCATAAAGACTTTCAGTAGCAACCCCTGATTTTGGATTTGTGTCCTGTCGGTAATAAGCTCACCTTTGTCGTTGGATTTTTATCTGCACTTTCAGATTCACCTCATCCAAATTGCCTTACCATTTGGATAGTTATCGCAAGTACTTACTGTTTTTGACCTGGAAGTCCTCATGTATTTCTTCCACCTGGGGAACACTCACTCTGCTCTAGTGTACGAACGCGTATTTTTTTTCCATCAAATTAACGACAAAGTTCCCGTTTACCATACGTTACAAAAACTTGAAAACTCATGCTAAAGCTCTCCAAAATTAAGCAAAATAAGAAACCATTAAAAGTAGTATTCTCATATTCTGAACCTAAATGAAGGTCTTATAAATCACAGTGGATTTTGGCGAAGATCACGTACTTATCTGTCACTGAAAAAGTTTTTTAAGAAGTCCTTTCTTACATTTCAATTAAAATGTTCAATTGGAACTTTCACACGCCAGCCGTAATATATTCTAAAATGAGTTTCTGAACTTTTTTTAATGGTCCTTGGACTTTTGCTATGTTCACCTCCAAACTAGTCCAAACAAAGTCACATGGTCTAAAATTGTGTTCCTACAATTTCCCTCTATAACTTGTTTTGAGCATTCGTTGACTGGACTAGGAAGTTTTTGCGAAACGAATTCTAAATTCAAATGAACTACCAAGCAATCGAATTCAAGTTCTCACGACGAACAGCAAGGCAGTCAAACAAACATTTCAACTACTTGTATCATCCTTTTATAGACGGGTATGTACATAAAAATGGTAATTTAGTTTTTTCAAAACATTAGTCAGAATACAATAGTGCACCATGTCGACAGCAGCCTTATATTCGCAATATTTATAACAGAGACATCTCTCCTTCGAGCCTAGAACTAAAACGACTAGACGAGTACGTCAATTTACACTAGATGGCGATACGGGTAGATTTGGTCGTGAGTCGTGCCTTTAAACTAGATGTGGATGCTACTTCTCAACAATTCGAATGTTTATTTGAAATATTTGGCGCCAAAAAGTTTATTACATGAAATAAATACTTATCATTTTCCTATCTACAACCTTAACTCTTTTTAGGGTTCCGTACGTCCGAATACAAAACGGAACCCTTAAAGGATCACTCGTGTGTCCGTCTGTCTGTCGCTTACAGTCAATTATCTCCGAATCTACTAGACCGACCTGTGACCCAAGCATAGAGGTGTGACGTGAATAGATGAAATCTGTATCCCACCAAAAACATTAAATGTAAAAAAATGCCAAGTCTCTCGATGCAGTCTTTCCATCGTAAAAAGTTTTGAGATCTCATAGAAGCCAAGTCCTATTCAAATTATTTTGTAGATAAAAATCAACATTTAGTAATTGTATCAATAGTTTTCTTTATATTATAATTATAGTGACTTGGCAATGAGCACAAGAAGAAACAAATAAAACGGCATATTTGGAGGAGTTGAAAGTCACACACCGCATGCGTAAACATTAATATTACAAAATTAATTTTCTTTTGGTTTATTCGTGTCGTCCCAACCGAATTTCGGCAACGGCAGTCAGTCTCATCCGAGACTAGTAAACTGCGCAGGACACAAATTATAGTGCACAAGTGTGTACGCAAACACTAGTATTAGTGTACCTACTCTCAGTTCATTTACCTTCATAAAGCGATGTATGCCCGTAAGGTATTCTTAATTATTGTATTGGAGCATGTAGTCGGTAGTGACCATCATGATTCACACATAACAAATAATCTGATCACAGGTCTCGTCAGTAACATTAGCACATAATTCCAGGCAGCAAGCAGCTTTTAATTTGTGCTCATTGCCAAGTCACTATAATTATAATGTAAAGAAAACTATTGATACAATTACTAAATGTTGATTTATAACTACAAAATAATTTGAATAGGACTTGGCTTCTATGAGATCTCAAAACTTTTTACGATGGAAAGACTGCATCGAGAGACTTGGCATTTTTTTACATTTAATGTTTTTGGTGGGATCTCATTTATTTTTTGTAAGTGTATTTCTTTCTTTTTTTTATAGGTGACCTCATAATTTCTTGGACTTCACCTACTGCTTTGCTTAGAAACTATTTTCCTAAATAACTGTTTCAGTAACAAAAACAATAATAAATCTACTATCTCTAATCCAGCTAACTTAAGTTCTCCGAATATCGCTACAATCTTTTTTTTTTTAGTTTCGAAATGGTTTTTCATAAATAGACGGCGCTATCAAATGAAAATTATCGAATTATTTTAAAGTACTACTTAGACTGCGCTCTGTAACGAAACCATAGCGCGATTCAGACAGGTACAACGCCATCTATCGAGCGCGCATACAATATTTATCGCAATACAATGGAGTTTTAGCTTTATTAATTTAATGAATTATGAACTTTATGTATTAATTATAGTCTATGTATTACATTTATATTATTCTTTTCTATTCTATGTATTTGTTCATCCAATTGAATACTTAAACAACGAACAAAGTTAACAATGCAGTCAAAATCCATACACAATGTTCTTGTCAAACCGCAAATATAAAATTGTTTTCTATGGTATATTATTTTTTAATGTTTTTATAATTTTTCCTTTATATGTGGCTAATGACCTATCTTGGTGCAAAATTTGAAGTTTCTAAGTCTGCTAGAAGTACCTTAGAGTTTTGATGATCGGTCAGTGAGTCAGTGAGTGACAAAATGGTGTAACTTTGATCGACCGTAACTCCTAAACTATTAATTCAATTGGCATGTAATTTCGAACTTAAGCTTGTTCTAATGCCTACTATTATTCACCGAAAACCTAAACTCCTAGCTTTGTCCACGTCGAAGATATAGGGGGGGTGAAACAGCCGCGAATCGCTTCGAGAAAAGATGGTACGGCCGTGCCCGTTTTGCTCGAGACTTGGCTGGGGCACTGCCGTGCCCCCAGATATGGGAGGTAATTTTTTTTTTTGGGGGAAGGGGAAAATTGTTTTTTTTTTTTTGAAAACTGCTTCGTGTGACATATCAAATGAAAGGTCTTGTTGAGAAGATCTTAAATGTATTTTACTGTAATTTTCAAAAGGAGGGTCAAATTGTCAAATTTCTCTAATAGATTTTCCACCTTATTACAATAGACAATAGTGGACAGTTAATATTCGATTGGTAAAATTTGACAGATTGAGGTAGGTTAACCGTAGGTTGCCGGCGTCTGTACACTCGTTGTATAGCTATGCAACTACATACTATAATGACGCACGTAATATTAAAGGCAATATTGTAGGTAGACCTTACAGAAGAAGGGTTTTATTATATTCTGCTTTTTTTCCAAAACATGATTGCATCAGCGACGAAATCATAATTTATATTCAGGAAGCGGAGTTTTTTTTTTTTTGAGGCCATGTCCATTACCGGAAACCAACTGATGGTGTACCTACGTAACGTATTTGTGTATATTTTATCCATTTGTTTGTAACCAGAGCCGTCTCTTCCAATGGGCACACTGGGCACTTGCCTAGGGCCCTACTTAACTCAGGGAGTTCCTCCGAGCATCGTTGCAGGGGCTATCAATAGAATATATACGTAATTAGCTTATGTCATCCCTGACAGAAGAACTAAAAAAAGGGCACTGGCCGCTTTGAACAACAAAGGGCACGTGAAGGTTTAGTTCGGTTTGTAGCATAGATATAATAAAGATCTTCAGGCCAAATTTAGAGCACTGCTCGTGAAGGTTCGTCACAAGCTGTTGAAGACCTTCCGGAGATTATGCCACAAAACATAAGTCATCTGCGTACATAATTTCTTGAATATGTGCAAGACAGACTTTAGTGCAGTGATTCCCAAAGTGGTCCAGGTGGACCCCCAGGGGTCCACTGGAGACTTGCTGGGGGTCTACGTAGGCGTGAACAAAAAATGGGGGTCCATAAGATGTTAATGGGGGTCCACGAAAATTTATCTGATTTTGATAGTAAAGAGCAAAAATGTAAGCATAGTTTTTATAAGGGCCTACCTACATTGTTTTAAGTATCTAACTAAGCAGATAATATTTTAATAAGGCAAGCGACTGTTACTTGTCCAAACTTGCGTATTCGATATTACCTTCGATCATTAAAATCAACTAGATACACACTCAGCGACAAAAAACGTCCTCACCAAAAGAAAGACAAAATCAGAGAATTGTCTATCTTTTCGTTTAGTACTGTTCTAACGTTCGGAACGTAAACGTGGCTCCGTGCTAGTTTAAATATAGGGACTATAGGGACAGAACTCAGAAGAGACACAATTTTTATTTTTTGGCGACTTTAAGAATGTGGTAGAAATGTAGCAGCAGGGGGTCCACCGAAACCAGTAAAATTTTGAAAGTGGTCCACGAGAAAAATAAGTTTGGGAACTACTGCTTTAGTGCTTGCATTTAGTCTCGACAAATTGAAAAGACTATGTTAGACGCCAGTAGGTTAGTAATGAAACGGTCGCCGTAGCCGAAAACGGCATGGAAGGATTATTATTATAATAAAGAACTGTTTTTAATATTTCTGTGGTTTGTAGTCATTACTAGTCTGACAGTCTCTTTCGTTCCGCCAAGGCAGGACTCGTTTAAGTTTTTTTTTTTATTTTGACGTTAGTTTTTTGCATCCTGCATTTTATGGTTAATTTAACTTTTCTACATACTTACAGTTACATTATTATATTTTATTAACCAGAGGTAGTCAAGGCGGACCCCCCACTGTCCTAAAGTGCCCAGGGCCCCAATAGTTCAAAAGACGGCCCTGGTTGAAATCAGCCATTTGGGTACGAAAATCTCGATTAATTTCCAACATGTTTCAGAGCTATAAGCTTTAGTGCGAACAGGAAACACTCCAGTTCGGATTATTTTATACATTGCAGCGTTGATCCGGCTTTACTAGTATTTCACTTTGAAAATTACTGGAATTTTTAATTATTTCCAATCTCGATGAGTTTTCAGCTAATGGATAGTAAGTATAGGATATTCCGTTGTGCATTCAGGTTTCGGATATGTTAAAATTAAACCGCCTTACTAGGAGATACTCAAAACTCAAAGTATGCTCCGCGGGGCCCTGCGGCTCCGCTACTAAGTCTTTGTGGGGGCTACGCGAGAATACAGCTACCAAAATAAAATATCGCAATAGATCGGATGCCGTTGCCGAACCTGATATAAGAATTCAACTCTCTTCGATCAAACCTAATATAAACCGATTAATGAAAAAACTTTAAAAAAAAAAATGTAACCGCCTTCAAAAACAACCACAAAAAAAGGGTAAAATAACCTACAAAATAACTTTTCTTTCAGAAGTCGGTGCCTTTGTTTTTTTTTCATTTCATTGTTTTTTTGCCACCGACTTCTGAAAGAAAAGTTATTTTGTAGGTTATTTTACCCTTTTTTTGTGGTTGTTTTTGAAGGCGGTTACATTTTTTTTTAAGTTTTTTATTTTACTCTTTTTAGTTTAAATATTCAACTCAAATTCTTGTCAAATAAATCATTCTCTCTCAAGTGCACAATAAGCTAATAAAATTCCCTATCTCAAAAACTACTGAACCGATTTTGATGAAACTTGCAGTATTCCGTAAGTTAAACAATACTTAGTACAACAAAAAAAGAATTACTTAAATCGGACTTGTAGTTCCAGAGATATGCGAACACAAACTAAATCAGTCGATGCCTACTCCAAGCCGTTGAGGAGTTGTACCTTCCATCATCAGCTCATCCACCTGAGATGATGATTATCAGATGCAAATACTTGAACAGCTTTAGAAAATATATGAAAATGGTACTATGTGCCTATAAAATTTGAAGGTTGCCCTCGGTTTCCCTGGGATTCCATCATCAGATCCTGACCTGATGATCATGGGACCAATTGGAAAGTATACCCTTTCAAACAAAAGAAAAATTTTCCAAATCGGTCCAGGCGTCTTCGAGAAATCGGGGAACATACATAAAAAAAAAAAAAAGATTCCGACGAATTGAGAACCTCCTCCTTTTTTTGAAGTCGGTTAATAAATAAGAAACAGTTTTACACATATCATTAGATTTAAAAAAAATTGATTATGGTATAGAAAACACTTTCATTGTATAATAAGGTTCCCTGTTATTGAAGAATGCACGTAACTTTTTGTTTTATTTTGGGGTTCCTTCAGAAATTTTGCTTTTCAAAAGGGTTCCCCAAAAAAGTTTGAGAACCGCTGAGTTAGGTCAGAAAATAATACACACATAATTTTCTTTTTTACGTTAACCAAAGCACACGGAGTTAAGACTTTTAAAATTGGCAAAAATCTCGGTTTCAGTTAACTAAATCTACTCTTAGTTTGTGCTTAATTACATCAAAATTGTTAAATCAAAATGATACTTAATCCTTCCAAACATTTGTATTTGGTACTAAAAATAAGATCAAAATTAAATGACATTCAGTTTGAATACTAACCACTAACATGTCCTAAGTCAACTACACGAGAGACATTGCAACTATGAGGCTGTGTCAGACAGAATGAGGGATCACCGGAGTCACGTACGCAATCTTACTGAGATTGATGCGTCGTCTGCGCTGCGATTATGTCAGGAATGCCTTGTGATCTGTGTGTCCTTGCTACGGTGTATACGTTGAAGGGAAACTGAGGATATTTCAATGTTTTTGAGAGAAAAAATCGAGAGTCAATTGTGGTTGAGTTGACTGCATCATCAGCCTATAAATGTTGGGACACAAGCCTCCTCTCTGTAAAAGGGATTGGGCCATAATCCACCACGCGTGCCCAGTGCGTATTAGTAGATGTCACATGTTTTCGAATTTTTGGTTCTAGGACATGCCGGTTTCCTCACGATGTTTTCCTTCACCGTTTTGAGAGCTGTGGTGATGATATAAATTACACAAAGTAATGCGCCTGGCTGGGTTTGAACTCACGACCTACAACTCGTAATTCGAACCAAATAAAGTTTACTAAGTCAAGTCTGCAGTTGTGGCCCAGTGGTATTCCACTGGGCCACAACTGCAGACTTGACTTAGTAAACTTTATTTGGTTGAACGAAGAACTACTTATTGGTCCCAATCAAAAATATTTTTGTTGTAAAATCACGCTACGACAAAGTTTGGGAACTTTATAAAACCTTCATTTCTTCGTTTAATTTGTCAATTGAATATTGTTTATATTAGACATTCAATGTTACACATTATATCATTATCAGTTTCAGATCAATCTCTAATATTTTATTAAATAGGTCATTATACAAAGGGCTACTGAAGGACACCGTGGATTTTAGTCAGTACAAGTCTGACAGTCCCTCCCGCCCTGCCCTGGGTGGGAGGACTCATTTGATGATTTTACCACAATAAATAAAAAAATATGTCATACAGGGTGGGCAAATATCGTGAATCAAACGAAACACGGTGAAAGTTAACGCTATTTGCAGTAAAAAATATTTTTAAATTTATTATGCCTCATCAGGTAATAGTGACCCTGGAACTTAAAGAGCCATTGAATGATCACCAGGAATTTTAGTCAGTAGAAGTCTGACAGTCCCTCTCGTCCTGGGTGGGCGGACTCAATTGATGATTTTACCACGATAGATATAGAGAAAGAGATCTAATTCCCACGTTTTTTTTTTAATTTGTGATCATTGAATACATTATTGACAGACATACACAATAAAAATTTTATAATTTTTTTATTAGTGAATGTTATGCCTACTGGGGAAGAAAAGTTCTCGAGTGGCGATCACGGACCGGAAGACGCAGCGTAGGTAGGCCTCCCACTAGGTGGACCGACGACATCGTGAGGGTCGCGGGCAACCGATGGATGCAAGTGGCGAATTGTCGTTCGGCGTGGCGGTCTAAGGGGTAGGCCTATGTTCAGCAGTGGACGTTTTCCGGCTGATGATGATGATGATGCCTACTGTATCGTGGGTTCGTTTACAAATATACAGAGTGTAAGAGGCATCGACGCACAAACGGATACCATGGGTCCAGGACATGACTCTGGACCCCCCCGTGTTGGAATTTTTCGTCGGTTTTTTCCTATTATTATTTATTTGTTTTTTTTTTTTTATAGTGAGCCGCGCTTAAAGTATTACAGGTACTTTGGTACTGGACACAGTATTTAGGTATACGATGACCTTTCATTATAAACATCTAAGAAGACACCATTTCTAGTTTTATTTACATTGCTACTTTTAGTGAGAGTAGTGAATTAATTACTTATTTATTAAAAATTTCATTGGGTTAGGTAAGAATAACGATTATGAACAGTCTAAAGTAAAAAAAAAACTCCAAATTTTTCTTTTTTAAATTTAGAAAATTAGGAAAAAACCGACGAAAAATTCCAACACAGGGGGGTCCAGAATCATGTCCTGGACCCATGTTATCCGTTTGTGCGTCGATGTCTCTTACACCCTGTATAAACTTACATACGCAAACATCCAGACCCGGAACGACTACTTGTAGATCAGGCAAATATTTGCTTCGTGCGGGAACTGAACCCGCGACACACAGCACAGCAGTGATTCACTCAGGCACTGCGCAAACCGAGACATCTTTTTTTAATCGTGGTAAAATCATCCAATGAGTCCTCCCACCCAGGGCAGGGCGGGAGCGACTGTCAGACTTGTACTGACTAAAATCCACGGTGTCCTTCAGTAGTCCTTTGTGTACCGGGGTCACGGTATACGTGTGTCCCGCGACCCCGGCAGGCCTTGGCCCTCTAAAGGGGGGGGGGGGGGGGCGTCATTATGCTGACGCTCATTGAAGCGCGCGTGGAACACAACGCGCCGACAACCCGGGCATGGTCCATGGTCGGACAGCGAGTCGCCCATTACTCGCCGCCCGCATGCCCAAACCGAGACATCTAATTAACTTTTATGTAGGGAAAAGGGGGTGACGGATTTATTTTTCTTGTAAAGGGGCAGTGCTTTATAAAAGTTTGGGAACCCATCATGTATAATTGTATTGGCACCGTGCACGACTTTAGCGCCACCTAGCGTTTGCACTGTTGACGGCTCTGACCGTTCTAATAGAAATCAGATTTCTTTACAAAACACATGGTTTTGGATTCCATGGCGATCCATCAGCTCTGAATAAAATTAAATAAACATAGGCAAAATGTATTCTATAAGAAAAATGTCAAATACAGGATTAAAATGAGGATTATGATTTATTTACTTTTTTCTCTTCCCGGCAGCTAACCATCTCCTGCATTGCTCATCTTTCCAAGAACCGCTTGGGAATCAATAAAGTTTAAATTTACTATTTCTGCTAGTATTCTTGCAGTTTACAACACAACAACTGCTGTGACCTATGTTTTTCTGGCGGAATAACGCGATTATAAAAATTACGTACAGATATGTCTGACAAATTGATTCGAAATTGACAGATGACAGAGTTCAATGAACTCTGAGACAGAGCCGTCGTACTCCGACTGCTCCCCATCACCTGCCGTTGAAGAAATTACGATATCTCGTCAGATATTCATTGAAATCAAATGATGTCAAGGGAAATTTTGTTCAAAATTAAATGTTTGTAATGATTAACGTATTTATTTGGGTAAGGATTAATATCATGTTCATAAAAATACAGTCGCAAGTAATGTATTATTTTAAAACCAATTTGATTTCCATAAAAAAGGTTATAGTGAGTTAACCTTAAAAGATAGATATATGCTGTCGCGGACTTTATTTTAGAACGTTTCATGAGGAAAAATTCCGTCATACATAATTTTTGCGTAATGTAAACCGTTTACGCAGCGCACGCAACGGAAGCTCTCAATAAGAATTTCCCGATTTGACAACATGTTTCATTGCTGCTCTGCTCCTATTGGTCATAGCGTGATGTTATATAGCCTATAGCCTTCCTCGAAAAATGGACTATCCAACACAAAAAGAATTATTCAAATCGAACCAGAATTTCCTGAGATTAGCGCGTTTTTAATAGTTGGCATAGGTGAATGTGCTCTTAGACAATCCCACATTAGTTTTACTTTTCGCCACCATGGGCGCTGCAATCGAATAGTACTACCCCCACCTAGTACTTCGCACCCAGCCATACATAAACATCCCTTTCATAAATATCTCTTTGTTTCATCACAAATTGAAGCCGAAATCAATTTAAAACATGGCGGCTTCCTGTCAAAGGCTTTGATAAGTATACAGCTCTGTACATCATTTCATTTTGCCTGCAGTTATTTTCCCAACAACTATTGTGAATATTAATCTCACGTATTCAGCGAAAACACAAATTTAAATTTCCATGAAAAACCCTGTATGTTTTATTCGGAAATACATCGTCATTATTTTCTACAAGCCTTCATTTGAGTTGCAATTATCATGTATTTCATGTTGCACATAATTCAAAACAGTCCCTTTTAAACTCCCAACATGGACAACCTAAACACTGGATTCATGTCGTATTACAGTTCACTGCATTCAATTTTCAAGCTTACTGCGGAACAATAAAGTTTACTATCCTTAGTCATCGGTATAGTACATAGAATGTGTAGATTTTGAAATGAAATTCTTTAAGTTCATATCAGAATGTTTAGTGACTTTATTAAATTCCGTGAAGAGGAACACAATTAACGTAATTAAATGTAAATACGTCGTATATATGTACTTGTCGCTTTCAAAGAATTCAAAGGAAATGCTAGAGGATGTTTCTTTTTTTTGCAATTTAATTTAGCTTTCTACGTCTTTTATTTCTGTCCAGTCTTGGTAAGAGGCAAGCTGTGTTTGTTAGGAAGGAAAAAGCTTCTCTATTCATATAAGATTACTTTTGTGTTGCATGATTTAGTAGGTAACAGAAAGAAAGATTCATCCAAAGCACTATTTTTGATGTTCCCAGGGGTAGCCTCTAGGGTACCATGGGTCTGAAAAGAATAATTCAATGCCATGAAAAGCATTAATATGTCTGTTGACTCAAAAGTGCATTTAATTATTCTTTTCTGAAGGTTGCGCTGGTGGTCGTGGTCTCTGACTGCTGGCCTTTTAGAGAGACTAAGAGTCACTCAACGAGCGATGGAAAGAGCTATGCTCGGAGTTTCTTTGCGGGATAAAATCCGGAACATGGATATTCGGCGAAGAACCAGAACCAACATGGGCAGGCCACATTCGCTCGTAGAACTGACAACCGATGGGGAAGAAAAGTTCTCTCATGGCGACCACGGACCGGAAGACGCAGCGTAGGCAGGCCTCCCACTAGGTGGACCGACGACATCGTGAGAGTCGCGGGCAACCGATGGATGCAAGTGGCGAATTGTCGTTCGGCGTGGCGGTCTAAGGGAGGCCTATGTTCAGCAGTGGACGTCTTCCGGCTGATGATGATGATGATGATGAAGGTTGCGCTTGTACGAGTATTATACGCTCTTACGTGACTCGGTGCAACAAACTGATCAGACCAGACAAAGATAAACTTCAGACTGGTTATGGACATACTTTGACGTATATTTCAGTTTCAATCCGGTATCCATTGTTCACTTCGGTGGGGTGACTACACCTTTACATACATATATTATGATATAGATAAGCTCTCTCATTTTCTCTTTTTGTAGCTTATCGAATCATTCCTTCGTAGACCGGTAGCAGCTACGCCGCGTAGCATCATAGATTATCTGCTACGAGATTTCGTAGCGGAGTTAGTAAATCATAACATTTTTTGGGCTATTGCATAGTACTAGCTTTTATCGCGGGCTCTGAGCGCGTCGACCGAATCTAGAAATTCCGTAACTAAATTAAACCTAACGAAAATAAACCTAACACCTTAGAACTAAACACCCCGCATCGTCTAACGTCGTTTAGTTCGACAGACTTCGGTAATCATAAAAACATCCGTCATAAAGACAATTTATTTTTTCGTACTCGTTCTCAACGACCAGCTACAAAAGGAGGTTTTTACAATGAAACCTACTTATAACCTACAACATAGCAGAATGGCGCAGTGGAAGCGGGCTGGGCCCATAACCTGTTGAAAATTTTGACCCAGTTTGGAAGCGAGACCTGGGAAACCTGTATATAAAATACCCACTTATATCTTTATTATAATTTGTTTTCTTTATTACAGTACCTACTCCACCACAAACATTTTAAATAAATGATATTCTCGTTAAATATATTCGCGGTAGGCGATAATTTTTTTTTTTTTTTTTTTAATGCTATGCTGCTCGATGCTTTACCGTGGCAGTCCCCGAGTGCCACACGTATTTTTTTAATGAAAATGTACAACAAAATGGATAATATTATAATACGAACATAATTATGTCTTGTGTATTAACTGACAGTGTAGTTGTTTTAAAAGCACTAACTGATAGTAAGTGCATTTGAAAACAAGCACAAAATGATTTACCAAAACTATCTTATACGTCGTAATAATTATGTAGAGACTTTACATTTAGATGCAAATCCTCTCTGACTGTTCGTATCACATCAAACCGAGGCTCACTTCTAGAACTTAATCCGCCATTCTAACGTTGCCTCTAGGACCCATTTCATCGAACGATAAGCACGCTGGACGCTTATTCGATTTCATTGCAGAAGTTTGGACTTAGGTTGTCACTCATCCGAAAAATATTTGCTTCGAGGATGAAAAGACACCCTTCAAAAAATGAGTTGTCGACTCATCCGCAAGTTCGGATGAGTCGTCGCATTGCCAATATGGATGTGGTCATTTCATCCGAAAATAGACATAGGAACAAACAATTGTGTTAACTTACAGAAAATGAGAACACGATGTGGAATCTGAACAGAAAGTACTAGGAGAACAGGTTCATGATTTTTCGGATGTTGACACATAAGTGGAATTTTGGGACCGTCCTTAATTGGACGCGCCTTGTTTAGAAATCACCTTCACCAAGGCTATTTTATAAAGTTGTACAGACTTTAGTTATTAGGTGCGTCCACACAGAGCGAGCAGCCTCGCGAGGCATTTGCTTCGCGCGGCAAATGCCTCGCGAAGCTGCTTGCTCTGTTTGGACGCGCAATTATTGTTTCTCGACCGACGCACGAAACAATATACGCAAGCAAAACAAAAGCTGACACTGGATGGCTCGGGCGCTCGGTCGATCGAACGCGGCAGCGCGTACCCTTTTCTCGGCCGAGACACGTCCATACTAAACGAGCTGCTTCGCGCGGCAAATGCCTCGCGAGGCTGCTCGTGCCATGTGGACGCACCTATTCGCTGTGTGCGCGATGAAAGCACCTCCTCTTTACCACATTATTTGGGGACATAAGATCTGCTAATTCTAGCCAAGTAGATATGTATTTTGATAAACTTTTCGGCTTGTTTTTCAATAAAATAAAACCAAAGAAAGTTACTTGAAAAGGTTGTGGTAGATATAAAACTTGAGAGGCAAGTACTTCACTCCACGGGTGTCCCCAGGAAGTTCACATCTCTGTTGCATCGCGTGCTGTCTGCTGCCATCGATTTGAGAGTCAACACCACCGACTTCGTACATTAAGTATAGCAACGAGAACAAAACATAATCATACCGTGAATATAATCCAGGGTCGCGGAACTGTCTTATCATGTAACTGTGACCCGGAACGTAAAGGGCTATTGAAGGACACCGTCGATTTTAGTCAGTACAAGTCTGACAGTCCTTCCCGTCCTGCCCTGGGAGGGAGGACTCATTTGATGATTTTACCTCGTAAAAAAGACGTGCATATAATCACTGAAGGATCTTTAGTATACGTATACACACATTTCGGCTGTTATGTACCTACCTATAAAGTTGTGAGTTCATAGCCGAACACAAATAACAGCAGAAGACGACTTTATGTCGCAACGACACGTCGCAGCATCATGTGGCTGCAGTCATGATTCCGAGATTCCGACCTCTTGGATATTTCAACATTAGGAACTTTCAATAGCAGTAAGAAGTTTGGTTGGTGCCCGAATGGTAATAGCCTCGCCTCTGTTTCCTATTACAATCTTCATATTTATTGTTATGTAACCTTACGGACCGGAAGACGCAGCGTAGGCAGGCCCCCACAAGGTGGACCGACGATATCGTGAGGGTCGCGGGCAACCGATGGATGCAAGTGGCGAATTGTCGTTCGGCGTGGCGGTCTAAGCGGGAGGCCTATGTTCAGCAGTGGACGTCTTCCAGCTGATGATGATGATGATGAACCTTACGTAATTTTGTCATTTATTAATAACATTGCATACCATATTGTCAATAACATACACTGCATACATTAGATGTATATTCAGTAACAACACAGTTAGAAACCTGCAGATCTATATGTATATAGAAGGTTCCTGCAACACCAAAGACAAACAGTGGTATTGAAATACGAGACTACTGCGTCTTACGTCCATTGCTCTAATTTGGCGCAAGACGTTCATCAATGTTGTAAGGATGGCTGCACACTTGATCGAGTTGGCGCATTCGACTCGGAAGGTTAATTATTGGTTTAAAAAGAAGGATAGCAGAAACAGTTTCTGAACAACCGAACAGTTTGAGCGTTAAGTTCTCAGCCCACAATTAATTCCAATTTCAAAATCGACTGGCTGACCTTATGAACTGCGAGAAGAGAAAAAGTGAGGCACATTGTACGAGTACATATGTACTCGTACAATGTTCCTATACAGGCAGCTATTAGTGTGTTTCAACTGCCTGTCTGATCTTCGGTTTGGCTCGTGCCGATCGGCATCTACCTTTGCTTACCACTGAGGAACCATCCGCCCTTCTTAGTTCATAATTTAAACTAAACTTTTTAGCAAATTACATATTAATAGCTTCCGTCGGAAGCTTTCCTGCTGAAATTCATTTTGTAACACACACATTAGCTTTTTTCTCATGATAGCCCAAAAAAAAAACTATAATCTTCCCCCAAAAGCCTCATTTCTTTATACTCAATTTGCCGCTCGATTGACACGAATTATGCCGAACCGATCAGGTGTGAAGAAATCCTTAGACTCAGGTTGCCGTAGACGTTAGCAATGGCAATGCTTAATCAAAGCGTGGAGAGGTTTCGTGTAAGATAACATTCACAGTAGTTGTTACATTTCTAGAACGTCTCAATCATTGCAATTTAGACCTAATACCGATGAAATAAGAGACAAACTTCTGTTCAATAACTACGAGTAGCTTTGCATACATAGCCTGCCTAAAAACTGTTACACAGTTGGTCATGATTGTGTAGGTCTGAAATGGGAGGTAGGATTTGAAAAGGATGCAACATAAATCCATGTACATTTGTAGACAAAACAGTGGTTTTGTCCATCGTAGGCAAATTATTTTGTTCATAGCAGACAAAATATTTTGTTCATAGCAGACAAAATAATGATTCGTTGACAAAATGTTGGAATTGTATGTTAAGCAATTCCACCTGCACTTTAAGTGACCTGTCCGAGGCGGCTACCAAAGCCGAAAATGTGGCCGAGTTTTGGTCGAAGTTTATTTAATTATAAAAGTTAAAACACATTCAGGAACGTTTACAAATCTCTGGAAAACGCTCACCTCCAGCGTCGTTTTACTGAAAACGATTGTACGAGCATAGTACGATGCGTTCATCGTCGCGATGAGATAAAACACATCGATTTCTTTGGTGTCTCCTCATTAATGCTTACAAGTCATCGCGAGAGAATAGCAAATTCTAATGTTAAACGATAATTTTGATTGCATAATCTTATTTATTTATCTTTAAAAAATGGTCAGATGACGATTTTTAATCCTAAAACACTGCTATACTTTTCAGCTCTCAAAACCACCAATACAATAAGAAAACTCTTCCAAAACAAAACATTAATTAGCTCGCAATCAAGGAATAACTAGAAAATCCTCTTAGCCTGCAAAGTTTGGAGACCTTCCTTAATACACCTCATAACAAGTATGAAGTTCTGAGCTATGAAGACGAGGGTTCTAGGAAAACCGTCTAACTTTTAATAGGTATTTCCAGTCGAGGTAATATGACGAGCACTTAAAGAGGATTGTCGTTTACTTTAAGCTGAATTTGAAAGGAATGGAAGGTAATTTTAAGCAAACTTAATAAAAAGTCTTTGAAAATCTACAACACAAGTAGGTAAGCAACAAAAACGGATCTATGCGGGCAACTTTACGAGATATCTATGTTATATACTAAAACCTTCTCCAGAATGTAATGAACACTTTCCTGAAAACCGCATCAAAATCCGTTCAGCCAAACGCAAGATAATCGCGGACAAACATACAGACATATATACATACAAACACATACAGGTCGAACTGAGAACCTATTTTTTTTTTAAATCAGGGCAAATAGTTATTTAAATCTTATTGTGGTTACTTCTAGACAAGCGTGCTTCATCGTTGACCACATCTTCGCTTACCATCAGACGAGATAGTGGTCAAACGCGAACGTATCTATAAACATATAAAAAAAAATCTAATTTAAAGTTAGTTTTTTATTAATATTATTTTTAAATTTAAGTAAAATAAGTAAGAAATACCAAAATAATATCGATTCTAAAATATCTCAAAGATTTATGCAAAGGGGGGCAACTACGGCGAGTAAAGGGCAACTCGCTGTCCGACCATGGACCATGCCCGGGTCGACGGCGCGTTGTGTTCCACGCGCGCCTCAAAGAGCGTCAGCATAATGACGGGGCCCCTTTAAAGGGCCAAAGCCTGCCGGGTTCGCGGGACTTATCTCATTACCGTGACCCCGGAACATAATCCCGGGCTATCGAAGGACACCGTGGATTTTAGTCAGTACAAGTCTGACAGTCCCTCCCGCCCTGCCCGGGGTGGGAGGACTCATTTGATGATTTAACCACGATAAAAAGGGGGGAGGGGGCAACTAATTGCTATAACTTACTTAGCTTACTGTACCCACATAAAATTTCGTTGACCGCTTCCTGAAGCGACACTACAAAATTTCTAATCTAAAGCGAATACTTCAGTTTAATTAGCTTACAAACTATGGATATCTCGTTAAAAGTTCACCATGGTGGCAATATGAACAAAGTTGTAGATTTGCGTTTCAGAAAACTCAATCAACGTGTTGAATAAGCTCTGAAACAATGTGGGTTCACTTGATATTATGAGTAACTAGATTGCAAGGCAACTGATGTTGTAATAGCAGATTGCTCGCAACTTTACAGACCTAATGCATATCAATTGGTAGCTGCCCTGGAACGCAAAGAGCAACTCAAAGAACAGATTGGTTTTTAGACAGTCAGATCTGATATTCCATTTCGCTCCACCCAAGGTGAGGATTTTGACTATTGTCAAAATTGATGGTGATTTCAAATGTATTGATTCATTGGTCTAGTGGTCGCACGCGTGACTAAGGAAGAGGTGCCTGACTTCAATTCCCTGGTCGGGCTATGAGTTATTATAAACCTATTTCATAGTGCAAGTTTTTTTTTTGTTTTTTCGCACTAATAATTGCTCCTGTAGGGTTCGATTACAAACACCCACACCCGGAACAACTACTTGTAGGTCATAAAAATATTTTTTCGAACCCGCGACACGCTCCGCAGTAGTCGACCGCTTAACCACTACGCTAACCGAGCTATCATCGTCATCATCAGCCGGAAGACGTCCACTGCTGAACATAAGCCTCCGCCTTAGTGTCTAAACACACTATGCCGAAGTTACGCGACCGAAGTTCGGCGGCTGATTTCACGTTCCGACGCATTTGGCTGATTATGACACACCATAAGAGCCGAACTTACGTGGCAGAAATTCGGCGCGGGTGGCGCGGGTGGCGCGGGTGGCGCGGACGGCTCCCTGTTGCTCCCCGCCCCCGGATCTTCGTCGGTAATCGAACCGAACTTCGGTCGCGTATAATGTGTGGTCACAGAATAAGTTGCCGCTGAACTTACGCCCGACCGAAGTTACGCTGAACGCTATGACGCGACGTAATTTCGGCATAGTGTGTCATCAGTAATTCAAATAGCATTGCAGGCGTAATTGTGCCGAACTTCCGTCGCGTAACTTCGGCATAGTGTGTTTAGACACTTAGACCGCCACGCCGAACGACAATTCGCCAATTGCATCCATCGTTTACCCGCGACTCTCGCGATGTCGTCAGTCTAGACGGTCCGCCTAGTGGGAGGCCTATGCTGCGTCTTCCGGTCCGTGGTCGCGAGAACTTTTCTTCCCCATCGGTTGTCAGTTCTACGAGCGATGTGGCCTGCCCATTGCCACTTCAACTTGCAAATTTTAAGAGCTATGTCGGTGACTCTGGTTCTTCGCCGAATATCCATGTTCCGGATTTTATCCCGCAAAGAAACTCCGAGCATAGCTCTTTCCATTGCTCGTTGAGTGACTCTTAGTGCTCAAACACACTGCGAGCCTAGCGCGGTGGCGGTGGCGGACGCGGAAATATTGAATGTATGAAATCGCCGCTCGTGGCCATACTGAAGTGACTAAGGCGGGGGCCTAGCGCGACGGCTACAAGCGAATTTGCGAGCCTAGGCGTTGCTAGGTAACAACCGATACAACAGGCGGGCGGCAGGTGTATCAAACCTTTTCGGTCTTTTAGTAGCGCCATCTAGTACCAGAACATGCACTAAAGTACTACCGTTGGATGTTTTTGTACATATTTAAATTATTTTTACCATACTTGAGTACAAAAATGTAGAATGAATTATAATTTACTTGTATGCAATCCTAAATAACCTATAAAACATTTACCGTCGTACCACAAAAACTTTTAAACGTCTGTTGAACATTTGTCTAAAAAAATGTCAGATTATGTCGTTGAAATAAGGTCCGTTTTGCAGTCAAACTTTTTTTAGACAAGTGTTCAACAGATGTTTAAGTTTTTGTAGTAAGGCTGAGTAAAATTAATTTCTTTAAACAAGATTTATAGAAACTACTTTGTACCACCGGTTTGCAACACCTGAATTCGCCGCTACAAAACCAAACGCTTGATCGGCAGTGTGAACACAGATCGCGCCCGCAGCCGCGCCCGCCACCGCGCCCGCCGCCGCCGTTGCGCTAGGCTTCCAGTGTGGACACACACTTAGTCTCTCTAAAAGGCCAGCAGTAAAACACCACAACAATAACCGAGCTAAGTACAAGTTAAATAATGTTCGTAGAATGTTTGCCTACAGTCCGTTATTAAGTTGCCTCTGTGAACCCACAGATCTCTGACATGGCTTTGAGCTTCTATTGATTATATAGACCAGGTTTCCTCACTCTCATGTTTTCCTTCACCAATGTTAGTTATGTCCAAAATCCAAGATAAACTTAGAAAATAAGTACTCACGAACTTAGAAAATTCATGTTCATGTAACATCATGTTCTTTGTAACATCATAGCTCGGGTATGAGCTAACTAAATTTCACCTATCCAAAATGTCCCGGCCCGTAACATTATTTCCATTTGTCACACCATAGTCCAATGTCCAGTCATCCCTGAAGTAATCGATCAAATCATTTCCACGTAAGAGCTCATTCACACGAGGACGTTTGACGATCCGTCTTTTACACGACTCCTTTTTGACGCTGATTTAGCTTTTTAGGGTTTGCACCTAAAGAGTTAAACGGGACCCTGTTGTTGAGACTTCGCTGTCCGTCCGGCTGTCTGTCCGTTTGTCTGTCACCAAGCTGTATCTCATGAACCATGATAGACAGTTAACATTTTCACAGATGATTTATTTCTGTTGCCGTTATACCTATCAATTAATATTAAAAAAGTACTATACACTCAAAATACAGCGGATTTTTTTTATAGTTAATGTCATGTCATGTAACGTCTTCCAACTGATGACTTTTAAAATGCTCGTGTTCACATGCATCGAAAATCGTGAAAAGTGACGAAAGTCTAAAATAACGTATCTAGTTTTAAAAAAAGTGAGTGTATAAAAACGTGGGAAAATGACGTCAAAAACACGAATTCAACGTCAATTGTGTCGAATTTTTGTAACGAAGCTTTAATAACACACATTTAGGCATACAATGTCAGCGACTATCCGCTATGAGGAAACGTGTTTTTTGACGCATCGTCATTAAGTGCGTCAACACAGAGCGCGCAGCCTTGCGAGGCATTTGCTGCGCGAGGAAACTGACAAGCACACTCTGTGTGGACGCGTCTATAATATTTTTCGACCGAGGCACGAAACCACACGAAACAATACGCGAGCAAAACAAAAGCCGACACTGGATGGCTCGGGCGTTTGGTCGCTCAACCGCGGCAGCGCTGTCACTTGCCTCTGCTTCGCGCGGAAAATGCCTCGCGAGGCTGCGCGCTCTGTGGGGACGCATCTATTGACGAATCCCGTATAAATGAGCCCTAAGGCTGTTATACTGTTAGAGATACCTGTTAGCTAACAGCCTTGCCGACCACTTTGAGTATAATCGGATGATGCTTTAGCACTTATGTACCTATGACCTATGTATATGGCTGTATATGTGCTAAAGCTAGCAGTAAGCTTGCTGTCTCAATCGGCAACGCTCTGACTTAGTGGTCTATGGTTAAACTTAATGTAATACGCTAGTATAGTGGTTTGGGTATAATAAATACAATTTATACGTATAAAAAACCGGCCAAGTGCGAGTTGGACTCGCCCATGAAGGGTTCCGTAGTAGCAAGCATAGATTAGGGATATAATTATTGAGATTAGTAAGTAATATACACAAACAATAAAAATAACTTTGTTTTTCATAGTGTTTGTATGAATGGCAAAGTTATATTTGCGGTTTTTGAAAATATACTATATCTCAAAAACTGCTATCTATCCAAACCAATTTTCGTTGCAAGTTTTTGTTGAGGTCTACATTATATATTTTTTTTAGTTATATCATTCTCTTATTTTAGAAGTTACAAGGGGGGGACACACATTTTACCACTTTAGAAGTGTCTCTCGCGCAAACTGTTCAGTTTAGAAAAAAATTATATTAGTAACCTCAATATCATTTTTAAAGACCTATCCATAGATACCCCAAAGGTATGGGTTTGGCGAAAAAATAAATTTTTAGTTTCAATTCTAAGTATGGGGGGCACCCCCAAAATTTGTTTTGTTTTTATTTTTGTGTGAAAATCCTAATGCGGTTCACTACCAAGTTTCAACAGGATAGCTCTTATACTTTCGACAAAAAGTGGCTGTGACATACGGACGGACAGACAGACAGACAGACATGACGAATCTGTAGGGGTTCCGTTTTTGCCGTTTGGCTACGGAACCCTAAAAAACGTTGCCCGACTCTAGGATTTTCTCTTTTGTCGTGGAACAAACATAGAAAGATACACATACACAAACACCTAGACCCGAAACAATTATTACTAGGTCATAAAAATATTTGTTCCGTGCGGGAATCCAACCCGCGACACGCTGTACATCAGTCCAATCGTTCAACCACTGCACTACCACGCCGTTAACGTTTGAATTTACGGTACATTCTATGCTATATCTACAGAATCCACTAGACTTCTCAGGACCGGAATACCCACTTAAATTATGTCAATTACGGAACCCCGTGGTGTAGGAGGATCTTGATCAACCGCCCACGTTTAAAGTGGTACGCTAGGACCCCGTGTTTAAAAGTGGTTTTCTCCGGTAAATCGAATTATTGGACCCTAGACCGTGATCGTGTATTTATGTCTTTTTTACAATCTTATTAAATGTAACGTTTATAAAGTACTAGCTGACCCGGCAAACGTTGTTTTGCCATAAAAAATAGAAATTAAAAATTTTGTCTAAAAAAAAAATAGATGTTGGCCGATTCTCATAGATACCGGATAAGCACAAAAAATTTCATCAAAATCGGTCAAGCCGTTTCGGAGGAGTATGGCATCGAAAACTGTGACACGAGAATTTTATATATTAGATTTTAAAACGAATTTTTCGAATGCAAGTACGCTGGTGAGGATTTCATTATTTTATTTAAAGCGTAATTGAAGTAGGTATTTACTGCGTTTATTGTATGGAAAATTGAAAAAGCACCTTCAGTGTACGAACGAGGAACTATTTTTTTTCCATCAAAGTTCCCATTTACTTACTTTACGTCATAAAAACGAACGTCATGTAAAGTTTAGGGTTTCTTTTAACAACCTTCAAAAATGCATGAAGCCTAATAAGTATAAGGCAAAAACTTTCGGATTTTATTTACTTTCATACACTTTTAATTGAACAAGGAAAAATGTAAAAATTCAACTTTTAACGCTACTTTGCAAATAAATAAGGATTGCTTCTTCAGTCTAGTCGTTACAAGTTTGTTAAGAGTGCGGAGTCCTAGGTTTGATATCAGAATCGGTTGTTATAGAGCTTTCCATACAGTTTCTAAATATTGAAACTCGAGTAAAGTCTGATGCTCTATTAACACTTTCTCAAAAAAAAAAAAGAAATATTATTATTATTACTATCCTTAGGTATCTTTTCTTTTTATTTCCTTCGATATTTACAATTTGAAATACTTATATCTTTTAAAATAAAAATACATGTGGCACTCGGAGACTGCCGCGGTGAAGCTATTGCTTAATTTTTTTTTAATCTCGCTAAAAAATTCGCCCACCGCGTATATTTAACGAGAATATAATTTATTTAAAATGTTTGTGGTGCACTATTGTAATAAAGAACTGCTTTGTTGTAGGAGAATTTTATAAGTATAGGTTTCATTGTGAAAACTCCTTTTGTAGCTGGCCGTTTAGAATCAGTAAGAAAAAGTAAATTGTCTTTATGACGGATATTTTTCATATTTTTACGATTGCCGAAATCTCCCGAACTGAAACGACGTTAGACGATGCGTGGTGTCAGGTATTTTCCTTAGGTTTTTGGGAATGGGGTGCTAAGACAGGTAACGTCCACGTGCGTCCGTGGACTGGAGTTCCCTCTCGGATACGTCCGGGGGGAAGACCAGTTTTTCGGGCCGGTGCGCCCTGGGATGCGGGCAAAAACTCTTCCTTAGGCACTGTGTGCCTAAGGGGGTTTCTTTGCCCGTATGCAAATAGCCTGTCGGGTGGAAGCTCCAATGCGTGTCCCTCTGATTAGCAGAGGGCACAGCAGCGGAGCGGGCTTGCGGACGGTGAGTAATGGGTAAGCTCGCCGTCCGACCAGGGACCAAGCCCGGGTCGGTGGCGTGTCGTGTTTCACGCGTCACCGACGGGGCCCCCTTATGGGGCCAAATGCCTGCCGGGGTCGCGGATTTTTTCTTAATCCAGGATACCGTGGCCCCGGAACGTAAAGGGCATCCGAAGGAACACGGGTGGATTTTAGTCAGTAAGAGTCTGACAGTCCCTTCCGCCCCACCCAGGGCGGGAGGACTCATTTGATGATTTTGCCACCCTAAAAAAAAAAAAAAAAAAAAAAAAAAAAAAAAAAAAAAGGTTTTTGGGAATTCGGTCGCCGCGCCACGCAGGACTCAGAGCCCGCGATAAAAGCTATGGAATAGCTCAAAAACAAAGAACAATGGCAGAAAAATTCTTCATTCAACATCACAAAGCTTCAATAAAGGACACTGCACCAGTTCAAACTTGTCTCACAAATACCAAGCATAGTTTAGGAAGCGACACCCGCCCGAACAAGCAAGTGCACACGGTCGGCTTGCACTCCAGTTTCCATTGTGTAACCTGGCCCTACATCTTGCAAGTTGTATGCATACAATGCGAACTCGCCTTTATTTTGAGACGTCCCGACTTCGAAGGGGATTATCGGGTATCTCATACACCACAAAACAGGTATGAACTATGTTATGTACTATCGAACAATGTAATCTCTGCTCACTTTTAAAACAAAATCGCGTGCGCAGTATCCCACATCTGTGAACTGGCCACCTTTTTTATGAAATGGATGACCCTTTTTTATGAATAGGATGAATGGTCAAAACAAAGGGCCTAGGAAGTGAAAGTTATAACTCTGCAAGCAGAAATAGTCTTTACGGGGGTCAGTATATACATTGGGCGATAGTACCTGTATGTATGTATATCTGTTAGTTTGATACATACGACCGTCGACAGCTCGTTTCCCGATAGTAGGTATATAAACCTGAGTATTGATTTTTACATTTTACATAGACGCCTATGTATTTACATTCGAGCATGAACTGTCCGTAAAACGATGAGCCTCGAAACTGTTTCATTTTTCAGCTCTGTAAATGGAACTGAAACAGCCACTGTCTATATTTCAGTTTTTCGTTCGGATGAAATCTCCTATTACGCTTGTCCGGGCTTTAAGTCGAGAATGTAGCTGGAATTTACTCGATTAAAACTATCATTGTTCGGACATTCACGTTTTGTACGGACGTTCACATCTCTTTGTTGCAATCTCTTTGTTTAACTTACTAAATCCGTATAAGATATAGGTCATGTCAGGTGTAGTTACAGATTAGGTACTAAGACGTGTGAGCGTGTGTCCTATGTAATTCGAGAGACAATGGACTGCAGGACATTGATTACGCACATTAGGCGTATGCATCTATTGTTTTGTTTACATCCGAGCCGATCTGTAGCTTAATTACCTACACGACGTCGGCACCTTGAGACGAGGCATGTAGCTCCACCTGAGCGGCAGATGCGTCGCAGCTGCCGGCCGGGCCAGTCCACTCTCCCCGCGCCGATCCCGGCACCCCCGCCCCCCGGCCCCCGCCTCCCGCGGTCCGCGCAATCGCGGCTAACAGTTTTATTTCCCCGAATAAACTTTATCAAACAAAGCGTGCGTGCCCCGCGCGCCCTGCATCTGCTCGCCCAGCTGTTCCCGGTGCAGCTGACCCTGCCGTCTCGCTCTAACGCACGCTCCGCCCCACCGCTAGACAAGGATAGCAAGAATCACTGTAATCGCGAGGCCCTTCAATTCCCAGTGCATAGCCCATTCGCAGTTTGTGTTTCGTTGCCGTCGGGCTAACCGATCATGATGAACAAACGTAAGCGCGAGGATACGTCGGCCGGCACCTCGGACGGTGACAGCCGCGACCGGCGAGCTAAGAAGCCACGTGTGCCGCGTTCTCGGAGTGAGCCGCTGAGGACCGAGACGGTCCCTCGTGAGAAACGCGAGGCGCTCAGGCGTTTGTTTGGGCGAATTTCCGCGTCCGACATGGGAGGAAATCAACAACAACAACAACCGCCGGTGGACCAAGAGGAGGATCTGCGCTACGAGGAATTGTTGACAGAGGAGGATGAGACCGCTCTGGTGGAGGAGGTGCCGGCTGACATGGATCCGGAACAACTGGGGTTCTTGGTGTGCGCCCAGGAGACGCTGCGCTTCTTGAACAAGCTGGGCATCACTTGCCAGCACCCGGTGTTCAACCATCTCCGTCTGCGCCTGCTGCAGGGGATCAGCGAGATCGGTGTTGCCTGAGCATTGCTGGGCCCAGAGCCCACCCGCAAGTAAACTCTCCGCTCTCATCTCTTCGTTTCGGACCACTTCGGATCACTATTCCTCGTGTGTTTCTTTAACCCTGTGACCCCCGTGACGTTTCTCATTCGGAGTTGTTGTTCTATCTTCTTGTTGGGGAGATGGCTAAAGCCAGTCAAAATAAAGACTCTATACCTACATATTGTGGCGTTTCAAAGCAACAGGTGTCCCGCTTGGGGAATTCTAGTCACTATCTAGTCAAATTTTATGTTAAGAAAAACTTTAAATCTATGGATGTCTAACGATTTAAATAAATCGTCGTATACAAAAATGGTGTTCAATTATTTATCTCCTTTTTATTTTCGTTTTAAATGCGAGTGTGATAAGTGTTTACTTATTAAAATGTTGACATAAATATCAAGTTCCTCCAAATTAGTACTCGTAAAAGTGAGCGTCAAAAGTAATGCAAAAAAGCCGGTTAATTGCAAAAAAAAAAACATTTTTAATACCTCCTTGTTCTAATTACGTAATTAGCTAATTATTTTATCTTTTAATCACATTCCTTTGTTTTATACCTATACCTACACATAAATCTGCCTGAATTCATTTTGGTTTCATAAATTAATTTTATATAACACACACATAATATAAAGCCAAGAATACATGTAAGTAGTGAATAGTCGCTTAGCAGCTTCAAATGAATGCTTCACATTATTTTATTAAATTCACCACCGGTGAAACACTAGCTGTACTTATTTCAATACTCTTTGTTCCTTATTTAAAAAATCAAACAAAGAACTTTACTTTTTAAATTAGCAACAAAGAGGATTAAAACAAAATACAATATTTTTATTTATTATGTATGTAAAGAAAATCTTACTGAGACAAATAAAATAAATAACTCAGTATGATATACCTAGTAGTAGGGTCGTTGCGCCGGTTGGCGGCCTTTTAGTCGACTTCCCAACTTTGCTCTTTGAAATTAGTATTATATGTCCATAATTCAGGCTCCGATAGTTTCTGCAGGTGTAGCAGATATCATCAAGTTATTTTTGGACATAAGTATTGGAGGATTATTCCAACAATTTTTTTTTTAATAAATAAAAACCTAAAATTTACTCAAAATGCCGGTTGACGGCCAGTTTTTTCAGTTCGCGGCCACCCTGGAGTTAGTTTTCGGCCGCCAGATTTACATACAATTTTTACGTACCCTTTTCGCCATACCTAATGGTCCTATCATAAAATTACACATTATGGCATATGATCGCGATTGTCAGTCAAATGCCTTTTCTCTTAAAAAGCATGTTCTCTTCAATATTCGTCCCTTTCATGTGCTCTAACATAACCTTGCCTTTTCTATAACATCTCTTATTCCCACAAGATTTGTTAATCTTATCAAGCTCACGCACTACTATTTCGTCATTCTGGCATTATGATCTCTACAGCATTTTACCTTCTCCTTCCAACTCACCTTCATAATTTGTGCAGCGATTCTTTCCGCTCTGTCCTTTTTTCTTTCCTTCCTCTATTTTCCCTCCTTTCTTTCCTTATTCGAAACTAACCTCTAGGTAATTCATTTATTCTTCTTCCATACTTCTACCATACTATACACTTTAATTCATCAGCTATACTGCAATTAATATTCTCTCTTTGTAAAACACATTACATTACTCTCTCTACAAATAATGAAATAAACACAATATAAAATAATAAAAAACATAACATTTTATAATCAATTTACATTGCAACAAATGAAGTTTGTCGTTTCGTCTTCCGATTTTTCTATATCTTGATCATCCTTAAAAGGATTCGGCTTTTTTAGATCTTTGAATATTTTTTGAAGCCTCCTGCAGACATACGCGATTAATCGCGCTGTGACAACTAGGTAGCCAAGCTAATTTCCACTCTAAAAATACTGCGAATGGACCGCGACATATCGCCCCGCGCGATTAATCGCGTGTGTCTGCAGGAGGCTTGAACCGTCCTGATTCTTTACAGGAAAACCACATTTTGCTAATTTGTAAGCCAATAAAATAAGTAAAATAGCCAGTATTGCAGTCCCTCCAACGATGTCATATCGACTATAGATATATCGAAGTGTTGAAGTGTTTGTATAGAAACGCCACCATGTCCATCCGACTTCAGGAAGAGAGCACGAAACCAATCCAATTGCAGAAAGGCGTGAGACAGGGAGACGTTATTTCTCCGAAACTGTTCACGATCGCGTTGGAGGTCGTTTTCAAGCTCTTGGAATGGAACGCACTCGGCATCAACATCAATGGCGAATACATCACTCACCTTCGTTTTGCCGATGATATAGTCATCATGGAAGAATCGTTGGAGCACCTCAATGCTATGCTCAGCGACCTCATTATCGTTTCCTAACGGGTCGGCCTTAAAATGAACATGGACAAGATGAAAGTCATGTCGAATGTCCATGTGGCACCCATACCGGTTGTAGTTGGCAATGATACTCTCAATGTTGTAGACCATTATACTTGGACACACCTTGGACAGATCGTTCAGATAGGTAGGTCCAACTTCGAGAAAGATTCGAGAAAGAGGTCGCCCGAAGAATCCAACTCGGATGGGCAGCGTTTGGGAAGCTACGTAATATCTTCTCATCGAGAATCCCACAGTGTCTCAAGACAAGGGTGTTTAACCAGTGTGTGTTGCCAGTGAAGACATATGGCTCTGAAACGTGGTCTTTGACTGCTGGCCTTTTAGAGAGACTAAGAGTCACTCAACGAGCAATGGAAAGAGCTATGCTCAGAGTTTCTTTGCGGGATAAAATCCGGAACATGGATATTCGGCGAAGAACCAGAGTCACCGACATAGCTCATAAAAGTTGAAGTGGCAAAGGGCAGGCCACATTGCTCGTAGAACTGAAAATCGATGGGGAAGAAAAGTTCTCGAGTGGCGACCACGGACCGGAAGACCCAGCGTAGGCAGGCCTCCCACTAGGTGGACCGACGTCATCCTGAGGGTCGCGGGCAACCGATGGATGCAAGTGGCGAATTGTCGTTCGGCGTGGCGGTCTAAGGGGGAGGCCTATGTTCAGCAGTGGACGTCTTCCGACTGATGATGATCAGCCAATCTACAACCTTTTTCGCCTTGTTCTCCCAGCACTGGCTCGGGGCCATATTTCCTTTAGTGCGTCCGTCCTTCTGTCACTTAATCGATCTTGAATTGTACATCTCGGAATGCTAAATTTACGTGACGCTTCTCTGATTGGGATTTATTCTTCGCGCATTTATTTTAATGCCTTTTATAGAGTTTCAGCAGTGTATGTCATAGGTTTTTTTTGGGTTTTTTCGTAGACATCTGTAATAACAAAAATTATCTAAATACCAACCAAAACAGTCTGTGTAAATGAAGTGGCCGTAAACTGACTGCTCTATTCTCAAAGAGTCAGATAACGGCCTTCTATTTTTCATATGATTTCAGAGGGCCGCAAACCGGATTTGTTTTGTTATCATGTGTTAGTTTGCGGCCACATGATAGCTATAAATCCGTATAAAATTATATTTTGGTGGCCGTGAACTAACTATATCATTTAAACCAACACCAACAATAGAAAAATGTTGCACAAAGCGAAGCTTTATTTACATCACTATTAAGAAAGAAAGCCAACTTATTTCATTCAATGAGCTAGTGCCGCGGCCACCCGGCCGTATACCAACTCTACTAAAAATTTATTGTTTCGGTTGGCGGCCCCCAGAAAAAACTGGTATTACAGTGATTTACTCCCAAAACAAATGAAAAATAACATCAAACAAGAAACTATCATAACTCAAAAACAATCACACCAGTAATAAGTAATCGGTAACTTGAAATACTTACCTTTGAAGCGGGGCTAGTTCGCTATTTTTTTCGTAGGATTGCGTACGTGTGAGCGCTGACAGCGCGGCTGGTAAAATGGACGTTTTAATTCCGGCACATGGACTAGGTTGACCGACCAATTTGAATAGGCATGACATTCTGTGACTATCCATCTTTTAAAAGTGCCACAACGCGTTGGCAAGAGTGAGATAGAATTCTTATTTTTGCAATATTTATAAGGTTGGTCCTCTAAAAGGCCGCGAAACAACGCAGGGCCGCGATCCAGCGTAATGACCCTACCTACAAAAATTGTGTGTCGCTTTCATAACCCGAATGCCAACTACAAAGAAACGCAGGGTTATTATAAATTGGTTGGCCCCTAACATAGGGGCCTAAAACCTAATATTACAGTTATAGAAAGTTGAGGGTGTACTACAACACCTGCCTAACCCACCAACCATAGCAATTGACAGTTAAGTAGACCGAAGTTTAATAAATTTTGCAAAAGACATTGTTGAAAGTCAATTTTACAGCTTAAAAGTATCAGTGGAGCTACAACGTGAAAGCAGTCTTGAACTGTGTAAGTATTCAGGTCGCGGGACTAGGTTACCGTTACCGCGACCCTGGAACGAAAAGAGCAATTGAAGATAACACGATGAATTTTACGAGTACGAGTACGAGTCTGATCAGCGACAACCGTAAAATTATGAAATTTTAATAAATCCTCTTTGGGTACCCAGAGAGAACTAATTTGATAATTTTACTAACTAAAGAAAATGCGGTATGTATTTGAAGAAGTAGGTAAGTATCTTGTGGAACATAATTGTTATTGGGATCTACCAAACTTAAAGCAAAGCAAATAATCCTCGAAGCTTCAGCCCGATTTCAGAGAACAGACACAATAACATACAAAGGTAACTAAATCCAGACATAACTCTTGGACCTTGAAATGTTATCTAGCTCGATACTCAGGCTAATTTAGAGCTTATACGGCTAAGCTCTAAATTAGCCTGAGTATCGAGCTAGATAACATTTGGGGCAAAATTAAATCTGTTGTTTGATAATTTTGATATAATGGAGATAGGAAAGATTATGTTTGAGATTGGAATGTTATTTGTTGATTTGTGGGTTGAGACTTGAGAACAGCAAATGCCCTGCATTGAGAAAAAGCAACTATTCTGACAATAGTTTTTTTTGTTTTTTTTTATAAAACATATCCCCACACTAGGAATTTCTCCGGTGCGTTTACAAACATACAAACTCACATACACAATCACCCAAACCTGGCACAACTTATAGGTCATACACATATCTGTTCCGTGCGGGGATCGAACCCTCGACCCGCTGCGCAGCAGTGCGCCAACCTTGCCGTCAACTGCAGGGTTGTGGAGGTCAGATATGCAGCCCCTCTATGTAAAACATTGGTATCAACAGCACCCAGTTTAACTTCCGAAAGACTGTGTAGCAGACATAATCTACTACAAAAAGTACACCAGCACCATCTATGCAGAGACTGAGAAACTAAGAGTCTACATCGCGCATTCAAAGATAATAGAATATTCCGACTATGAATGTTGGGCAGAATGCCCACCAGACACAACACCCGTCTGGTCGGAAGGTACCTTCCTTTTCACCGTGGTAGTGAGGTACTTCCACTCTGTTCCTCTTACAACCAAACTGGTGACCCCGAAGTGGACGTCAGCGCAACCTTCGAGCAACGTGATGTCATCATGACCTGCATCATTTCCTTTTCACCGGGGTATCGAGGAACTTTCCACTCTGTTCCTCCTACCCCCTAAAACTGGAAGCGCCTGCGACTTTTGAATTATGTTTTGGCCCCAGACCCAATCCGTCGGATCCCATCTTAATTGGGATACATCTCTTAGCTGTCCACCCAGGGCAACGACGCCAAACGATCCCAAAAACGAAACCTGCTGTCATACATCAGTTTAGGAAATATCAAAAAATACCACGATATTTAAATTAGTTTTCAGAATATTTAATACCAATAGCTTACCTACATCAGTCCCTGGAAAATTACCCAATTGATCGAGGAAGACCCTGACTAGTTACCTAGCAACAGGAAGATTAATCTCGTTACTTCGGATGTCGAATTCTGTATTTTTCCGTTATTTCAATTTGAAGTCGGCCTAAATGACGATTATACTGAATCCTTATTGTCTCAAATTTTTACGTTTTTCTGACGTAAAATAATAAGTAAAGAAAGATAAAATTTGTTCCTCGTTCGTACACACTAGAGGCATTTTTTCATTTTCATAAACAATTTACGTTGTAACGCTTCAAGTACGAGGGCCCCCGTTCCTAAGAAGGTGACAAAACAAAGTTTTACAGATTTTTTTGTATTTTCATTTATTCTAGGCACTTGTAGCCATTTTCCACAACAATAGTTGGAATACTGGACTACTAATATTGTAATTGCCCTATACCCTTCTATAAGTATTACCTATTAGAAGAACTGGCTGTATTTTTTTTGTTTTGGGTACCCGTAACAACTACCAAAGACAACGGAATGCTTGAACCTTTTCAGTATCCAAAAGCAACAATGGTTAAGTTTTACCAGTCTGCTTGAAATATTATACTGAAATACCTAAACAATTAAACATGTTTATTATTTCTTAATATTTTTATCCAGAACTTTTCCAATACTAACTCTTCTGGTAAGCTTTCACAAACTCCCACTATTGCCATTTTTAGAACAATCTCGAAGAAAACATCCACCTAAAACAGAAAATATTAATAGATAAATAAAACCTGGCAACTTCTTAAGAAAAAACACGAGGTTCGAGTATCACAACCACAAAAATAAGTGGTATAACGCACTTACGATTTGCGTAGTCTGAGACTTAGTGAAATTTCAACAACGAAGATCCCGATGGAAATTCAGGCGAGCGTGCCGGATATTATGACCTTAGAAAAACATGTCTTAAAAAGAAAAAGATAAACCTCTGATTGACTTACTTAAGTAATGAACTTTTATAAGAAGTAATAGTTATTTATGATACTAGTGCGGTAAGTTGGTTTTTACAAACGAGTAGACGAATGTAAGCCCGAGACGGAGTCGAGGGCTTACCATAGTCACGAGTTTTTAACTTTCGAACAATGTATGCAGGCTTTGTAAATGCATTTTTCGAGCAAATGTGTTGAAAAAACTACTTTCACTACTTTTTGCGATAAAATCACCACAGTTTATAATTATGTTGAAAGGATTGCTGCAGACTCCACAATATTATATCAAAATGGATACGCAATTAAGAAATAGATACCTATTGCTAGAAAATAAGAATAGAATGGTATTCATTATCAGAGTAATGGGTATGAATTTTGATGAATGGAGGAAAGGGGAAAGCCAAAGAAAAGATGGATGGGTTGTGTTAAGAACGATAAAAAAAAGCAAAAGGAGTAAATGATGGCGTGACGTCTGACAGGGATGAAAAACCCCCGAATAACCCGACCCCAAGTAGAATGGTATATGGGCAGAAATTACTGGTAAGTAGTCATTACAAAGAAGAGGTGAAATATCGCCCTTATTTCAACTAAAAAGTGCATACGACCGACTTTTATGATGTGGCAAAGGTTCTGTAATAAAATAATAATCGAAGGCGATCTAAAAAGAGTGTCCATGGAGTTTCTAGCCCGTTCTTCTCAATAGTTTACTCCTTGGAATGGGCATCAACGGCTTTCACAGTTATTATGTCTTGTGACTGGGACTGTAGCTCCATATTTTTTTGTCTTTGACAATTCAAAAGTGACTGTAATGGCCTATTTGAAATAAATGCTTTAATTATCATTTAGAGGTAGATTGAGTTGGATGATATACGCCATTATTAGGTAGAACTCTAGAGGCCAAGTTCAATTATGTCTGCTGCCCGACCAAAATCGACAAACGCGCTTAAAAATCGCAAGTCTGTCGCAATCCTTAGCAGTCTTACAAATGTAGGGAGGTTGTAGGGATTTTTCCGATACTTGTCGGTTGCCTAACAACCGCCTACGTTTGAGAGTAAGAAATAACTTTGTAGGAGTTCTTACTTCACCCACTCTAGCGCATAAACGAACTAATTTTAAAGTAAATAATTGGGGACGGACCCGTGCTTCACCTAAATTAATTGGGTGACCTAGGTGGAGCACGGAGACTTAATTTCGATATTGGGTCTTGTTGGAGTACGGGGTCTATTAGCGACATTACTATACAGTGAAACAAAAATTGCATTAGTTGGAGCACGGGACTCCAAAGACTCTTTTGTAGTCTCCGTGCTTCATCCAAGTGGTGCACCCAAACCAAATAATTTCAGATTCTGATAGAGTTATTAAACCAAAGGTCGACGGCGCGTTGTGTTCCACGCGCGCCTCAAAGAGTACCAGCATGATGACGGGCCTCTAGAGGGCCAAAGCCTACCGGGGTCGCGGAACTTATCTCATTACAGTGACCCCGGAACACAAAGGGCTATTGAAGGACACCGTGGATTTTAGTCAGTACGAGTCTGACAGTCCCTCCCGCCCTGCCCTGGGTGGGAGGACTCATTTGATGATTTTACCACGCAAAAAAAAGGTGTCCAGTAAGTGACGAGCTTTGTCGATTCTCTTCGGAGGTATATCCACACAAAATGTAGCGAGCCCTGTTTCACTTCAAAATGGCTGACCGTTTTCTATTTCTACAAGCTTTTATTTACTTTTACCTGTCCTGTTGTTTGTAATCAAATCTTGGAAGTTAAATTTTATTCACTTCCCGGTTTTCGCTGAAATTCTGCACGTACAATAATTTGTAGGTATATCGCATAACAATGCAATACTCGTATCATGATGACATGGTGCTGATATGATGGAGCTGGAAGGTGGCAATAGGAACTCTGTTTTAATGAAACGCCGCAAACCCATCGATTTTAGACTCGTTTGATTCGTCTTGACGAGTAGTAGGTACCATCGGCCAATGTAATCTCTTACCAACCTAAAGACTATTCCCTTATGCACCGCTCGGCCGCTATAGAAGCGGTAGCCTCCTGCAGACACACGCGATTAATCGCGCGGGGCGACATGTCACGGTCCATTCGCAGTATTTTTAGAGTGGAAATTAGCTTGGCTCGTTGTCGCAGCGCGATTAATCGCGTGTGTCTGCAGGAGGCTTAAGTTGACGCGTTTATGAATTGTAAGTATGACTTACGTAAAAAATACAAATTTCTCTTTCTTTGTTCTTTTCGTAAAAATGGTGGTCAGACATCTGTACCTAACCATTGTTAAAAATCACAGATGTGCCAGTTTTTTTTTTTAACATCACTGTTTTTACCAAGATGTTATGCAAAAAGGTTTACATAACTTCCGTTATTTTTTCATTGTAACAGCTATTGGTCCCATCTTTCTCGTTTTGTTTTGTTTTGACTACTATTGCTTCTCACAAAAATGGGTGGTTCACAGATATGGTCATCGGTGCAAGTGATTTTGGTTTAAGAATATAAAGAGACTACGTAAACCGATAGTACCTACTTTGTCCGTCGTAAGTATTTTTTAACAACAAAGGCTTGTATTAAAAAAGAACATAACTTTTTAAATGGCTAACTTGCTCACTAAGTACTAAAGTCCAGGAACCTTTACTCAAGTCTTACCATTTTCATCCTTAAGTTTTTTCATCTTGTGAATTTAACTTGATATAAAATTAATTTATCGATGGTCGTACATAATGAGGTCAAAGTCTAAATATAGAATATTCGTGAGCGTCAAAATGAAGGGACCAAGTTTCCGATCTCTGTCATACATATATGAAAAAATTCTACCATTAATCTACTATTTGCTACCTTTGCTCTAATTTTAGCTACCTCAACACACACATAATATTTTATCAAAATGCTTGGTCCCTCCATCTTGACATCAAGATGGAGGGACCAAACTGATTGACTACTCCCTGGAATGTTTTATCTACGTAATGTTATAATACCTTAATTCTACCTTAATATTATTGATTTTGGCTGCCCGAAACATAAATCGTTTTAAAGATATCAATTATATAAGTTGGTCCCTCCAAATTGACGATTGAGTTTTTTTAGTGTAACAGGTAATTGGGTGGTTCATTTTAGATCTTCTAAGAATAAATGTTTAATACCTATTTAGTACCTTCAAATCATGCAAAATTTCTTACTTAAAAGTTTATTTTTGCAAGCCAAAAAAATAATTAAAGAAGTAAGTAGGCAGGTACAACGTACAAAGGGGTTTGAACATTTTTACATGGGTAGTGTACCAGGTGCCATCCGCCATTTCTATTTTTATTCAAAATAGCGGTCACGCATGATACATTCATAAATCGATAGATCACATCAATACAAACATAAAATGTGGAGAGGCAAAACCTCGTAAAGCGTCACCTTTCGGAGTTATATCAGCTGTCAAATATGTACAAGTAGCGTCACAAGTTTTTTGTTTTTAGGGTTCCGTAGTCAACAAGGACCCCTTATAGTTTCGCCATGTCCGTCCGTCCGTCACTCTGTCCGCAGCTTAGCTCAGAGACGCCCAGTACTAGAAAGCTGTAATTTGGTGTAAATATACGGATTTGTTGCGCCTAAACAGTGGTAAAATAAAATCTCGTAATGTATTTTTTTTAGGGTACCTCCTGTATACGTAAAGTGGGGATGTTTTTTTTTTCACGCGTACCCCTTAGTGTGGGATATCATTAAATAGGCCTTTAAAAATATTGATAGTTTCCATTAACAATTTTTTGATAAAAAGATTCGTTTGTGAAATATTAAGCTTTAAAGTGCTCATTTTTGCTCGACTCGAGTGCCCCCCCCCCCCCCTCTACCAACTAAACGGTTATGTTTGGGGGTGTGAAAAAATTCACAATAGTAGTATACACCGTGTTCTTCACGTTATCCATAAACTTTAGCAAATACTTCTATGGCTTTTACAAATCAAATCCAACAAAGGAAGTAGTACTTAAAAAGGCTTCGTTACAAAGATATTTGTAATTTCATTTAATGAAATTTAATTGAGCTATGCAGTGAGAAAGTATCTTAATTTGAAATCTATCAAATACTATTTGCATTTCATTTGTTTCAGCCCGCCAAATGTTATGAATGAAAATACGACGTTGCCAATTCGGATAAAGAGGCATGCATATCGGGTTATTTACGTCTAGGTATTTAGTTTGTATGAAAATTAACAAAAAATAAAAATAAGAATTTATTAATGTGTCCATAATGAAAAATGCTTACTTCCGTGGTTTGAACATCTGGTCGAAGTTTATGTATATCGTCCGGAACACGGTGTATATAACGAAGTTTAAAATTTTAAAATTATTATGACTAAGTAGGCTTTACAAGTTTACGAGTAATAGTCGACCAACTTATAAAACGTACTTGGATAACATATTTTCCTAAACAAAATGTATCGGAGAACATGTTCTTCAACTGCAAATGTAAGTTTGTCAACTTTATTTTTACAGCTATAATAGGTGGGTATGTTTTGGGGATAGGTAGGTTTTTATTGTCAACTATTTTTAACTAACTTCAAAAAAAGGAGGAGGTTCTCACTTCGTCGTAATCTTTTTTTTTATGTTCAAAGACGCCTGGACCGATTTTGAAAATTCTTCTTTTGATTAAAAGATCTGATGATGGAATCCTGGAGAAATCGTGGAAACTCTTTAAATTTTAAATCATTCTTGAAGCGATGTATTCGAATTATTACGTAACGCTGGTTTTAAATCTTTGTTACAGCCGCTTCGCTTTACCTGTGAAGTTGGTTTATATAACTCCTACAGTTACCATCGTCCTATGTGGGCCCGTTTTAAGACGTTATGAGTTGGCTACTGAATCACTTAGGTACATTAACATTTATTAGGTACTACCTAATAAATGTTAATGTACGTAAATTAAATTAAAATTAAATTTAGCGAATCAGTTTAGTTAGTTCGCATGTATTTTGTTTTTTTTTTTTAATTTAGATGTTTATTGATCAAAACGGATATTTCCGCAGTAAAATTATTTGAGTATTGTTTTTTCCACGCTTCTTTTCAACAGGAATAATCATGATCAGAATGCAAAGGTTTTCTGCAGAACTGAACGCTATACTATTGATTATGTGTTTGGACAGGCCTGTTGGTCTAGTGGTTAGTGAGCCTGACTGCTATGCCGGAGGTCGTGGGTTCGATTCCCACCCAGGACAAATGTTTGTGTGATGAGCACGATCATTTGTTCTGTATCCGGGTGTAATTTATCTATAATATTTATGTATTTAGAAATATATACTTAAGTATGTTTATCAGTTGTCTAGTACTCATAACACAAGCTCTGCTTAGCTTGGGACTAGATGGCGTTGTGTGATAGTTGTGGAATATTATTCTTATTTTAAATGTTGAAATTCTGTTATTTTAACGAAATATTCCTAACTAAATTATCTGATTAGTGTGGTATATCTGATAACTCACTTAAAAATCAATATACAGGTAATTTTATTATATGTAACTACCCTTTCGGGTTCGTACGAGTGCTTAATATGCTATCATACATAATAAACCTCCTTTAATCACTCAGCCTATTGGTGAAAACCGCATTATAATCTGCTGCAAAGTAGCGTACAGACAGCAGCCCGATGGGAAGAGTGACTTGTTTATATTATAAACTATGTAGAGATATATTTAGTTATTACGGTTCCGTACGTCCGAATACAAAAACGGAACCCTTATAGGATCACTCGTGTATCCAACTGTCTTTCGCTTACAGTCAATTATCTCCGAATCTACTAGACCGATTAAGTTGTTTGGTACACATATCAATTCCTGTGACCCAAGCACAAAGGTGTGACGTGAATAGATGAAATCTGTATATGGAAGGTAATTTTTGGGGGGAAGAGGAAAATTAAAAAAAAATTGAAAACTGCATCGTGTGACATATCAAATGAAAGGTCTTGTTGAGAAGATCTTAAATGTATTTTTTTGTAATTTTAAAATAAATAGTTTCCACGTTATTCAAGAAAATTGACCATTCCCCCCCCTTAACTCCGAAACTACTGAACCTAAAATTTTGAAAAAAATACAGAAATTAGTTTTCTACTTATAGATTATAGGAAAACCTATGAGAAGTCCATTATATTTAAATAACATGGTAAATTACTCAATATTGTGCGTTTGGTAAATCACTCAATTTTAAAAACTGCATCATGTGACATATCAAATGAAAGGTCTTGTTGAGAAGATCTTAAATGTATTTTTTTGTAATTTTAAAATAACTAGTTTCCAAGTTATTCAAGAAAATAGACGAAAATTTACCATTATCTCCGAAACTACTGAACCTAAAATTTTGAAAAAAAATACAGAAATTAGTTTTCTACTTATAAATTATAGGAAAAGCTATAAGAAGTCTATGATATTAAAATAACATGGTAAATCACTCAATATTGTGCGTACCAATCTTCAATTATTCGTAAATTTCAATTCATCTATTATTTGCGGTTAAAATCATAGGTAGGCAAAAAATTAATCGTAAAAATTAATCGTACGTAACCCTCTTCACGCGAGTCCAACTCGCACTTGGCCGGTTTTTTTTATTAACATTCCTACCTATTTAGATTAAAAAAATAAGTAAGTAACAAAAAAGTTCAAACTGCCACGAGATTTTGTAACTCTACACTTTATGTTTATATTGATGTGCACACTGTCACATTCCACGAAGTTGCCCCTGATGTGACTTGTGGACCATACATCCGATGCAATCTTGAGATGATTGGTGTCCTTCTTGGAGGTAGAGCTGGTGGTCACTATAGCGAGTTGTTATTTCCTCCTTCTTTCTTCGGATATCTGACAATCCCATGATGTACCAGTTAATACAGATATTTTAGATAGGTACATATATTTCGTTAAAATAACAGAATTTCAACATTTAAAATCCAAACACTTAATCAATAGTATAGCGTTCAGTTCTGCAGAAAACCTTTGCATTCTGATCATGATTATTCCTGTTGAAAAGAAGCGTGGAAAAAACAATACTCAAATAATTTTACTGCGGCAATATCCTTTTTGATCAATAAACATCTCAGTTAAAAAAAAAAACAAAAAACTAGTGACGCTACTTGTACATATTTGACAGCTGATATAACTCCGAAAGGTGACGCTTTACGAGGTTTTGCCTCTCCACATTTTATGTTTGTATTGATGTGATCTATCGATTTATGAATGTATCATGCGTGACCGCTATTTTGAATAAAAATAGAAATGGCGGATGGCACCTGGTACGGTCAGCCAAAAAAGTGGTGTACCAGTTTTGATTTAGTTTCCCGGTCATCGAAAATTACAACAAGGTTCGTTATAAAAAGATATTACTGAAAGAGACAACATTATCATGACGTAAACCTATGTATTTAGTATTCATACGTCATATGTCACATATAAGTACATGACATTTTAACCTTTAGTATAAATGAAAAGGACATTAGTTTCTGCAAAGCAATTGAAATGTTTCCAAACAAAAGTAATAAAAACTATTTAAATAGACAACCGAATTCCATTTGAAAAAGAAAACTGACAATTGACATTTTGTCAAATATATGCAAAAAATCGATATATTTTCCGTGTTATTTTTCAATCAACTGCATATAAAATCATCTCAATGCCTGCCAACTTGACCATTGCCGAAAGAGCACAAATAATTGCCCAATTTAATGAGGGAAGCAGTATCAGTGCGATATCCCGGAATTTGAATATATCGAGGCGTTCTGTCCGCTTTTGGATTCGCCGTGAAGGAGAGGAGGGAAGTTTGTTGGATCACAGAAGAAGTGGTCGCCGGCCTGGACTCTCCAATAACGATAGAGAATTCATGAGACGGGAATATGAAATCAATGGTTTTAAGCCCACAAAACATTTTGCGGAGATGTTCGATGTGAGTGCCCAAACAATAAGGAATCATCTACATTACATGGGGTTGCACCACAGGCATTACGCCAAGAAAATATATTTGACGGATGCTCACAGACTTGCTCGTCTGAACTTCGCCAGAGAGCACTTAGAGTTTGATTGGTCTAATACAGTGTTTTGTGATGAAAAAACGTTTAAATCCAGTCAGCATGGACGTCTTCACCTTTGGCGATATAATTCAACACGGTATAAAGATGATCATGTAATCCCAAATAGAGAATCAGGTCGAATTTCCGTAAATATTTGGGGCTGGATGAGTGCGGATGGTGTAGGAGAATTGTGTTCTCTACCTCCTCGAGCGACGGCTGTAAATTATTATATCGACGTGCTTCAGAATGCAATGCTACCGACAGTCCGTAATGTTTACCCGGAGAACGAAGTGCCACAATTTGATTTTGTTCAAGATAATTGTTCAATTCATAATGCGAGGATCGTAAGAGCCTGGTTTCGTTCACACACTGACGTAAGGGTAATTCAGTGGCCCTCAAGATCGCCGGACCTCAACCCGATAGAAAATCTTTGGGGCCTTATGGTCCAACGATGGTCGCATCAAAATGAAAGAACCAAACAAGCTCTTATTAGTCACTGTAATTATATTTGGAAGGAAATGCGGGGAACCGATATTTGCTCACGGCTTGTTGGTTCAATGAGGTCTCGTCTTTTAGAGGTTATAGAGGCCAACGGCGGTTACACCCGTTTCTAATTTTTAAAAATGTTCAATATCTTCTAAATATTACTATATATGCTATGTTTTTGTTTGTTATAAGTATTTTAAAATTGATTGTAGAAATTTAATAAAAGGATAAATCTATTTTTAGCTTGTTTTTTATTGATATTGTAATTACAAGTTTACAGAAATTGTAGGTTTGTGGATTCGCCTTGTGCCTTTACAATTTTATGTAACTTATCAACAAGTTACATAAAATTACACTAACAATTACAATACAATTCTGAATTTGTAGATACAATTTTGTCATCAAAATCTACAGACCCCCGCCGTTGATTTTACGACGTCATTGGTTCCATCAAGTTCAAACTAAGAACAGCTGTCACGTTACAAACAGTAATAGTCGTTATCAATAATCAGATAAAGACAGCAATAGAAGTTGTCAGATCGATCTGCAAGCGAAACTAATCTTTATCACCTATGAATCTGCAAGCGATATTCAACCTTAGGGTGGTACACCACTTTCTTGGCCGACTGTACACTACCCATGTAAAAATGTTCAAACCCCTTTGTACGTTGTACCTGCCTACTTACTTCTTTAATTATTTTTTTGGCTTGCAAAAATAAACTTTTAAGTAAGAAATTTTGCATGATTTGAAGGTACTAAATAGGTATTAAACATTTATTCTTAGAAGATCTAAAATGAACCACCCAATTACCTGTTACACTAAAAAAACTCAATCGTCAATTTGGAGGGACCAACTTATATAATTGATATCTTTAAAACGATTTATGTTTCGGGCAGCCAAAATCAATAATATTAAGGTAGAATTAAGGTATTATAACATTACGTAGATAAAACATTCCAGGGAGTAGTCAATCAGTTTGGTCCCTCCATCTTGATGTCAAGATGGAGGGACCAAGCATTTTGATAAAATATTATGTGTGTGTTGAGGTAGCTAAAATTAGAGCAAAGGTAGCAAATAGTAGATTAATGGTAGAATTTTTTCATATTATGTATGACAGAGATCGGAAACTTGGTCCCTTCATTTTGACGCTCACGAATATTCCATAGCTGTTTCTCGGGGATGATGGAATTTTCCATACTTATACACTGCTCGTGTTTTAGATAATTATGTTTTTATTCTCTTTGTTATTTATACATTTCTTTTGACTTTCTATTTAATCATTTTGAATTTTTTGCTGGAATTACGGAATGTATTTATAAAGAAATGATTATAATTAAGTGACATTGTATGTTGTATAGAACATCACACTAGACTATATTTTTTTTTGCATTATGATGTGTAAGCACATTAAAAAGATAATAACAAAAAAAATTCGTCATTCTCACTTAAGGCATGCATTCCCTTATCAATTTTCTAGCGCACTACAGAGCCATATTTCTTATTTCCATACAGTAACATTGCTAAATTAATTAAAACTTGTTAATATTTGACAACTATGTGCGACGTTGCCAACTTTCAGAATATGCGCTCGTAACAAACAAAACAAAAATCGACACACATTCTACCGACAAATACCTAGTAATGGACATGACTGGACCTCCCCCCTGTCCCGTGAAAAACGAACCGGGAGTGAAATTAAAGCGAGCAGATTTCTGAGAATCAAAGAAGTAAATGGGTTACCAAAGCGGAGTGTAATGGACAGCATTTAAAGCTTGGAAAATATGGCCGTATTGCTGACATACTCGTATTATGTACAGACAAACAAAGACTGCACTGACAATATTCAATTTCATTTACTTTGTAAAATGTAGGTTTCTAGGTTTTGCCCGCGTGGATGTCGAAAATTGTTATCTCACGGGAACTTTTTTATTGAGAAAATAATTTTATCCGGATTATCACTTTATTTTCTGTATTCTATGGTCGACCCCCACAATTTCTATCCTCGTCCATCAGGGGTAAAGATCGTGGGGGTCGAACGATGACTAAACCTTTATTTCTATAAGAAAGCGTTAAAATACTTAGGTCGGATCCTCGAAAGGTACACTACCGCGCCATGAGGTTTTAGAATTTCTGGTGTTCACGAAGTCTGGATTTGGCTGGTGATAGCAACACCAGGTTAACCCCCGTTCAATACTCAGAACACAAAATATATAGTTCCAAGATACCTTTAAAATATTATCATTGTTCGCCTGTACGTTAGAACGTCTTTGTGACAAGACCAGGCCAAACAGCAGACGACAATCGTTATCGCTCAGCAGTCACTAAAACCTTTTTAAACTTTATATAATACAGGTTATTATGTAATCTAGCTAGTACATCAGATTGTAAAATTGTATTGTTACCTTCTCATCTTGTAAACTATTCCTAAGTTGTCTTCCTAGGGGTGCTAAGACAGGAAACCTCCACGTGCGCCCGTGGACTGGAGTTCCCTCTCGGATACGTCCGGGGGGAAGACCAGTTTTTCGGGCCGGTGCACCCTGGGATGCGGGCAAAAACTCTTCTTAGGCACTGTGCCTAAGGGGTCTCTTTGCCCGTATGCGAATAGCCTGTCGGGTGGAGGCTCCAACGCGTGTCCCTCTGAATAGCAGAGGGCACAGCGGCGGAGCGGGCTTGCGGACGGTGAGTAATGGGTATGCTCGCCGTCCGACCAAGGACCAAGCCCGGGTCGGTGGCGCGTCGTGTTTCACGCGTCACCGACGGGGCCCCTTATGGGGCCAAATGCCTGCTGGGGTCGCGGATTTTTCTTAATCCAGGATACCGTGGCCCCGGAACGTAAATGGCATCCGAAGGAACACGGGTGGATTTTAGTCAGTAAGAGTCTGACAGTCCCTTCCGCCCCACCCAGGGCGGGAGGACTCATTTGATGATTTTGCCACCCTAAAAAAAAAAAAAAGAAAGTTGTCTTCCTACCCTGTAACAGACTGTACCACTTTTTGAAATAAATAATTTGAATTTGAATATACTAACTCATAAAGTTAAAAAACAAAATGTAGACCTACAGCTCTATACAAAGTTACTATCACCTGGTGTCCGTTTGGTTGCACAACCAATTTGGCAGCGCGACCAGCTCGGACGCGTGCGCAGAATGTTATTGGTCGCGCCGCCACGCTGGTCGCGCCACCACTATTTACTATAGCGCTGTATGGTGCCTCACTCACTCGGCAGCCAGTCCTGCCGCCAGTGACACCACATCTCTCTTATCCTACGCAATCGACAAAGTTGAGACAACACCCACCATGAGCTCATTTTTTACAGACATTCAAATACAATTAGGTCCACATTCGCGTAAACATACAAATCCATGGTAACAACTTTGATCTTTGTCAATTTGACGGATTCAAACGATTTATTGTCAAAATGGGTCGTGATTCAACTTTGTCGATTGTACATACAGCAGTGTGCCATCTATTCGAGGTCTATTTTGATACTGTCTCAGTGTGGTAGCTTACGGACACCACTTTGGCGCGACTGGTTGCGCCGCCATGGTGTCCTGGTGGAATATGGCCCTAGACGTCATGGTAGTCCACCTGATTCTATAATAATTATCTAAAGGATGTTTTTTACATTTGATTTTAATATTATGCTTGTTATTGTTTGTATGACTTAGGTAAGTACCTAATAAAAAATTACAAAAAACTAACTCATTTTTTCAGCGACCAATAATAAAAGTACCCCTCCAGCACAGAGTATTAAAATGTTTGCTTTTCCTTCACTGCGGAAATCCGGATGTCAATCTGTTTTCAACTTTTTCATCGTCAGTGTTCATCGCGAGATAAAACAGCGCTGATATTTATATATTCTGCCAATGAAAGTTAAAATCAATACTTGAAGCTGTATCCCAGACTAGCAACAATATAATCTGTTTTACATTGTTTCAACTCTGTTAAATGTTGAAATAAATATTCCCAATCTGTTTTGAAATTGAGAGAGTCATGAGGGTTGCTCTGCTCTACTGCTATTCAAAATCTATTGAGGAATCCCATTTTGATAGGTCATAAAAAGTGCCCTATTAACTATGCAGTTCAACTAAGAAGGACAGTTGCTGACGACATTATTGTGACGTCGTGTACCCCTTATTAACACTTGCAAGCTTTCAAACAAGTATCATAATGAAAATAACTTTAACAAGAAAAAAAACGTGTGGCACTCGGTGACTGCCGCGGTAAAGCTATTGCATAGCATTTTTTATCAACTTATGCAATTATAATTATTTATTTATTTATTATACCTATTTATTACTGTACTAATTAGGCTATGGTCAGCCACGTCAATCAAGTGAAACGTCAAGAAACGTTCTCCTCCTCCTCCTCCTCCCTCTTTCTCTCCCTCTACCTCTTTGAGATTGGAGATCACTGACACTCTCCTTCCTAATTGAACCGTACAGTATCATGTATTTGAGAACAAAAAAGTCTACAATAAAAAAAAACAAGAGAACACCGACATGATACACATGCGAAAAAACTTCACCATACTGTCGAGCAGTCGAAATAAAGCTGAGTTACAAAAACAAACATGTTGGTAGCAAACGAAAACATTCGACTAACCCTTTAAATTGATTCTGAACATAGCTTATCTCTGTGCGAGTATTTAGTGAAGCCTCAGCCGTTTTCCAAGAACTCCAGGGGGAATTTTCCGATAGCTAACGGAGAGTTAGTTGCCAGGCAACGAAAATTGAGCTTCCCACTCCCGGCAACAGCGATAATTATAATTCTAGTTTTATAAACCTGGAGCAGTTGAGGGTTTATTACAGATTTAGTTCAACAGGGTTTCCAGCCCGGTATTCAGGTTATTGATAAACGAGAATTTGATTTGTTCGAGATTGTAATAAAACGAATTGGATTGGAGTACTTTTGCAGAGATACGATTTTTATTGTAGAGTTTTTACATGCGTTGGTAACAAAAGAAGTACAATGAAAAAAAATTGTATTGAAAACATTTATTTGAGAATGACTGTATTGTCATTCCTAAACGTACAGTACGTATGTAAAATTTTATTTTTTTATAATCATTATTTATTTTAAGTGGTGTCATACAGACACCTTATTTTCTTATAACTATGTACGTACAATTATGACAAGTAAATAAATATCTAACTTTGGTCTAAATTATTAACAAGGAGACTAAGAAGATAAGTAATCAAAAAATATAAATAAATTATGCTAATGAGTATTATGTGATTAACTTAAATCCTTTATATTTGGTGTCGTTTCAGATCTTAAAATTGCACTTGCAAAAATATACATTAATTTATTTTAAATAAAATGTAAATATTATTTATTTTTAAGTAAGTTAAACAACAGCTGGCGTTTAGTACAATATTTTAAACACATTTAAGCTATTGTCAAACTGACAGACGAACCGAATCCGTGGCGTAGCGTTTTTGTTTGTAATGTATGGAATTGTTTGAAGCCTGTCACATAGACTATCGGATCGTTTTCGCTTTTTTATATGACAGGATTCGGTTCGGTTCGCTATCGCCTGCCTGTTTGACAAAGGCCTTAACGAAAAAGCGCAATTTTGTGAAGTTTTCTTTATTTGCCAAGACCGATCGTCTGTCTTAATTTTGACTTTGAAAAGAATGTAGAACAAGAAAGTGTCTACTGTCTAAATGCCTGATAACTACAAATTATGAACTACCATTTGACTGTCTGTCTAAATGCCTGATAACTACAAATTATGAACTACCATTTGACTGTCTGTCTAAATGCCTGATAACTACAAATTATGAACTACCATTTGACTAAATAATAAGTATTTCTAATATTCATGTCGACATGAAATTAAGGGCAATACACACCAAAGTCACCGACATAATTTCCAACATAAGCAATGGGGATGGCAACTGGGGAACTAATGGCGCTAGCATAGCTTGTTCCAAGCATCGTCATTGGCTCAAATCTTATAGGTACTTCAAAATAGTACTACCCCATTGGTCGGATTAGGACTTACCTATGGTGGCGCCATCTACAATTAGCTTTGACCGGCCTTCCCCATTGAGCGCGCACACTAGTCGCCAATGGTGATGATTACTGCACTTTAAACACCAAAGCCGCGCCGCTGGCCTAGCTCGCTGGCTTGCCGGTGGCTTTGGTGTGTAGACAACCTTAGATTTTATTAACAAACTAAAATTTTGCCACTTCCTCGGCTTCGTCTACGGACCCAAGTAAGATGATGATACTTTTCCTTAGTAAAGTGTGGCTACCTTGGGTGTAGCTATGTCGCAAACCAATGTTTCTTATTATCATTATAACTTAAAACGGAATATTTACCATGTTTATTACGTTCATAAAAATTCTTCACGATTAATTATAATTATTTTTCAGGAACGAAAAATTCGTCTGCAAGCAGGGCTCGAAACTATGTCCTTTAACTATATTCTTCTTCTTTCATGACTCGATTTTTTAGGGTTCCGTAGTCAACAAGGAACCCTTATAGTTTTGCCATGTCCGTCCGTCCGTCCGTCCGTCTGTCCGCAGCTTAGCTCAGAGACGCCCAGCACTAGAAAGCTGTAATTTGGTGTAAATTTACGGATTTGTAGCGTCAAAAAAGTGGTAAAATAAAATCTCGTAAAATATTTTTTTAGGGTACCTCCTGTACACGTAAAGCGGGGATGTTTTTTTTTTTTTCTCGCGTACCCCTTAGTGTGGGGTATCATTAAATAGGCCTTTAAAAAATATTGGTAGTTTCCATCAACAATTTTTTGATAAAAAGATTCGTTTGTGAAATATTAAGCTTTAAAGTGCTAATTTTTGCCCTACTCGAGTGTCCCCCCCCTCTACCAGCTAAACGGTTATGTTTGGGGGTGTGAAAAAATTTACAATAGTAGTATATATAACGAAGTTTAAAAGAAAATTATCATGACTAAGTGGGCTTTACAAGTTTACGAGTAATAGTTGACCAACTTATAAAACGTACTGGGATAACATTTTCCTAAACAAAATGTATCGGAGAACAACTGCAAATGTAAGTTTGTCAACTTCATTTTTACAGCTATAATAGGTAGTGGAGTGGAGTGGAGTGCAGTGCAGTGGAGTGGAGTGGAGTGGAGTGGAGTGGAGTGGAGTGGAGTGGAGTGGAGTGGAGCGGAGTGGAGCGGAGTGGAGTGGAGTGGAGCGGAGTGGAGTGGAGTGGAGCGGAGTGGAGTGGAGTGGAGCGGAGCGGAGCGGAGTGGAGTGGAAGGGAGTGGAGCGGAGTGGAGTGGAAGGGAGTGGAGCGGAGCGGAGCGGAGCGGAGCGGAGCGGAGTGGAGTAGAGCGGAGTGGAGCGGAGTGGAGCGGAGTGGAGTGGGGTAGTGTGGGGTGGAGGGTGGAAAATCGCTTGAACCTTTTTAACAGGTTCATAGCGATTTTCGACGTGCCTTGACACCTCTCAAGTTTTTTTTTTTAATACGTCATAAATCGTAAACCTTTCAAAGTTGGAACCAACTACAAGAACTTTTATAGTATGTTATTACTTGCTGCTACGGAACCCTTTATGGGCGAGTCCGACTCGCTCTTGGCCGGTTTTTAAAATTTTTTGACGCATGCTATAATGCGCATAACAATACTTCGAAATGTATTGTTCGTTTTTGTTATGAGTTTCCATTATTACGGCATAAACATTGTAAATATCCCGTTTTTCGTTCTAATAATGGTGTAAGAGATGTTAGATTAAAAACTTATAATTTTTCCTATAGTCTATAACTATTTTACATCATTTTTGTATCGTATATCACCACCTCTATAAGCAAACTCTAGGAGCAGCCTGTTAATTTCCTCTTCTGTCATAGACTGTGCGCAACCTTCTTTATTCACAAGGACATTGCGTATAGCTTCGTAGAACTCGTGAGCGGCCATCTTGTCCGGCTTTGGTAACACTTGACCTTTTTGTGCGACGCTGTCTTGTTCTGGAATCATTCTGTAAACAAAGAAAGGGACCATTTTAGTAATGCCTCGAGTACTGAGAGAGTTGGACCGAGAAAGGTATAGGACTGCTAACGCACTAACTGCTAAAAAAAAATCTTAGCAAATAACTTTTCCACAATTATATATGACCAGAATAAAATAGATGCTTTCTCACTGCCGGCGTCAGATGGCATCGCGATCTGCCTCTGCAGAAATCGCATGTGTTCAATTCGATAGCCAGATCGGATCGCCAAAACGGATCGCGCTCTGTCGGTAGAAGCCTTAAATGGGGATAAATAAAGATATGTTGCTAAAAAACCTTCTACACAGTTAGGTACATGAGCAAAAATGTTTTTATTTTCTTAAATTTTTCAAGAATAAAAGTACCCCTCCAGCACAGAGTATTAAAATGTTTGCTTTTCCTTCACTGCGGAAATCCGGATGTCAATCTGTTTTCAACTTTTTCATCGTCAGTGTTCATCGCGAGATAAAACAGCGCTGATATTTATATATTCTGCCAATGAAAGTTAAAATCAATACTTGAAGCTGTATCCCAGACTAGCAACAATATAATCTGTTTTACATTGTTTCAACTCTGTTAAATGTTGAAATAAATATTCCCAATCTGTTTTGAAATTGAGAGAGTCATGAGGGTTGCTCTGCTCTACTGCTATTCAAAATCTATTGAGGAATCCCATTTTGATAGGTCATAAAAAGTGCCCTATTAACTATGCAGTTCAACTAAGAAGGACAGTTGCTGACGACATTATTGTGACGTCGTGTACCCCTTATTAACACTTGCAAGCTTTCAAACAAGTATCATAATGAAAATAACTTTAACAAGAAAAAAAACGTGTGGCACTCGGTGACTGCCGCGGTAAAGCTATTGCATAGCATTTTTTATCAACTTATGCAATTATAATTATTTATTTATTTATTATACCTATTTATTACTGTACTAATTAGGCTATGGTCAGCCACGTCAATCAAGTGAAACGTCAAGAAACGTTCTCCTCCTCCTCCTCCTCCCTCTTTCTCTCCCTCTACCTCTTTGAGATTGGAGATCACTGACACTCTCCTTCCTAATTGAACCGTACAGTATCATGTATTTGAGAACAAAAAAGTCTACAATAAAAAAAAACAAGAGAACACCGACATGATACACATGCGAAAAAACTTCACCATACTGTCGAGCAGTCGAAATAAAGCTGAGTTACAAAAACAAACATGTTGGTAGCAAACGAAAACATTCGACTAACCCTTTAAATTGATTCTGAACATAGCTTATCTCTGTGCGAGTATTTAGTGAAGCCTCAGCCGTTTTCCAAGAACTCCAGGGGGAATTTTCCGATAGCTAACGGAGAGTTAGTTGCCAGGCAACGAAAATTGAGCTTCCCACTCCCGGCAACAGCGATAATTATAATTCTAGTTTTATAAACCTGGAGCAGTTGAGGGTTTATTACAGATTTAGTTCAACAGGGTTTCCAGCCCGGTATTCAGGTTATTGATAAACGAGAATTTGATTTGTTCGAGATTGTAATAAAACGAATTGGATTGGAGTACTTTTGCAGAGATACGATTTTTATTGTAGAGTTTTTACATGCGTTGGTAACAAAAGAAGTACAATGAAAAAAAATTGTATTGAAAACATTTATTTGAGAATGACTGTATTGTCATTCCTAAACGTACAGTACGTATGTAAAATTTTATTTTTTTATAATCATTATTTATTTTAAGTGGTGTCATACAGACACCTTATTTTCTTATAACTATGTACGTACAATTATGACAAGTAAATAAATATCTAACTTTGGTCTAAATTATTAACAAGGAGACTAAGAAGATAAGTAATCAAAAAATATAAATAAATTATGCTAATGAGTATTATGTGATTAACTTAAATCCTTTATATTTGGTGTCGTTTCAGATCTTAAAATTGCACTTGCAAAAATATACATTAATTTATTTTAAATAAAATGTAAATATTATTTATTTTTAAGTAAGTTAAACAACAGCTGGCGTTTAGTACAATATTTTAAACACATTTAAGCTATTGTCAAACTGACAGACGAACCGAATCCGTGGCGTAGCGTTTTTGTTTGTAATGTATGGAATTGTTTGAAGCCTGTCACATAGACTATCGGATCGTTTTCGCTTTTTTATATGACAGGATTCGGTTCGGTTCGCTATCGCCTGCCTGTTTGACAAAGGCCTTAACGAAAAAGCGCAATTTTGTGAAGTTTTCTTTATTTGCCAAGACCGATCGTCTGTCTTAATTTTGACTTTGAAAAGAATGTAGAACAAGAAAGTGTCTACTGTCTAAATGCCTGATAACTACAAATTATGAACTACCATTTGACTGTCTGTCTAAATGCCTGATAACTACAAATTATGAACTACCATTTGACTGTCTGTCTAAATGCCTGATAACTACAAATTATGAACTACCATTTGACTAAATAATAAGTATTTCTAATATTCATGTCGACATGAAATTAAGGGCAATACACACCAAAGTCACCGACATAATTTCCAACATAAGCAATGGGGATGGCAACTGGGGAACTAATGGCGCTAGCATAGCTTGTTCCAAGCATCGTCATTGGCTCAAATCTTATAGGTACTTCAAAATAGTACTACCCCATTGGTCGGATTAGGACTTACCTATGGTGGCGCCATCTACAATTAGCTTTGACCGGCCTTCCCCATTGAGCGCGCACACTAGTCGCCAATGGTGATGATTACTGCACTTTAAACACCAAAGCCGCGCCGCTGGCCTAGCTCGCTGGCTTGCCGGTGGCTTTGGTGTGTAGACAACCTTAGATTTTATTAACAAACTAAAATTTTGCCACTTCCTCGGCTTCGTCTACGGACCCAAGTAAGATGATGATACTTTTCCTTAGTAAAGTGTGGCTACCTTGGGTGTAGCTATGTCGCAAACCAATGTTTCTTATTATCATTATAACTTAAAACGGAATATTTACCATGTTTATTACGTTCATAAAAATTCTTCACGATTAATTATAATTATTTTTCAGGAACGAAAAATTCGTCTGCAAGCAGGGCTCGAAACTATGTCCTTTAACTATATTCTTCTTCTTTCATGACTCGATTTTTTAGGGTTCCGTAGTCAACAAGGAACCCTTATAGTTTTGCCATGTCCGTCCGTCCGTCCGTCCGTCTGTCCGCAGCTTAGCTCAGAGACGCCCAGCACTAGAAAGCTGTAATTTGGTGTAAATTTACGGATTTGTAGCGTCAAAAAAGTGGTAAAATAAAATCTCGTAAAATATTTTTTTAGGGTACCTCCTGTACACGTAAAGCGGGGATGTTTTTTTTTTTTTCTCGCGTACCCCTTAGTGTGGGGTATCATTAAATAGGCCTTTAAAAAATATTGGTAGTTTCCATCAACAATTTTTTGATAAAAAGATTCGTTTGTGAAATATTAAGCTTTAAAGTGCTAATTTTTGCCCTACTCGAGTGTCCCCCCCCTCTACCAGCTAAACGGTTATGTTTGGGGGTGTGAAAAAATTTACAATAGTAGTATATATAACGAAGTTTAAAAGAAAATTATCATGACTAAGTGGGCTTTACAAGTTTACGAGTAATAGTTGACCAACTTATAAAACGTACTGGGATAACATTTTCCTAAACAAAATGTATCGGAGAACAACTGCAAATGTAAGTTTGTCAACTTCATTTTTACAGCTATAATAGGTAGTGGAGTGGAGTGGAGTGCAGTGCAGTGGAGTGGAGTGGAGTGGAGTGGAGTGGAGTGGAGTGGAGTGGAGTGGAGTGGAGTGGAGCGGAGTGGAGCGGAGTGGAGTGGAGTGGAGCGGAGTGGAGTGGAGTGGAGCGGAGCGGAGCGGAGTGGAGTGGAAGGGAGTGGAGCGGAGTGGAGTGGAAGGGAGTGGAGCGGAGCGGAGCGGAGCGGAGCGGAGCGGAGTGGAGTAGAGCGGAGTGGAGCGGAGTGGAGCGGAGTGGAGTGGGGTAGTGTGGGGTGGAGGGTGGAAAATCGCTTGAACCTTTTTAACAGGTTCATAGCGATTTTCGACGTGCCTTGACACCTCTCAAGTTTTTTTTTTTAATACGTCATAAATCGTAAACCTTTCAAAGTTGGAACCAACTACAAGAACTTTTATAGTATGTTATTACTTGCTGCTACGGAACCCTTTATGGGCGAGTCCGACTCGCTCTTGGCCGGTTTTTAAAATTTTTTGACGCATGCTATAATGCGCATAACAATACTTCGAAATGTATTGTTCGTTTTTGTTATGAGTTTCCATTATTACGGCATAAACATTGTAAATATCCCGTTTTTCGTTCTAATAATGGTGTAAGAGATGTTAGATTAAAAACTTATAATTTTTCCTATAGTCTATAACTATTTTACATCATTTTTGTATCGTATATCACCACCTCTATAAGCAAACTCTAGGAGCAGCCTGTTAATTTCCTCTTCTGTCATAGACTGTGCGCAACCTTCTTTATTCACAAGGACATTGCGTATAGCTTCGTAGAACTCGTGAGCGGCCATCTTGTCCGGCTTTGGTAACACTTGACCTTTTTGTGCGACGCTGTCTTGTTCTGGAATCATTCTGTAAACAAAGAAAGGGACCATTTTAGTAATGCCTCGAGTACTGAGAGAGTTGGACCGAGAAAGGTATAGGACTGCTAACGCACTAACTGCTAAAAAAAAATCTTAGCAAATAACTTTTCCACAATTATATATGACCAGAATAAAATAGATGCTTTCTCACTGCCGGCGTCAGATGGCATCGCGATCTGCCTCTGCAGAAATCGCATGTGTTCAATTCGATAGCCAGATCGGATCGCCAAAACGGATCGCGCTCTGTCGGTAGAAGCCTTAAATGGGGATAAATAAAGATATGTTGCTAAAAAACCTTCTACACAGTTAGGTACATGAGCAAAAATGTTTTTATTTTCTTAAATTTTTTAAGTAATTATTGTTTATCTTTTAAAAAGTGTCTAAAACTAGTATGTTCAAAATTAGGGATCAAAACATACAAATGAAAACCTCAAACTTTAAAACGTTGAATTGAGTGAACAGATTTATATAAAATACAGGGTGTAAGAGACATCGACGCACAAACGGGTATCCAGGGGTCCAGGACATGATTCTGGACGGTGACGCTGGACGGTGACGAAAATTTCCAACACGGGGGGGGGGGGGGCCGTGTTGGAAATTTTCGTCACCCTGTATAAAACAGACATTTCTAACACAATTATGATACTTGTTATCCCAATAATAAAATCCCATAGAACGACTGCCGAATCCACAAGGGAAAGGCATATTTTACACTGTTTTAAAAAAAGTAAAAAGCCGTCATAAAGATTGAATGCTATAGCTTAAACCTCTTCGGAACTAAATATAATTTTACTCTACAAAGCACTTCATCCTCTAAGTGCAGGCACATAAGTACTACTTTATACCGCAGACGATAGAAAACTTCCCGTTCGCGGTGCCTCTTAGTTTAATGCAATTACACTCCAAGGGAAGGTAAGTAAAGTCTATTCCAATATTTGTTTCTAATCTAGCCGATGTGTTACTGGGGAGTTTGTTCTGCCACTTCTTCCTCCCAGCTAAATCATTGAGAAGTTGTGAAAGACTTATTTTATTAAGTTATTATTATACCATGAATAAGTTAGGTACGGTACGTATATTTTTTTAGTGTAAAAAACATTAAATATATCGTACCCTTATTGCAAAAACCGATTATCTGCATTTTTAAACAAATTTTAGTTAAATATAGAAATCGAATCCTCAAGTCACGACAAAGCTACAAGTAAAAACCTTCGCTCGAATTTTGATGCAGATAATAATCGGTTTTTGCAATAAGGGTACGATATGAGTCCTCTCGTCTTGGGTAGAGCCGAAGGGAGCGTCAGACTCTTATAAAAATCACCCTTTTCCTTTACGCCCTTTGCTTTCCAGGGTTCTGGTGCCTTTTTCCCACGACCTGATAAAACTGTCTCATGTCATTTTTGACGTTCAATAACTACTGGTTGTGAGCCTATTTGCGTAAATGATTCTTGTTTTTGTTTTACAATTGATATTATTTCTTCTCAAACGATCAGTTTGTTCATTTTCAATAATGTTAGTGATTTTAGGACCATTAACAAAATATAATTATTGGAATTGTAGCGTAAACTGCATCAGTACATTCAGTAAATTAATAGAACTATTTTTTTTCTAAAACTTATTTGTTTACCTGATTGGAAACTTATTTGCGAACACTGTATAGAAAGTACCAACTCTAGGAAAATAATTAGATCATCGGGTTCATCTCGCATCTATAAATACTTGAAAGGACGATGCTTTAGTAAAGGCTTATTTAGTAACAACTAATATTGTTTGTAATAGCTTTGAAACGGACTGCGTACTTACAGCTTTCCTTACCAGGTTTTCCCAATGAACTACGACATGGGGATTTTCAAAAAGGGCAAGAAAAATTTTCTCCAGGGTCGACAACGATACCTCGGTATAACAGGCATTGTAGGCTCCGGTGACCGCTTTCCATCAAGTTGGCCATTTACTTGTTTATCGCCATAATGGTATAAAAAAGCTATGCATTCCACAAACGGACAGCCTTTAAGAATAAAATGTTATGAGTATTTATGGCATTATTATATTATTCGCCGAAGAACCAGACATCGAGAAGTAGAAAAGAAAAGACAATGGGCCACATCCCTCATACAACTGATGGGGCTGAAAGTTCCAGAGTTGCAACCAAGAATCGTAAGACAAAACGTAGGAAGGCCTCCCATAAGGTAGACCGATGACACCGTAAGATTCGCAGGCAACCGATGGATGCAAGTGAAGGAATGTCGTCCGTCGTGGCGGTTTATGGAGAGGCCTTTGTTCAGCAATGGACGTCTTTCTGCTGATGATATTGGATCAATAATGGGCACCATATACACATATATTATATACTCTAAAATTCCCATTTAATTAGATTTTACAGGCCAGTGCATTTTAAAACTGCAAATTAATTCGATTTGCTTCGCTGTTGCGATCGTCAAAAGGATAATTTAGTATTTTATCGAACCCAGCGCACGAACCATTTATGAGAGAACAAAGAGCTGCAATTATACGAATAAACAGATAAAATAAAATGTTTGTTTACGTATTATTTCAAAGATAAAATTCCATACTATTACTCACAGTCCGTATACAGTGTGGAACAACGGTTTTTCAAAAAAAAATAACAATTCGCTCTATCCATATTCATACATCTATTAGTAATTCATATATATGTAGTACTACCTATTATTATAATATCATTTTAACTTTTTGCAAGCCAGTGTCGACAAATCTTCAGAATTTAATAGAGGACAACATCACCTAGGTACCAGGGCAACATAACACATTGTAGGTAACCGCCTGTCGCTTGCAGTGACGGCGACGTTGTCCTCCGTCCCTCTTCCAGCGCGGTCGAGTTTGTGTCTATTCACGTACAGGTACAGGTTACTTTGTTTGGGTTTTAGCCACAGAGAGAACTGTAAACCTATGTGTAGAGTTTATTTTGGAAATCCTATGTCCGAGGAGCCTTTGATATAATTTTAGTTGGTCGCTAGGAATATACAGTGTAGCAAAATGTTGCCAGCATCGATAAACAAATCGATTCTGTCTGTTAGATGGGTCCGGTGCCTTTTGGCAGGCAAAGGGCCACAAAGTGGCAAAAAGAACTATAGCGAGCCGCAATTTTTAAAAGTGTTATTTAATAAATAAGGATATCTCCTAAGTTTTAGGGTTCCGTAGCCAAATGGCAAAAACGGAACCCTTATAGATTCGTCATGTCTGTCTGTCTGTCCGTCCGTATGTCACAGCCACTTTTCTTCGAAAGTATGAGAGCTATCCTATTGAAACTTGGTGAGTAGATGTATTATGTGAACCGCATTAGGATTTTCACACAAAAATAAAAACAAAACAAATTTTGGGGGTACCCCCCATACTTGGAATTGAAACTCAAAAAAAAATTTTTCGCCTGACCCATACGTGTGGGGTATCTATGGATAGGTCTTGAAAAATGATATTGAGGTTACTAATATCATTTTTTTCTAAACTGAACAGTTTGCGCGAGAGACACTTCCAAAGTGGTAAAATGTGTGTCCCCCCCCCTGTATCTTCTAAAATAAGAGAATGATAAAACTAAAAGAAATATATAATGTAGACCTCAGCAAAAACTTCCAACAAAAATTGGTTTGGAAGAGATATAGTTAGCAGTTTTTGAGATATAGTACATTTTCAAAAACCGCAAATATAACTTTGCCATTCATACAAACACTATGAAAAACAAAGTTATTTTTATTGTTTGTGTATGCTACTACGGAACCCTTCATGGGCGAGTCCAACTCGCACTTGGCCGGTTTTTTTTTTTAAATCTTCGCTCTACAAAACGAGCATATGCCGTCAGGAGGTAGCTCACGTTCGTCGTTCCAAAGGTATTGAGAAATAAAAGACACGTATTTTTAATATAAATTGACAACGACAGAACTTTTCAAAACTCGGGAGTCTCGTAACATCAGATTAAACCATGGCGTGATGTACTCTGAATTTTAAAAGCGTCGTATATCGGCGACTGGCTATCCTTAACACCGTCACCCAGTAACTGTGGGTTAGACTTTGTTCTCAGACTTTCAAAGGGGAACTATATTTTCTGTCACCAAAATTTAGATTTGTCACCAAGTTGTATCACCTAATAAATAGATCTATCACCACGAAATATTTTCGCCCTCAGATAAACAAAAAGTGTTCCCAGGTATGAATTACCAAATTATATAATTATAATTATTTTCCTTGTAAGGTGGTAATTAGTAACAAAATAAACAAAATGTTGAAACGATGATGACAGCATGACAGGTAGTTATCAGTTATTTGACCTAGGCTGCAAGAGCGAGCGAAGCGAGCTCGGGACTTGGGGCACCCCGACACGGACAGGTTAGGTTCGAAGGGGATGGCGGGGTCTGAAAGACCCCGCCATCCCCTTCGTGTTAGGTTACTTTAAACCTTGCACGCAGAAATAGGAGGCTCCGTCGAGCCATTATGAGGACAAACCTATTATATTACATACAGAAATATTATTTGGTACTAGACCCTATTTCTTCAAGATTTCAGGTGATTTATTATGGAATTGATTTTATATTGTTTGGTGACTACAATTTGGTGGCAAATCTACTATTTTGGGGACAAACTCTATTTTTTAGGAGACACAAAACTAATTAAATTGGTGATAGCTTAAATCATACCCCTTTCAAAGCGCGCCTAAACCTTGAAGCTGATATCATAAGCTCATAATATGGTTGGACAAATAGTTATCATTTGAGAAAATCGCTTTTGAAATTAGCAATACCTTTATGTATTTAATTCTTCCTGCCCCAGGTCCTAAACCCCTTGAGAAATTTTGAAATGCGATGTTTTTTAAATATGCTTACATAATTCTAGCTTATTCCAACAGTTAATGACACAATATCTGAGAACCAAAAGGGCTGCGTGGACTGTACCATTCTTAAGTACACTTATGTCATGAGAACTACCAATTGCTTACAGAAAAAAAAGACGATCGATCATGGGAAAATGACCGCTGCATTGTAGAACCTGTAATTTTGCACTGTCGTGCCAATTACAGTGCACAGCACATTGCTCGTTCGCAGTGAATTTACAGAACGAATCAGTAATTAAAGCGATTGCGACATTCTCTATTATAATTGAACTTTTTCATACAGATGTCATGTCGGAGGAGCAGTGGGATAAATGAACAACTACAAGGAGAATTGGGAAGAGACGAAAACGCGGCAGGCTTAGAAGGAGATGGCGAGATTAGTTTTGGGCTTATTTTTGAAGAATTAGCCCATAATATACACACATCAAAAGTGTCTAGGGATCAAGCATTTTTATGCGGATTTCTTGAGATTGAGATGTGGCTTTGTAATAAATTTATGATTTTATAAATTTATATGGATCCTTTTTGGTGCATTTCATAATTTGAATCAGGAACTGTGAATCAAATTCGAGTAAAAGATGAAAATCAGCTGTCAATATTTTCCCTATAAAAACATACAACGCATTGAAGACATTATTAGTGCTACTGTTTCCCTACTACTGATTAAAACCAACGTTATTATGGAGCGGCGACGTCATTTAAGCAGGGAAGAAATGCTCAGAGCCGTGGGAATGATAGAAGCTGGTTCCCGGCAACGTACTGTGGCTTTAGCTCTGAATACAAGTCAGAGTGTTATCAGTCGACTTTGGACACGTTACCGAAGCACTGGTACCGTGGCTGAGCGCCATGGAGGACGGTATCGCTGCACCACACGGAGACAAGACCGATACATTCAAATCTTAACTCGAAGAGCTCCAACAATAACCGCCATGATGTTAGCCGTGAGGCTTCATCACTCTTCAGGGAACTTAATTAGCGACCAAACAGTCAGAAACAGCTTGCATGAAGTGAACCTTCATTCCCGAAGACCGCTACGGGTACCACCTATAGCAATGCACAATCGTAGGATTCGATATCAATGGGCTCTTGAACACAGAAATTGGGCAGAAGAACAATGGCATTTCGTGTGCTTTTCTGATGAGTCTCGTTTCGGTATGAGACCGGATACAAGACGTATACGACACTGGAGAACCCCTGGACGCCAACAGCGATTAAAATCCTGCCAGGAAGTCCATCCTTATAGTGGTGGAACCATCATGGTATGGGCGGGTATTTGGATCGGCGGAAGAACTGAGTTGATTTGGATCAGAGGCAACCTCAACGCTCAAATTTATGCTGAGACGATTGTATCAGACGTCATCGTTCCTCTACAAGTGCAAATCGGTCCCTTATTTCAGTTAATGCATGATAATGCACGACCGCACACCGCAAGAGTTGTAAGACAGACTCTCGCCGCAGCTAACATCAATGTCCTGCCCTGGCCTGCTCAGTCGCCAGACTTGAATCCGATTGAGCATGCATGGGATATGCTACAGAGAAGAGCTCTGCCGAATATGGAGGGTATCCAGTCGCAAGAAGACCTTTTTTTGTTGTTGCAACGAACATGGGCGGCCATTCCACAGCGTGATTTGGATGAACTCATTTTGAGTATGCCAAACCGATGTTCTTGTGTTGTTAGTGTTCGCGGTAGAAACACGGATTATTAATTGTTTAAGTTACCCAATAAAATTTTAAAGAAAACTGTTATTTCAGTCTTTTTTTCGAACTTTTGTGTTAGTGGTTCAAATGTCAAAAATCCCTTTATTAGGAAAATGGCAAATTTCTTTATTAATGCAAAGGTGACTTGGTTTATCGTTACTGTGACAAACGAAAACACTTTATTTGATGAATCCTTAAAGAAAATTTTAATTAATATCAATCAGGAGAAAAGTTATTGCAAAAATATATGTTGATCCCTAGACACTTTTGATGTGTGTATATTATAAGGTTCTCGAATGGAGACTGCGTGTAGGTAAGCGTAGGGTGGGATGGGACGTCCCCCGGCAAGATGGACCGATGACCTGAAGAAGGTGGCTGGCAGTGGCTGGATGAAAAAAGCTGGAGATCGTGCGCTGTGGCGCTCCCTAGGAGAGGCCTATGTCCAGCAGTGGACTGTAATAGTGGACTGTAATAGCTAAGAGAGAGAGGGCCTTGCAGGGGTCAACATAGCCTCAATAATAAACTCTAGGTTAATACCCTTTTATGACGGGGCCCCCTTTAGAGGGCCAAAGCCTGCCGGGGTCGTGGGACTCACGAATTACCATGACCCCGGAAGGTAGGGGGCTATTAAAGGACACCGTGTATTTTAGTCAGTACGAGTCTGACTGTCCCTCCCGCTCTGCCCTGGGTGAGAGGAATTATTTGATGATTTTATCACGCTTAAAAAAAAGGTTAATAACCTTACACTTAAAAGTAAATTACCCTAAGATTTTTATCAGCAATGTTCAATAATAATAAATAATCGTCCAAGTAAGCGCTAATCAGTTTGCAATGATGATAATAGATTGATACGTGCTATCAATCGTCTTACAATGTCAATCACATTCACAGACGCAACAGGGCATTAACTTGTCAAGATATGAAATGTGATGAGTAGGTGGAAATTGTATGTTGAGATATAATAAGTACATATGCGTGTGTGCGATGACACCACCTCCATTGGGCGCCATAAAACCTGTCAATTCTCCTCAACTAGATATTTTAATAAACATTTTCACCTAAAACTTAAAACCAAAAAAGTAACGTTTAAAAAATGTTGTAATAAAACACAACTGTCAAACGGTTGCTCAAAAGAACTGTCAACACAACCGAATCAATAAAGCTACATACAAACAAACTACACAGGTTCGGAATTTACTCATCTCTGTTGCAACTGAGCTACGTAAACATGAGCTATCAAGTGTGTATTTACCTTTGCCTCGCCGTACTTTTGCGCCAAAAGATAATTTTTCGCTCATGACTGAACGCATACTGACGGCAATGGAGAAACGTTCAAAATTCATATTTGTACTCTCATAGTAAACGAGCCAGTTTCGAAAATTGAACTATAAACGCTTTAGCTCAAAGCAGAAATTCGTACAAAGATTAATTTCGACATAAATGAGCACTGAAAATGAGGATATGACATCGGTAATAAGCGCACTTGTAACAGAAATTCCAATAACTCACAAAGGGAAGTTTAAATGAAAAGTAGTTTGAAAACAACGCTGGGTGAGTTACGGAACAATTTGGTCAAACAAGCAAGGAAACCTGTTAACAAAAACATATGTTATTGAATGACTCACTTGTCGTCCCAGCCGGGGGTTCCGAAGAAAAAAGAGCACCTTGCCAGCCGGCGCCCCTCGGCGATATCTTGCGCAAACCTTACGATCACACCTTTAAAATTACAAGAAAAAACACACACACGCCACACGGAGCTTTCAATCGCACCCGAACTGTCGACAAAATGCCGGGGAAAGACCGCCAGAGTCATTCAAGACCACCTTTTTTTTAACAAGCCCGGGGTGCACTTCTCCATTACAATATACACCTTCATTGGTGATGTTAAGGTTTGTTTTTGTGTGTAGGGTTTTTATATAGGGGTGCATCTGGTCGCCGGCTGGCCCCATTTGTGTGATTTACCCCGGCATGTGGCGAGCCCGTCGGATCCGCTCTAAACGGGAATGAAGCGTACTCGAGCTTCAAAAATGAATGATATCGCAGCGAATATCACAAAAGAGATTGGGTTTTTTTTTCGAGTTTATCTGGATTTCTGTTTCTAGTGGAGCTTTCATGTATTGGTTGGCTAATTAGAGGAAATGCATCGCATTTTCTGTACAAATATTTTTCATAGTGAATGTAGTGCTCGATTATGTGCAATGTTTTTCTAGTATCTAGTTTCATTGAATAGCCTTTTATGTTGTACTGAAACCAGTTACCTATACTAATAAATACATTCATTACAATTTAATAAGTATACTACCCAAGTCAAAGCATGCACCTACATTATCTAAATAGCCACCCTTTCGCACTAACAGCATGTCAATATTGCAAAATGGCATGTTTTAAAAATGTCCCCGTTTAAAAAAAAACCGTTAAAACAAAACTAAATAAAAATGGAACGCTGCAATGGTCACGAACGGCGGATAAAAATATCAACAAGGACACGTGGCTAGAACGCGCATAGAAGGATTCGATCAATTGTCCCCATGAAGGATTTGCATAACTAACCCATAGACCCGTGGTGTACTATTGTAACTACCCTATCTATAAAAAAAAACAAGTTCTAAAATTCTATAGAGCATTGTGCTTCATTCAGCCCTGCACTAACAGGGTTAAATCTTGTATTGAATTAATAGATTTTTATATTAGTAAAATAATATGCACATTTGAAATTGCAAAGGGTACCAACTATTAGTCCAGATGGCACGTACCAAATGATAATTATAATGACCTACTCCACATTTTGGTGTGTACAATTTATAAAGTACAATAAAAAAACTGGGTCTTTATTCGAAAGTAAAAAGTACATAGAATAATATTACTAGAATTTTTGAGCATAATAAATATAAATGAATACACAAACTAAAAATAGGTTTGTATTCTTTTATGGCATTGAAAATGCTCAGTCATTTTAAGGGGGGCAAGCGCAGCGTAGGACGTCCACTAGGTGGGCAGACGATCTTATGAAGGCCACAGGATCACGCTGGATGCAAGCCGCTTACAACCGGTCCTATTGGAAGTCTAAAGGGGAGGCCTCGTTCAGTAGTGGACATCTTACGGCTGATATAATGATGATGATGATTGAAAACGCTCAATGTCCGCAAACAAGATTAAACCTAAGACACAACCTTGTGGTACTCCATTATTTTTAGTTCTGTATCGAGGATTCTTCAATTTATTAAAATAACTAGCACTTCGCCCGCGACTTCGTCCGCGCGTATTTCGAACTTTGCCTCTGTGAATTTCTACTCCCAGCCAACCCTCTTTCTTGAAAACTATTTGGAAAATCAAAATCAATATCCAACAAAAATTTTATCAACCCCAAAAACAAAAAGTCCTAAAAAGAACAAACCTATGCAACGTTTGTGACTCCTAACTATCCCAAAACAACCCCTTATTTTATCGTGCTAAAATCACCAAATGACTCCTCCCACCCCGAGCGGGACGGAGGGACTGTCAGACATGTACTGACTAAAATCCACGGTGATCCTTCAATATTCCTTTACGTTCCAGGGTTACGGTTACCTTATGGGACAGTTACGCGTCCTCGGCAAGCTTTGGCCCTCTAAGAGGGGGCCCCGTCATTATACTGATAGCTCTTTGAGGCGCGCATGGTACACGATGCGCCGTCGACACGGGCAGGGTCCATGATCGGACGGCGAGTCACCATTACACGCCATCCGCATGCCCGCGCCTACGTTGGCCAGAAATCACCTTGCGACGTCTGTTGCCGTAAGCGTCTCCCACGGCGATTGGGTCGTGAGGTGGACGATGTCCTCTCCCTCACGCGACCCGCTTTCTCCTTCGCTAGCATGACTGCTTCGCAGAAGGAAGCGACCGCTCAGCAGCAAGGCCTCGACAAATGCCGGGTGCGAGAGGTCGCCGCCTTTCGCTTCCGTGAGGACACGACGGTGCTCTGTCCAAGCGTGTCAGTCCTGCACCGTATGCTCCAGGCGATCCGGGCGATCCTCGCAGTGGTGACACCCAGGTGTTTCATCCCTCTCAATCAGACTCAGAAACCTCGCGAAACTTATGTGTCCGGTGAAGACCTGTGTCAAGCAAAGGTGAGGACGTCGTGACGCCTCTATAACCACTCTGCAAAGAGGGTTTATTTCGCAACATCCCGTCTTAGTAAGCATCTTTATCCTAAAAATAACCCCTATGCAAAATTGAGACTCCCTAGCACTTGTAGTACCGAAGATTCAACTATCGACCTCAAAAATAACAACTCAGGGGTCTCATTTCGAAAGACCCTCTCTTAGTTCTAAAAACCTGTGTTCTAAAAAGAAACCCCTTGCAAAATTTGAGATCTTTAACTATCAACCCCAAGACCCCCCCCTAAGTGGTCGAATTTCGCAAAATCCCGTCTTAGCGAACATCTACGTCCTAAAAATAACGACCATGCAAAGTTGCAACATTTGAGACTCCTAGCACTTATAAATAAAAAAGTTTCATACAAATTATCAACACCGAAAACAACCCCTGAGGGGTTTAATTTCGCAATATCCCGTCTTAGGTAGCACCTACTTCTTAAATAGTACCCCCTTGCATAATTTGAGACTCCTATCAACCCTAAAAACAACCCCTCAGGGGTCAAATTTCCCAACATCCCGTCTTAAGTACCATCTACATTCTAAAAAGAACCCTCATGTAACATTTGAAACTCTTAGTAAGTACCTACTTGTAGTAACAAAGTTTCATACAACTATCCATGTAGAAAAACAACCCCTTAGGGGTCGAAGTTCACAACATCCCGTCTTAGTGAGCATCTTTGTCCATAAAAGAAATCCCATGCAAAATTTGAGACCTCTATCTATCAACACCAAAAACAACCCCTTAGGGGTCGAATTTCCCAACATCCCGTCTTTAGTATCACCTACGTCCTAAAAAGATATCTCATGTAACATTTGAAACTCTTAGTACTTGTAGTAAAAAAGTTTGTTACAAACTATCCATGCCGAAAAACAACCCCTTAGGGGTCGAATATCACGAAATCCCGTCTTAGTGAACATCTTTGTTCTTAAAAGAATCCCCATACAAAATTTGAGACCTCTATCTATCAACACTAAAAACAACCCCTTAGGGGTTGAATTTCGCAACATCCCGTCTAAGTGAACATCTACCTCCTAAAAGTATTCCCCATGCAAAATTTGAGACTCCTAGCACTTATAATAACGAAGTTTCAAACAAACTATCAACACCAAAAACAACCCCTTATGGGTCGAATTTCGAAAAACCCCTTTCGTAAGTAGCCCCTACTTCCTAAAAAGAACCCGCACGCAAAATTTAAAACTCTTAGTACTTGTTGCAACAAAGTTTCATACAAACTGTCAACCCCAAAAACAACCCCTTAGGGGCGTAATATCGCAAAATCCCTTCTTAGCGAGTACCTACGTCCCAAAAAGAACCCCTATGCAAAATTTTAAACTCCTAGCACTGGTAGTTTCCGAGATTTCGTGTCCTATGAGTGAGTGACCTTTTGCTTTTATATATATAGATTCACATGCTTTTTGTTGTGATTGTTTGACAAAGTGACGTATTGATAAAAAATACAGGTCAAATTATTTTTTGATAATTTAATCTAACTTAAGGACAATTAATATAATTAGTTTAGTCATCGTCTGTAGTTCCCATTGGCTTTTATATCTAATCGATTACCAGTTTATAATTTTTATCCTTATTGGTTGCATACAACCCTAATCTCTTCAAAGTTAGAGTGAACAGGCTTCTTCTGGGTAAGCTCGCTAAAAAAAAAAAATCGTCTGCTGAGGAATGAATGAACCCGGCTTCGCGTCATAAGTTGACGCCCGCATAAGTACGAATAGTACCCGTATTGTTCCCCCTAACTCTTTAAATAGCTCCTTTCAATCTTATAGAGACCAAAAGCAGTAAATTTTTGAATCCATACACTGAGAAATATAAAATACAGAAGCTAAGAAAAAAAACCAATGAAGAGTTACTTGGTAAGGAAACTTTAATCATTACATATGTCCAAAATGCAAAAATTTGAAGACATGCGACATACACGACTCGACACGAGTGGTTCTCGAAGCTGTGATGAAAAACCACATGCGTTTCAAAAGCGATTTCATAATTTGGAGAAACAATAGACAAATTCATCAGTAGCCAACTTGGTGGGCCGCGTGCTGCAGCAAGTAGGTAATTAAACAATAAGCAGCAAATTGTTTGATAACTTGATTGTTTTACGTCATTCACAACCACATTAGCATATTTGTCTTTAGCGTGTCCAATCACGAAGTGTTTATTCATATCTGTCTCATCATCTAATGACTGTGTTAACGCTTAATTACATTTTAGTTTATATTTAAGATTTTAAATAACATCTTCGTCTTCATACAACAATGCAGTCAACTCTATTGTATTCTTATTTCATTCTTGTTTGTTTTTGCCATTGTGTTTCAATACTTACCAACAGCCGTTCTAAATGGTTACAAGTAGTTATATTGACATCTTTTAAATTATCAAATACACCGACAATTAGTCAATTTTGTAATATTTCAACCGGTGCAATCATGGAGGTCTAAGAGAGTGGCCTATGTCCAGCAGTGGACGTTTTCCGGCTGATAATGATGATGATAATGGCTTAATTTTTGAAGAAGAAGGACTGTGCAGTCTTAGGGATTAGGAATATTTTATTTTTGTTATATATTTGAGCAGTAGATACGAAGACTAAAGTGAAAATCCACTAAAACACATAAAAGCCACTTACAATGCTTGGCTAAGCTTTAATCCTGTGACTATCGCATAACTGTCAAACTCCAAGTTTGTACTTGGAGTTTCGGCCTTGTGGCCGAGACGGCAATCCATGTTGTTCAAATTTAATCATTGTCTAAACAACCAACCTCTCGCTTCTAAGTTGCCTTTTGAAACGCATTATTTTATACATTTTATTTTATATGTGAATGTTTTTTTAACGAATGTGCAATGTGCATACTTCATTTTCTAATCATGTTCAAGTACCTATCGATAAGGTGACGTTTACTATAACCATGATTATGATGATGGTCTTCATCAGCCTATAATGCTCCCACTGATGGGAGACAGGCCTCCTCTCTGAAACTATTGTCAAACAGACAGGCGAAGCGAATGCGATCCGAATCCTGTCATATAGTAAAGCGAAAGCGGTCCGATAGTCTATGACAGGCTTCAAACAATTCCATACATTACAAACAAAAACGCTTCGCTTCGCGTTCGCTTCGCCTGTCTGTTTGACAATAGCCCTCTCTCATGCTATTGTGCCATATTAATACACCGTGCAGGCTCGGATTGGTAGATGTCACATGTCTTCGATTTTTTGGTTCTAGGATATGGTTTTCTTACGTTGTTTTCCGTCACCGTTTTGAGAGTAGTGATGATCAAACAAATTACACAAAGTAATGCGCCTGGCTAGGTTCGAAACTTCGAACCCACACGGCCTGTAAATCGTTAGTCGGGGCTGGTACCACTATCCAATTCTCAAAATGTCCAGCGGTGTCAAAATATCTAAATCCCAAAATTTCCAATTCTCAAAACGTCCTATTCTCAAAATGTCGTGATAATAAAGATACGAAATTAGATAACCAATAATATTGTATTTTTTCTTTAAATTAGTAGGTATACGATTGAATTAAAATTTTGAGAACATTTTTTTTTTTCGTCATAACAGAACGTTTAAAAATAAAACTGCATATAATTTTATAGTATGTTACGTGGACAGGGGTCATTATCCAGAGAAAGATATTATAATAATAATACTCAAGCCACAAGGTTTTGTGGTAACAAAGACAGTAGCCACTTTGACATGTTCAAGTTATAATTACATATTAACTTTCTCCAAACAATTTTCTTTATTTGGATAATGAAAATTTACAATCTGTTACTTTACCTACAGAATCTAATCTCAGTACAATTGAAAATGACTTATTCTACACCATAAAACAATAAAATACAATAAACCTCTTATCACAAAACGTAATAAATATTTACAATAACGATATGGTGAATATCACACAATAATAATCCGTAAACAATATACAAGACGTTCTAGAATAGTTTGAACAGAAAACCACAATAAACTAGTTGCCTAAAATACATGAGGAAATAGACATAACGAAGAAAAAAAAAGTAATTTGCCATTTAGTGCAGTGCGGCCTTGGAGTAAGGACGATATTGGCGTGAGCTGTCTCGATAAGGTGCGAACTTTAGTTGTACGGTGTAAGTACATGACAATAGTCGCACGTTGTGTGAGGCATACGTTTACAAACTGAGACGGAAGACAGTCGCGTACGCATGTTCGAAGAAGGAAACTCGTGATAGAAACAAGTGAAAAGCGTGAAAATCAATGGTGTAACATGCGAACAGTTTCAAAGGAAAATTCTAGCAGAGAGAACAAAATACTGCAAGTTTTTCGGATTACTTAAATGTGAGATATCTTTATTGTTTAACAGTAAAATTTCAACGTAGCTAGTTATAATTCCTATGTCATGATGTTTAAGTCGTTTCTTGTGTATGTTTCCATCGGTTAACTAAACACCCGCATGACTGACTAACGGTATATTTATAACAATATCGGGAAGTCATTTACAAAATATTGTATCAGTTTTCACTATTATCGCAGCATTTTTCATTTCACTTTTTCTTAAAACAAACCAATTGGTGTAAGTTGAGTCTACGTTTCTTGTATTTACTTGCAAAATTATCACTTTTTGTAATCTTTATGATCTTGTATTGTTGTGGATATTATTTAGTAGCAACTGGACTTTAAATGTTAAATTGGACTTTAATTTCATTCCATTTTATTCATCATCATTATCATCTTGTCCTTATTGGGATAAGGAATTCTTTTGGAGTCCGCGTAGCTGGTCTTCTTCCATAATAAGTAATTGTCTATTACTGTAATATTGGCTTCTCAGCCCTCACCTTTTTTTGCCATCTTCTTCTCACACATCCTCTCTGTATCCATCATTTCTTTAGTCTTCTTTTACTGTTACAGCATTCTTATTATTATCCTTTATTTCGTCACTTTACCGGTTATGTTTTGTTTTGCTGCTTGCTTGTCAGGCCTTGTTCAAACGTTCTCCATCCATTCCTCTCTCTATTCTTACTCTGCCGCCCTTGCTAACCTAACTGTTCCGTCTTTTCAGTAATTTATTTACCCCTTTTCTTTTATTGTCTCTTGGGTACCACTAGGTTTCTTTTTTTCTTTATTTGTGTTTCCTTCTAATATGTGTATTGACCATTTCCACTTTGGTATGCTGATTTTTAGAATCATGTTCTGTTTTGTTCTGATCTTCTCTCTCTGTCTCTTTTCATCTCAATTGACTGAAAAACTGTCAGAATGAACTAAACTTCTGTTCTTGTTGGTATTTTACCTCGCTTTCTATCCCGTTACATTGTAGCAAGTTTATTTGCCCAAAATATGTAAAAGACGTGTAAAGAATCTACAAATAAACTATCTTATATTTCCGTAGTAGCACAGATTACATAGTAGGTCAGTAACATATTAATCTATTTAGTGGTTATTAGCCTTAAACACACCAGCCGGTCACTACTACAAAAAATCAAAACAATAACACATATTGATAAGTCTGGCAACGATACAAATTGTAATTCTATACTTACAACGCGTAAGATAAGAAACATAAGTGTTATGTATGTATATTCTAGACGACAGAACAAATCAAGAATAAAATATAGAGGAAATATTGACTGTGAATCGTGATCTTTGTACAGTTATGTATGTGTAGTGCTATACTCTAAAACTTCAGAGTGTAAAAGAGAAAGACGCAGCGTTGATGAAACCGAAGTCTTTTATGGATTTTCAACTTTATGCTCTAATTATTATTTTGAAAATCTATTGGAGACGAGGCCAACGTTGCGCGCGGATCTGTGTCCTTAGAGAGAATACCATTGCTTTTGGTTCGTTGTCAAATTGTGAACTGAATTATTATTCAAAATGATTTTGCAACATTTAACAATAAATATCTCACTATCATTTAAATCCTTGCAGCACTGTGGTGTTAATTGTGCTTGCTATCATTGTGTCCATACAGTGACAGTCTGACTTAGTCTTGACTCAGAAAACACCACTGTTTCTCAATCTATGATTCATCATAAGTCAGGCCATAAGAGGTACAAAAATGGATCGCTTAAAGTTCAAAATCTCAAACATTTTTCTCGTCTCTTCGTACACAGAAGATTATAATTATCTCTAAATTACTCTCAATTTTTTTTCTCGGATACTATTTAACTCCTAGTAAAATTAATTTAACGACTATGGTAAACATTTTGTTTATAGCTGATTTTTACTGATAGTTTTTTTTTATCGTGGACCCTGTACACAATAAAAAAAGTCCAAGTGGGTTCGCTCGGAAGAAGGTTAGGAACTATTGATCTACAGCCTGGGGTACGCAGCAGCAATAATAATAAGCAGTACATACCTACACAGTTGTAACTGATTGAGTTTCAAGTCACATATTAGTTGTGCTATATTTACGAACTTTTTCTATAAGACTACCTAGTCATCTAATGTGCTGTGACGATCAGACAATGCTAGTATTGATTACACAATACTACTGTATTATGTTATCAATACTAGCTAGCTAGGTTACTTTCGAGAGAGGTACCTATTTACTTCGCAAGCGTAGATAAAAATTAGTATGAAACTCTCTGAAAAAATCTAATTAAGTATTCAATTAATTAAATTATCAAAAATAATTAAACCCATATTTTTTTCTTTCCTAATCCAAATTATGACGAAAATATAAAGCTTTTAATAAAAACAATTTTTCATAGTTCTGACTTCACGAAAACCCAGTTCTAAGTTTTGATACGTTATACCATTCCCAATATTCATTGCTAAAAAAAACATTTTTCAAAACAGTAACTGACGAATTAATTAGATTTTCAATTAATTGATTCTGTCATCGTGCCATTATTTTACAAAGCCATACTTTTTACTTATACAGGGTGGTGCAGGCCAGATGGATATAATTTTTTTTTAAGGTAGTCGGCTTAGGGACCTATTTGTACCTACCAGGAAAAAAATCGTTTGACATCCGCTTACAAGAAATGTTTTTTTTTTTATTTTAGAAAATAAATATCACCACTTTTAATGTTTTCATGATTTTTTATTTACTTTTAAAATGAAACATTCTATTTTTTTTTATTTTAGGTGCGCACTTAAACATTGCACTCTCTCAAAAAAAAACAGACTGATATGCGAAGTGCATTTAATTTCATATCATTGCAAGAATAATTACTTTCCTTGAAATCGACAGATTTTTCGTAAACTCCAATTTTAAAAATAAAAAAAAATAATCCTGGCGGGTACAAATAGGTCACTAAGGGCTGATTTTTCAATAGTCAGATAACTTTTATCTGGGCTGATTTTTCAATAGTCAGATAACTTTTATCTGGGCTGATTTTTCAATAGTCAGATAACTTTTATCTGGGCTGATTTTTCAATAGTCAGATAACTTTTACCTGAGGAATAAAAATGGCTGTTTGACAGCTTATCTATAGAAAATAAGTCAAACCGCTATTTTTATTCCTCAGATAAAAGTTATCTGACTATTGAAAAATCAGCCCTCTGAGGAATAAAAATGGCGGTTTGACAGCTTATCTATAGAAAATATGTCAAACCGCTACATTTATTCCTCAGATAAAAGTTATCTGACTATTGAAAAATCAGCCCTAAGCCGACTACCCAAAAACATCTTTTATATCCATCTGGCCTGGACCACCCTGTATACTAAACCTCTTGTCGTCATGATAATTATAAACAACGTATACCTTTTCCATAGCTGGAAGTCAAGTTCCTCTTGGTGACTCTCATACCACAAGACATATTGGGGTCTTCCTATTATCATCATCTTTTTGTCCTTATTCGACTCACCCAGACGACACGGCATCATTCATTTTTCCTGTATTCCTATCCATTTTAGAATCCGGGCTTATATTGAAAATTTTCTATTGGATAGGGCAACTAACTCTTTGTCCAATCCGGGCATCGATCGAACACCTACGCAAATACACTCCGTCCGTTTGCAACCATTATAATGTCAATGTAACAATAACAACTATAAAAAGACACTTACCGAAGCTATAACACAGTTGTTTTTCTCTTCATAACGATTATTTTTTGTACTAAACTGAACATTCTTGTTGCAATGTTATGATGGTCAAAGTCCAAACACGGTGAACGCAACACAACAATAATAAAATTCGTTTTCCAACAAAGCATTATAATATTACACAACTATTTTCTGCACGTACCTATGTATGTATGTCCGTTTTGAAAATAGTTCATCATCACCTGCATCAGTTTTGTACACACAGAATGCTGAAATTGTGATAGGACTTTTTAGATTCGTCTTTTTGTTGAATTCGACTGTCGTACAACTTAACTTTTCTTTATACATGCGCTTGCGCAGTGGTTGAGCAATTAACTTCTGGACTACTTGTCGCGGGTTTGATTCCCGTACAGAATAAATATTTCAAAATCACTGTTTTACACTTCGACCGTTTCATTGCGTAGGGATCTAAAGTTTTCCATTAACGTAAGCAAAAGTGGACTCAAACTGAATAAAGGTAGTTTATGTATCGAGGATGGATCTTATCAGACACTGGAGCACTCTAAGGCTGCGTTTCCACAAGAGATGTGCGAAATTGTGTAGCGAGGAATGTGTTTTTAAAGAACCAATAGAATCGCTTCATTTACCTCGCCTCGGTCAGCACAGCTCTGGTGGAAACGGCTCAGCGGAGCTAGATTTTTGTACATACAAAACTAGTGAAGGATGTGTGCGAGGGATGTGTACGAGGAATGTGTACGAGGAATTTATGCGAGGGATGTGTTGCGAGGGATGTGTACGAGGGATGTGTATGAGGGATGTATTGCGAGGAATATGTGTTGAGAACGATGTGTTGCGAGGTTTGTGCATACTGTACCAGCCAGTCCATAGACGGAGTTTGTCACCGCAACCCTGTCGACACATTTCACAGCTTCGCAACGCATCCTCGCACCACACATTAATGAGCATTTTCACAGTTGCGCTACACATCCTCGTAGGCACATTTTCATCGCACAGCTTTGGTGGAAACGCCCACACATTTTCACAGCACAGCTAGACATCCTAGCACGACACATTTCCATCGCACATCTCTAGTGGAAACGCAGCCTTATAGCTACGACAGAGCGGTACGGACTGCCGTTGCCATGGAAACATTGGCGGAGACTCTCTCTCTAAGGAAAATCCCTTTTCCTTCCTTTCCTTGAATATTACGTCCGGAGGACGTTAAGTAGAAACTCTTTGCTAATTAAAAAGTCGTTCGTGACAAAAACTGTCGACGTAAAAAATAAAATAAAAAATCTAGCGCGAATGGACTGAGATGTGAGATTTTATAGTCACACAAAGAACCTTGTGCACCTAAAGTTTTTTTTTTTTTTTTTTTTAAAAAAAAGGTGTATTCATCTGTACAATAACGGGAGTAATTTCTGGAATTTTCGTGTTCTATTACTTCGTTCGCATGAACTATTGAGTCGGACAATTTAATTATTTTTCAATCAATATCCTTTTCACATGAATTTCAACTAAAAATTTGCAAATGATCAGAAACAGCATTATGAAAATTAATCCCTTTTTAATGACTACCTGGTATTCGCGATCCAAAAACACGAAAATTTTATTCGCATAAACCTTTACATGGTACAATCGCACACAGACCCAACATCAGTACATAGATACTTACAGCAACCGTTAAACATTATGTACAGTCGAACACAGACACGAACTATGTCATCGCCAAAATCAATAACCACGGCGCTTCATTAAAATATCATTTTATCCAGCAAAATGAAACCGAATTAATTGATGCATTATTATTTTCAGGAGTGTTCGCGACTGTTTCAATGTGGACCTACTCGAATGTCGATATCCCTGGACCCCACGTCAGCAGAACTGAGAGGATCAAGATCTATCTTTCAGAATGCATTGTATGTTTTTGCATTGTGTTTTTTATCCTCTGTGTAGGATTACTGCTGTATTTATTCTTCCATTTATATAGCACCGTGACGACAGCTGGAAAACTCGCGGGTACACTCGCGGAGAGTTGAATTTTCACTCAGTATTATGATTAAGACTGAGAATCTAGTGTTTGTGAACAAGATTTATGTGATAATTTAGTTTAAAATATAGGTGAGAGATAGTAATATTATGTATGTATGTGTGTGTTAGTTTTGAGCCGATAGAAAGAAAATTATAGTAGACCTATGTATAATTTAAGTAAGTGTTACAAATGATACCAATAAATTGTGGTAAAATGAATAGATTTTGTAAAGAAGAGGCTATAGTTACCTAATATGAAAAAGTGCTTACCACAAGGTAGATACTAAGCATCATGCTTGTACTAAGCATCTTTACGAAACGTGTTTAGAAAATAAAATTCGAATTTTTCGAATTAAAAACTTACCTCCATGCGAAAAAACTGGCTAAATAACCGTCCACTAGATTAATAGGGTCCGTTTGTGGTTCCGTATCATTGGTAGACAGCTTTGTGGTCGGGTGTCAATGGGACCACAGCACAGCATTTATGTCACTCAAAACCACGATATTGGTATACCACAATTAGGTATGTGTGGTCACCGTTTTTACTGATGCTTAAGTATTTGCATATTTACAGTTTGGCTATGTATTATGTAAAGGAGATTTTATTTTATTTTCTTTGTCAAAACTTTTAATTACTTGAATTTGGATTCAATAGGTATAATTAGTTAAAAAAAACATTATTATTATTAAACCATGTAAACAGTTTTATTTCTGTAAACATTTTCACTCCGATTTCAATGTTCTCGAATTAAGTAAATAATTATGGTACTTATGTGTTAGTAAATATAAACTATTCCAAAGTAACTTTGGCTGTCATATTACGTTGTAAGTTTATTCAATAAACATTTTTTGTTTGGTTGTTTATCACATTGTTTATATTGTGTCAACCCATAAACGTTTTGCATGCAAAAAGTAGGTAATCATAACAAAAACATTAAACCGTGTTAAGAATAACACAGTACCTATAATAAAGGTTTTAATCGGCACAATATTGTCTTGTAGGTATGATGAAATATGAATGTCTTAGCAGGTAACCGTGCCATGGAACGTAAAAAGTAATCACAGGCCTGTTGGTCTAGTGGTTAGTGACCCTGACTGCTATGCCGGAGGTCGTGGGTTCGATTCTCACCCAGGACAAATGTTTGTGTGATGAGCACGATCATTTGTTCTGTGCCAGACACACGTGTAATTTATCTATAATATTATGTATGTATTTAGAAATATATAAGTATGTTTATCAGTTGTCTAGTACCCACAACACAAGCTCTGCTTAGCTTGGGACTAGATGGCATTGTGTGATAGTTGTAGAATATTAAAAAAAAAAAAAAAGAGTACGGTGTATTTTTGTCTGCTAATGCTTTCCGCTCCAGTCAGAACGATAGGCCTCATTTGATGATTTTGCCACCAAAAAAAAAAAAAAGCTGAGGGAACTCATAGCAATAACTATTTCACCTACAATACCTTGTAAATGCTATTTACTAACATAACTTATGAACCATTATCTATTGACGTCACCTATCCATTAAAACGGGCCAGTACCGACCTTACCGTTAAACTATAATTTCGTATTCTACTACATAGTTAATTAGCTAATTAGTTGTATGTATGGCCATGACGATCAATTGTGGACATAATATCGCACACATCGATAGAAAAAAATAATAATGCAAATATATTATGGCCTAGGATCTATGAAAATCTCATTGTTATGCGAACGAAAAATAGACATTTTTAGGAATGGCCTTAAAGGTTGCTGCTAAATTATCATACCTAAGTTTCGTAACTAATAAGCAAAGAAGTTGACTCGGTCAACCGGTCAGCTTTCCTTTTTTTTATCGTGGTAAAATCACCAAATGAGTCCTTCCACCCAGGGCGGTGGGAGGGACTGTCAGACTTGTGCTGACTAAAATCCACAGTGATCCTTCAATAGCTCTTTACGTTCCAGGCTCACGGTGACCTAATAAGACAGTCCCACAGCCCCGGCAGACTTTGGCCCCCTCAGTTTGCTGACAGTTCTTTGAGGCGCGCGTGGAACACGACGCGCCCTTGACCCGGGCATGGGCCATGATCAGACGGCGAGTTACCAGTTACTCACCATCTGTATGCCCACGCCTACGGTGGCCGGAAATAGTTTCGCGATGTCCGATGCAGTGCCGTGCCCGTACCGGTCATCTTTCCTTAATATTTCCAAAGACACTTATGTCATACAGGAAAGAGGTACATTTAATTTTAACTGTTAAATTTTATTTGACATTTGTCTAGGATAGGCTTTGTCCATCCGGGGTCGCGGGACTATCGTGACGAACGTTAAGGGTTATTCAAGGAACACCGTGAATTTTAGTCAGTACGAGTCTGACAGACCCTCCCGTCCTGGGTGGGAGGACTCAAAAGAGGCTCAGTCCATTCTAAGGGTAGGGTTTCCGCGCAACGTGTGGCACGTCGTCAAATTGCAGTCATTGCTGTGCTACTATCATAATAATTTCTGTTTTCATGTTGGCAAGTCAAGGTGACAATAATGATAACTTACGGTACAAAATCGCTTGACTATTCTATCTAACTGCCTCTGCAGTTGTCAGATCTCAGGAGTGTAAGGCAATCAAAATTCAGACAGATTTGATAGACTGAAGTATATACCTAAGAGATGGTACCAAAGGTATTTCTGTTTTATCTAAAGGCCTTCTCTCACGGAAACTATTAAATCGATGCTTTTAAGCATTAGTCGCATTTGCAACGTGCAAGAGAAGCGACGCAAACGCGCGTCAGCAACGCCACTCTATTGATGCAAAGATGCAAACGCGCGTTTGTGTCTGATGATATCGGGGAAACCAACTAGAGGTATAAATTCCGAATAGGTGTGTCCCCACAGAGCGCGCAGCCTCGCAAGGAATTTTCCGCGCGAAGCAGCTCGGTTGGTGTGGACGTGTCTCGGGCGAGGCAAGTGACAGCGCTGCTGCGGTCGAGCGGCCGAGCGCCCGAGCCATCCAGTGTCGGCTTTTGTTTTGCTCGCGTATATTGTTTCGTGCCTCGGTCGAAAAACAATAGACGCGTCCACACAGAGTGAGCAGCCTCGCTTGTCAGTTTCCTCGCGCAGCAAATGCCTCGCGAGGCTGCGCGCTCTGTGTGGACGCACCTAATCGCGAATGTATCGCGGTGATTTGGCGCTTGAATCTCTTCAAATAGTAAACGAGGCCAAAGGGTATTGAGATAGACTCGAATTGAATAAAAGTTAAGGTACTTGTATAATCCGTTGCGTCAAGGCTGATCTAATTCCATTACTATTTCGATCACATAGTCTATGTAACGCTAAGCATTGCGTGGTTCATACGTCTTAATAGTTTTGAGGAAGGTCAGTATTTCATAGCAGCGACAGACGCTTCGTTCACGACCTCAGGCGAATTGCGTTATGCGATATGCGCTTGTACCACTTGTACTTGCACGAAGGAATCTTGCAAATACCGCGGCACTGCATGAATAGTCGCGCGAATCGTGGTACCTATAAATAAGCCTTCGCCATAAGGGTCCCCACATACATCAGTTTTCCTGATCAGGAATCCTGATCCGTTTTCTATCCGAACACAGTGAATTCTAACAAGTGTGTGTGCATGTTTTGTATGTGTTGTTCACATTTCATCGCATTTCATTCATCATTTCGAATTCCGTTCGGAAAAAAAAACTGATGTATGTGGGGACCCTAAATTTCTCGCGTGCAATGCACACTTTTGAAAACGTTTCTATCGCATCGACTTTTTCAACTTGCGCGTTGTTTGCGATATCTTAAGATCCCAATGCTTGTATGAGATCATGCGAAATAATTCGTCCTTGTAGACAATGTACCTACTGTTTTAATGTGTATTCTCTATTTGTCGCTTGAGCATGCGGTATGTGCCTGGTGTGGCCAAGGAGAAGTTAGTAAACATTTTAATACAAGTGCAATTTCTATAAACGTATTTATACAAAGCAAAACCAACATGTATTGTTCTTATTCATCATGGCTACCTGTTCTACAGCAATTATTTGATTTAGATTGACGTAATATGGAAGGTAAACATTTTTAAACCAAATAAAGTAAGGTACAAAAATAGATATGATTTTATTTATATTTCAAACAGAACATAGTTTTGTTTTATCAAACCTACGTGACCGGAGAAAAACGGAGACTTAGAAGAACAATAAGACAAAGAAATATATAAATAAAATATATTACATTACATCATAGAAACTGCTTCAAACCGTAGCAAAAGGCACTAAATAAAGTTTTATTATGTCTTAGTTATAGATCAAACATACCTCATTTTCTGACATATTTATTTTATAAAAGCACTTCTTTTGATAAAACATTTTCAGTAAATAAATCTTAGCTGATAACACGGTCGGTGAAAATAGAGGGCAAAGCAAAAACATTTATTTTTGGGTGACGTAAATATTATGATAATATATTTTGCTTTTTTTTGCCTACGCCTGTGACATACATCAGAATGCTGTGTAGTCAGAAAATAATGCGGTGGTATTTTACTAGAAGTAGAATTAATTTTTGCAAGTTTGTGACAATCTTTAGAAATAATTATGAAACCGTTTGAAAATTGCTGCCTGTACGAGTATACCTGACTGTTTTGCTGGCTGTACAATTTGTACATCTTACTAATATCATAAAATATTGTGAAAGTTTTTGAGGATGGATAAATGTATGCATGTTTGTGGCTCTTTCACGCCTTAAAGACTAAACGGATTTGGTTGAAATTTGGTGCACAGATAGTTCATAGCCTGAATTAACACAGGATAGTACTATTTTATCCTGATTTTATGTTACCGTGGGGTTATTTTCGAACTGTAACGGGCGGAGTTGCTGGCAACCGCGTGTCATAAATATATTCGACATCAACCACCATTTACGAGTGCCGTGAACATCGATAACGCTTCAACGATTTCAAACAGACCTCAAAACAACACGGCAGATTTGATGTCACACGAAACTTTCTGGCGAATTGACTGGTCACAAGTAGCCAATAAAAGTGCCAGTCGGACGCGAAAGGTTCCGTACCAACTTATAAGACATTTCATTTATTTATTGTAAGAAGTGTGTAAACGGAATTGTAACGGGTTAGGTCAATTCAAACAACACTTTTGCTTATTTATGCGCACGGTGGTACATCATTATGGTTTCTTTTAATTATTTATAATGGGTTTGCTCTTGACCTTAGTCTAGGTCAGGAATGACTAAGACAAGGTCGACGATGGAGCGAGCTTACCCAGACGAAGCCTGTTGACTCTAACTTTGAACAGATTAGGGTTGTATGCGTTCGGAAACACAGACGCAGGCAGAGAGTTCCACTCCTTCGCTGTCCGCATTATAAAAGACGTTTGGAAACGCTTGTAATTTATATATGTAAACGATGGTAATTTGCCGTGCGTCTAGATGTGCGATGATAGAAGGGGGCTGGTGGGATGAGGTCGTGGAGTTCTTGGGCACACTCTCCGAAGTACAATCTGGTTGCTTATTACCAAGGTAAAATGTCAGTTATTACATGTTGTTATGCGACTAGAATCCGCGCTACCACTCTAATTCTTTTGACGCTAGGATACACACTTTATGGTGTCCAATAACTGTCTACCTAGTCCTATAACACAGAACCTTATTAATAGAGTTCCATTGGTACTATTTATGTACGGAACTCTAAAAATGCAGTCCAGTAAAGTTGAGGAGAATTTAGAACTTTCTGAAGATACGCAATCCAGTGGCCGGACAACTCTGGACTCAACTTTGATATAAGTTTTACATGGACTGAAACTCAAACTTGTTTCAAAGCTTGTCGTTGCGTCGAGTCTAGAAATTGTCTTTTAGCTGATATTTTAAAGCAATTTGACGACACGATGAACGATGAACGAAGTCCTCCCATAATGTTAATTTTAAAAATCAAAATCATCAAAATCAAATATTTTTATTTCACATAGGCCCATGAGGGCACTCATAAAACGTCGACAACAGGTGCTCGGTTCGGGTTGGTCGATTCCATGGAGAAGAACCGGCAAGAAACTCCATGGTTACTCTTTTAAAATATGGTATGTTTTATAAAATGATGGTTACAGTTTTGAATAGGTACATAAATATGTGAGAAAAACGTAGGCCTAGTAACAAGGGAGAAGTCCTTAAGAAAATTAGTACTACAAAAAAAGAAATACATATAATTATATACACACGACCTAAAATGTTCTCACATTCACAAAAAAGAAGTATGAAAGAATCTATATAAAAAAGAAAGCTATAAAAGCTGCGTAACTTCTATACTATCTTACAAACTGTAACTAGTCTGAACAAAAAGAGTAAAACCTAAGGCAATATAATATTGCAAAACGAACACAATAAAATAAAAAATAAAAAAACTATATACAAGAATAAAATAAAATAGAACAATGTTATCCTAACACTTGGATTATAGAAGTTAGATACCTCAAAATAAGTGCTGCTGCTGAGCTGCCAGGGAAGCCACATGTGCAGAATGTACTATTGCCACACATCCTTGTCTTCAACGTAGTCCTTAATTTTGTAATATGCTTTTTTAATAAGGACACGTTTAATATGGGTTTTAAACTTTCCCTCAGTAAGTTCAGCAACTGACTTAGGCAATTTGTTATAAAAACGAATGCTGTTAACAAGGAACGACTTGCTCGTCTTTGCTAGTCTGAATCTAGGTATTACAATTTCGTGTTTACTGCGTGTATTGATATTATGAAAATCGCTTCTAGTCTTGAAGAGTCCTAGATTTTTGCGAACATACAGAATATTCTCTAAAATGTACTGAGAAGGCAGTGTTAAAATATCAATTTCTTTAAATTTCTCCCTAAGAGACTCACGAGGGCCCATTTTATAAATTGCGCGGACCGCCCTCTTTTGTAATATAAAAACTGAATCTACGTCCGCTGCGGAACCCCACAGCAGAATGCCGTACGACATAATACTGTGGAAATAAGCAAAATATACTAGCCTAGCTGTGGCTACATCAGTTAGCTGCCTTATTTTCCTTACCGCATATGCAGCAGAGCTTAACCTACCCGAAAGAGTTCTAATGTGGGCGCCCCACTGTAATTTTGAATCAATAGTAATACCCAAGAATACAGTTTCTGCAACAGCATCGAGTTTATTGCCGTCAAGTTTTAAATTTAGACCCACTTGTTGAACATTTGGTAACGAGAACTTAAGACACTTTGTTTTGTTCGCATTCAGTAATAGATTGTTAGCTGCGAACCATTTTGAGAGAACACCTAGACTTTCGTTTACATGTACAACATCCGTATCTTTTCTATTTATTTTAAAAATAAGCGATGTATCATCAGCAAAAAGAATTATATCTGATAAGTTGGCCATCATGAATGGAAGGTCATTGATATAAACTAGAAATAAAAAAGGGCCAAGAATTGAACCTTGAGGCACGCCCATCTTGACTAGAGACCCAGATGACGTCGCCCCATTCACATTAACTTTTTGCTGCCTGTTTGATAAATAGGAAAGAACAAGGCCAGCAGCTTTACCACGAATTCCGTAATGATGTAATTTACAAATGAGTGTATTATGGTCGACGCAGTCAAACGCTTTGGAGAGGTCACAAAAGATACCAATGGCATCCTGAGATTTCTCCCAGGATTCCAGGACGTGACTGATGAGTTTAACTCCCGCGTCAGTCGTCGATCGACCTTTCGTGAAACCAAACTGCTGACTATGCAGAATTCCATTTGAATTAAAATGTGACAACATCTGATCCAGCATAATTTTTTCATAAATTTTACTTAATGCCGGGAGCACAGATATGGGTCGGTAATTAGAGGGATCACATTTACAACCTGATTTAAAAATTGGTACTACTTTACTATGTTTCATTAAGTCGGGAAACTTGCCACTATCCAAACATTGATTGAATATGCCCATCAGGACAGGAGCAATTGAATCAATAATATCTCCAAGCACCTTGACGGATATCCCCCACAAGTCTTCAGTATTTTTAATATTAAGACTATTGAATGCTTTTTTAATGGTAGCAATAGAAATAGCTGTGAATTTAAAGTCCGGTATGTCCTTAGTAAAGTTGTCTTTAAGAAGGGCCTCAGCTAGCTTTGGTGAGGAGGGGAGAGATTTAGTGACTTCAAGCGGTATGTTTGTAAAGAAATGTTCTAGTGTCTCAGCGACTTCTTGCTTATCAGAAATGGATTTATTGTCTATTTTTAAAGACATTTCATTCTGATCTCGATTTTGTGACTTACCAGTTTCTCTGTTAATGACCTGCCACACAGTTTTTATTTTATTATTGGAAGCATTAATTTTATTACTTATTATTTGAGATTTAGCTTGAGCGCAAACTTTTTTGAATATTTTTGAGTATTTTCTGACATAATTATGAAAAACCAGATCTGAAGTTAAAGATTTTTCATGATATAAATTATATAAGTTATCTCTGCTTTTTCTTATTCCCGCAGTGGCCCATTCACTAAATTTGGATTTACTATTAACTTTAACTTTTTTTACTGGACATGTTTTATTGAATTCCTGACAAACGGTTGAAAATAAATCAAATTCGTCAAAATTTTTAATACTCGTCTAACTGTGATTGTTCATGAGATACGGCCTGGTAACAGACGAACAGACAGACGGAAGTACAGTGGAGTTTCAGTAGGGACCCGCCGGTTTACTCTTTGGGTTCGCAACTCTAATAAGCAAAAATCATCTGAAAAGAACATTACCGAGATAATAACAATAAATATTATTGCAAAATAATTCGCTTGGTGTTTATTTTTTGCTAAACTTAATTTTATTTAAAGTTACAATTGACAGAAGGAGGTCATTAACATATTCACTCTTAACTTAATCGCGTACAGCTAATAAATTAATTGAAACAATCTTGAGTTGCGGCTTGTGGTCTGCCAACGACATTAACATTCAATTATTGACATAATGACTTCTATAAATACAGGTAAATCATTGTCAATGAACATAATTATGTAGATAACTAATTATGTTATGGTATTGATTAGTTGTAAGAGGATCGGTGCCTTAAATAGGGGTATGCCAACGGTGCCCAGGCACAGGGCTCGGAACCTGCAAAGGTGCATAAGTGTCCAGACCAAGACTACAATTGGCCAGACCAGGACCACAGTTGGCCAGAACAAAACCACAATTGGCCAGACCTTGGCCAGACCAGGACCATAATTGGCCAGACCAGGATCATAATTGGCCAGACCAGGACCACATTTGGCAGTCACAAAACCACAATTGGCCAGATCAGGACCACAACTGGCCAGGCCAGGATCATAATTGGCCATACCAGAACCTCATTTGGCCAGACCAGGACCATAATTGGCCAGACCAAGATCATAATTGGCCAGACCAGGAACACAGTTGGCCAGACCAGGACCACAATTGGCCAGACCAGGACCAGTTAAAAAAGCTCACACTGGGCGCATGAAAGTCTAATTACGGCATTGAAGAGGATGATAATTATATTATAAAAGCTGTTGTCAGAAACTTCGTCCTCGAATATGTCGAAAATCTTTCCACGTCATCATAATACCGAGATAAGCTGAACCATATTCCGGTCCAAGACAGAAATAGGAATCCGATCCTAAACTCTAGACAGCTTCTAGACAGCCGTTAAATGAATCGGTGGAACTGACAGGCTGTCCGTAATTAAGGTTTGTGGACACTGACAACTAAGGTTGGTACAAATACTGGTTCAGATAGGAGCAGATTACATACAGCGTGTACCAAAAAGTGGTGGTCTACTCTTCGGGTCTACTGCTCATAAAAGATTTTTTTATTGTACCAAGAAGCGTTCTTTAGCGTAGTTATTCCTTCCTAGAATTTGATCATATTAGCGTGGTTCTTTTATATATTTTATATTATCTTCAAAAATCAGCACGTTTTGAATCCTGGCTATAAATTAATATTGAATTTAAAAACCAATGATGCCGTTCACTACAATCACTTTTCGACTTTTCGTGATTCGATGATAATTTGAAAATCCTGAATATCCTGATGATTCGATAGAAAATAAAAATGTGATTTAAAAAAAAAATTCATAAAAAATGTTCCTGTCGGACACCACTGGTAGACAGTGACAAGAATTTAATGAATTTAGTTGACCAATTGGAAGACAGCGACAGGATTTCAAACACTAATATTAATATTTTACTCTAATTAATATTTTTAATATTTTATTTTTTACAGTTTCATTACTTTAACTGAAGAGCAGTTATAGAAGTACGAATTTTAGGCTGAGATAATAATGAAAAAACAAAACAACCTATGTATAATTTAACCCGGCAAATTAATTAAAAAAGATAAAAATGTCTTCATTGTTATACATTCGGGCATCGTATAAATATAGAACGTTGTGCGGTCAACGACCCGGCCTAGAGAGAATGATAAGGTCTGGTGCAGACACTGATTAACGACGCTGTGACCTAGCCACCAAGATTGTTGGTTCGTTTGTGTGCACACGGCTTAATAATTTAGTAAACAAGGTAGGTAAACTTCCATTATGTTTTGTAATTAGTAGGTCATTCTATATTTGTACATTATGGGGCTCTTCAAAAAAATCTGCATAGTCGGCAACGCGCAGGCGTTCGAAACAAAAGAAAATCTTTTTAAAACTTGAAGTTAGAATATAAAATGGACAAAGTCGTATCTTCTAAACACCAGCTATGCTATTCTCTATAAGACATTTTCTACGCTGTGCGCTATGACGAGCTCGTTATCGGGATCCTTGAGAATATGTCACGATACGTCGATGACGGTAGTTTAGTGAATGAATAAATAAATAAATATTCCACAACTATCACACAACGCCATCTAGTCCCAAGCTAAGCAGAGCTTACTAGACAACTGATAAACACACTTATATTGTATTTCTAAATACATAAATATTATAGATAAATTACACCCAATACCAAACTGTAGCATCTATTTCTATGCTAACTGTAGTTTCTATGCTGAGACAGTGCCGCACACGAATCTGTACTGCATATTCGTAACAAATCCACCTTCATAATTAAGCCATCCACAGACGAATCAACGCGCAACGTCTCTATTTAGGAATCGAACCACAGAACCACTCCTGCTAATAACACCGATGACACGCTATTTGTGGGACGGATAGTGGCCTCCGATTCTGTCAGCGGCTGTCGCCCAACCCTCGCCCGACGGCCTGCCAGCGAATAGGGAATATGTCGGAAATATCACACGTTTGTTTTTAAAGACCTACATTTTGAGGTTTCATTTGAAAATAATGCTTTAACTTTTTTTAAGATAGATCTGCGCCGTGGTGACTTGCTGAAGCGGAAATATTAAAGGCTGATTAATGATTATGCTACTCATGAGTAGAGAAGGAAGATGCGGAATAAGTGGGGGAGAGGACATCCTCCACCTCACGCCCAGACGCTTCCGGGGATGCACAGGACGTCGATTTAATGTTTTTTTTTTTTTCACCCCAATAATAGGTATTTTCATCCCCTTCCAAAACGCAATAGTGTTTACTATTATGTTTTCATCATCATCTGAATAGCCTTTTCACAACTATATTGGGATCAGCTTCCAGTGGAACCACATGCAGCTGATTATCAGTATTTTACACGGAGTGACTGCCTATCGGAACCCCACAACCCAGTAACTGGGTAATACTACATTGTAAGACTGGTTGTCAGACTTTCGAGCTTCTGACTGTGATTAACGACTGTTAAAGATTTACAAATGACAGCCGGGACCAACGGCTTTACGTGCTTTCCGAGACATGGAGGAAATTCGCTATGACGGATGGTCACCCATCCACAGACCAACCACAGAAGAACGGCCTGTGCGGCTGCAATAGGATATTTGACAGTATCAATAAATTATAATACTAATTAGTCCGTTATTTAGAGTTTTGAAAAATAACGGACACATATTTTTTCTTATGTAAAATCAATGAATATTTACCAAGATATAACACATCAAGACTCGAGAGTGGGTGCTCGTGACGTCAGAATTCAGTAAAAAATGTACTGAATTGTGACGTATTGGCAATTTTAAAACCATCATATCTCCTTCAAGTTTGGTTTGCGTAAAAAAAGAAAAAATACGGGTCAAATATTATTTGATAATCTAACTGACGGACTAATTAGAATTTTTAAGTCAAATAACCTAGTATTTAGCCACGAGCTCCTCTTAGGTAGGTACTATGATTGTGTTTTCTAAGTAAGGAAATTCTATTCTCGAAACATTCCATCTCAGTTTTCTATTCAAAACAAAACAAACACGATAATATTCCGACAGTTGCGAGTTGCACTGAAAACGTTGGAGTACGGACTTGTACCAAGAACAGCAAGTTACACAAAGCAGTAACATCTACGAGTACTAAGCTCCGTAGTTCAGGAAAGTTCCGCGGAACTTGCTCGTCGTTTTAATTATTTTGCTTTGAGAGAATTTAACTAGGGATTTTCCTTATTATATTAAAATGTTTAATGAATAAGGAAGTAAATAGAGAGATTTATGTAAATAAGTGAAGTTTTAAAAAGAATATGAGTTAATTCGGTACCAATAATACCTACCTGCACTAGGCCCGCGTGGGGCATTGCAGGCCAATCTCTCTCATAGAAAGAAGGCCTGTGCGTGTCTCAGCGGTGGGTGGGAACTAATCATGCTGTTATGCAGTGTACTTAATTACTAGTATTTAAAAGGAGGACTTTTTTTTAAATGAAAACCATGTCCCAAACTGGGAATTTCTCTTCACGCAGAAAAATGTCTGGCTACCTATACGAGAACTTCTGGTTGCAACCGTGACAGCAAGACTCACTAGGTGACTTTACAACATTTCTAGTAATAAATACTAAGTACTAAGTAGAGATAACAAGGACTTAGTATTTATTACTAGAAATGTTGTAAAGTCAACTAGTGAGTCTTGCTGTCACGGTTGCAACCAGAAGTTCTCGTATACATTTCTCTGCGTGTTGTATCGTGGGTGGTTGCGTTTACAAACATAAACTCACATACATACACAAACGCCTAGACCGGGAAAAACTATTTGTAGATCATACAAAAACATTTGCCTCTTGCGAGAATCGAATCCGCGACACGCAGCGCAGCAGTCCAATCGCTCAGCCAGTATGCTAATTGTGCAGTTTTAGTACCAACTATGGAAAGTCCGTATCCATCTGCTGCCGGTCACCTTGTTTAAATCACCCATCCATCGTACCGCAGGGCGTCCCACACTGTGTTTGCCGTATACGATCTCCACTCTAGCATACATATGTCTCTGGAGTCAAGGGACTGCCTCATCAGGCAACCGTGACCCTGGTACGTAAAGGGCTATTGAAGGATCACCGTGGATTTTAGTCAGTACAATTCTGACAGTCCCCCGCCCTGCCCTCGGTATGACGACTCATTTGATGATTTCACCACGTTAAAAAAAAGCATACATATTAATATGTTTTACATAATTATTATAATTTGTGTAAAATGATAATAATATTCTAACTCAGGTAAGTTTGATCGCTGAATAGTTTCTTAGGTCAAAGGTAAAATTTAAATCATCCCTCAAAATGTTGTTTGAATTATTTGAATGTTTAATAACTTGGTTTGACCTTTAGGTTTACTTAAAGCTATCTGATCTTAGTACAGAAGCGAGCACATCAACCTAAATCTGTCAAATTTCTTTAATAGATTTTCAATCTTATCACAATAGTGGAAGACTACTGTACATACGATTGGCAAAATATGACAGATTGGGGTAAGTTGACCTGCTGGCATCTGTACAATTGAAATGTTCAAGGAGAAACTCTGATATAGTTATCAGAAGATACTTATTTGGTTTTAAGTCGAGTACATTTCATCAAATAAAACATACATCTTTAACATACAGCCAGCTGTGCAAGTAACGACGTTTGTGTATTTAAACCTGCCGAAAAGAAAACTGCAAAGAAACAATGTAACCAATGAATTTGTCCGAAAATATCCAGTACACCACAAAATCAAAAAAAACGAACAAGTCAAATCGCAGGTACCTAGTTCGATCTCAAAAAAATCCTGGAAATCCCGAACAGCCGACGTTCAAGCACAACATAGTCTAAAAGCCTGCAAAACTCTAATTTGGAAAGTTTTCGACGATGTCAGTAACTGGAATAACGGAGGCAGGTTATTTTAGCCAGTTGGAAACTTTACCTGGATGTCATCGTGTTCAGGGAAACTATCTGACTGTTATACGGTACCTAGGTATTATGGGAACTGTAACTTATGCGGTGCAACTGTTTAGTTGCATCTGTGTTTGATAGTTTATCAGGGCTAAAATTTTGTACTGAGGCGAAAGATAAACGAATTTAGAATGTGATGGAATATAGGTACTTTATTGTACACCAACATTTTTAACACTACTACTTTTACAATATTGCTTAATCTATGGTTACAATGGCGATATTATCGCTAGTAGAATGTGAAGAAAGAAAGAAAGAAAAATGCACACGCCACAAGTGCACACAAAATAAGAGTAAAATTAAAAAATCTAATAAATCTACACGAACTTAAAGACGGAACGGGGTAGTCAGTGGTGTAGGTACTGTAAATACTCTTCATACAAAGTATTTTTTTGCCTATCTTTATCCTTTAACTTAGAAGAATAAGCTTCATAGCTGGCCTATAACGTTCCCATAGCTAGGATATATGACTGGCCTGCCGGGGTCGCGGACCTGTCTTATCAGGTATCTAACCATGGAACGTAAAGGGCTGTTGAAGGATGCCGTAGATTTTAATCAGTACGAGTCTGACAGTCCCTCCCATCCCGCCCTGCGTGGGAGGACTCATTTGATGATATTACCACGCTATAAAATGAGATATAATTATGACGACTTTTCCGAAAGAAAATGGAAATGAAGGTCAATAAGCAGTCAAAACAATCCGGAAACTACGAGTACAGTCACGTATGTATACACTAAGCAGTATTCAAAAGCTATTCTGCTATCATATTGATTAAACTCTTGCCTTTTTATTAGACTTCTATTTTGGAAGCCATACTATTACGAAATAGGTCTTATTTCAAAGTGGAAAAAAGTATTTCACGAGGAATTTGCGTTTGAATTTTGTCAATTGTATACATGTTATTGCTCGTGACTGTACATCATAGAAGTATATCTTTCAAAGTAATAATCCAAACGACATTCCAGAAAGATTTCCCTGACATCGTAACGTTTATTTAATCAAAAAAAAAGGAAAGCAAAGGAAATAAAGCCCCAGTCTCGCAATGTGAGGACAGTCAAAGAAAAAGATAGAGCAAAAGATTGTTCGAAAGAAAAGCAACGTCCGCCGTCCGCCTTAGTACTTGTAAACATGCCTTCAGAGTAAATTACAGGAATTTGTTATTTACTTCAGATGTGCAGTCGAGAAGATGCTGATTAAAATTTTTCTTTGGAATGTCTTTGAGATGTGCAAGACGCGTTTTCTTTGAATTTAATATTTATTTAATTCAAATAAAATGTTTTGTATGATGTCTGGTTGTGGTGAGGTGGTAACATCCGTTTTCAATATCATTAGGCGATACTTAAACTTTCTTTTTTTTAAACGTTTGGGCAACATACAACGCACTCAAGGAATTTCTTCCTGTATTTTGAGTGCGTTTACAAACATTGAAACTCACATACACAAACACCCAGACCTGGAACAAAGAGGTACTTGCAGATCATACAAATATTTGTTCCTTGAGACTATCGAACCCGCGACACGATGTGCAGCAGTCGATCTTTCAGCTACTGCGCCGACCGTGTCATTTTTAGGTGGTGCCTAAAGAAATTTCGATATAGGTATCGTCTTCGCACGGGTGTCCTCTACTCCTCTTAAGGCGCTGTACATAGCGAACACTCTGTAAACGACTAGTTTTTCGTCGCAAAGTTAGCCGTATCTGTACATGCCACAAGCCAGAAAAAAAATACAGTGTATAGTCAAATGTATAAAGTAAAGACTTTAACAAAAACAATTCACAAAAGTGGTCTAGAACTACTCGAAATTCTCAATTTTTTCAGCGGTAACCATTCTATTTTTTGTAACTATAACAGAAGAATTAATTTCATATACTAAAGACATATCAATTTTTTTTTGAACTCGGTCTGAGTTCAAAAAAAGTTGAATTGTTGAAATATTAAGTTAAAAACTGCAAAATTTCTTACATTTTTTCTTACAATTTGCCCCCGCGCGCAGCTGCTTCACCCCCGCGGCTACCTTTGCTACATAGAGCTTGGGTACAGCGCCTTAAACACTATACATGTAAGCATCATCATCATCAGCCTATAGTAATCCACTACCTCGAATTCGACATGCCTATCAGCATTGCATTCCCTCAGGTTACTGACCGCAACAGATGGAGAAAATAATTGCAAAGTTGAAACTGAGTCACGATTATCAGCAGTAAGAGAATGATTAAGAGAGAAACAGCTCGTGCCAATATGCTATCGTATATTATTACACTGTAATAATATTTATTAATTACTTCAAACAAACCAAAATCAACTGTTGTTAAACGCCTTATTAATTCTGCTTCGATATTGCAGATCGTCAATTTGCTATTAAATTATATCAGGCGTTCGAATCTGCGGTATCGTTCGGCTATGTTAATGAAGGATCTGCTTCAATGAACTGTGCTAATTAATTCTATTTTGGTTAGCAACATACCTAAATGTTTACTTTATTATTTGACTGCCGCGTTGATCTCACTGTTGGCCCTGGATTCGATTCGAGAGTCGGGCAAAAAGTTTTTCGGATTTTTCTATTAGAATTTCTCAGCAGCATCCAGGGTTTTGAAAGTTTTAGGTATAGTAACCCCGTACCTCAGAAAGCACGTTGATTATGCGTCTGATCTCTCTCCGGTCGTGTGGAACTGCCATTCCATCGAAACTATGAGAGTAAAGTGAGAGAGAGTGCACTTGTGTCTGCGCACACTCTCTATGACCCGCAGATGACTTATATATACTCTCGCTTGAATTTGGCCACCGTGGGCGAAATCAGTCAGGACTACATTTAATTATTTGAAGATAATTTAAAAAAAACAAATATTGTAAAATGTGTCTGCATAGGTAGGTAATGAGTAAGAACAAGGAAGCGCCTTGAAAAATATTATATTATGAACTCTGGAAATGTTTAAGGAAAGAATATAGTAAATCGTTTTGCACAACAAAAACTAGGGCCGATTCATGAATTAATACTAAACCAAATAGCTAAAAGCTACATTTGTTTATCGATCTGGTTTTTTGAATGACTTTTTCCCACATTATGAATTTCTCCTGTATCGTGGGTCCGTTTACAAACATACAAACTCACATGCACACTCGAAACAACTACATACTTACCTACTTGTAGGTCTTCCAAATATGTACCTATTTGTTACGTGCGGGGATCGAACACGGGACACGCTGCGCAGCAGTCGTTCGTTCAGCCCCTTCTCGTCCTCGAAGTAAACGAAACAGCCCCCCTAGCCAAGTCACAACAAGTTGCAAACGATAATCGTAAACGCTCGGTACTCCCCAATAGATTTTCAACTTTATAGCCTAGAGCCTAAAGTCGAAAATCTATTTAAGACATCTTAGCGTTAGCGACAGGAAAGATCGAAAACGATAAGCAATCTTCGCTAGATCTTCAACGTTATACCTAAGCACATAAAGTTGAAGCGTTTGCGTTTATAGTTTGTAACATGGCTACAGGGGCAGGTGTTATTCGTGGTTGGTATACCTAATTGCTTATTTTAGTTTTACTCTTCACTTCATCAGATATCAAATCTGTCAATCCGTTACAAGAGAATGTGTGGGGTGTCAGTAACATTGTATTTATTTACTACAGCTCAACCACTGACATCACATCAACCAACTGTGGCGCATAAATCATAAACGAACATTTCAACGACACACTAAACAAGTTCACAAAAAACTGCGCTAAAAAAATACGGCAGCCGAATATTCAAATTATATTCCAATAACATGTCCCCTAAAAAAAGGGAATAAAAAAATAAAAGTTTGTTAAACCCTGTTACGTAAAACGAAACGTCACGTGTCCCGTTAGATTTTTTTTGGGATCTGCCCGATCGTTAACCCTGGCCACTGTGCAGATTGATACGACAAAAATAGTTTTGCGTGCATAGTGAGACAAATGGACCATGTTTTAGACAATAAAGTAATCAGTAGTCGACATAAAACATGGTTCTATTGTTATTTAGGTAGTAACTGTGAAGGCTTGGCCTCGACTAAACATTGTGTTTGTCGTAAATAAGGTTTCTTATAGTAATTAATATTAATAGTTATTCGTGATCTTGCAACAATGGAGGCGGCATGACAACTACATTCTCTAACGAAAGAAAGGTTAAATCGCTTTTAAAGTAAAGTAGGTTATCTTCGGTAAATTGAAATGGTCACATGAAAACCACGTGGTGGTTGGAGAATTTCAGAACGCCAGGAATACTACAGGTTGTTTGTATTTAATTGTACAGCTATTTCAAAGATATGAAACAAGCCTGGGTCAATTGATATCACTGTCAGAAGTTCATATTAACGACAAAAATTTATCATTTATCATCCCTAGATTGACTTCTTCACTTACTGCTAAGTATAGGCCTCTTTTGATCTGTCTCTTCGCATTCCTGGGCCAGCCTCAAACATTTTTGCCCCAAGGGAAACAATGGCCGGGGTTGTGGGACTATCTTTAAAGGGCATCTAAGTACTGCATCATAAAGGGCATGTGGATCAGGTTATTTTTAGTCAGTTAAAAGTCTGTCAGTGTTTTTCGCACCATGAAGAGAGGGAAAACTCATTTGAAGGGCAACAATATCAGTTTCTTCCTACCAGATCAAACGTTTCTTTTCCCTGATATTCGTAAAAAATCATTAGATATCCAAACTTAAGGAGCTAGGAACCCCACTTCATTTGCAAAGTACACCACGTGCCTTTAATCGATAGAATTCCGTCATCTGACCACCCGATATGAAAAACGAAGCAAACGCCAATCTCAGTCGAAAACTTTCCGAGTCGTAACCACAAGTACCATGCCAGATTCCATTCAGCCGGTGTAATATTAGTAAATCTAGTCAGACACGGTAAAGGAATCCTATTGTCTGAAAAGAACGATGAATATTAAATAGCCTATAACTTAGATTTACATTTCAATGGTTAAAAGGTAAATGGTCTAAGGTAAATGCGACATTTTGGTCGAAAATTAATAACGAATGCATTTTATTTTTAGGTGGTAAAATCATCAAATATGTCCTCCCCCCGCTCTGTGTGGAGCGGAAGAAACTATCAGACTCGTACTGGTTAAAATCCATAATGTTCCTTCAATTACCCTTCACGTTTCAGTGTCACAGTTACCTTTTTAAACAGCTCGGCGACACCATAAATCCTCCTACTTCAAATTTTCTGATTTTGCGAATGCGGTAACTACCATGACAATACGATTTTGTCGTCACGTATTCCGAAGCAAAAAAACTGTGAACTCACATCCAATGTTCTGCAATTTCAAACTTAAAACTGCTCTCCTAAACAATTTGGTTTATGTCGCTTATGCCGTATTACCTTTTAACTATTGAAATGTTAGATGTCACGTAGAAACCTATAAAATTGATTTATGATCGATCGGCGTTATTGATAAAGAACAATGAAATAAGATTTAATGAAAGGTATAATTTGTAGCCGACTTTGCGCTGATGGTATTGACATTGGTCATAAAAGTTTCATTATTCTAAAAATAGATGAAGATGGAACTTTCCTCTGAGAACCCACGAAGCCCATATATTATTATGAATATTCGTCAAAGCCAGTATGATTTTCGCGAGTCTTGAAATATTTGTATAAAAGTCCTCTAACGCGATAATTAACGGTATTTCCTGTTAGTGTGGCCCTGTGATGTGTTAGAATAAAACACTTACGATCATTAGAATTCGACCCTTAAAAAGTTGAAAACATGTGAGGGAGATTATTATTTATTGATTCAAAACCGCTGTTCCCCGCGGTCTAATAAGACAAAGAAACCTCCCGAAACATCCGTGTCCGGTGAGGACCTGGGCAGCAGGTGAGGACGCCGTGGCACCTCTAAAGCCACTCAAAGAGTGGTCTTACTACCGCGATTGCGGCGTGCCCAATATCCTATTGCCTTCCTCTATAAATGAACTATCCAACACAACATTTTTTCAATTTGGACCAAAATCATCAAAATTGCTTCAACTATTTAAATATAATACCCTTGTAGGCAACTATACACTTTATTCCAAATTATTTACATAATTATATTTAGCTGTATAATCTAAAACTTAAAAGTAATATTTACAAACAAACACATTTACAAATAACAATACAATTTATATGTATATATTTATTTACAACTATACCCTTATAGTAGGAATTTAGGGATAATATGACATGTTTCGAGTTCTCGTTTTCAGCAGTGAAAAAAGGGGTGTTCCAACAACGGTGCCCAGGCACAGTGCGCAGACCTTGGAGGGACACAGAAATGGCCAGACCAAGACCAGAATTGGCCAGACCAAGACCAGAATTGGCCAGACCAGCGCCAGTTAAAGAATCACGCACTGGGCAAATACAAGGCTAGTTACAGCACTGGCTCTCAGCACCAATAAAATAACTATTAAAAATGCAATAAATTAAATAATAAACTATCAAACTCGTACTGGTTAAAATCCATAATGTTCCTTCAATTACCCTTCACGTTTCAGTGTCACAGTTACCTTTTTAAACAGTATCCTGAGCACGAGTTTTCAGTATTTGAGACGTAAAGTAAACTGGAACTTTGACAACTTCAAATTGACAATTTTCAAGGAAAAAATTAGTTCCTTCTTCGCACACCAGAGGCGCTGTTCCATTTTTTCATACAAGAAACGCTGTAAATACTGGAAAGACGCTGTAAAGTAAAAGAGTGAAAACTCGTGCTAAGGGTACAGCTCTGCAACACCATAAATGACATCCTACTTCAAAATTTCCGATTTTGCGAATGCGGTAACTTCCACGACAATACGATTTTGCCGTCACGTATTCCGAAGCAAAAAACCGCGAGCACACATCCAATGTCCTGCAATTTCAATCTTTAAACTGCTCTCCTAAACAATTTGGTTTATGTCGCTTATGCCGTATTACTTTTTAACTATTGAAATGTGACATCTAGTCACGTAGAAACCTATAAAATTGATTTATGATCGATCGGCGGTATTGATAAGAACAATGAAATAAGACTTAATGTAAGGTATAATTTGTAGTCGACTTTGCGCTGATGGTATTGACATTGGTCATAAAAGTTTCATTATTCTAAAAATAGATGAAGATGGAACTTTCCTCTGACAACCCACGAAGCCACGAATGTACATTCGTCAAATCCAGTATGATTTTCGCTATAATAATCTTGAAATATTCGTATAAAAGTCCTCTAACGCGATAATTAACGGTATTTCCTGTTAGTGTGGCCCTGTAATGTGTTAGAATAAAACACTTACGATCATTAGAATTCGACCCTTAAGAAGTTGAAAACATGTGAGGGAAATTATTATTTATTGATTCAAAACCGCTGTTCCCCGCGGTCTAATAAGACAAAGGAACCTCCCGAAACATTCGTGTCCGGTGAGGACCTGGGCAGCAGGTGAGGACGCCGTGGCACCTCTAAAGCCACTCAAAGAGTGGTCTTAGTGCAGCGTGCCCTATATCCTATTGCCTTCCTCTATAAATGGACTATCCAACACAACATTTTTCAATTTGGAATTTTGGACCAAAATAATCAAAATTGCTTCAACTATTTAAATGTAGACACTTTAGTAGGAAATTAGGGATAATATGACATGTATGAGTTCTCGTTTTCTTAAAGAATCACGCACTGGACAAATAAAATGCTAGTTACAGCACTGGCTCTCAGCACCAATGAAATAACTATGAAAAGTGCAATAAATTAAACAATTAAGTATAATTAAAGATTTAACGGGTTATCAGGTAATTTGGCAGTCAGTTCCAGACACCTAGCGCGTCTGAGTTAAAGATGGGACGACCTTAACATTTTCGATTCTAATTGCGGACTAAGAGTGGACGGCTAGGGTTGTACAATAAGGCAACGTATTAAAATAGAATCTATGTATTGGGTACTACAGTAGCGAGCAAAAATATGGAATCACTAACTTGGAATTGATCCGAAATATCTCCTTAAATAATGGCCTAATAAAATTAACAGTTGAACCTTTAAAATGGTACACTGGGTACATACTCAAGATCACGCGGAGCAAGTGATTCCATAATTTTGCACGCGAGTGTAGTGTACAAAGAAAAGATACAATTTTTTGTTCCTCACGACCTAGTCGCCGTTGTTTCGGGAGGTGTCGTTACTTTGTCGGATTCGGCGCGGCGGCGGCAGAATACGTCCGATTTCCTTTTCAGACGAAAATTAATTTATAAAAGACTGTAGGCACTCAGTTGATATAATCATCATCATCATCAGCCTATAAATGTTCCCACTGCTGGGACACAGGCCTCCTCTCTGAGAGAGGTATTGAGCAAATCTACCACGCGGGCCAAGTGCGATGGTGGATGTCACATGTCTTCGAATTTTTGGTTGTAGGACATGCCGGTTTTCTCACGATGTTTTCCTTCACTGTTTTGAGGGAAGTGGCGATGAAATAAATTACACAAATTAATGTGCCTGGCTGGATTCGAACCCACGACAACTAGTCGGTTAAGTAAGTTAGGGCCGAAGCCGAGGGCCTAAGTTGGGGCCGATACTACCGCTCTGTTGATGAAATAAGCTACTAAAATATCAAACTCTCTAATTTCGGTAATAACCCCAACGATGTTGCCAACCCTAGCGTTACTTTAGATTCATGGCAGCCGTCGTATGCGCGCGATATCTTCCTCCTCGGCAGACAATGTGGCTTCATTTTCCACCGATCGAACCTGCTCAGTAGCTTGCCGACGGGAAGACGAGACAAGTACCTATTTGCGGGTTTTAAACTAACCGGTTTAGGTATTATTCGCAGATTTTGTTGATGAAATCTATGTAAACCTCACAAACGCTGAGATAAAGACGGGTATAATTTTATTTAGGGCTGATTTTTCAATAGTCAGATAACTTTTATCTGAGTAATAAAATAGCGGTTTGACATAATATTTTCTATAGATAAGCTGTCAAACCGCCATTTTTATTCAAAATAATCATCCCTAACTTACAATAAAAATGAGATGGATGGGTCATTTAACGGCGACAAAGCACACCTCAAACAGCTATGTAGCAACTGACGGGGCTTCCATAGAGAGCCAAACGCCTGCTGGGGTCTACTACTGTCTACACAGGTAACTATGATCCTGGAACGTAAAAGACTATTGAAAGAACATCGTGAATTTTGGTCCACTAAAAAAAACTGTTGATCTAACCTGTTCAGATATTGACTGCAGAATTGCAGATGAGACTTTATTGATGAAATCGATGTAAACCTTACCTGATTTAAATAATGTAATAACAAAAATATTTCTGTAGACAAATAAACAACTAACAACAATATGGGCAAATTGAGGTGGATGGGTCATTTGGCACGTGACTGTATAAAGCCTCCTGCAGACACATGCGAGTAATCGCGCGGGGCGAAATGTCGCGGTCCATTCTCAGTATTTTTAGAGTGGAAATTAGCTTGGCTCGTTGTCGCAGCGCGATTAATCGCGTGTGTCTGCAGGAGGCTTTAAAAGACCACCTGCAGGCGTAGCATGGCGCCGTAGAAAGGAGGTTTGTCCACGGAAGAAAAGACAAAATGACAGAACGTAGAAATATTTTTAGCGTTTTAAGCATGGTAATGTAAAAAATATAGAAAATAAACGTTCCATTCTTCAATAGAGTACGAATGGTGTCATATTTGTGCAAAAAAAAAAACAGTCGATTTGTATAGAAATAACGATGAAATAACTTTGTCTATTCTTGGTAGAATAGAGATAGAATCGCCATGCTACGCGTGCTGCGGGGCTATTGCGTATCTCGGTGTGGTGATCATCAAATAGCTGTCAAAAGGTTAATTTTCTTATTGGCTTTTGCAATGAAACTGATAAATGTAAATGTTCCCTAAAATCAACTATTCTAACGCTCTTGGGACACTCCACTCCTCAACTTAGCCTCATAACAGGTATTAAGCCATAATAAGTTCAGTGGACAACAGCTGGTCAGTGACTATCAAGTTAGCTAATAGCCCTGCTGGGCATGAAACACACAGAACAATATCAATAGAAGGAGAAGGAACATGGTGATTATTAATCAGAGTCAGACAAACCCTTCCGGTCCACCCAGGACGAAACCATGCATACTTTCGTTCGTAAACCACAAATCAGAGGAAATTTAAATCAATATTTGTCCAATTTAGAACAGTCGTTTGGAAGTTACGCCTGTACGTAAAGACTGACGCTATTTTATTTCAAACTATGTAAAGATAAAGAATTCTAGAGAAAAAAAATCAATAATGTTTTAAATAATGTTTTAATGTACAATCAGTACGCGACCTTTTATCTATAAGTCGACTGATACTGTTGAGTTGAGTGAGAAGGCCAAAGCCATTGGATAAGGCAAAACAAAAAACAAACAAATTGTCACTGGTTTATCGCCTTCATCGTTTCTTTGAAGTTTGCAACATTTTCCTCAATCATGTCTCAATTTAGATCAGGGTAAGCTGAAGAAGAATTTATCTCGAGCACATTTATAAGACAATAAAACAAGATTTAGGCACTATTTACGAGATAAACCGAGTATTTTTTAAATATTTGTTTTCCTCTACAAAAATATATAATTTTCATTGTGCACCGCGATTCTGAAAAGAAAAAATCAAAATAGCAGGCGACCACATTCATACAAAAATATTCAAACCCCTTTCCAATTCATCATGGGTTTGTCTATGGCATAAACAATAATACCTCATGTCCACTCTCATGACAAAGCCACAAGTGACATTAGCATAGCGACTCTGAGGGGCCCCCCCTTAGAGGGCCAAAGCCTGCCGGGGTCGCGGGACTGTCTCATCAGGTGACCCTGGAATGTAAAGGGCTATTGAATGATCAACGTCGATTTTAGTTTTAACTAGTCTGACAGTCCATACCGTCCGTCCCGCCCTGAGCGGGTTACCTCATTTGATGACTTTACCAAAAAAAGCATTTCGACTCTAGGGTCATCAATGCTTTGGGTCGACGGCGCGTTGTGTTCCACGCGCGCCTCAAAGAGCGTCAGCACGATGACGGGGCCCCGCCCAAGAGGGCCAAAGCCTGCCGGGGTCGCGGGACTTATCTCATTACCGTGACCCCGGAACATAAAAGGCTATTGAAGGACACCGTGGATTTTAGTCAGTACAAGTCTGACAGTCCCTCCCGCCCTGCCCGGGGTGGGAGGACTCATTTGATGATTTTACCACGCTAAAAAAAAAAAAGGGTCATCAATGCTACCAACCAAATAACAATATAAACATTTTCGTTCAAAAATTTTATTGTACTTGTTTCACACCGCCTCTGTTTCATTGCGTATTACCCAAACCGTGTGACGAGATTTGAGCCTTACTTTTTTAAGAATAATATTATTATTGTAAAATGATGAAAGTTGTTAAACCAATCTTAAAATAAAACGTTAGTTCGTCAAATAGTGATTGGCATGGTTATGTGTTTTTCTTAAAAAACTATTTTATTTTATAACATTCTCCTTTTTCAAAAAAATAGTTCAGTACTATGGTCACGTGAAGCGTTAACCAACCACCTAGCCTTAACATCTCGGAAGATTAAGTTCGAGTTGTTAAATTAATGGATGGACGTTTATATTTATTTACTAGCTGACCCGGCAAACTTTGTTTTGCTATATAAATAATTAAAAAAAAATTAGGTGTGGACTACCCCTAACATTTAGGGGGATGAAAAATAGATGTTGGCCGACTCTCATAGATACCGGATAAGCACAAAAAATTTCATCAAAATCGGTCAAGCCGTTTCGGAGGAGTATGGCAACGAAAACTGTGACACGAGAATTTTATATATTAGATAACGTAATTGTGCTGTAATAGCTTCTATTTAGATGCTCCATTATGTCAAATTTAGGGCAACTGACCATTTTAAACACAGTATTGACGCAGCCGCTTCAGTTATTTGCAAACTATGATGACCTTGGCCTAAAAACAAAATGGCGTTCGATTGTTGTCACACGTTTAAACTCAATAAACGCTATAAGTATAGTGAAATAGACGATTATTTTTAATAAAACTACATAATATTTATTATCTTTGGCTTTTTCACCAGCCCGAGTCTACACTACACTAAGTAATATTATAAAGGTGCGCACATTTATCCGCGCCGAACGCGCCGAACGCGCCGAAGGAGTCGAATTTTAGAATTCTGTATAAGAAATCTAAAAATCCTTTCGTTCGATTCGGCGCGGATAAGTGTGAGAGATTTCATAAACAGAATTCTAAAATTCGTTTGGTTCGGCGCGTTCGGCGCGTTCGGCTCGGATACCAAAGCAAAGAGGTATCGGAGACTTGCGTCGCCTTGTGGACGAAGAGGCTTAATGTGCACCACAACCTTTTTAGGTTTTTTTTTTTATATTTAATGAACCACACGCCGAAAATGTTTATTAAAACATCTAGTTGCAAAGAATTGACAGTTCTTATAGGTCCCGGTGTGTTCACTAGGAGACGCTGTTGACGCGCACACAGCAAATAATTATGATCATAGTACATTATGTACATTTTTTAAACACACAATTGCACTAACAGCCAAACCTAAAACCAATACCATAAAAACATTCTGTTCCGTGCGGGAATCAAACTGAAGCCACATAGTTAATCGCTTCAGTTAATCGCTTGAGCCAAGTATGCCATTAGAAATAATGTCTCTAAATTGTAAATGAAACAGTCTGGTGACCTAATAAAAATTCTTGTTTGTTTTTATAAACATACCTCAGATATTTTTAAAGTTTGAACAACGATGCATGTAATCTCGAGAGAGCAGTGGTATCCCAATTGTAATAGCCCCGACTCGACTTAAAAGGTGATTGAACCGGAATTCCGGGGTCGCGGGACTGTCTCCGGGGTCACGAGACCGTCTTATCAGGTAACCGTGGCCCCGGAACGTAAAGGGCTACTGAAGGTGACCGTGGATTTTAGTCAGTACAAGTCTGACAGTCCCTTCCCGTCCTGCCCTGTGTGGGAGGACTCATTTGATGATTTTCTTCTCAGTCGCTACACACTTGGCAGAGTGGTCGTGGTCGTCACATCAGGGGTGGTAGCTCGCTTCACAATTCGCCGCCATTCCTCTCACACCGCTGCCTTCCTGGTACACTCGTGTAGGGGACCATTCAAAGCAGCCTTGATCTGGTCTGTCCAGCGCATTGGTGATCTGCCTCGAGCTCTGGTGCCATTCACTTTGCCCTGCACCACAAGGCGTTCCACAGACGAGTCGCCTCGCTGATGATTTTACCAGGTAAGTAGAAGAAAAAAATAATTACCATGAGAAACTTATTACATCACCACTGCTCTCAACAGACTAAGGAATACATCGTGAGAAAACTGGCATATCGTAGAACCAAAAAAAGAAAATGGTCCAGCTGAACAGTTTGTATGAAAGAAAACGAATCACCTCACAACTCATGCTGGGCAAGTGTGGTGAAATCCATTCCTCAATGCAGAAAGGGGTGTGCCAACGGTCTCTAGTCGCAAACCCTGGAGTGGCGCGAAATGGTCTGACCAGCCCTCCTAGCCAAGTCGCAAACGATAATCGTGAACGCTCGGTTCTCCCCAATAGATTTTCAACTTTATACTCTAGAGCCTAAAGTTGAAAATCTATTAAAGATTTCCGAGAAGCGTTAGCGACTGGAACCAACGAAAATGCTACGAAATCGTCAATAGATCTTCAACTTTATACCGAAGTACATAAAGTTGAAAATCTATTAAAGCCTACTCATCGTTTGCGTTTATCGTTTGTTACTTGGCTATAGGCCCAGGACAACAATTGGCCAGACCAGGGTGCAGTTAAAGAAGCCCGCACTGGCCGCATAACATGCTAGTTACGTCACTACCATTCCCGCTCATAGAGAAGTTACTGACTCAGGAATGGAACCAATAGGCTGATATATTATATCTAACGATATGATAACGTTTCTACTGAGACACTCGTCCACGTCCCAAATGGACGATATGCCACAATAAATATAGGGGTAAGAGTTATGGGACTTTAACTAAGGAGTAGCCACTACAGGTTTTTAAGGTTCCGTAGCCAAATGGCAAAAAACGGAACCCTTATAAATTCGTCATGTCTGTCTGTCTGTCTATCTGTCTGTCTGTCTGTCTGTCCGTCCGTATGTCACAGCCACTTTTCTTCGAAAGTATAAGAGCTATCCTGTTGAAACTTGGCAAGTAGGTGTATTATGTGAACCGTATTGAGATTTTCACACAAAAATAAAAATAAAGACAAATTTTGAGGGTTCCCCATACTTAGAATCGAAACTAAAAAAAATTTTTTTTCACCATACGCAAACGTGTGGGGTATCTATGGATCGGTCTTTAAAAATGATATCCAGGTTACTAATATACACCGTGACTTTTTAGTCGTCTTACAAAAGTCGTCCACTTAATGTATCCGACCTAAAATGCCTCTAGGCGAGTTTATTTTTTTTTAAATCGCTAATAATAATTTTTATTTTTAATAAATAGGTACATTAGAAATATGAAACACCCTGTTAAAATGTTTACGTATCAATCTGTAGAGTATACCTACCCAGCGCAATAGTCGGGTAGGTCATCCCATTTCCATTTTCTATGAGACAAGGGCGTTTCTAACTACGCCTTGTGTCATAATAACCAATTAAAGTTTTATTATTACATTTTTCAAATCTCTTAAATACATATTTTTTTATTATAAACGTGTTCTAGTCATTGGATACATGAACTGGGCTGCTTTTGTAAGACGACTAAAAAGTCACGGTGTATTTTTTTTCTAAACTGAACAGTTTGCGCCCCTGTAACTTTTAAAATAAGAGAATGATAAAACTAATAAAAATATATGATATACATTACCATGCAAACTATGTAGGTACCTTTCAAAATTACAACCAACTATAAGAACTTTTATATTGTGTTACTTGCTGCTACGGAACCCTTTATGGGTGAGTCCGACTCGCACTTTGTTTTTTGCGTGGTAAAATCATCAAATGAGTCCTCCCACCCCGGGCAGGGCGGGAGGTACTGTCAGACTTGTACTGACTAAAATCCACGGTGTCCTTCAATAACCCTTTATGTTCTGGGGTCACGGTAATGAGATTAGTCCCGCGACCCCGGCAGGCTTTGGCCCTCTAGAGAGGGGGCCCCGTCATTATGCTGACGCTCTTTGAGGCACGCGTGGAACACAACGCGCCGTCGTCGACCCGGGCATGGTCCATGGTCGGGCAGCGAGTTGCCTTTTACTCGCCGCCCGCATGCCCGCGCCTACGTTGGCCGGAGATCGTCTTGCGACGTCCGTCGCCGTGGGTGTCCACCACCGCGGGTGGGGCGGAGGGAGGACATTGTCCTCTCCCTCACGCGGCCCGCCTCCTCCTTCGCGAGCATGACTGCTTCGCAGAAGGAGGCGACCGCTTCCCACTCCGTCTCGCCCCGCAGCATGAAGGAGGAGGCGGGCCGCGAGAGAGAGAGGACAGCGTCCTCCCTCCACCGCAGCCGCAGTGGTAGACGCCCGCGGCGTCGGCAGATAACACATAACTGAGTTTAATTTAAACATGAAATTAAATTAAATAATATTCATAACAGATCCAGCTGCAAGCCGTGGTAAAATTGTACATAATTATAAAGCCTCCTGCAGACACACGCGATTAATAGCGCGGGGCGACATGTCGCGGTCCATTCGCAGTATTTTTAGAGTGGAAATTAGCTTGGCTCGTTGTCGCAGCGCGATTAATCGCGTGTGTCTGCAGGAGGCTTAAAAGTACTCTGTGAAATTGTACTGACCAAAAAAGAATTGAAGATGACGCAATGACAGAATGAAATTCGAAATTTATGAATATTTAAAAATCAATATAGATCCAAAAAGAAAGAGGTTGAAGCAACAGAAGAGGTGGAATACCCACACTGTTACACTACCAAAAAAAAATCCATAATGTCAGGGAAAAAATTCTTTCGTGTTTGATTTTTTTTTCTAACTGTCTTATCACCGCCATTGAGGAAAAATAATAAGTAAGGTCAAATCAACGATAAACTTGAATAATATAGGTACAGGGGAATTCCTCATAGTTTGGGGCCAAAAACTTGATAACGATATTTTTCATAACCTAAACATCACGACGTATTTCCAGAGGGATTTTTCTAGAGGACGGAATTCGCAACGACGCGACGTCATTTGCCAGAGAATTAAAGTCACTGACTTTGTGCGTAGAATCAGCATGCTGAAATGTAAGTAGGCTATGTCTTCAGACAAACAGATTGTATATGGAGCAGACATCTGCTAGAATGGGAGACAGCATAATGAGGACACGTAGTATCGACCTGCGGCATTATGGATCGATGATTTGAAGGTGTCTAGCAGCGGAAGGATGGAGACTGCACAAGACCTGGATGGTTGACGTTCTTTGGTCGAGGTTTAAGCCTCCTGCAGACACACGCGATTAATCGCGCGGGGCGACATGTCGCGGTCCATTCGCAGTATTTTTAGAGTGGAAATTAGCTTGGCTCGTTGTCGCAGCGCGATTAATCGCGTGTGTCTGCAGGAGGCTTTAGGCTGGTCGCTTATTATCCTATTAAATGTTGTTTTGAATTTCTGGCGAACGAGGTCGCGGGCAGAAAGCTAGCAGGTATGATAGGTATAACCCGCAGTACCATCTTAAAAAGACATCGTAACCCTGAAACACGGGTCGTGGAACTGTCCAAACGGGTCCTGTGACTCTGTGACCATGCCACGTAAAGGGCAATTGAAAGAACACGGTGAATTTTACTCAGTGTTAGTGGTGGGAGGGACTCATATATGATGATTTTACCACCTGTCCAGGAACTAAAAGGGCAACACAAAGAACAGGCTAGAATTTTAGTCAGTTAAGAGACTGGCAGTTCCGGTAAGATCTTCGCGGTAAGATTAAATGTACACACATCAAAAAAAATGTTGTGATCACTAGCATAAGTTGTTTTTTTTTATTGAACTTCATCAAGAAAAAATCTTTGTTTTGTGTTTTCTTATAGAAACACCCTGTTTGAAATAAAAAATAAAACTATTTTTTATTTTATAATGTACTTACGGTAACAAAAAAGATTTTTTAAAGTCATCGCATACTTTTTTTGATGTGTGTATGTTTGTAATACCCCACGAGGCGCCGCCCCGCCAGTGGTGTATTCGTGTACTTACAAAGTAGGTAATTAATGTCTTATTCGCGTCGCCCGTCGCTCCGTTCATCGCTTAGACCGAAGTCGTGAACGAGCCTCTTCACTTACTATCTCTTTTAATCCTGCCGCTATTCTATTGTTTTTCAATTCTAAGGTACTTGAATGGTCAGGTAAAATGTTATTTGTTGTATGCCGATCCCGTTATGCCGGAAGACTTTAAAGTCATTCATTCGCTCACGCCTCTCCTCAGGTGGTTGACGTATTGTATTGTATAACATGGTGTTGAATGTACAGAGAAAATTACGATGTGTTGAAGAATACATTGTCTATAATCCAATCATAGTAATACAAAATATTTATTTTCATAGCACGTTTTTCCGTTGGTTTATGGTCGGAGTTTCCTTTTAAGCAAATAATGCCTGTAATAGGAAACTCCATTCCTCAATCAATATATTGGATAATACTAATTACTAAAAAAATATTTGTTAATAAAATATAGTCAACGTATTTGTGTTTTAAGAGCAGTGGCGGCCCCGACTTACGCGTTGTAGGTTGTGGGTTCGAATACAGTCAGGCACATTACTTTGTGTAATTTATTTCATCACCACTGCTCTCAAAACGGTGAAGGAAAACATCGTGAGGAAACCGGCATGTCCTAGAACCAAAAATTCGAAGACGTGTGACATCCACCAACCCGCACTGGGCCCTCGTGGTGGATTACGGCCCACTCCCTCTCTCAGAGAGGAGGCCTGTGTCCCAGCAGTGGGAACATTTATAGGCCGATGATGATGATCTGTGTTTTGACGTTTTACGTCATATTACACAGGCAGAATTTCAGTAATTTAACACACTCCTCTTTGACAGCAGAACTAACGACACGGGTGGCTCTGTGGCTGAGCTATCGACTGATGCGCAGCGTTCCGCGGTGTCGATCCTCGCCACCTTTTTTTTTTAGCGTGGTAAAATCATCAAATGAGTCCTCCCACCCAGGGCAGGGCGGGAGGGACTGTCAGACTTGTACTGACTAAAATCCACGGTGTCCTTCAATAGCCCTTTATGTTGGGGTGCTAAGACAGGAAACCTCCACGTGCGCCCGTGGACTGGAGTTCCCTCTCGGATACGTCCGGGGGGAAGACCAGTTTTTCGGGCCGGTGCGCCCTGGGATGCGGGCAAAAACTCTTCTTAGGCACTGTGCCTAAGGGGTCTCTTTGCCCGTATGCGAATAGCCTGTCGGGTGGAGGCTCCAACGCGTGTCCCTCTGAATAGCAGAGGGCACAGCGGCGGAGCGGGCTTGCGGACGGTGAGTAATGGGTATGCTCGCCGTCCGACCAAGGACCAAGCCCGGGTCGGTGGCGCGTCGTGTTTCACGCGTCACCGACGGGGCCCCTTATGGGGCCAAATGCCTGCTGGGGTCGCGGATTTTTCTTAATCCAGGATACCGTGGCCCCGGAACGTAAAGGGCATCCGAAGGAACACGGGTGGATTTTAGTCAGTAAGAGTCTGACAGTCCCTTCCGCCCCACCCAGGGCGGGAGGACTCATTTGATGATTTTGCCACCCCAAAAAAAAAAAAAGCCTTTTATGTTCCAGGGTCACGGTAATGAGATAAGACCCCGGCAGGCTTTGGCCTCTAGAGGGGGGCCCCGTCATCTTGCTGACGCTCTTTGAGGCGCGTGTGGAAAACACGCGCCGTCGACCCGGGCATGGTCCATGGTCGGGCACCACCGCGGGTGGGGATCCTCTCCCACCTTGGAACAAATATTTAAATGTGAGAACTAGGTACAATTAGTTTTAAAAATGTTATAGGCATTAACGCATGCGTCGCGAATTTCAAAGCTTTTAATCCGGAGGTCGCAGGTTCAAATCACAGACACTTTTAACTTGTTACATTGTTCTCACATAATGTACCATCTGAAGATGAATGATGTAACAAAGGTTCTGTAATAATTTTGGCGATTGAAAAAGAGTGTCCATGGAGTTTCTTGCTCATTCTTCTCCATGAGATCTACGCATTAGAATGGGCATCTACAGTACTTTCACAGTTTTTATGTCTTGTGACTGGGACTGTAGCACCATAACTATTTTTGTACTAGTTTTATTTTGTCTTTTGACAATTCAAAAATGCCTGCAATTGGCCTAGTTGAAATAAATGATTTGATTTGAATATTTATATAAAAGTGAAGAGTGTGAAGATTCATATGATGACATTGATGATACGTAATTATGATACTTAGATGACCTCTCATAATTTTCCGACATCAATGCAACTAAAGCTTTAACTACATTCTAAAGTTTTACATTTACGTATTTTCCTTATAAATCCAAGAAATTATACCTGTTAAATAAATATTGAAGCGTTTACCCTGTTAAACACACACTACCGAGATTTGATGGCACGGGTGCAATGTCTAAGCGATTGGACTGCCAATACCTATACGCTTGCGTGTCGCGGGTTCTATTCCCGCACAAAACAAATATTTGTATGGTCTACAAGTACCTAGCTTTTTCCTACTCCTCCACTATTATTTTCTGATTTATTTCGTTGCAGGATCCAAGACAGGTAAACTCATTCTCCGGGACACGTCGAGCTTCATTGTCTCGGCGCTTTTCTGGTGGTTGCCACTGTTGATTCTGGCTTTCAGGAGTTGCAGTGGTTTGGGAATAGTGTGGCGGGTTTGCCCCAAATAAAAAAGTGGGTTCCGGGGCTGGCTGTTTGTATATGTGAATTCACATGTTTGTAAACGCACCCACGATACAGGAAAAATTCCTAGTGAGGGGCAATGTTTTTAAAAAAAAGTATTACTATGGTACGGGCGGAGCTGGCCTCCAGTGATCTCTTAGAAGGAATGATCATCCTATCGAATCGGTTAAGGCACGGCCCACCTGCCCCCCTCCCCCCCCCCCTTTTTCAGTAATGGCAAAGTTAATTTTAATTTTCTGCAATTTATCTAGATCTACACAAACTTCAAAAGAAAAGTTGCCATTCAGATTGTTCCTAATCATATACTCAATAAATACTGTAGTAGGTACTCAAGCCGGCATTTAATCCAATAGCGCCAATTAAACAATCAGCGTTATCATTTCGTCATAATCATTTATCAATGAAACTGCGCCCGCGCATATATTTTGTCCGAGGAATGCACGCCATCGTCTTGTAGTTGTGCTTCAGCCGTCGCGAGCGGCACACGTCTTTCGCGCGCTCCCGTTTCTAAGAAAACGTGGTCGAACGCGTGTTACAATCATGGTGAGTGAGCTCTTTTATAACATCGCGTGCAATTCCTTATATTGATGGGCGTGACTTATTAACCTTACGTCTGAACAAATTTATTTTTTTACGGCTGAAACTGTAAGTCCACGTGTCGAATGGAAACATAGAAATGTTACTAATCGTGTATTTTTTACGGTCATATTATATGGAGCATTTTTTTAAACATATGTGTAAGACATTAAAAAAAATATTTTGTAAGACATTACCAGTTGAATTCTAACTAGAAAAATATATTAAGCTAATATTCGTACCTATGTGCTTATCAAAAGTGTTACACTCTATACAGAATATTATGCAATGGTTGTAAAAATATATCAATTGGGTAAGTCAATGCAAACGTGTGCAAAAACACTCATATCGCGTAATTAGACGTACGTATATTAGATTTATACTTATATGTAATAAACACGAATAAAACAGGTTTCCTTGAAGACAAAAAAGTGCGGAATAAAATAAATTACGAGGTCAGGATTACTCATTCAATTATGCCTATATTTTTTTAGTATTTGCATTATTTCCTAACGTATGCATAAAACAATAAATAACAGTAGAGAAACCTTGGTATAAATTATCAAAAATAATCTTGTGTTAAAGTGAATAATAAAAAAGTGTGAAATAAAAAAAGACTTGCCTTCGCAAGTCAGTGACCGAAAATTTGGCATTTACCCATATTTGTATTTACCTACGAAGATATTACCTAATTATATCTACGTAGCTATAGTCAATGGTAATATTACTCCAACACTAATTAACATTTGTGAGTACGATTGTAGCAAAAAACAGGAGATCAATAAAACTTTCCTTATGGTTAAAAAAAACCCACAACTAGAGTAGTTTTTTTTACTAACTTTGCCCCACGCTTCAGTTTTTCCTGTAACATGGATGTAAATACAAAACATTTAAACTCACAAACACCCAGACGAAAAAACTACTTGTAGGTAAACTAAAACAAATACTGAGAGCCCTTATCACGAGTTTTCACTATTTTACTTTACAGCGTCTTTCCAGTATTTACAGCGTTTCTTGTATGGAAAAATGGAACAGCGCCTCTGGTGTACGAAGAAGGAACTAATTTTTTCCTTGAAATTAAATGTCAAAGTTCCAGTTTACGTCACAATGAAAACTCATGATAAGGCCTCAGTGCGGGAAACGGATCCGCGACACATTGCGCAGCACTCTGCCACTTTGCCGCCACTGCACCAACACAAACCGTGTCCCCTTCCTGTGTCTTTAATGCGATAACACAGAACACTTAATAAAAAAAATATTACTACAGGTAATTAGCATTAGCCTCGGAAAGCACGTAAAGCCGTTGGTCCCGACTGTCATTTGAAGATCTTTGATAGTCGTTACTGTTAGTCAGAAGCTCTGAAGTCTGACAACCAGTCTTACCATGGGTATCGTATGACCCATTTACTGGGTTGTGGAGGTCCGATAGGCAGTCGCTCCATGTAAAATACTGATATTCAGCTGCATCCGGTTTGACTGGAAGCCGACCCTAACATAGTTGGGAAAAGGCTCGGCAGACTACAGGTAATTAGCATTTAAATGATAAAAGATATTTATATCGATAAACACTTTTATAGACAAAAAGAAATTACTTTTTTATCTAAGTGAGGCCGGTGTGTCTCACCTGACTACTCTGAAGACACATCGGAATCGGAGGTTACAGTCTCTTTTAAAGTCCAAACATTGTTTTGTATTGGTAAGGTCATGCGAGGACCATGCAGGTGTCTGAGATGGTGAAGAAAGAACTACCCAGAATTGAGTGGACCTGTCCAATCAGGTAAAGCATTTGTCAGTTATCGTGTAGCTCGACTCAACTCACATACGTACACAAACAACCTGACTTTTTAATTCTTATGATAGGATTCTACTAAAATAGTGTGCGCAGATTTGTTCGCGCACTTCAGCAGTGCTCATAATAAGCTGCTATCGGAAGTCTCTAAGTCCACCGGCAGGGCCACGCGTAACTTTTGTACATTTTCACTGAATTTAGTTTAGCTCTGTGCGTACACAAATAACGAGTACACTACTCAGGTGTGCGCGTACAAAAGTATCCAGATGTGTGCGAACATTTAGTGCCACATACCGATGGAATCGCATGTTAAAACAACATTACAATCATCTGTTGAAATGCCTTGACAACAAATATCATTAGCTCGAAATACACAATTGGGACGAGACGAGATGAATCTGAATTGTCCACTTCTTAGAAAGGCCTCATCAAAAACAGAGAACAATTGTTTATGGTGTCATTGTGATGGACCACCAAGTTCAAGGATTCTAAAATAACATACATTACGAACAAATTATTCTATGTCTATTATTTACTCCAATGTTTCTCAAAGAGTGGAACCCATAGGTGATATGTGAGCGATTTTTGCGTGGGACCTGATAAGCAGAAAAATGGTTTTACCTAATTAGGTATATTATTTTTTTTATTTTTAATCAGGCTTCAAGGCCCATATAAAAATACTACAATACAATATTAGGTAAACCTAACACTTGTACCTATGTATGTTTCGAGAGATAAAACATGTATCTATTTTGCATGTTTTCTTTATTAGTTTGTATAACACGTTAAAAAGACGAGTAGTATAAGAAAAACTTTTAGAAAACTCAATAAATGTCAAACATAATAAACAAGTCTGAAACAATGTTAATGTGAATACACGAGTTTGGTACATGTTTTCGACAAGTTTCTTACAAACTTGTAGAAAAAAATGTTGATAAGTTTTTTACACGTGTAACGTTAACTTCTTTATCGACACCTAATCCTACCTGCTGGGGTCACGGCGCCTGTCTTATAAGGGCACCGTGGCTCTGGAACGCAAAAGGCATATGAACAAATAGTGTCGATTTTAGTCAGCACGAGTCTGTCAGTCCCTTTCGCTTCTCCCTTGGCGGGAGGACTCATTTGAGGATGGTCAATCCCAAAAAAAAGGTGTTGACCTTCTTTTACCTACCTTTCCGGACACAAACCTATAAAAGGTTTTTGAAAATGTACGGTTTTTCATCAAAATCCATAACACAAATCATTGTATTTCACCTTTATTAAAACTTTGTGTGCATGAAAAATTATAACTTCCACACACAGCGCTAATTTCTATTTTGTTTCGCAGTACTTATCAATTCTTTCATTTGTTATTCAGTCCACATTCTTTTTTTTTGTTTAACTTATAAATTCCACGTATTTTAATCTAATTGAAACTGTAAACTTCTTTTTATTATTCCAAAGATTACATAGTAATTGTCTATTTGACACTATTAACCAAGAATTCCAAAAAACTATTTGTTTAAAAATACTTTATTTTAGTCTCTAAAAGCCGATTAACTTTCAAAAAACAGTTTCATTTGAGTTTTAGGTAGACTAATGAAACTGCCCCACACTAGAAATTTATTCCTGTATCGTGGGTGCGTTTACAAACATAGAAACTCACATACACAAACACCCAGACCCGGAACAACTACTTGTAGGTCATACAAATATTTGTTCCATGCGGGAATCGAACCTGCGACACAGCAGTCACTGCGCAGCAGTCGATCGCTCAACAACTTGCCCACCGTGTCGTCATCAGTAATCATTTATCAATGATCATTGTGTTAACTAGTTGTTGACATCACAGTTATTGCCATACAACATCTATGGGAGAATCTCGATTCGACAGCTCATAAAAGTATTTTGTAATGTACTTATTAGATATTAATAGATTACTAATTTATTATCTACTAGAGGCCCCACCATGACTTTCACGTTTTTGTGACGTAAAGTAATCGAGAACTTTGACGTTTTAATTTGATGGAGAAAATTAGTTCTTCGTTCGTACACTGACACCCATACCTACTTAGTTGCCATTCCACCAATTCGCACAAAGCGCTTTCAATCTTCCTTCATAATGCGCACAGCAAAGGAGTGGAACTCCTTCCTGCGTCGGTGTCCCCGAACGCAACAACACGAATATCTTCAAAGTTAGAGTGAACAGTCTTCTTCTGGGTAATCTCGCTCCATCGTAGGCTTTGTCTCAGTCATCTTTGACCTGGATTAGAGTCAAGAGCAAACCAATCTCAAATAAAAAAAAATAACTAGAAGCGCTTTTTCAACTTGACACAAAATGAACGCAGTAAATACTTCAAGTCGCTGTAAATAATATTCAAAAATCATGTCATAAGGCCTATCCGCCTATGTTCATAGAGAACCATTGTACCTTACATAATTTTCATTGAATGAACATCTAAAATTGAAATCCTTAGATCCGCCCGACCGAGCCAAATATTGGTCAGGTTACTATATCATCATCATCATCATCATCTCAGCCATAGGACGTCCACTGCTGAACATAGGCCTCCCCTTTAGATCTCCACATATACCGGTTGGAAGCGACCTGCATCCAGCGTCTTCCGGCGACCTTACTATATCGTCGATAAAAAATAACCAATAGGTATGACGTGTGAAACGATGAACTCGAACTTCTCAGTAAAAACTTTTTGCGCAACATTGAGGAATGAATCAATTCTGACGATCTAAATATTTGTCCTTCCTCCAATGGTTTATTCCACTTTGTTCATCTGGGTGACAAAATGGACCATTTGATGTTCTCGTTTCACCTCGGGAAATTTCACCAAGTGAAATTAGTCCTTTTTAGGGTTCCGTAGCCAAATGGCAAAAACGGAACCCTTATAGATTCGTCATGTCTGTCTGTCTGTCCGTGTATGTCACAGCCACTTTTTGTCGAAAGTATAAGAGCTATCCTGTTGAAACTTGGTAGAAAGATGTATTATGTGAACCGCATTAGGATTTTCACACAAAAATCAAAACAAAACAAATTTTGAGGGTGCCCCCCATACTTAGAATTGAAACTCAAAAAAAATTTTTTCACCAAACCCATACGTGTGGGGTATCTATGAATAGGTCTTTAAAAATGATATTGAGGTTACTAACATCATTTTTTTCTAAACTGAACAGTTTGCGCGAGAGACACTTCCAAAGTGGTAAAAAGTGTGTGTCCCCCCCCGTAACTTCTAAAATAAGAGAATGATAAAACTAAAAAAAATATATAATGTAGACCTCAACCAAAACTACCAACGAAAATTGGTTTGGATGAGATACAGTTAGCAGTTTTTGAGATATAGTACATTTTCAAAAACAGCAAATATAACTTTGCCATTCATACAAATACTATGAAAAACAAAGTTATTTTTATTGTTTGTGTATATTACTTACTAATCTCAATATAATTATATCTCTAATCTATGCTTGCTGCTACGGAACCCTTCATGGGCGAGTCCAACTCGCACTTGGCCGGTTTTTTCATCTCGGAATGGAATAATGAAATTATTCTGCCGATACAAATCTTTGATTAAAATACCTCCTCTGGTTTATTCCACTTTGTAATATTTTATTCATCTTGTTGACTTTTATCACCGGGTGAAAAAAAATGAAAAAATCCCTCCTCCGCCCTCAAAGAATTTTTGAAGTATGTACGAGTAGGTACAAAAAGTATTCAAAACATGTACTGAGCCAACTCTTAACACACAGATAACATTAGATAACAGCACATTATCACAAACATCGTAAATATATAAAGATTATGTAGGTAGCTGTATATGCACATTAAGATAATTACGCTGAATGTGAACAATGTAATTTATTAAAATAATAGTCGAGATCTCGAGTTTCAAGATATTTACCTACTCATTTTGACAGGTGATGAGTACTTCTTGAACTTATTTATTTAATGCTACTATAATTATCAGATCTTTAGAGTCTGTTCATAAGTAGAAGTACCAACTTTTTATATTTTATTTTATTTATTTATTTATTTCTTCGAAGCTTTACCTCCATAAAGCCTCCTGCAGACACACGCGATTAATCGCGCGGGGCGACATGTCGCGGTCCATTCACAGTATTTTTAGAATGGAAATTAGCTTGGCTCGTTGTCGCAGCGCGATTAATCGCGTGTGTCTGCAGGAGGCTTAAAGCACTTTAAAGGTTTTTTTTAACAGTATTATTTTGATCTCTATGCATGCAAGTAAACTATTAAATAAAACGTACAGAAATAAACTTATGAATATTATATTATTTTAGAATCTGAGACAAAACCTGAGTAGCAAAAAACAATCCATTAACATACTTATAGTATTTCAATTACGAGTAAGATTTACAAAGGATATTAAATTAAAATTAAAACTAAAATACATTAATTAAACCTAAATATTTACAAAATAAAAAACTATGACATAAAACCAATTAAATAAATAACACTATTATAGAGCATCGAAAAACTCATCCTCAACGCTGTCAGCTGGTAATGTGCCCAAGAGACTGGCGGCGTTGCCTCTTTGTATGGCTATACTTAGCCTCTGACCAAGGTAAAAGCCAGCTCTTGGGTCACGGGAAGCGTCAACAAGTCTTTTAGAAATGTCTCTGAAGAGTCTGTGAGCACTTGGACCCCATGGCCCTATAGTTTCAACCCCAAACGGCTCAAAAATATAGTTACTACTTAGGTTACTATATTTACGCCGCTTGAGGTTTTCAGCAACCGCAGCAGCAGCGCCAGCTGAGCACGATGAACTTGGAAGATGGGATGGCGCAATTACGAGTAATATAAATATGAAAAAAATATGAGGAATCTATCATAGAAACCAAGTACCTAATCCATTAATAAAGCTACAATTTCGAACACAATATCTCTATACACCATATAGTTTATTGCCGTCAATATATCACTATCAATGCATAATATAATATACATGATATATGCCAGCATTGTATGGCACTGGCTGTCATCATCAGTCATCATATACGAGTATATTGTCATATAATACTATGCTGCAACTAAGGTTGCCAGGTGGCGGGAACCCACCAGGATTGTCCCGGAATGAGAGTAATCCCGTGGTACTACTAGATCTCTTGGTAGTACCAAGGGTAATTTTTTTTCCCGTGGTACTACTGGTTTTACAACGGGTAGTAAACGAAATAATATAATGTTCCGCACACAGAGAAATGTCTGGCTACTTACACGAGAATTTCTGGTTGCAACCGTGACAGCAAGACACACTAGTTGAGTTTACAACATTTCTAGTAATAAATACTAAGTCCTTGTTATCTCTACTACTTACTTAGTATTTATTACCAGAAATGTTGTAAAGTCAACTAGTGTGTCTTGCTGTCACGGTTGCAACCAGAAATTCTCGTATACATTTCTCTGCGTGCGGGTCACGGAATTGAGAAAAATGTCCCGGAATTTTCAAAATCATTATAGAGACAACAATTTAATGAGTAACTAAAGGCGCGTTTCCATTAGGCAAGTCTTGCATACAACTATGACGTCATATTCGCATGCAAGTAACTTAAATTGGAAACATGTTTTCGAGAGTGTGCAGGTTATACATACTTGCATAGTTCCCAATTAAGAAGGTTGACAGTTACTTGAAACAAAATGTAGGTATACAAGTTCAAACCACCTACTTAAAACTTGTAGCTTGTAGAGGAACAGTGTATAAGACGGGGTCGCGAAGTATAATGGGGACATTTACACTCTTTAGGCATACTTAACACAACACTAACGTAGTGCAAGCGCCATCAGGACGTCATTTGCAAGCGGCCATTAACAAATGGCGTCCTGTTGGCGCTTGCGCTACGTTAGTATTGTGTGAATTCCCATCATACATCGCGTCCCCGTCTTAAACACTGTTCCCCTACGCAAGTTTGTTCAAGTTGCAGTATAATGAAAACACACCTTTTTCAATAAAATAACCAAACAGACTGTCTGTCTGTCCATTGATAATGAAATGGATGAACTTCAGACAAGACTAAATAGTCACTTTTGCACAGGTTTTATTGAAATGCTTGGGAGATCCGATGGCCAAAAAATTATTTATAGAAGACCTTTTTTTTTGTCCCGAATTTAACGCCATCAAATCTGGCAACTCTAGCTGCAACCGAACCCAGCCATGGTGACACCTGAGCATCTCGGACATTATTTAATCGATTACGATGTTGACCTTGAGTTGTTAAACTGATACTTGAACTAAATTGATCGGAAGTAATCGCCATGAAGTCTACATCATTCAGAATGCCCGGTTACAAGTATACTTACAATGTAACTAAACGCAATCAACACATCTTAAACGGAGGTCAAGAGCGGTCACTGTCATTTTTCTTAGAAATTCAGACGCTCTCGAACTGTTCTGTTATTAATTATGTTCAATTTTATTGGTGAACATCATTCTCATCTCACTTTCATTGATTAGTAAAATGTTAACCGTTCGTTCGGTTACCCAATCTGATGCAAGGGTTAAGCCATACAAGATACTACTATATCTTTTATTGCTTAAAACTGTTTCAAAACCTCTTAAGGAGACTCAATGCTATCATATATAATACTATGATTAAAAATAAAAACATTTTGCCAACCGTTTTAATGGCTTTGTTAGTTGTAACTCAAAGTTTTCCTAAACTAGACGTTTACATGCCCGGGTCGACGGCGCGTTGTGTTCCACGCGCGCCTCAAATAGCGTCAGCATAATGACGGGGCCCCCTCTCTAGAGGGCCAAAGCCTGCCGGAGTCGCGGGACTTATTACCGTGACCCCGGAACATAAAGGGCTATTGAAGGACACAGTGGATTTTAGTCAGTACAAGTCTGACAGTCCCTCCCGCCCTGCCCGGGGTGGGAGGACTCATTTGATGATTTTACCACGCTAAAAAAAAAACTAGACGTATAAGGAAAATCTATGGGTCCATTTCATCGAAAGGGTTTTTAAAACCTGCGAGATGTATTATTGACAGACTATGTTTGTTATGCATGTAAAAACTTTATCAACAACTGTAACGGCTAATCATTTATTTGTTTGTTTTTTTACAAAAAAACCTTTGCACCTTGAATATCTTCTGTAACGTGGTAAGTTTACAAACATTCAAACTCACATACCTACATAAACTGCTAGCGGAAGAATAGAATAATGATAGAATGTAGGTACTGGTGCATCCACACCGCCGGTAACATTTGTGTAGCAACAAAAGGCAACACGGTAACATTCGGTAACTTTTGTGGCTCCTTGTTACTATTTGTTGATTGTTACTTACCCGTGCATCCACACCGCAGTAATCCGACAACAAAAAGTTACTAAGTGTTGCCGTGTTACTGTAAATCGAGTAACGTTGTTCGACAATCGGTAACATTGTTAGATAATGGGGATAACATTGTTACCGAATGTTGAGCAACGTTACTCGACTTACAGTAACACGTCAACACTTAGTAACATTAATAACATTTTGTTGGCGGATGTTACCGAATGTTGAGCAACGTTACTCGACTTACAGTAACACGTCAACTCTTAGTAACATTAAATAACATTTGGTTGGCTGATGTTACCTTACAATTAGTAACATTTGGAAACGTTGAGCTACAAATGTTACCGGCGGTGTGGATGCACCTTACAAAGATTTCTATCGCCCTAAGCATAGCGATGTTTAAAAAGTAGAAAAAAAATGTTTCTCTGCGTACAGGAAGTGCCATAACCAGGCAAAAAAAATGTACAAATATAACTTGGTCTATTCCTGATATTAGAATAGAGATAGATTTATGCTACGCGTGCTGGTTTCAATTAACATAGAATGTTTCCGTAAGATGTGTTCGTTAAAGTTTCCATCGACACTGTAAAGCGGTTGCGTTCCCAATGTTGTCACCTTCACAGATTTAAGCCTCCATATGTGAGACCAGGAGACCCTTTTTTGTGGCTTTTGCGGGAAACGGGCCCGAAAGGCACACGTTTGACACCTTCCTTTTTCCATTTTGTTACTTTTTTTCCACACCGTGATTTTTCCTGTGGCGCAGATCCGTTTTACTCATATTTTCCGCCACAGTGAATATTTAATCTTACTTTGTGTCTGTAGAGTAGTTTATTTCGTTGTTGTTTTTTTTTATAAATTAGTAAAATTTTTGTTAAAAAAATATGGAACAAGTCACGATTTTGCCATTATCAAATTCATCACATTGTAGCTTCCAACAGTGTTCTAAGAAACCTTAGAAAATTGCTATGTATTTTTCAATTTATTTATAGATGAATGAACAAAAAATAAACACTAAAACAAGTTCATAAAACATGATAATGAATACTACCATAAAAAGAAATAATTACTGGCTGTTAGAATAACTACCTAATTAAATAAAAACTGATCTTTATTGTTCATCGATCGAACAGACATCGTTGTTGATGAACCGAGGAGCTACAAATCACGAGTATAATATTAATAAAAAAAACAACCTTCGCAAATCTTCAAGGAAACCTTTATTTTTAAACATTGAAATAAAGGCTGACTTACACAAGATCAATATATGTATAATACGAGTATAATGGAATACCGAAAAATAGCTTAATGTGTCAATTTTGGTGTTCAGTATATTCATTGAACACCAAAATTGACAGATTGAGCTATTTTTCAATGTTATTAATTTTATGGGAATACATCAAACAACAAATAAAATACACACAAAGTCATAATTATTTCTATTCTTGTTTAGGTGCTTCGTAAAGTAAAACAACTGTATTTTTACTCACACGTATATCATAGCTATATAATGTTCTTTTGATTGATTAGGTTTAAGTTTATCTGAGCAGCATCAGGTCTACTTATTTTTTTTAATATCGTTTTACATAGTTTTTTCCCCAATAATCACTCATCGCAAATAAACTAAACATTATCGTGTAAGTCACTAGTAACATCGTGATCGTGTGCTTCTGCCTTTACTCTTTATACTACTTACGTCTGTTTTGCTACGCTTAGCGCTCATTAAGTGTAACAAAATGGAATCCAAGCAAAAAAATGTTAACAAATGATTTTCGAATAACTAATGAAAAAAATACCTATCATTAAAATGTAGTTCGTGCATGACTTGAACGTTTTTGTGGGAAGACGTGGTTTTATTTTTTAATGAGACTGGGATTTCTTTTGGCCTCAATTTAGGTAAGAAGCAAATACTTATGGAGCGAGCTCACTCAGAATGTACTGAAACTCCTGCGCACCGCTGGGAAAGAGACAGAGCTATACAAACAAGTCGCCTATCGCCATCTCGTTCCCTGAGCGTATCTACTCTCGCTATAAGACGGTAGGCCACCTGGTAACTTATGGTGCCTTTGCCTAGAGTGGACCGCTAGGAGGTCACTGTTCTCTAGCTAGACTGAGCGGCTACCTTGATGAGATTTAGCGAGGATCGATTTGAAATTTGCATGCAATAAATAGACGATGATAATACATTGTTAGCTGGATATTTTTTAATAAACATCACGTTTTCACGCCTGCACCCAATAAAATTAGTTAAAAACTCACTTCCGCCTAGCATTCGTGATCTAAAATCCATTTCACTATTTAAACTTAGAGTGAAAGAGCATTACTTTTCCTCTCTTCTGTGATATACTTATATATATATATATATATATATATATATATATATATATATTTATTTATATGTGTATTTGTATATTTATATATTATAGTATTTGGTATGTATTTGCTTTTGTAGTAATATTACTTTATGTTATAAACTTAGGTTAAGATATTCACATAGACATTAAGCTTTTTATTCTTGTTACACACTATTGTCTACATTTCTTTCTCATTTCTCCTGTAGAGGGTCTGCTGGCAGAAATTTCTAAAGAAATAAGCAGTACCTTTGTACTTTAGTATTATAATTTAATTTCCTGTAAATTAATTGTGTGTACATAAATAGTTAAATAAATAAATAAATAAATACCATCTTCTAAAACAAACAAAAAATGTTAAAATTCTTTGGGAAGTCGGTGACAATGTAAGTTATTTTATGGTTAGAATCACTTTCAAACAAGTTCACAATGACTAGCTCTTACCATAGATCAGTCAGTTCGGTAAGGATAAAGATAGATCGACGCTAAATAGATGCGACAGACAGCGCGGCTATATTTAAAACAATTGAATGCTAAGAAAAGGAATCTGTCGCGTCGCCTACTGTCTGGAATAACTATGCGTTACTGAACAGAGGTTACCGTAGTAGTTAAGATATTATTTGTTAAACAAGTGGTTGTTTAAACAGCCTAAAAGTCATTTAATGGTAAGAGTTTCTTTCTATAATTGGTTATAAATAAATACCTACTAACAATTAAGATTTCAGATATTTAGAAATTCTAAATTATTAGGTATTATACTACAATTTATTGATAATAAATAAAAGTAAATGTGTTTGTTGTAATTCATAATATTTTTAGTGGCTAAAATTCCGCTAGGTACGTCACTTTTCCATTTCAACAACAAAACAAAATAGCATCACAAAAGTGCCGTTCTGCACTATTTTAATGGACTTTGAAATAATAATCAACAATAGACAGAAAAAAATATCTTCTGTGTAAAAAATTAGAACATGAAATCAAGGTCTAAACTGATCGGCAAAAATGACTAAACTAACCAGTATTTTGATTAAAGCAACATGACTTGACCCCTTGATCTTTAATTAACAACGGCAATAAACATTTAAGATCTTAATTAATTTGATGAGGTTTTTAATCAATTATATTGGGCAATTAATTAAATACGTTGTCTGAAGACTAAAACATTGATTAAAGTTGTATTAGGCCTTCATTCTGATTGCAGAACGCAATCAGGTCGTGACGTAACCAAAGCGATCATCACGCGAGCACGCGACTGTCGATATAATTTTGTCCAGTGTGATGACAGAAGGACACCTACCGGTTTTTCGAACAAATCTTACTTTCTACTAATGTTGTAAGTATAGTGATAATTTTGTGCCCCTGGCTGGAGGCCTAAAGTCAAACAAGACAAGTAAGGCATCAGCTCATAAAAAATGAGCCTGATAGCAATCCTGATAGTTTTGTTTAGAACACGGCTCGCCCGAACTTCACACAGGTTTAAATTTTTCGACCTACCCGGTGGACTTTCCAAAAATTTTCTTACAAGCAAATGACGTGACGACAATAAACACAACAAGAGAAGATTTATCCAGTTTGGTGTAGTTGTTTAGAAGTTTTGCGCGTACAGACAGACTTAAGGAAAAAAAAGAAAGATGCATACAACTTGAAATAAGCGTTTACTGCCAAGTTTAACCTCCTTTTCGTTCCTCAAGCCTGGCAAAATTGTCATTCGGTTATTCCATTAGGAAAGTGCAGTGGCAATCGAGGAAAAATATCCGTAAACATTGAACGCAAATAGGTATTTAGTGTTGCGAGACTGTTGATACCTCGACCCTGGACTAGTGAACTGGTCGTAAGTAAGAGTAGAGGTCCTGGGATCGATTTTCAAATCAGTCATTAGTATTATTGGGCTTTTTTAAACGTAGGACTCAGTTAAGGTAGCAACCGATCATGATTCAATAGGTGCGTCCACACAGAGCGCGCAGCCTCGCGAGGCATTTGGCTGCGCGAGGAAACTGACAAGCGAGGCTGCTCACTTTATGTGGACGCGTCTATTGTTTTTCGACCGAGACACAAAACAATATACGCGAGCAAAACAAAAGCCGACACTGGATGGCTCGGGCGCTCGGCCGCTCGACCGCGGCAGCGCTGTCACTTGCCTCGCCTGAGACACGTCCACACCAACGGAGTTGCTTCGCGAGGAAAATGTCTCGCGAGGCTGCGAGCTCTGTGGGGACGCACCTATAGTATAGATAATATTACGAGTAATTTATATAAAATCAAACTAAAAAACTACAGCATAATCTTCATAAACTGGTTATAAAGTATTTGCTTCACGTATTAGATTTTAAACGGATAATTCCTCTTAACGGACGGCAACACATAGTTCCTAGAATCTACCTTCCGATCTCATGCATCGTATTTCTTAGCTAGCCCGTCGTTAAACCTGTCGATGCAATAATGCACATAAGGGAGGACGTAGGGAGTGCCCACCCTCCTCCCCCCTAGCCCCCCTTTCTTCATATGACGTCATCTACCTACGTTGCCTAGCAACCGGATAGGATGTCAAAGCCATTCCTTTGACGGCGTACCTGTAAGCTTGGTCAGGGGTGGCAAACCTTTACGGACCATCGTTCCATTTTTGTAAAGAAGTGTCTAATGAGGCCACAGATGTGACATCCAATTATTTTGACGTATTTATCATTGCGAGAATAGAAAAACAATACTATCAACTTAGCGGTTCCCTCGTCTAAACCTACCGTGATAACTCAGTGCGTAAAGTGGAGTTTATTTTTATGGTGAATCCATCAAAAGAGTCCCCCGCCTTGGGTGGAGCAGGAGAGAAAGGACTACTAACGAAAAAACCATCCCGTTCATTTAATTTCCCTTTGTTTTCCAGGATCAGGTTACTTTTACAGACGGTTCTGCGATCCGTAAAGTAAGCTTAGTTATCCGTAAAGTTAGCCGAATGGTGGCGTGCTCAAAATATTTTGTCGCGTGCCATCAATAGCACGCATGCCAATGATTCGCCATCCCTGAGCTAGGACGTTGCATAAAGGTAGATTTTGTAATAAAATGGAAGCTTGGAAAATAAGTCACGTTGTTGCTTATTTCTTCTTGTTGTTGCATTTTATGTTGGCCCTTTATTGCTTTGTCCCTTCATTACATTGTAAATGTTTAGTCTTAATAGACTCAATTTTCAGTAGAACGTTTCCGAAATATGTTATTTAATATGATGTTTGTTTTCTTATAGCCATATACCTACTTACCTAAAACAATTCAGGGGCTTCATAAAAACTGTTGTTTGAACCATAAGTACTTTCAGCCTATGCCAGATTGATACCTATAGCCTTACTACAAAAGTTGAACATCTATTAAACAGTTGTCTTTTCTTACGAAATGGAATTTATTTCCCGTTGACAATGTTGTTTGCAACCGTAAGTACTTTCAGCCCATGAAAGATTGATACAGCCTTACTACAAGAAGTTAAACATCTGTTAAACACTTGTCTGAAAAAAGTGTAACTACAAAACGGACCTTACACTTTTTTTAGACAAGGTTATCTAAAAAAGTGTAACTACAATATTCATATAAAAGTAGACAACATAAACCGTATATCAAATCCAAGATATTCCCATTTCCCCCAACAATTCTCATACTGACAAACACAGGCAGTAGATTTTCTCCTCTATATACCTAAGTATAGGTACATGTGTATATAGAGGCCTCCAATTACACAGATCACTTTGTAACGTCTTCCGAGATCATTATATACACGTACGTAAATACATAGGCGTATATATACGTACATAGGCTAGATATGTATATTGTGTTGCTGAAAGCGTCTTCTGCAATTGATCGGTCTCTTTGTTGAATCATCAAAGGAGACCGCCATTGTTTCTATGGATTTATCAATCTTGTGAACATGTAACGTTTTCTGTGTAGAATAAAGTGTAGTCTATGTTTGATGTAAAGTTTAGATAAAACTCAAAAATCGTGCCCTTAAAAATGTTATAGGTACCTACATACCTAATTATTAATAATTTAATATTTTTTTAACAAATATTATATTTATTTTTTTATTTTTTTTTCAACTTGAAAAAAGCAAAAAATAATATCCAACCACGGGTGTATAAAGATCACAAAACAGTTATTATTATTATTATATTGTTAGAAATAGTAACACTTATTTTCTATCTGTATAATTTTATTAATCCCTAATCCCTCGTATTAACATCCAAGATCGATGCATCTTACCTAGCTCAACTGACCTAGTTACTATACTAGCTTACTATACTAACCTACTATACTTGCTACTCGACTTCCAACCGGTCGCTTAATGCTGCTTCTGGTGGAAATCGATTTTAAATTGGAACTGACCGAGATCAGATTTAATAATGTTGCAACATTTTCGAATAAAACTGGTACCGTATCGAAAATGTCGGATGTTTTGTATTTTTCCTTGTAGCATATTATTATAACATCGATACTGTGAAGGTTTTACTTCACAGTAAATCTAAAAAAGATACAGGCTGTAGTAATTATACTACTGATCGTGCGAGCGTTCTCACCTCTCAAATTGATTTAATATTTAAAGAAACTTTTTCAAAAAAATGTAACCGCCTTCAAAAACAACCACAAAAAAGGGTAAAATAACCTGCAACATAACTTTTCTTTCAGAAGTCGGTGTCTTTATTTTTTTTTTCATTTCATTGTCTTTTTTGCCACAATTTTTTTTTTTTATTTTACTCTTTTTAGTTTGAATATTCAACTCAAATTCTTGTCAAATAAATAATTTTCTTACATGTATGTGCACTAAAATTTTGTAATCCGTAGCACCGGTAACAACATCGCTCAAGTGCACAATAAGCTAATAAAATTCCCTATCTCAAAAACTACTGAACCGATTTTGATGAAACTTGCAGTATTCCGTAAGTTAAACAATACTTAATACAACAAAAAAAGAATTACTTAAATCGGACTTGTAGTTCCGGAGATATGCGAACACAAATTAAATCAGTCGATGCCTACTCCAAGCCGTTGAGAAGTTGTACCTTCCATCATCAGCTCATCCACCTGAGATGATGATTATCAGATGCAAATACTTGAACAGCTTTAGAAAATATATGAAAATGGTAATATGTGCCTATAGAATTTGAAGGTTGCCCTCGATTTCCCTGGGATCCCATCATCAGATCCTGACCTGATGATCATGGGACCACTTGGGACCCTTTCAAACGTTTCAGGCGTCTTCGAGAAATCGGGGAACATACATAAAAAAAAAAGATTCCGACGAAATGACCTCCTCCCGTTGAAAGAAGAAAATTGTCAGTTGTATTTATGATTCGCGGCTTGAAAGGATCAAGCCTAACTTGCAAGCTGCAGCTTGCAGATTTTTTGCGAAAAGAAAAATTTGACTGCAAGCAGGACTCAAACCTGCATCCTTCTGGAAGTACTCTCTCTCTGGAAGTACTCTATTCCAGAAGCCTTGCCAACTAGTCTATCGTCGCGGTCCTGCCCGGCAAGGTTGAAGTTTAGGTGTCGGAGACTTGCGTTCGCCTTTGTTACGAAGAGGTTAAGATTCCACCGACATAATATTATATGACACAGATTCTGATCTTGAGAAGTGAGAACAGTGTCACGTTCATAATCCAATTTCTTCGGATCACAATCAATCCAACTTCTCATAGACTTTTCTCCGTAGAAATGACAATGAAACCGGTAATCGTACTTTCCTTATTTGTTATCTCGAACGGCTACAGTCTTGTTAAATAGGACATTATTGGCTTTGACTTTAAAGTTCTAAACTTCGTCTTTGATCATGAGAAAATTGAAGTTACGTTTCTTTATTGACATCTTGAAAGTAGTGCCTTTTGTGGTGTGTAAAATCATAGAATGAGTCCTCCCACCCAGGGCAGAATGGGCCCTCCCATTCTGCCCTGGGTGGGAGGACTGTCAGACTTGTACATCTGACTAAAATCCACGGTGATCCTTCGATATTTACATTCCTAGGTCACGATTACCTACCACCCTGTTCATTCGTTTGCCTTTTGCATTACAGGGCCGCAGTAAAATTTTCAACAGTAGTATTTATTATATTATTATTATTATTTCCTTTATTCATTATCTTTCATATTTTATACATTTTTAAATATTATTACAAAAAAAAAAAACATTTAAAAATATATAAAATAGGTGCCCACCAGCATCGGGAACAGGGTCCAAGCTGCCGGTGGTTAGGGCTCCAGAGAGAGGAACCTCCTCACTATGCGCGCCGTGTCCAAGAGAACTGCTTTCTGTATCAAGCCCTTGAGCCAACTGCACAATGAGAGCCTCTTAAGATGTTGGTCGAGGCTCTTCGCAATTAGTCCATTGACCGTAACGACTATCGGTACAATGACTGCTGAGTCCACGTCCCACATATCGACAATCTCGTGTGCTAAATCAAGATACTTGATTTTTTTATCATTTTCAGCTTTCACGAGATTCTCGTCATGAGGGACGGTGATGTCAACAATCATTGCACGGGGCTCTCGGCGATCTACCACCACTATATCAGGCTTATTGGCTACAATAGTCCTGTCAGTGATGATAGATTGATCCCAATACAATATGGCATGACCGTTTTCAAGAACTGGGTCGGGCACATACCTGTAGTATGGTACTTCAGAATCCACAAGGTTGTACTGCAGGGCAAGTTGCTGGTGGATAATCCTAGCTACTAGATTGTGTCTGTGCAAGTACTCGCCGTTAGCAAGACGAGAACAACCGGAAATTATTATTATTATTAAATGTGATATGATTAAAAATCTGTATTTAAAGTTTTCTTTTTCATTTATTATCTCAAGACCGATTTTAACGAACCCTTCTTATAAAAGATAATTAAACTAAATCTAGAAATTTAAAAATAAATAAAACTAAATATTTACAACAAAATACTAAATTTAAACTAAAACTAAGAAAAATACCTAATTACACAAAAAAAAAAACACAAAAAGGGCATAGACACTCAGGCGTCAAAGTACTCCTCGCATCGCTGTCATCTGGAAACGTGCCCAGAAGACTGGCAGCATTGCATTCTTTTATTTCAAAATTCAAACATAAGCGCACTGTAGAACATCTTCTAGAATAAGTTATGAATATAAATACTTATAAGCAATATCTCTAGTGTTGAAACCAGCATATAGATATTCCCGAACTAATCAGCATTACAACAACAATGAAATCAATATCCAATTATGTCTAATAAACAATAATCGCGAAGGAAAATCGAGTGGCCAGTATTAATAATTGTGTTGCATACTCGTAATAAAATGGCCGCCCACGAACACCGCAGATACCTACCTTCAAAGTACAACGCACTGGATTGTATAATGAACTTAATAACAATAAAACAAATAATTGAACCAGAATTTAATTATAAAAATGATGGTCCAACGTATTTCTCAATTCTGCGCATATTCCAATATTTTCAATTGATACGAAAATTTAATAAAGCCTTCAGGGAAAATTCATTAAAAAAAAATAACCTGCGTCTCGTTCAATGAAATGTTTGCTATTGACTGTTTTGGCGAATTCCCGTTTTCCATTGACCTCGTTGAATCAAAATATTGGAAAATCAGTCGCGGGCTTAAATCCGGGTTTTGTGTTACAAATGGAAAATGAAATATGCTTTAATTATGTACCTGGAAAATGCCACGCCCCGCGGCTGTGGAAGCGTATACAGTTTTCCATTTCCAGTGATTGCAAAAAGTACCTATCTACTGGTTCATTTACTTTTTTAATGTAAGTGCTTTGTTTATCTGTCTGTTTTCCAGTATAGTAAAGAAAATGCATTATGACAAAGAATTAATTAAGTTCTTTAAAGAAATTATGCAGATAAAAATTGAACAGAGCTTCTTCTCAAAGGAGTCGAGGTTCTCAATTCACCGATTTCTCCGAGGTTTCTGGTCCGATTTATATGATTCTTTTTTTGTTCGATGCAGTATACCTACTGGATCGAATATTTATATTTGGTCGCATAAAAGTTTCATTTGGATTGGCTAAATAATTTTTATTTTATGAGCATTTTTCACTTATTCTTCTAATATTTCATTACGGGATCCAAAATTCGAGTGGGTACGCATGTAATAGTACATTGTTATCCAAGGCGTGAAAGTTACTTATTTACGTCCCGAGACGGGGTTTGGCGCCCGTAACGTAGTGAGGGCGCTAATAGTTCGAGGGACTAAATAAGTAATTTACCCGAGGTAAACACTGTGCTTTTCATTACGAATACGAGGAAAGTAAAATTAACAACTTATATTTTAGCTAAAGAAAAAATGAGTGTAGATCGGATTGTCATTTTGCCGCTTGTTTTTTTTTTTAATTTTTGTGCTGTGGTCGTCCAGCTATACAGCCAGGATTTTTCATGTTCATTATTTAAAAATTGGCAAAGATTTTGTCGAAATCTGTATTATTTTAGAGATAAGATAAGATAAGATAATCATTTATTTGCCCAAACATGAGTACAATGCATTCATAACAAATTGTTAGCCTGCAAGAGATGTCATCAAGTAAAATAGATCGTCATGTTTGCCAGACAATGGCATGCAAATATTAGTAAATCAGAAAACAATGATACGCATGATAGCAGAACAAAAAATATCAAAAAATATTATTATTATGCAGGTCAATATTTAAAAATGACTGATAATTAAAATATGTCAAATAATTAAAAAAACAAAAACAACAAAAACATAATTTCATCACATTTCATATCAATCAATAAGCAAATAATTTAAAAATGTCAAATAATTTAAAAACCTACAAAACATGTCATTTAATTTATGTAATAAAATAGTTAATTCAAATAATCTAAATATGGCAGATAATTTCAACATGTCAAAACATTTCAATAAAATTAACACACACAAAAATATTTTAAAGTCTAAAAATGTCATTTAATATACATAACAAAATAATTCAAATCGGTAACAATAAACTAAAAATTGCAGATAATTTCAACATGTTAAAACATTGCAATAGAATTAACACATACACAAACAATTGTTAGACTATATTATCCAAAAATGTATCCGTCATGAAATCATTTACACTGTAGTAGCATTGGTCTGTTAATAAATTTCGAATCTTATTCTTAAATATATTTGTGGTCAAGGTTTTGTAAGACTGAGGTATTTTGTTATAAATCTTAGGGGCCATACCAAACAAGCTTTTCGACATCAACACAGTTTTTGCTGGGTGCAGGCAAAGTTGGCTATTATCGCGTCTGTTGCGTGGGAACGCGTCAGATAGTCGTGGAAATAATTGGGGAGATAGATAGATAAGAGTAATAGTTGAAACTAAATTATTTTATAGTCTTTATTTAAATGCTTAATACTTAACTTTATGTTATTTTAATTTTAAATCGCTCTGTAATTTCGTGGCTGTATAAAAAGTTTGAACATGGTTCAATAGAAATGTCAAAATAGAACTAGTTTTTTTTTTCTAAAATTTGGCAGCTGTCAGTTGAAAGCGATTTTCCCTAGGGCGGCAATGGATAACTTTCAAACGGCTAATCAGACATGTAATGACCTACTTTCAGAGTATGAGTAATGAAAAAGAATTTAGTATACCTATGGCAAAAATTTGACTTGAATATTTGAAAAAAAAAAAGTTAAAATAAAATTAATATAAAAAATAACCACAAAAAAAAAGTGTAAAATAACTTAAAAACTTTTTTCTCGGAATTCGCTGGCAAAAAAAAATATTTTCAGTCATAGCAATAAAATTCGCTTGCCTTGTGTTATTAAAGGTATTACTTAGCTAACGTCATTCAAAATGCTTACTAACCTATAAGCCGTAAAACGGAATGCACACGAAACTAATATTGGCATAAGTAAGACTAAGTCAAAATGCTTTTACGTTCAGAAGGTTTATTAAAAACTAGCCTTTTCCTTCGGTTTTACCCGCTACTCGTCTCCTTGGGCGAAGCTTGATGTTATACTGCCTATAGCCTTCCTTGATAAATGAACTATCCGACACATTTTTTTTTTTATATCAAAACGGCTGTTACTGAGATAAGCCCCTAAACCAAACAAACAGAGAAAATCTTCAGCATTTTTTTATTGTAGTAAAATCATCAAATTAGTCCTCCCGCCTATGGAGGAGCAGAATGGAATTTCAGACTCGTGTTGACTAAAGCTTTATTTATTTATTTAAGCCTCCTGCAGACACACGCGATGAATCGCGCTGCGACAACGAGCCAAGCTAATTTCTACTCTAAAAATACATAAATGCGAATGGACTGCGACATGTAGATAACTACCAACTATTAAATTAATTGTAATAAAAGGAAACAATATTTATCAATAACAATAGAAAATCAACAATTTTCAACATTTTACGCTACGCACAAATACAAGATACGATAAATAACAATGACTAACTCACTAATCTAATTTATACACAGATATAAACAGGAAAATATTTAAATAGGAAAAAAAAAGTACAAAGGCACTGCTTATTTCTAAAAGAAATTTCTTCCAGCAGACCTGAGAGAGGAGAATTTGAGGTAGAAGATAAAGTGTATAACTAATAAAGTGTAAAAACTTAATATTAGAAAAAAACATCACATGTTTTTTTCCATAGATCATTTTTCGTAAAAATTTCATTACAAAGGGCGAATTTGAAAAGATGTAGTCTAGAAATGAAGCATAATTATACTATATAAAGCTCGATTACCACTCACTGACTGACATAATTGTTCTCCCAGATGGTGAAGGGGAAGGTGGGTATATTTTGGCAGATTCGTAAACAAGCAACTCTCGTGAGTATGGGAAAAATCCCAAACCTCCCCTTTTCGCCCCCCCTCTCCCCCCTCCACGGCGTATCTCGGAAACTAAGAGACCAGTGTTTTGTTTTTTTACGGATTCGTATAGAGGAGGCTCGGAAAAGTAAAAACCATTTTTCAAAGTTCCCCCCTCCCTTGCCCCCTTCTCCCCCCCTTAGGCGGATCATGGAAGTTAACAGACTTGCAACATTTTTTTTTTCAGATTCATATCAAGGGGCCCAGAGTTGGTCAAAATCATTTTTCCAAACTCCCCCATCTCCCCCTCTTCACCCCTCCCCCATCGTATCTCGGAAACTAAGAGACGCGTGTTTTGTTTTTTTACGGATTCGTATAGAGGAGGCTCGGAAAAGTAAAAACCATTTTTCAAAGATCTCCCCCCTTGCCCCCCTTCTCCCCCCTTTGGGCGGATCTCGGAAGTTAAAAGACTTGGCACAATTTTTTTTTCAGATTCATATCAAGGGTTGATCAAAATCATTTTTCAAAAGTCCCCTCTCTCCCCCCCCTTCACCCCTCTCCCCATCGTATCTCGGAAACTAGGTAAGCGAAGCGTAGCGTAGCGTAGGGATAAGGTCACGATAGCTTTCCGGTGGTAGGTAGGTCCTGAGTGGAGCGAACCTGCGAGACCGAGTGGAGCGAAGGGGGGAGGTGGCGAGCGAAGCGAGCCGGCGACCTCTGTAGCGTAACGAAGGTTGAGTGGGTGAAGCGTAACTCAGGGGTGACGGACAGCAAACTTTCAAGTAACTCTCATGAGAAGGGCAAAAGTACCAAGCCTCCCCTTTTTGGCCTCCCCCCCTCCCAATCGTATCTCAGAAACTGAGAATCAAAACACGGGTCCGTGTTTTGTTTGTTTTTAAGGATTCGTATAGAGGAGGCTCGTAAAAGTAAAAACCATTTTTCAAAGTCCCCCCCCCCCCTTTAGGCGGATCTCAGAAATTAAAAGACTTGGCAATTTTTTTTTTCAGATTCATATTTAGGGTTGATCAAAATCATTTCTCAAAAGTCCCTCTCTCCCCCCCTTCACCCCTCTCCCCCCCTTCACCCCTCTCCCCATCGTATCTCGGAAACTAGGTAGCGGTAAAGCGAAGCGTAGCGTAGCGTAGGGATAAGGTCACGATAGCTTTCCGGTGGTAGGTAGATTCTGAGTGGAGCGAACCTGCGAGACCGAGTGGAGCGAAGGGGGAGGTGGCGAGCGAAGCGAGCCGGCGACCTCTGTAGCGTAACGAAGGTTGAGTGGGTGAAGCGTAACTCAGGGGTGACGACAAGCAAACTTACAAGTAACGAGTGGGGGAAACGTGCCAAACCCCCCTTTTTGCACCCCACCCCCCTCCCTATAGTATCTCGGAAACTGAGAGACCCGTGTTTTGTTTGTTTTTATGGATTTGTATAGAGGAGGCTCGGAAAAGTAAAAACCACTTTTCAAAGTCCCCCCTTGCCCCCCTTCTCCCCCCTTTAGGCGGATCTCGGAAGTTAACAAACTTGCAACTTTTTTTTTTCAGATTCATATCAAGGGGCACAGAGTTGGTCAAAATGATTTTTCAAAACTCCCCCCTCTCCCCCTGTTCACGCCTCCCCCCATCGTATCTCGGAAACTAGGTCGCAGTAAAATGAAGCGTAGCGTAGCGTTAGGATAAGGTCACTATAGTTTTCCGATGGAGGTAAGTCTTGAGTGGAGCGAACCTACGAGACCGAGTGGAGCGAAGGGCGGTGGCGAGCGAAGCGAGCCGGCGACCTCCATAGCTTAACGAAGGTTGAGTGGGTGAAGCGTAACTAAGGGGTGACGGACAGCAAACTTACAAGTAACTTTCACGAGTGGGGGAAACGTGCCAAACCCTCCTTTTTGGCCTCCCCTTTTTAGCCTCCCCCCCCTCCCAATCGTATCTCAGAAACTAAGAGACCCGTGTTTTGTTGTTTTTACGGATTCGTATAGAGGAGGCTCGGAAAAGTAGAAACCATATAAAGATAAGGATAATGATAAGGATAAGGATAAGGATAAGGATAAGGATAAGGATAAGGATAAGGATAAGGATAAGGATAAAGATAAAGATAAAGATAAAGATAAAGATAAAGATAAAGATAAAGATAAAGATAAAGATAAAGATAAAGATAAAGATAAAGATAAAGATAAAGATAAAGATAAAGATAAAGATAAAGATAAAGATAAAGATAAAGATAAAGATAAAGATAAAGATAAAGATAAAGATAAAGATAAAGATAAAGATAAAGATAAAGATAAAGATAAAGATAAAGATAAAGATAAAGATAAAGATAAAGATAAAGATAAAGATAAAGATAAAGATAAAGATAAAGATAAAGATAAAGATAAAGATAAAGATAAAGATAAAGATAAAGATAAAGATAAAGATAAAGATAAAGATAAAGATAAAGATAAAGATAAAGATAAAGATAAAGATAAAGATAAAGATAAAGATAAAGATAAAGATAAAGATAAAGATAAAGATAAAGATAAAGATAAAGATAAAGATAAAGATAAAGATAAAGATAAAGATAAAGATAAAGATAAAGATAAAGATAAAGATAAAGATAAAGATAAAGATAAAGATAAAGATAAAGATAAAGATAAAGATAAAGATAAAGATAAAGATAAAGATAAAGATAAAGATAAAGATAAAGATAAAGATAAAGATAAAGGGTATACTTGTAACCGACTTCCTACAAAAAAGTTCAAAATAACCTACAAAAAAACTTTTCTTTCGAAAGTCGGTGACAAAAATGAAACAATAAAATAAAAAAGAAAGTCACCGACTTTCGAAAGAAAAGTTTTTTTGTAGGTTATTTTGAACTTTTTTGTGGGAAGTCGGTTACATTTTTTTTTGAAAAAGTTTTTTTTTTCTAAACTGAACAGTTTGCACGAGAGACATTTCCAAAGTGGTAAAATGTGTGTCCCCCCTTCTAAAATAAGAGAATGATAAATCTAAAAAAAACATATAATGTAGACCTCAACAAAAACTTCCAACGAAAATTGGTTTGGATGAGATACAGTTAGCAGTTTTTGAGAATTAGTACATTTTTAAAAACCGCAAATATAACGTTGCCATTCATACAAACACTATGAAAAACAAAGTTATTTTTATTGTTTGTGTATATTACTTACTAATCTCAATATAATTATATCCCTAATCTATGCTTGCTACTACGGAACTGGTGGACCCGGGTACGTCCTTAAACTACGTCCAGCCACCGACGCACCACGCGGCAGCGTCCTTTGTAAACTTTCGGTGACCTTACTGCGATCGCCAAGCCGTCTGCCAAGCGTGGGGATTATGGCAAACCCCCCCCCCCCCCCATTATGATTGACAACAATAGCACACGGCCCCCAGTCCCCGGCAGCTCCGTTATTCCTGGTCTGGGTAGCGGATCGGGTAACGGCGGAGCAGGGGGTGCTAAGAATCCCATATGCCCCGCTACCACCCCCAACGGATTTTGGCCCTGGCAACACACAACATCCGCACACTGAGGACCGATGAGAAGATTATCGAGCTGGAGGAAGAATTGAGCAAATGCGTTGGGATATCTTGGGATTATCTGAAGTCCGAAGGCGGGTCAGGACACGATACTTCTAGATTCCGGCAACATGCTTTTCTACCGGGAAGGAGACCGTAAATCCCAGGGTGGTGTTGGATTTCTCGTCCGCAGGTCCCTCATCAACAACGTTGTGAAAGTCGACAGTGTGTCGAGTAGGGTAGCATACCTTATACTCAGAATAACCAACCGGTATTCGTTGAAGGTCGAGGTCGGCGCATACAGGTATATGCGCCGACCTCGACACATTCTGATGATGAAGTAGAGGCATTGTATGAGGAGATATCCGAGGCCATACATACCTCCGAAACATACTTCACCGTTGTTATGGGGGACTTCAACGCGACGGTGGGCGCACGGAATGGCGATGAGTTGAGAGTGGGGCCATTTGGGTACGGGCAGCGAAACCATAGGGGCCAGCGACTCGACTTCATGGAAAAGGAAGAACTTCATTTAATGAACTCCTACTTCCAGAAGCGGCCATCCAGGAGGTGGACGTGGATGAGCCCCGATGGCACTACCAGAAATGAGATCGACTTCATCATGACGACCAAGAAGCGAATATTCAGTGATGTCTCTGTAATCGCCAAGCTGAAAACCGGTAGCGATCACCGAATCGTCAGAGGCACATTGAATATCAATATGAAGCTTGAAAGGTCTCGTCTGGTGAAGTCCACGCTCCGACATGCCCACATCCAGAACCCCGAAGACTTTCAACTCGAACTGCACAATCGCTTCCAGTGCCTAACCGAATGCGAAACTGTGGACGAGATTAACAATGGGTTGGTGGAAACTGTCCAAGCTGTGGGGTCCAAGTTCTTTAAGACCCCGCGCCGCAATAAGCCTCAAAAGCTCTCGAACGGAACCATCAAGTTGATGCAAGACCGGGCCGAGATGAGGCTGCAATCTTCAGCTGACATGTCGGAATATGGCAAACTCAATATACGAATCTCTAAATCAATGCGACGTGACCTGCGTGCCTATAGTGCGGCACGGATCAAAGAGGCAATCGAGCGGAACCAGGGCTCAAAAGTCTTCGCAAAGAATTCGTCTATTGGGCAAAGCCAAATGACAAAGCTGAAGATTAACGACGGCAGCATCATTTTGACGAGGCCGGAGATCCTGAGAGAGCTTGAGAGGTTTTACGGACAGTTATACACATCAACACGACAACCCAGTGTCGGTACAGCTCGAGACGCAAGAGCTAAACTGACTCGACACTACACTGAGGATATCCCGGACATCAGCCTGTACGAGATTAGAATGGCTCTTAAACAGCTAAAGAATAACAAGGCGCCGGGTGAAGACGGAATCACAACAGAACTTCTGAGAGCGGGTGGAAAACCGGTACTTCTGGTCCTCCAGAAGTTATTTAATTCCGTCATACTCGAAGGTACTACGCCAGAAGTATGGCACAGGAGTGTGGTTGTTTTTTTCTTCAAAAAGGGTGACAACACCTTGTTGAAGAACTACAGGCCAATCTCACTTCTGAGCCATGTATACAAGATGTTCCCAAGAGTCTACGAACCGTCTCGAACGCAGGTTTGATGACTTCCAGCCTCCCGAACAAGCCGGTTTCCGAAAAGGTTTTAGTACTATATACCACATACACACGCTCCGCCAGATTGTACAGAAGACAGAGGAGTATAATCGGCCATTATGTTTAGCGTTTGTGGACTATGAAAAGGCCTTCGATTCAATCGAAACCTGGGCAGTATTGCAGTCCCTCCAACGATGTCATATCGACTATAGGTATATCGAAGTGTTGAAGTGTTTGTATAGAAACGCCACCATGTCCATCCGACTTCAGGAAGAGAGCACGAAACCAATCCAATTGCAGAAAGGCGTGAGACAGGGAGACGTTATTTCTCCGAAATTGTTCACGAACGCGTTGGAGGACGTTTTCAAGCTCTTGGAATGGAACGGATTCGGCATCAACATCAATGGCGAATACATCACTCACCTTCGTTTTGCCGATGATATAGTCATCATGGCAGAATCGTTGGAGCACCTCAATGCTATGCTCAGCGACCTCAGTATCGTTTCCTAACGGGTCGGCCTTAAAATGAACATGGACAAGACGAAAGTCATATCGAATGTCCATGTGGTACCCGTACCGGTTGTTGTTGAGAATGATACTCTCGAAGTTGTAGACCATTACACTTACCTTGGACAGATTGTTCAGTTAGGTAGGTCCAACTTCGAGAAAGAGGTCGCCCGAAGAATCCAACTCGGATGGGCACCGTTTGGGAAGCTACGTGATATCTTCTCATCAAGAATCCCACAGTGTCTCAAGACAAGGGTGTTTAACCAGTGTGTGTTGCCAGTGATGACATATGGCTCTGAAACGTGGTCTCTATGAAAGAGCTATGCTCGGAGTTTCTTTGCGGGATAAAATCCGGAACATGGATATTCGGCGAAGAACCAAAGTCACCGACATAGCTCATAAAATTTGCAAGTTGAAGTGGCAATGGGCAGGCCACATCGCTCGTAGAACTGACAACCGATGGGGAAGAAAAGTTCTCGAGTGGCGACCACGGACCGGAAGACGCAGCGTAGGTGAATTGTCGTTCGGCGTGGCGGTCTAAGGGGGAGGCCTATGTTCAGCAGTGGACGTTTTCCGGCTGATGATGATGATGTTGAGTACGGAACCCTTCATGGGCGAGTCCAACTCGCACTTGGCCGGTTTTTTAACATGTTACTCTAATTGCGGTATATTTTCTTGTGGTGACTTTTACTTATAGCATCGTGTTGATATGCATAGTACAAAGCTCTCTTCTTATAGCATGATATTTAAACCCCTACTAAGCCATTAGTTTTTTTTATTGGTTTATTGGTCTTTTTGACGAGTATTTCGGGAAAACACGATTTATAGAAGAGCGTAAATATGTCGTGGAATACATTAAATACGTGTTTACAGTCTGTCTCTTCGTAAACTTCACCAAAACTTTTTTTTTTTTTTTTAGGTGGTAAAATCATCAAATGAGGCCTCCCGCCCTGGGTGGGGCGGAAGGGACTGTCAGACTCTTACTGACGTGCACCCTGGGATGCGGGCAAAAACTCTTCCTTAGGCACACAGTGCCTAAGGAAGAGTTTTTGCCCGCATCCCAGGGTGCACCGGCCCGAAAAACTGGTCTTCCCCACAGACGTATCCGAGAGGGAACTCCAGTCCACGGGCGCACGTGGAGGTTACCTGTCTTAGCACCCCAAACTTCACCAAAACTTAAGGCTGCTAAGCAGTTCAAATTTTTTTTTATGTTGCTCTTATTGTATTCTCTCTTCGTATCATACCAGAACTGTACAGTTTTTGACTTACTATTATGCATCTCATCAGGGTGAAAAGTTAATTTTATGCCTCCCTTCTGAGTTATTAATAAGGTTTTAGAATGGATTAGGGGGTTCTTAAGGGGTTTTAAAATCTTTTAACTATTCTAAGGTATTCTCAACATTTTTGTTTTTTTTTTAATTTTGTTTCTTTTTTATTGAATTAGTTTTATAATGTTTTAGGGGGTCCTGTTTTTTTATTCTATTCTCGACAACTTCTCAGACTTGATTTTATTCAAAAATATTGATATGGGTATTGTTTTCGAGTGATTTGGAGGTGCTGATTTAGAAAATGATCCAAAAAAGAAAGGAGGGCACATAAACAAATTGTAACAACGTGATCCAGCTTTGAATTTAGATTTTGAAAATTTTGAAAACAAGAATCTAAAAACCTTTGATCTAAAAACGTGTTCAAGGCGTCGCTTTCTGCAGAATATCCACTAAACCTGACCACTTTATTACTTCACAAACTAACATATTTTTAGTTGCGTCATCAGCTTTGATTTTTGTATAGCATAGAATATGAGATCTGGATGGAACTCCATTGATGCCATTATAGTCTACTTACTTATTCTGCAAATTTACACGGTGACATTCATGTCGTTACAATCTAGCATTCAAGATCACTCATAGAACGTACTCCAAATTCACGTTGCATGGATCACAGAACAGAATCCGCAGAACATTCTTTCGAATCATACACATAAACTATGGATACGCTTTTACTATTTCGACGACGATGCTCAATTCGTATCATCCTTTGACCATGAACAGAAGACACAAGATTGTGGAAAAAATATAATGCAAAATTAAATGCCAAACAAACAAAAACATGCAAAAAAAATGGAAAACAAACAAAAAAAGGAAACTTTCCAAACCGAGTCAAAGCCTTTTGAATTGAGACGGGTCAGATTTTTTATATTTACCTATAGTATATTTGAATGGAACCTACAAAACTTATATTATTAAGGAACTAACTTAAAAACAAAAAGGATTTCATATTGAAGCACTTGTTCTTGCGTGGCACTGAAAATACACACATCAAAAGTGTCTAGGGATCAACATATATTTTTGCAATAACTTTTCTCCTGATTGATATTAATTAAAATTTTCTTTAAGGATTCATCAAATAAAGTGTTTTCGTTTGTCACAGTAACGATAAACCAAGTCACCTTTGCATTAATAAAGAAATTTGCCATTTTCCTAATAAAGGGATTTTTGACATTTGAACCACTAACACAAAAGTTCGAAAAAAATACTGAAATAACAGTTTTCTTTAAAATTTTATTGGGTAACTTAAACAATTAATAATCCGTGTTTCTACCGCGAACACTAACAACACAAGAACATCGGTTTGGCATACTCAAAATGAGTTCATCCAAATCACGCTGTGGAATGGCCGCCCATGTTCGTTGCAACAACAAAAAAAGGTCTTCTTGCGACTGGATACCCTCCATATTCGGCAGAGCTCTTCTCTGTAGCATATCCCATGCATGCTCAATCGGATTCAAGTCTGGCGACTGAGCAGGCCAGGGCAGGACATTGATGTTAGCTGCGGCGAGAGTCTGTCTTACAACTCTTGCGGTGTGCGGTCGTGCATTATCATGCATTAACTGAAATAAGGGACCGATTTGCACTTGTAGAGGAACGATGACGTCTGATACAATCGTCTCAGCATAAATTTGAGCGTTGAGGTTGCCTCTGATCCAAATCAACTCAGTTCTTCCGCCGATCCAAATACCCGCCCATACCATGATGGTTCCACCACTATAAGGATGGACTTCCTGGCAGGATTTTAATCGCTGTTGGCGTCCAGGGGTTCTCCAGTGTCGTATACGTCTTGTATCCGGTCTCATACCGAAACGAGACTCATCAGAAAAGCACACGAAACGCCATTGTTCTTCTGCCCAATTTCTGTGTTCAAGAGCCCATTGATATCGAATCCTACGATTGTGCATTGCTATAGGTGGTACCCGTAGCGGTCTTCGGGAATGAAGGTGCACTTCATGCAAGCGGTTTCTGACTGTTTGGTCGCTAATTAAGTTCCCTGAAGAGTGATGAAGCCTCACGGCTAACATCATGGCGGTTATTGTTGGAGCTCTTCGAGTTAAGATTTGAATGTATCGGTCTTGTCTCCGTGTGGTGCAGCGATACCGTCCTCCATGGCGCTCAGCCACGGTACCAGTGCTTCGGTAACGTGTCCAAAGTCGACTGATAACACTCTGACTTGTATTCAGAGCCAAAGCCACAGTACGTTGCCGGGAACCAGCTTCTATCATTCCCACGGCTCTGAGCATTTCTTCCCTGCTTAAATGACGTCGCCGCTCCATAATAACGTTGGTTTTAATCAGTAGTAGGGAAACAGTAGCACTAATAATGTCTTCAATGCGTTGTATGTTTTTATAGGGAAAATATTGACAGCTGATTTTCATCTTTTACTCGAATTTGATTCACAGTTCCTGATTCAAATTATGAAATGCACCAAAAAGGATCCATATAAATTTATAAAATCATAAATTTATTACAAAGCCACATCTCAATCTCAAGAAATCCGCATAAAAATGCTTGATCCCTAGACACTTTTGATGTGTGTAGTTACATTTTGATTAATACATTTTTTGGTCTGCTTAATTTACTTCTCTATAATATACTAAAAAGTATACTAAAAAGTAATACTAAAAAGTAATACTAAAAAGTAATACTAAAAATTAATACTAAAAGGAATATCATGCAAGATTAATATTCTATTTAGTTTACACTAGAGGTGTATTTAATAATAATAAACAATTTATTTCAGGTAACAAAGACCCATAGATAAAATACCTTAACCTAAATATACATAAATAAAAATATACACAAAAAAAAACTAAAACTTTCGGTATCTGCCATTGCCATTTACACACTCGCGTACTACAGCAGTAAACGGCTCTTTATTTTTTACTTTACAGTTAAAAGTAACTGAGACATCCCACACCTTCGTGCAACACAGCAGTCCACGCCTTATTATTATTTTATTTTTTGGTATAAAATAACTAAAACATTCGGTATCTGCCCTTCCCATTTACACTTTCGCGTACTACAGCAGTACCTGGGTCTTTAATTTTTACTTTACAGTTAAAAGTAACTCAGACATTTAGGATCTGCCGTTTAAACCCACACCTTCGTGGAACACAGCAGTCCAAGGCTTATTATTTTTTTAATAAAAAGTAACTAAGACTTTTGGTATCTGCTTTATAACTCATAACTCTATGCCATATAACTCATTCAACCAATACAATGACTCCACCCACACCTTTGCACACTACGACTCATTACTGATAAGACAACAACTTTTACCCATTTTAACGGACATATCTTTCGTCTTAATCGATCCACCACAAGCTAGATATCATCCACAACTTGACATCGACTCCCATCCTGATTTTCGCGCCACAGACAACGCAAGACATCCCAGCAATCAACCAACACCGACCACACTTTACTGACCTCTCATCACCGGTACGACAACTCACCTCAACGACGAATTCACAATCACTCGGTTCTATTGACTTCATCACCAGCCAGAGCATGTTCTCGGCAGTAAGCCGACTCTGATCAGAATCCAAAGCCTAACTACTTACAGATCATTCGGTTCACCGGGCAACCAATCGTTCCCGATCAACAGTCGTAGTCGGTCAGATTTTCTACTGACCAGTAACATGGTTCAATAACGATCTCGCATTGGGTACGTATTCATCTCGAACTACCACCCGTTCCGTTTTATTTATTTATAATTGACGAATAGTTTGGGTTGGAGTGTTTGTTTGCCATGATTATCAATGACAATTTGTTATAATCATAGTTTTATATTTATTTATTTTTCATGTACATATACGAGTACACTTTGCACGCACATAGTCCGTATTATGTCCATTGCTAGCAATTAGTATGTAAAATGTTGATTAAAAGGGTTATGAATGAAGTCAATGGGAAGTATGTGTGTGTATATGTGAAATTGCTAGCAAGCAGTATGTGAAATGTTGATTAAAAGGGTTATGAATGAAGTCAAGGGAAAGTATGTGTGTGTGTGTGTATGTGTGAAATTGCTAGCAATTAGTAGGTATGTAGGTAAAATGTTGATTAAAAGGGTTATGAATGAAGTCAAGGGAAAATATGTGTGTGTGTGTATATGTGAAAAAAAGGATAATAAAAGAATGTTGTAGAAGTATTAAAGATGTAAGCATACAGGTGGACAGGAAGCGGGAAGCGACTTTGCTTTATACTATGTAGTGAAGATATAGGCGTCTTTAGAGGGCCGTGCTGAATGAACTAACAATGGTTTATTTTTCAAATTTAGCAAGTTGTATGAGAAACCAATGCGGTACATATGTTACTTGCCAAACATCAATTATTATTTAATAGTTTTTGGCTAAGGTTGATAAATAATAATAAGGTTTTGTTGTCTTTTTTAGATATTTTCTTAATTTTTTTTTTCAGCACGAGTCCTTCACCTATATTTTGTTATTACGAATTCACATTATCAGTTGCAGTACATATAAAGTGTTAATAGAGTACACACCTTGAGTCTAAGAAACTTTTTAATACGCTATACATTTTTCAAGTTACACGAAAAAAAGGGGGCCGTGCCAGCCAAACGTTTTCAGCATGGCTCCCTTTTTTTGTATATTTCTTCAAAAGTACGGGTTAGAGTAGTTTTGAAAAGCATAAAAGTAGGAACTTATTTCATTATTTACTTAGTCGCTTACAAGGAATATTATTTTATAGTTTATTCGTATCGACTTTTAAGTAAATCAACTGTAGGAACAAAAAAAAAACATTCAGTTGATTCACTTAGAAGTCCATACATAAATCCGTACAAAAGGGTTTTCAAAATATTAAAAATATTTTATATAATTTACAAAATCTTTTAAGGACTATGGATTTACCAATTCATTTAAAGATTCTTATGGATTATCAAAATTTTATAAAGGGTATATAATACTTCTACAAAACACGACCCCGCGAGCTGCTTGCAGCTCGCGCAACGCGCAAATACTAGTTGATTTATACGTTTAGTCATCGACAAATAAGGTGGAATTAATTTGAAAAAAAAAGCCAGAGATTAAAAAAAAAAACACTTGTTTAAAACAATTTGAACTGTTTGTTTTATAAATTTGAAAAAAAAACTGTTTATTTTCCAACCCTGGTGATTACATACTTACTTTTGCTTCCAAGTTAAAAATTAGAAGTGTATTAGTAGAGTAGTATTGTATGTAGTGAGTGTTCTGTCCTTCTCTACATAGTGGCATATTGCAGTGTCTTTGACTTGTATCAGGTAGACTGAGGTAGACATACGAGTATAACTACAGCTAGCCACGTAAATCCGAGCTTAGGAAGTCCGGGTCTCTGAGATGAAATTTCACTCAATCGATTTTCCGTGTAGATATATTCGTTTGGGAAAAAAGGAGATAAGCTTTCCCTGCTCATTAAAACTGGACGAGATGTTTTAAAGGTCTTTTCTTTTTTTTATGCGACATTATGCTTGATGCCTTAGGGCATTACGGTGCATCCACACCGCCGGTAACATTTGTGGAGCAACAAAAGGCAACACGGTAATATTCGGCAACATCCGGTTACTTTTGTGGCTCCTTGTTACTATTTGTTGATTGTTACTCATCCACACCGCAGTAACATCCGACAACAAATGTTGCCGTGTTACTGTATGTCGAGTAACGTTGCTCGACAATCGGCAACATTGTTAGATAATGGGGGTAACATTGTTACCGAATGTTGAGCAACGTTACTCGACTTACAGTAACACGTCAACACTTAGTAACATTAAATAACATTTTGTTGGCGGATGTTACCGAATGTTGAGCAATGTTACTCGACTTACAGTAACACGTCGTTGTCTGATGTTACCGAGCAACATTTGGAAACGTTGAGCTACAAATGTTACCGGGGCGGTGTGGATGCACCGTTAAACAGAGATACAATCTGCATTTGTACCTACTTTACTTAAATCTCATGGTATTTGTCCGTGGTGAGTGATAAGTACTAACTTTCAACCTTTGCACTTTTAACTTTGAGTAATATTCATGTATTCTAGTGATGTCACTTCAATTTTAAATTTGAAAACAAAGACAAATAATAATTATAATATTATTTGTTTTTTGATATACTTACTAATAATAACTTAATGCCGAAATTCATACTTCTCCCCATAATTGTCGTAAAAGGAGAAGGCATCTACAAAAGTGTTTGCTTCACGTATTAATCTATATCAATATTATAATGCTGAAAAGTTTTTTTGTTTGGATGAAAGCACTATAATCTCAGGAACTAGATACTGGTTGATAGTCCATATATCTAGGAAGGCTATATGATATACCTACATAATTATATCACCACAGTTACCAATAGAAACCGAAAAAACGCGGGGAACAACTATAAATGTCAGAAACATTAACATGATCAAGGCTATTCTTTATTTATAAATGAACGCAAACGTGCCTATGTAAATTTGTTAAAAATTAAAATAAATATGTTTGACAAACACTAAAAATAAAACATCAATAAATCAATTCATCACCTGGGTTCCAGTCAAACCAGCCCCAGCTTTATCAAAATTTATTTATTCCGAATATTTTTTTTACATAGTGCCAATATTAAATGTTTTTATGAATAAAAATTATCTTATCTAAAAAAAAAAAAAATTACCAAATATCATTATAATTAACAAACCGATGCCTATTTAATTAGGTATTGACACTAGATTTTCTTCACCTTGATATCGATAAAATTTCTTAAGACAGGCACAACCCTAGCCAAAAGCTCCGAAGGATCGTATCGCCAACGTGGTTGTATCGATTACTCACACAACGGAGTACATACGTAATACATAAGGAAGCTCGTATGTCATCGAATTTGTACCGAAACTGTTATTAATGGCATGTATGTCTCAAAATGGTGAGAAGAAACGGTTTTTTTTTATATCGTCGGTCCTCCCACCGAAAGCGGGACGGGAGGAACTCTCAGACTCGTACTGACTTAAATCCACGGTGACCCTCAATAGCCATTTGCCTTCCGGGGACACGGCAAGAAAACTCAGTCCCGCGACTCCAGCAGGCCTTGGCCCTCTAAAAGGGGGCCCGTCATATTGCTGACAGCTCTTGGAGGTGCGCGTGGAACACGACGCGCCATCGACTCGGGCATGGTCCATGATCTGACGGCGAGTCACCCATCAATCGCCATCCGCATGCCCGCGTATATTATAATAAGTATGCTGAGATCGTATATGCTGAGAGAGAGATGATCGAATATGCTGAGATTCTGTCTAGAGCTCTGTCTAAACAGGCAATATTTTTACTGCAATATATTATGGCTACAACAACAAGTTGGATTATTAAGTGTTCTAAGGTGAACTAACGGGATTTTTTATTCCTAATTGTTCTGTTCCACTATTCCACAGTTCTACGTCTCAATTTATTCCCGAATAGTAGAAAACGGGAATACAACCGTTCCTCAAAACACAGGTGCCCTAAAAATCGTTGCTCAAAACATAGGTGCCATAAAAATCGTTGCTCAAACGGGATTACTCCAACAAAAATTACAATATTATAATGTGTCAGTAGATTATAATGACAGTAGTTCAAAACATGACAACGTTTTGCATTTCTGAATTCAAATACATAATGATTTTATGCTATGTTAACTCAAATAATAGTGTGAAACAATTATTTAAATCATTAGACGAGCCCTCATTGTATCCAAGCCTTAATTGTATGGTCGTGCAAAAGTGCTCACATCACATCGATCAAGATTTACCACACTGAGAAAATTGAGCCCGTATTTTCCGCATAAAATTAGTTAAGCACGAGTAAAATAAAATATTATATTTAACATAGGTCTATATGGGTGCACGGTTCGGTTTGGTCATTTCAGTACTCAATACTTTAATTTACATTGCACATGTAGATATTCTTAGATGGTAAAAAGTTATAACAAGATTATATGAACCCTGTCGTGCACGTCAAAGTAACTGAGTTAAGAAAAAGGAAACATTTTTTAATTATATTATTTGACGTCCTAACGTTTACGGCAAGAAACTCCATGGTGAACTTAGTAAGCGAGACAATACGAAACAGAAACGAGACACAATCATTATTTTTTGAGACGATTTACTACATCTTAAGATTTAAATCTTTGGTTTGGAATAATAGCACTAGCAAAGTATTACAGTTTAAATAGAAAAAAAAAGTGAATTCTTGTAGTGAATAATATTTAAATAACAATGAATGAGTTTGACGTCATTGCTAGACTATAATAAGGTAAAGACCGTGAAATTATGGTAAACAAGCACCTGCAGTTATTTGTGAGCTCTTCTTTAATATTTTATAAATGAAATAGGTAAACGTGAATACAGTATAACGTATGAAAAAAAAAACTATCATAATTAGCAATAATGAATATAGTAAAAGCATCGACCAACACCTAAGGAGGCTCTCTTTAGGCAGCTGGATCAAGGGCCTGATTCAGAAAGCAGTTGTTCTGGACACGGCGCGCATTATAGGAGGTTCCGTTCTCTGGAGCTCTGACCTGCAGCTTGGACCCTGTTCCCGATACTGGTGGGCCACTATTGTTTATATTCTTTTTTTTAAAGAATCTTTTTTTAATAGAAAAATATAATAAAGTAACATAATAATAGGTATGCTGAGATTCTGTATAAACGGGCAACATTTTGACAATAATTATGTGGTTACAACATTTACTGCCATCAAAAATATTTAAATGAAGTACATCTCGGCTATATGTCTAAACCAGCATGGCCCATACGTTTTGTCTTACAGCCAGGCCAAAAAATTGTGGTGATTTGGCCGGCCACACTCAAAATATTGTCATATATGTAGGATGTTAATTTGGAACGCATCATAATTTTAAGAAAAAGTAAACTGGAACGCAGCGATGAGTGAATGAGAGAGTATGTGTGGGAGAGAGGAAAAAAAGATGGCGAGTGAGCTAACGAAAGGTGAAGACGTATAATTTAAGAAGTTTAAAAGTAATTAAAGAAAAGAAGTTTTCAAGAAGTGAAGAAGTTTTATTTCGGTCATCCACACCACCCTACAGCCTCGTCCGGGATCGACCGTAATAATAAAGGTGTATAGTACGAAGAAAGTAGAGGAAATAAAACACCGGTACAACGGCAACCGCCATTACGAAAACTGCGTGCTCGCGCCGGTGAAAAAAATTATTTTACGAAGACATCATGGAGAAAGTCGATACCATGGAAACAAAAAATCCACTCTTTCAATATGGTATGCTGGATACCATTATGAAATTCAACGGTGAAGACATGACCTACTCGTCTTCGAAGTGGTCACTCCGTAAACGCGCCCCATATAAAGAGCATAGTCTTGTCAGTTACTCCAGTTTATAAAATATATTTTTACGACTTATATGTGATATTTGGCTAAAAACTGGTAATATACGCTGTGTACTAGGGAGTGTGAACATTTATAAAATAACAAAGAGACAAAAAAGACAACAAACAAGAGTGATAAAACAATACTGGAAATTAGTGCGAATCATTGTGGTCATAGTGACACACCGGCCGGTTCGGCAAGTGCACGGGAGTGTCGTAGGTGTGCGGACTGCGTACGAGCGATAACGGCGCGCGCCGTAAGTCGGTGACGTATCATTGTCAGGTACTGTGAGCGCGAAGTGTGTTTACGAAGATCGCGGCGTGATTTTTTTAAATAAATTAATACGAACATTAATAAATTACTTTCTACAAAGGTGCTGATATTTTTGTACTTCTCACCACACTGAGTTGACTGCTGCACTCAGTCGTCATGTTCAAGTGTCATCGTTGCCAGGTCGAGGCCAGGGATGGCGTACAATGTACACTTTGCCTCAATTTCTTTGATTTCCCTTGTGCCGGAGTTACTGAGGTGGGCTATCGCAAACTTGGTGACAGGAAAGCCACTTGGAAGTGCAGTACCTGCAAAGCTGGGGTGGCAAGTCCTTCTAACCCACCATCTGGGAAGGCTGCACAAGGTGAGCTGGAAGGCATCCACCAAGAGCTGCGCAAACTCACGGAACAGTTGTCATCATTACCTATTCTAATGGAGAAAGTAAAGACGATTCAAGCGGATATTTCTGACCTTAGAACCATTAAAGATGAGATTGTTGGGGTTCAGAAATCTTTGGACGTCGTCCATGATACGGTTGGTGAGCTCTCGGAGAGGTTGGCAGACGTCGACAAACAAATTGAGTCCCTACAAAAAACAAGGGAGGACGTCTCGCGATTTGAAATGCGACTTGGCCGTTTGGAGTTAACCCTGCGCGAGAGCGAGCAAAGATCTAGGTTAAATAATATAGAAATTAAGGGAGTCCCGGTCACGGAGTCAGAGAACCTCTTTGCTATTGTTGGCAAGATTGGGGCTATAATAAAGTGCGAAGTCTCGAAGGACCAAATAAATTATATTGCCAGAGTTCCCCAACGGAACAATAAGGATGCTAAAAACATTATTATATCCATGCACAACCGATACTTGAGGGACGATTTTATAGCGGCGGCCAAGAAACACAAGTCATTAACAGCATCTGACTTGGGTATGAACGGTGTTAACAAGATTTTCGTCAACGATCACCTGACTTTCGAGAATAAGCAACTACTTAATAGGGTGAAGATTTTGTGCAAGGAGAAGGATTTTTCTTTTGTTTGGGTAAAGGGTTGCAAAATTTTGGTGAAAAAAAATTCTACTTGCCCCACTTACGCAATTACGTCAGAACTAGATTTGAAAAAAATATGTTAATGTTTCTTATATTGTCATATTTTCATCAACTTATGTGTATATTAGTGTTTGGGTCGAGAAGCACTGGTGTGTACGTATTAGTCACGTCAACGGGTTTGTTTACCTGCACTAATCGTTTATCTTTTTTTGCCGATCGTTTGCATTATGTGCTTTATAACTGTTACTTTGGAGTCGCTTGTTGCTCATTTTCTACCAGAATTTTTATTTCTATGTTATCGTACTTTGTAAAAAATTGTTCATTCATGGATTTGTGCTATTTTTTCCGTTGTTACAATGTTTATCTAATTGATCACCATAGTCTTAACTTGTTTATTATCTCATTAACGACTCATAGGAAAGAATCTAGCTTAATTGCCGTGGTACATATTGAAATCAGCTTATTACTTCGCTTAAGTTTATTTCGAACCGTGAGACCGCATTTTGTTTATCACATACTTTTTTTGGGTCCTCCACACTGTACTGTAGTTATTTATTATGTAAATACATTTTTAATTATTATTATATACATACACATTCTAATTATTTTCCCTTTTAAATATGCCAATTAATATTTATCACCAGAACGTACGTGGCTTGCGGACTAAAACTTCAAGTTTCTATAGGAATGTGTGCTCAAGTAACTATGATGTCATATGTTTAACTGAAACATGGCTAAAGGAGGGCTTTAATAATAGCGAATTATTTGATGACCGCTATATGGTTTGGAGGCGCGACAGAGATTACTTTGATAGAAATCAGACACTTGGTGGCGGCGTTCTTATTGCTGTTCGACGCGAGCTAATTGCAGAGGAGCGCACTGACTGGCGTTCGTCCGCGGAGGACCTATGGGTTACTCTAACTCTGAAGCGTTCCAGACCCATTGTCTCATATAAATTGCATATTTGTACAATTTATCTCTGCAAGCAAAACAAAGGGTATTCACTCACTGCACAGCTTACCAATTTTTATACAAAGTTAAATGACATCTTATTGAACAACATAACAGATACCTTTATTATCTTAGGAGATTTTAATTTATCAAATTTAACATGGCACCTAACTGACGACGGATGCTCCTTTCGCCCGGAAAATATTCAAGGTTCTATTCAGACTGATTTTTTTGATATTTTGAACACTTTTGATTTGGTCCAATACAACGGACATAAGAATCATAATGAACGGGTGTTGGACCTAATTTTTTGTAACAATCACCTTACTGTTGATAATTGCTCTGACCCTCTTGTTCCTGAAGACCCTCACCATACAGCTTTGAGTATTTTCGTAGATTTTGTTGAGTATCATACGCTCCCGTCGCAGCAAAGAAAAGCATTTCTCTATCAGTCAGCAGATTTTCCTTCTATAATGAAGGAACTTGAAATGTTCGACTGGCGCCGTGATCTGGCCCAGGGATCAGTGGAAGATGCCTTGTCATTGTTTTACGTCAGACTTAATAAAATTTGTGAAACTTTTATACCTACTAAAACGATCAAATCTATGTCTAAGTATCCCCCTTGGTATAAAACTCCTCTAATAAAAATTCTTAAAGAAAAATTTAAATATCACTCCAAATTTAAAAAATACGGAAATTTATCGGACTATGATTCATTCTTAACTTTGCGAAATCGTGCAAAATTATTGGAAAAGGAAATGTACGATAGTTACATCGATGCAATAGAAAATAGTATTAATAAGTCGCCTAAGGCTTTTTGGTCTTTCGTTAAGAGCAAGCAACAATCTTCATGTACTTTCCCATCTATTATGAAGTATGGAGAGAGGTCGGCGGGACAGGGTGATCAAATATGCAACATGTTTAGTGAAGTTTTTAAGCTTAACTTTCTCCAGAGTACTGTCCCCGGAGTAACTCAGTTGGATGATGACATTCAAACGTCTGCCTCTGATATAAGCTCAATTGAAGTCTGCGAAGCTAATGTGCTGAAGCTATTGAAGGCTATTGACGTGAATAAGTCAGCTGGGCCTGATGGTATTCCTGCTATACTTTTAATTAAATGCGCACAAAGTTTAACTTTACCACTTACCCTAATATTTCGTCGTTCTCTTAGCGAGGGAGTGATGCCGCGTATTTGGAAAACAGCTTTTATTACCCCTATCCATAAAAAAGGCCCTAAGGACAATGTAGAAAACTACAGGCCAATATCTAAGCTTTGTTTACTTGCCAAGGTCTTGGAAAAAATAGTTTACGCCTCGGTTCATGGTGCTGTTAAACAATCACTTAATGATTACCAACATGGCTTCCTAAGAAATAGATCCATTGTGTCCAATTTACTTATCTGTTCCGACTTCTTGTCATCCACCATGTCTGAACCCTCTCAGGTGGATGTTGTCTATACTGATTATAGCAAGGCATTTGACCGTATAGACCACGGTGTCCTTCTTCGCAAGCTGCTTGCAGTGGGTATCAGAGGTGATTTATTCAGATGGTTTAAGTCTTATATTGAGAATCGCTGTCAGACTGTAGTACTAAATGGATATAGTTCTGTAACTGTTAAAATACCGTCGGGAATACCTCAAGGGTCCCTTTTGGGTCCTTTACTTTTTATTATTTTTATAAATGATATTGGTTCGTGCTTTACCCATTCGAAAATAATTCTATATGCTGATGATATGAAAATTTTATGCCCTATATCAGAACTTGCCGACTGTTTCAATTTACAGCGCGATTTAGATGCACTTCAAAATTATTGTATCCTTAATAAACTGGAACTTAATGTTTCAAAATGTTTTATTAATACCTATACTCGTAAACCACAAGCAATCATGTTTCAGTATAAGTTACATGATACTTACATAAATAGAATAAGCACTATTAGGGACTTGGGTGTCACATTTGACTCTAAGTTGCTTTTTGATGCACACATTGAAAACATTGTCAATAAAGCTTCTAAAGCACTTGGATTTATATTAAGATTATCAGCTGATTTTAAACAAATTAAAACGTATAAAATCCTGTATTGTGCTTTTGTCCGCAGCCATTTGGAGTACGCTTCACAAGTGTGGAACCCTAATTATAATATTTATATAGACAGAATTGAGGGGATTCAAAAGCGGTTTTTACGTTTCTTGCAGTATAAAACAAAAAAATATACTCACAATTATGTAGCGCGATGTAAACGGTTTCATATTTTACCGCTGTACGAGCGCAGACGCATTGCTGATTTGGCATATTTATTTAAGATCGCAAATGGAACAATTGACTGCCCTGAGCTGCTACGTAATTTGGGGTTAGTTACACACTGCAAAATGTTTCGCAATCCTAGTTTGTTACATGTACCTCACTCCAAATCCGCGTACAGGCAGAATTCTTTTCTGGTCCGTGCGAGCAGAAGTTTCAATAAACTCGTCGGCGAATATGATTTGGACATTTTCAATACCAGTGTTTCTCGGCTTAAGAGTATTTTAGTGCAGAGCTTTTTTAGTGAGGGGTGACTGCTTTGTATTTTTTTTTAAATTCAGCAGTTGCTGCTTACTGGAAGGGCTTAGTTTTTTTTTTTAATTTTCATTCTTTGGTTTCTTTTAAATTTTTTAGTTTGTAGTTTTTTTTCTAATTTTGTATTAACTTTTTTGTTTTTGTTGTTGTCTGTTCTGTTTTCAATGTGTCATATATTTATCAGTGGAAACTTGTAAATGGCCTTCAAATATTTATTAATTAAGAAAATTGTACAAACTAGCTGTAAGTTTCCCGAAAAGCATAAAATAAAATAAAATAAAATAAGACATTGAAGACAATGCCGACATCTTCGGTTGGACGGCTCAGCAAAAACTTATTATAGCCAGAAGATCGCTTACCGGAACCGCTGAGTTATGGTTACGTACGGAAAAACCATTCAAATCGTACGAAGAATTGAAGAATGCCCTGATAAAGGAATTTCCAGATTCGGTAAATACTAAGCAGATGCATGAAATCATGGCGGCTCGAAAAAAACGTAGCAATGAGAGCTACTACCAATATATGCTCACCATGAAGGAGCTCGGCAAAAGAGCAAAATTCGCCGATTACGTTTCAATTCAATACATAATAGACGGGATTGCCGATTACGAGCAGAACAAAATTGGTCTGTATGGGATTACAACGTATGCGGTTCTCAAGGAAAAGTTGGCGCAATACGAAGTTATGAAGCAGAAAATGTTGAAACATCGAGGAAATTCGAGCGGTACAGGCAAGCAGCGTGAGTGTCGCGAATCCACCAAGCATGCTAAAGCAGACGACATTAACGCCAAGGAAAACTCTAGTGATAAAGTTCATCGTTGTTTCAAGTGCGGAGAAAGAGGTCATTTAGCGAATTCATGCTCAAAAGGTACCAAGTGTTTCAAATGTAACCAATACGGCCATATTGGTACCGAATGTCAAGTTGGTAACAATGACGAAAGCGGAAAAGGGAAAGGCGAACCATCGACAAGTCGGAAGGTTGGCAATACGCGAGGCGATGGTGGAAGCAGCGGAGGCGGAGCTAACTCAATGGCACGTTCGATGTTCACTCACCAACAATCAGATGACGGAACGGAGAGTGAACGAGATAGCACGCAAGTGTCAAACGGGAAAATAATCCATCAGTGTCATAGTTGTCAAAGCAGCGTACTTAATGTAAACAACAATTTTGCAGTGAATAGATCGGTTAAAAGTGCTATTATAGGTGGTATTACAGTGAAGTGCTTAGTAGATACGGGTAGCGACCTTAATTTAATATCTTACGATGTGTTTACGATGTTGTCAGTCAAATATGAATCCGAAACTATGTTGTTAACCGGCCTTGGTTCGAGTAAGGTGTATTCAATGGGTAAGTTTAACATTAATTTGATAATAGATCGTCATTGTTATGAGGTTTGTTTTCATGTAGTGCCTAAAGGTGTCATTCCGTATGCAGTTATTCTCGGGCAAACTTTCCTTGTTAATACTATTATGATGATTAACAAAGGTATCATTGAGATAAGGCCTCAGTGTTATGATAGTTCGTATTTACAGTGTTTACTTTCTAGCATCAATGATGAAAGTGAAATACCAATTCAAGTTCAAACTATAATAGATAATTACAAACCTTTAAAGATAAAAGAAGCACCAGTAAAATTGAAAATAATATTAAAAGATGACATACCAATAGCACAGCGTCCACGCCGTATAGCTTTGCAAGAGGAAGAGATTGTGAAACATCAAATAGAAAATTGGTTGGCTAATGGCATCATACGTCCTAGCTATTCTGAATATGCCAGTCCCCTTGTTTTAGTGAAGAAGAAAGATGGAAGTACGAGAATCTGTGTGGATTACAGAAAGATAAACCAAAAGATGGTGAAGGATGAATATCCTTTGCCGGTAATCAATGATCACATAGATAAATTGTGTACAGCTAGAGTGTTTAGCACTTTAGATTTAAAGAATGGATTTTTCCATTTACCAGTAGACGAGGACTCAATAAAGTATACTGCGTTTGTGACTAGCAACCCAGAAGGTCAATATGAGTTCTTACGGGCACCTTTTGGTTTATCCATTTGCCCCAAATTCTTTACAAGGTATATAAACATTATTTTCACCGACTTCGTAAGAAGAGGAGTTCTACTCATTTTCATCGATGACCTGATTATACTGGCTGAGGACGAAAACCAGGCAATTGAAAGATTACAAGAGGTACTGAAGGTAGCTGCAGACTATGGTCTCGAGATAAATTGGAAGAAGACACAATTACTACAAAGATCAGTGGAATACCTAGGTCATGTGGTCTGCAATGGAACTGTGCAGCCATCAAAGGAGAAAACCGAAGCAGTTTATAAATTCCCCGTGCCTAAAAATCTTAAAGAAGTTCAAAGTTTCATTGGATTGACCTCTTACTTTCGAAAATTTATCCCAAATTATGCAATGATAGCGCAACCTTTAAGTGACCTATTAAAGAAGAAAGAATTTTATTTTGGAGGAGATCAAAGAAATGCATTTGTGAAATTGAAAGAAATTCTATGTTGTGAACCTGTTTTAAAAATATTCGATCCGCAATTAAAGACTGAACTACATACAGACGCCTGCAAGTATGGATATGGTGCGATACTGTTGCAAAAGGATCCTGCAGATGATAGCATGCACCCAGTTCACTATATGAGCAGAAAGACTGGTGAAACTCAGCAAAAGTGGTGCAGCTATGAATTGGAAGCACTGGCAGTGATCGAAGGTGTGAAAAAGTTTCGTAGATACCTAATAGGAATTCCATTCACTATAGTGACTGATTGTGAAGCTTTCCAGAAGACTTTAACAAAAAAAGATGTCTCAGCTAAAGTAGCCCGATGGATCATGTACCTGCAAGATTTTAACTATACTGTTGTGCACAGACCTGGTGAGAAGATGCAACATGTTGATGCTTTAAGTCGAAATATATGCATCATTCAAAGTGAACTCCATTTTCGTATACAGAAGGCTCAAGAAGAAGATGAAGGCCTGAAGGCAATAAAAGAAGTTCTCAAGGACAATGAGTATGAAGACTATGTGCTTGAAAATGACGTCATTTATAAAGGAGAAGATAAGAAATTGGTTGTTCCTGAATTAATGGATCTTGAGATTATTAGAAGAGCTCACGGTATTGGACATTTTGGAAAAAAGAAAATTAGAGATATAATAGAACAAGATTATTACATTTCCAAGTTAGACAATAAAATTGAAAAAATAATCTCTACATGTGTGCCTTGCCTACTAGCTAGCAGAAAGACAGGAAAGAAAGAAGGATTCTTAAATCCGATACCAAAAGGAGATCTGCCATTAGATACACTTCATTGTGATCATTTAGGACCTTTGGATACTACCAAGAAAATGTACAACTACATTTTAACTGTTACAGATGGATACACAAAGTTTGTTTGGATATACCCAGTTAAAACTGTTACAGCGAAGGAAACAGTTGATAAGTTAAAATTACATCAAAAAGATTATGGAAACCCAAGACGGATAGTGTCTGACAGAGGAACAGCATTCACAGGAAAAGAGTTTGAAAATTATTGCCAGGAAGAGGGAATAGAGCATATTACAATAGCAACAGGAATACCTCGTGGAAATGGTCAAGCTGAAAGAATGAATCAAATAATTATCTCGGTATTGACCAAAATGTGCATTGAAGAGCCTGCACTGTGGTACAAATATGTCAGTAAAGTTCAAAGGGTAATAAATAGTTCATATCAAAGATCCATCCAGACATCACCTTTTGAATTATTAACCGGGACTAAAATGAAGCTTAAAGAAGACATGAAGATTTTAGAACTTTTAGAAGAACAAAATAGAAGAGAATTCATAGACAAAAGAGATGAATTAAGGAAAGAAGCAAAAGTGCAGATATTAAAAATTCAAGAAGAAAACAAAAGAAGTTTTAACAGTAAAAGGAAGGAAGGACAGAAATATAAAATAGGGGATATAGTAGCAATACAAAGAACTCAATTTGGAAATGCATTAAAATTAAAACAAAAATTCTTTGGACCTTATAAAGTAGTAAAAGATTTAGGAAAAGACAGGTATGAAGTTAGGAAATTAGATAACAGTAAGGAGGGACCTAAAAATACCACTACAGGAGTAGATTATATGAAAAGATGGCCTTAATTCAATGATGTCTTGTTAACATTTTAGTTTATCCTAAATAAGAAAATAATAATTGATATTTCATACTTACCGTTGAACACAGCTAACTTACCATTTTATTTAATAAAGTGAGTAATGTTGCCAGGATGTTGTACTCATAACTAGCAAACTAATTGAATTGTATCATTCATTTTATCTCATTGTAAAATGTAATTGAGTACTATTATACAGCATATTAAGTCTGTTATTCTGTTTAAAGTTAAAGAGTTTAGTATTTGCCTAGTTGGTGTAACTTAATATGTCTAGCTATCAGTAATGTAATAAATAAAGAAGTGAAGCACCTACCTTGTAACTAACCATGATAGTAATTCTGTGTAACAAAATAATGTACCTAAACATTTAATAGTAAGACTTTACCTAGATAATATTCAGGTGTTGGGGTATTGTTAAGGAGTGAATGGTTGTGTGAGTGTATAATAAGTAAGTAGTGATATAATGTTTAGTTTATTTTTTACCATTGTAATTTTAGATAGGAACCTTAAAGATTGTTAAAGAAACTTAGTCTAACATCATTATACTGTAAACTTTATTCAGCTTAGTTTATCTTGTTGTACTAGAGTCAGTCTGAGGGCAGACTGAGAGCAGAATGGCCGAGTTGTAGGATGTTAATTTGGAACGCATCATAATTTTAAGAAAAAGTAAACTGGAACGCAGCGATGAGTGAATGAGAGAGTATGTGTGGGAGAGAGGAAAAAAAGATGGCGAGTGAGCTAACGAAAGGTGAAGACGTATAATTTAAGAAGTTTAAAAGTAATTAAAGAAAAGAAGTTTTCAAGAAGTGAAGAAGTTTTATTTCGGTCATCCACACCACCCTACAACGTATACGTATAGTCGGTTGCAATTGCTCGCTTCAATACTATTGCTGGTAGCAATTGTATTGAAGCCATACAGTGCAGTAAAAATGTTGCCCGTTTCTTATCTTGATAGCTAAACTGGGAAACTCATCACTTCTTAACAAACAAATTCATTATTTACACCTAACAAACGAGAACCTAAATTCATAGTTCTTAAATACCTTCTTCGAAAAATGATTTAAATTGGACTATTATACAGTGTACTTAATTGGCCAATTAGAGGCAGTACGTCATCATTAATTTGTACATCCTAATTGTAGCAGTGATAATTTTATCACTTTTGGAAGGACAGAGTTTCACCTGTTTTGATGAACTTTGATGGAGGGATCTTGTCATAAAATAGCTGTTACTACCGGCTTTGCCCGCGTTTAAGTAGAAAATTTATTCCACGGGATATCCTATGTGTTAATCCAGATAATAAACTGTCTGTATACGCATCCAAATTGATTCAATAATTTTTGTGTGGAACAGTAAGAATCATCTATCCGTCAATCCATAGTCACAAACTTTCACATGTAAAATGGTAGTTAGACATAACTTGATATAACGTTTATTATACCTGAAGTTAGGTTTAGATCTAATACACATGCGGAAGGCGAGTAACGGATGACTCGCCGTCCGGGTCGGGACGCCGTTGTGTTCCTGCTGTCAGCAATCTGAAGGGGTCCCCATAGAGGGCCAAACGACTGCCCGGGTCACGGGACAATATAGATATATACTCGTATGTGACCCTAAAATGTAAAGAGCTATTGAAGGAACACCATGGATTTTAGTCAGTACGAGTCTGACAGTCCCTTCCGCTACACCCTGGGCGGGAGTTCTCATTTAATGATATCATCACGATTTAAAAATGGTATTTTTTTTAAACTTAGATCTAGCTAAGTCTAGACTCAGAAACGTCACGACTGCAAGCTGTCTAACCCAACACTAGTTGCTGTATTGTCGAATATAGGGATCTACCGTTACCCAGACAGGGGACCGGAATGTCCATATCATCGTCAATCGTACAGCCGTCGCCGTCGTCACGAATCGGAAAGCATCGGGTTGGCATATTTGTTCCTATGCTATGTGATTAATATTTCTGTCACGTCGTTTAAAAGGATCTTTAGTAAGCTAGTTTGTTATTAAACTGGTTTGTTATTAAAATACTGTGTTGTTATACTTAGGTACCTAGATTTAATTAATCTGTTCATCAGTTAATTTGATCCTCTATAAAAATTAGGTGTGAAAATTCTGAAAAGTGAGGAAACCAGTATGTTCTAGAACCAAAAATTAGAAGACATGTGACATCTACTCGCACTGAGCCCGCCTGGTGGATCGAAAAAAAATATGGTGACAAAAAACACTACCTATACCTATACAAAAGTCTTATTTTTACACACAATGGGACTGAAAAAATCTAAAGGAGTCTGTCAGATTAATTATTTTTCTTTTGCTTCTGGAGCCGACTTTCGAATTTTGATGCATCATATCTCTGTAAATATGCATTAATTCAACAAAACAAAATTAAAACAGACTAATTAAATTTGCAATTAATTGATGAAACAAGCCTATTATCACCATCATCATCATCAGCCTATAATGTTCCCACTGCTGGGACACAGGCCTCCTCTTTGTGAGAGGGAGTGGGCCATAATCCAATACGCGGGCCAAGTCCGGGTTGGTAGATGTCACATGTCTTCGAATTTGTGGTTCTAGGACATACCGGTTTCCTCACGATGTTTTCCTTCACCGTTTTGAGAGCAGTCAAGTGGTGATGAAATAAATTACACAAAGTAATGCACTTGGCGGGGTTCGAATCCACGACCTACAACTCGTAAGCGGGACCGATACCACTGGGCCACCACTGCTCATCAACCCTATGCCTATTTGAAAAATCAAACGAAACTCTTTGAATCACATGTAACAACAATAAGTTGAAATGAAAAGGAACTATCTAACCTGCTCTTCCCACATCGCGGAGCAAGGAAATGGCATCCACCACTGTTCGTAAATAGGAAATGGACTCCAGACACACTTCCACAAATTGTGTGTTGTTTGTTTGGCCGTAGTTTGAAAGCGAAAAGAAGAAATAAAGAAACGGCAAATATAACATGAGACAGGAAATCAAAAACTGTTTTCGTGGATAAATTTGGAGGTAAATACAGAGAACGTGCTGCTGTTAGCCCGCGTTTTGGTACAAAAATATCCCAAGATAACATAAAATTAGGATAAATACTACTATCCTATGTGTTAATTCAGGCTACAAACATTAAATGGCCTGTGTACCAAAGGAGATAGATAATGCTCTGATACACGTTTGGCTATAAGCATACAAAAGTAAAACCAAGTAGGTAGGTCATACAGGAATAAGTGTGTTTAATACCCCTGTATTCGCTTCATAACTCCATTACTCGGTGATGACGAGAATGAGATATTTTATTTATAGTTTATTGCCACAAAACGACACGGAAGTGACATACATCGAAGGAGAGAGTGCGCCATCTTCGACCTAGACACCATAATTTAGGCGGAGACCTCTCGCGCCCGGCATTGGTTGCGGCCATGCTGCGGGGCGAGACGGAGTGGGAAGCGGTCGCCTCCTTCTGCGAAGCAGTCATGCTCGCGAAGGAGGAGGCGGGCCGCGTGAGGAAGAGGACAATGTCCTCCCTCCGCCCCACCCGCAGTGGTGGACACCCACGGCGACGGACGTCGCAAGACGATCTCCGGCCACCGTAGGCGCGGGCATGCGGGCGGCGAGTAAAGGGCAACTCGCTGCCCGACCATGGACCATGCCCGGGTCGACGGCGCGTTGTGTTCCACGCGCGCCTCAAAGAGCGTCAGCAAGATGACGGGGCCCCCCTCTAGAGGGCCAAAGCCTGCCGGGGTCGCGGGACTTATCTCATTACCGTGACCCCGGAATATAAAGGGCTATTGAAGGACACCGTGGATTTTAGTCAGTACAAGTCTGACAGTCCCTCCCGCCCTGCCCGGGGTGGGAGGACTCATTTGATGATTTCACCACGATAAAAAAAAAAAAAAAGACACCATAATTATTATGACTTGTCTACGTGGAATGGTGTTTCTCTGTGAACATTTAGTATGACAAATGTTTGAAAATCGTAATGAGATTTCAAATATTATTAGATATTTCTCAAATATTATCAACTCTTTGGACATGCTAGGCCAAGGATTATCTATGTCCTTTCATTCAAATCCGTTCAGTAGTTTCTGCGTAAGGTTCTCGAATGGAGACCACGCACCGGCAAGCGCAGCGTAGGACGTCCACCCACTAGGCGGGCAGACGATCTTATGAAGGCCACAGGATCACGCTGGATGCAGGCCGCTTACAACCGGTCCTATTGGAAGTCTAAAGGGGAGGCCTATGTTCAGCAGTGGACGTCTTACAGTTGATATGATGATGATGATGAGTTTCTGCGTGAATGAGTAACAAATACACAAACATAATTATTTTATGCAAACAAACTTTCGCATATAAAATGGGAAAATGTTGTGTTGTGTCTGGGAATTGTTTACACGGTGCAAGACTTTGCATGCAAGCTGCATGCAAGTTTGATTACATCGAGGTCTTTAATGGACAATGAATTCAGTTGATCAAACAAATACAGCAATGTAGTCTTGCATGCATGCACTTGCATGCAACTGGCATGCAATTTCTTGCACCGTCTAAATGAGGATCAAGCCTTTAAAAATGTTACATTTCAACGGTTTGTGAGATCAATGGTACGAGTACATTCTCTCATTCAAATGTACAGACACCAGCACATCAAGCTACCACAATCTGCCAAATTTCTTCAATAGATTTTCAACCTTATCACAATAGTGGAAGGTTAATATTCGATTGGTAAAATCTGACAGTTTCGGGTAGGTTGACCTGCTGGCGTCTGTACCTGTTCGTAGTTCACTACATAAATTGCGTAATTTCCTATCTGTTGATAACATCGCTGTTATCAGTGTACAAAGTGACAAGTGTGCTATAATTATGAAATTATTATCATACCTCGGGTATTTAACTGTCGGAAACATGCGATTTACCAAACATACTAAATTACATAGAACCTATTTACATTCGGCATTGTAAATACACACATTTATTTTTTTCCCCAATATCGTAAATACAGTCACGTGCGTATTACGTAACACTTCCAAAATGCTTTTCTCGTGCAAAAACAATCAATTGTAACTTTTAAAATGGTGTTAATAGTGTGCCTACAATACATTATATCCCAGGTTTTCAAGAAAATAATGCAAAAATGCCTGCTTCTCTATTTTCATTCTACGTACTATTATCATAATTTATCTTTACACATCCATTTAACATAATAATATGTTTGACTCGCATACCTCATTATTGCTTTTTCAAATATCACTGTTTTAGCTTTTATTTTTATACATTTAGTGCACGCGAGTTTTCAAGCACTTTCGCAATGAAAAATGCGGACGACGATGTTTTGACAGCCTTTATATTTAAAAGGTATGGCTTTAGCAGTATTTTGCCATTTGGTATTTAAGCTGAGCTAAGGCCTGTTTGGCATGAAAAGGCTTTTTTATAAAAATAAACATCATTTTCTTTCTTTCAAATATACACTTTTTTTTTAATACAAGCAATTTGCAAGTCGAATACAACGATTCGTTTTTCTTTAATTTTTCTCAGCAATTTTCCGGCACGAGGAGAAGTCGAGCATCGGAATCTTATTTTACCTCATTAGCTAAGGTTTACAGGGTTAGTTCAGCAGATTCAATTTTAAAACTGGCAAGCTTGGAAATTATGGTAGACAAGTTTTCAGTACGACGAAGACTGCAATATTTTTTCTATAGGGTGAGTGGGGGTAGGGGAACAGTGTATAAGATGGGGACGCGAGGTATGATGGGATATCACACATTTATAGCAAACTTAGCACAATACTAACGAAGCGCAAGCGCCAACAGGACGCCATTTGTTAATGGCCGCTTGCAAATGACTTCTTGATGGCGCTTGCGCTACGTTACTGTTGTGTTAAGTATGCCTAAAGAGTGTATGTCCCCATTATGCCTCGCGTCCCCGTCTTATACACTGTTCCCCTAAGTCTGAATGAAAATTTGATTAGATGAACCAGTGTTGATTTGAAACTGTTGTTAAACAAAGGGATTCAAGGCAAATGCATAAATTAATGGTTGGGTAAAAAACGTATGGTCAAGTTGTTTCTATGATGCTGAAAGAAATCTTTTTGAAACAATATTTTATGAAAAACTGATAATAAAATTGGTCTTAAGAAAAAAGACACGTAGGGGTAACGAAATGCCCAGAGGTAAGATTGAAATAGTGACTAAAATCGTCTTTATGGTAAATACGATTTTAGTCATACATCAAGCGGGGTAAGATTAAAATTCCTACATTTACGCGGATAAATGTGTCCTTACGGGAAATGTCAAAAAACACACGAGTGCTCTCACTTAAAGCCTCCTGCAGACACACGCGATTAATCGCGCTACGACAACGAGCCAAGCTAATTTCCACTCTAAAAATACTGCGAATGGACCGCGGCATGTCGCCCCGCGCGATTAATCGCGTGTGTCTGCAGGAGGCTTAACTACTGACAAAGACTGCGGGGCGGGGCCAGACAAATTGGTGTCTACAACGATGTTAGCAGCACTAAAAGAATTCTTTGATATTTGGAGTTATTGTATTTTTTATCTTTCCCCGTGTTTCATCATGTTTATTTGTATTGAGTTTCCGTTATTTCGGCTCTGTTACGAGCGAGGAGATCCTGTGCGCCATTAAAAAAAAAACAATTTTTTGCTCCACACTAGGAATCTTTTCTGTATCGGGCTACGTTTTAACTCACGAACTCGCATCCACAACACCTACTTGTGGATCACACAAATATTTGTTCCAAACGGGAATCGAACCCGAATAATAATATTAATTAAGGTTTTTCCTTAACGATGACGTCAAATCTCTCAAATAAAACAGATACTAAGAAAACTAATAATCGTATACTTTATAATTAAATACGTATAAAGATGACTAGGTACATAAAGTTTTATTAATGATAATATTAAACGCATAGAAAATAATTCATAAACAAAAAATCTTTCGTATAACACAACTAAGAACTAGTCTACAAACTAACCATAGCTCACATTCCTCTAAATAGGGTAAGAATTTAATTAATAGACAACCACTAGAGCATAGAGCTTCCATAGACTAACTAGAAGCGAGACCACAGAGTCTTGCAAACACTGAAACACTCCACTTACTACTAAAAACTATTTCACTGCCAAAGGATTTTGCGCCCTCTGTTCTAAGTTCTAAAGTAAAAATTACAGTGAGAGTGAATAAATCAAAGCCTTTAATTTGTGCTGAAGAACATTCCACATTCCCGCAGAGGAAACAATTTTTCAGCTTTGAAACGGTAACTTGTGATACCCTTGAGATTCCTTTCACTTTATTGCACTTACATTGGTTCAGCTTATTGCTACTAAGTAATGGAATACTTGGTTATATCGAGATATTTCTAGAGCAGGTTTCGACTACTGCCCCCTGGTGGGCAACCATGAGCGTGAGTAGTTCCACTCAGGGAACGAGATGGTGCTATAGTTGGTGCCAGTTAAGATGTCAATAGCGGACATTGACCCCTACCAAATCAGTCCTCGTATAATGACATAAGATCAGAATTAGCATGTTTATAAAATATCGAATAAATTAGTAAGTATATTGTAAGGATATAAGTATCTAAGTATTCATAAGATATCAAAATGGTAAAAATATTTCACCCATACCTAAGATTTTATATTATTTTTATCTTTAAGACTCACAAGTAAACACTATCATATCACAGAAAAATGCTAATTCTGATCTTATGTCATTATACGAGGACTTATTAGGTAAAGGTCAATGTCCGCTATTGACATCTTAACTGGCACCAACTATAGACGACTTGTATAGCTCTGTCTCATTCCCACAGCCAAAAACGTGGGCGCTGGAGGTTTTCTTGGGGGCGGTAGCAGGGTCCAAATGGGGAACGTTATGAAGAAAACTCCTATTTTTTTATGAAAAATCTATATATCTAGCCGTCTAAAATATTTACCTTGTTATTATGGCGAGAGAACACGATTACAGAGAATTATGTTTTTATTTTATAGGCAGTAGACATTATAAAAGTGGTATGATTTAACTGTTATGTAAAAGGGGGCTTTATATTTTTATTAGAGTTCCGTATCCAATGTCTGTTTGACATATGTATAGCATTGCCTTCTTTGTAGTAAACGTTTATTGATTATTAATCACAAGGAAAATCCAGCAGTACCAAATACAGAATAGATCTGTATCGTATCTATCCAAAAACTTCTTGCAATAGTCTACGTCAGTGGTTTTCAAAGATTACTGAAACACGACCCACAACCTAAATTTTCCGAATTCGGGACTCACCTCTTGGGTTGCATGAAGAAAAAGGGATAATAAGTATAAGACAACAACTAGCTGTTAATCGCGGCTCCGTCCGCTACAACTCGATTTTTTTTTATCGATATGGGGTAAAAATTGTCCTATACATATACGAGTATTAATCCAGCTTATAAACTATCGTGTACCAATTTTTAAGTAGTTTTTGCATGAAATATTAACAAACATCCACATTTATCCTCACAAACTTTCAGGTTTTAAAATTATTAGGATACTAGCTTCCGCCCGCGACTCCGTCCGCGCGGATGTCGGTCTTCGCGTGGATGGTTTATTTCTCCATTTTGAGTAACTCTGACAATGACATCTTATAAATATCTATTGGACCCAAATACGGCTAAGCCTATAATAATTAAGGAGATCCCTCTATTGAGCTAATGAATAAAACTGAAAAATAAGATTTTTCTACGTATTTTTCCAGGATAAAAAGTATCCCATTTTATGCCCAGGATAATAAGGTATAATTATACCAAGTTTCATCGAAATCGAACCGTTAGTTTTCACGTGATGCCTGCATATACAGACAGACAGACAAAATTTTTTTTAATCACATATTTGGGTTTGGTATCGATCCAGCAACACCCCCCGCTATTTATTTTTTCAATATTTTCAATGTACAGAATTGACCCTTCTACAGATTTATTATATGTATAGATGATAGAAGTATGTGAATGTAGGTCCGTGAAAATAGTTTAAAATATTTAGTGTCGATCATAGACATTTTTCTTTTTTTGATGTTTATTCTTACTTTATTATTAACTACAGTCAAAAATCCCGCCTGATATAGTTATCGTCCTATTTTTCAGAGCCCACTCAATAATCGATCGAGCGACCCATAGTTTTAGAAACACTGGTCTACACAACTTTATCTTTATCTCGGGATCTATCCGTTGGTCGTTCCGAAGATATCTATTAAGAATTCAGGAAGTGTCATCGCCAGGACTATAACTACTGATTGGTAGATCGATAGAGCAGGCCATTAAACTGTCGTTATTCAGGCCCAACCGTTGATGTCATAATTATGTGATGAAGACTTATTCTTCCTGATAAACTGAAGGTCGCAAAATCCACTTTAGGAGAAGCATAATAGAATTGCAATACAATGTTTGCATCTTTTGTTCATATTTCTAACAAATTGGCCTTTTTAGACCCATTTTGGAGTCGCACATTGTATCTTTAAAGTTAAGTTACGCTTGCCGGGGACGATGCGTGGATGGGTATCTATTGCGAATCGAGACTTCAACGGGTCTTGGAAAGCACGTTGTTCTTCAATATTTTCAAGAAGACGAGAAAAATGTTTAACAACTAATTATGTATTTGGGGCCGCCGGTTTCCATGCGCTTCTACTGGCACTCTGCCAGGTCATTAGCGACATATTTACAAATATTATGGAGTAGTAATTACCCTGTGCTAATATAATGAGTTACAGTGGGTATGTTTGTAGGACGTAAACTCTAAAACTACTGAACCGAATTTAGAATTTGTTAAATCCACACTAACAGCCGCATTAAGGCCCTTTGCACACGGCATTTTATAGCGATGCATTTCATTAAACAATTCTAACACGACACCGGTCGACATAGTGGTCGGATTGTGACGCATCTCTTGCCACATTGGCTCTTATAAACTGCTGATGCCTTATCCAAGTAGGTACAGTCACGAGCAATAACATGTATACCTACACTAAACAAAATTCATACGCAAATCACTCGTGGGTTTCCACTTTGAAATAAGACCTATTTCGTAATAGTATGGCTTCCAAAATAGAAGTCTAATGAAAAGGCAAAAAAGTTTAATCAATATGATAGCAGAAAATCGATTTTGAATACTGCTTAGAGTATAAGTTATGGGCCAAGTGATTAGTGCGGGCAGTATTCATAATGCCCGGGCAGTATGAATAATGCCCAGCCATATCGAGCAAAGTGATTAATTACAATCTAAACTCACCTACTACTTATCACATTGCCCGGGCATTATGAATATGGCTACATGATGATCGGGCAATGTAATAAGTCAGTGTTTGAGATAGCTTGAATTTATCACTTGGACCGAGCAGTATGAATAATTCCCTACTTGTAGCCGGTCAATGTGATAAATTGGACCGTAACATTATCATGTCAACGAACTAATAAATGTACTAAGGAAGCTTTTAACTTTTCGGAATTTTAGGGTACTCGGATAGGTTAGGTTAGAAGGAAGTGGCGGGGTCGTAGTGAGCGAGCAAAGCGAGCGAACACAGACCCACCACCTCCTTCGAGGTTTATTTTTTTTAAACCACCCTAAAGTAGGAGCCCGCGGAGCGGGGCTCCGTCGAGTTCACCTATTTTATTACTTTGCCCAAGATAGGGCATTATTCATATTGCCCAGGCATTATGAATAATGCCCGATTAATCACTTCGCCCATAACACGTGTTGCAAACCACTTTTCCGTGCGGTTCACCGCTTATGCATTATAGTTTCGCCACCTCCGCCCGTCCGCGCGGACGAGCAAAGTCGTGTGAGATCTGTCTTATCATGCTTCTACAGCGCTGGTTAATTGCGTTAAAAACGCGTGTCTGCGATACATATTACGCGCGTCAGCATCGCTACTTGACATCAATTTTAAAGGGTTTAACTGTCTTGTCTGACAGTCAAGGACAACATTGATTTAAGGAATTAAGTCGACAATACTTTCGAAATCTCAGTCAGCCGATTCCACCAATACCTACCTATAAAATAAAATTGAAATCAGTTTTGTTTTCGAATAAATCATGGAATTGCATTCTTATCAAAAGTAAAGTCATAAATAAAGACGATTACAACTACGACATAATTTTTAATTACACTCGCTTGTGTGTGGTGTATAATTGTGTAATTGCAGTATTTGAGTGCTGATTAAGCTACTTATTTATATTAGTACCGAAATCTACGTGGTATTATTAAAATCCCTTAATTGTGAATGTCCACACCTCTTTTTTTGCGTTTTTCAATTCAAATTAAAAATTCCGCCTCTGAATTCAGAATGTGTGAGGCCGTCATAAGGTTGTTTTAGTTTTTAAACATGAATTACACTGCCACTTTGTTCTCAAGTACATTGTAGGGTCAGCCGTACCTAAAAAATCTTAAAAAAAAAAAAAAAACTAACCGTCTTGAAAAGTTTTTTATTTTACCCTTTTTAATTCAATTATTCAATCCAAATTCTTGTCAAATACGTAATCCGTAGTACCGGTAATAGCATCGTCCAAGTACACAGTAAGAAATGCACATGAAATAAAAATTACTGAACCAAATTGGAAGAAATTGTTATGGTGCCAAATGACAGATACGAGACTACATCGAACAAGAAAAGAATCATCAAAATCGGTTCACCCATTCGTGAGTTATGAAGTAACAAACATAAAAAAAATATAATCGAATTGAGAACCTCCTCCTTTTTTTAAGTCGGTTAAAAAACCATAGAGCAATATCTCTAATCGCTTGTAAAGCGCTCACGCTTATATCAATTATTTTTATTTCCGGATCACACGTAGGTCATGCCAGTAAGCAATGAAATTAATTTATTATTATACGATAAGATAATTATTAAGTCTTTATCGAGTATTATCTATACATATAATAAATCTGTAGAAGGGTCAATTCTGTACATTGAAAATATTGAAAAAATAAATAGCGGGGGGTGTTGCTGGATCGATACCAAACCCAAATATGAGATTTAAAAATTTTTTGTCTGTCTGTCTGTCTGTATATGCAGGCATCACGTGAAAACTAACGGTTCGATTTCGATGAAACTTGGTATAATTATACCTTATTATCTTGGGCATAAAATGGGGTACTTTTTATCCTGGGAAAATACGTAGAAAAAAAAATCTTATTTTTCAGTTTTATTCATAGACGTTGTTCTGTAGAACCGCGAACACACGTTGCATTACCCGCAGTGGATTCAGCGCCGTAACCTGTAGCGCCGAAAGTCGGATTTGGCTTGAACCGTTTGCAGCACACGCGGGCCACGCCTCCCCGACTCCTATATAAGGAGCCGCGTTCCGCGCCGCGCGATGCATATAAATTCTGAGCGGTCGTCCGTGGAATTAATATTGTATGCGTGTAATTTTAAACCGGGTTTTTCAGCGCGACCTTTTTGATTACTGTTCCGATCAGTTATTTGTAAATACAAGGTCGGAATTACTATGAAAAAAATACTTACTACAGAACGCGAGCTCAACAGCAGTAGCTCAATAGAGGGATCTCCTTAATTATTATAGGCTTAGCCGTATTTGGGTCCAATAGATATTTATAAGATGTCATTGTCAGAGTTACTAAAAATGGAGAAATAAACCATCCACGCGAAGACCGACATCCGCGCGGACGGAGTCGCGGGCGGAAGATAGTGTATTAAATAAAATCAATCAATAGCTTACTTGGGCTATCGCAAAAGTAAGGTAAATAATGGTAAGTAAGTAAATATTTGGAACTTACAACCAAAAGATCAAATCATCAAAATCTATTACTATACTTAACTACTTAATAATAATATCGATCATGGACTGGATCGACGGCGGCGGCGCGTCTCAAAGAGTTGTCAGCAATCTGATGGGCCAAAGCCTGCTGGGGTTGCAGGACTGCCTCATCAGATAACTGTAAACGTAAAGGACTTTGAAGGATCACTGTGGATTTAAGTCACTACAAGCCTGACAGTCCCTCCGGTCCCACCCTGGGTGGAAGGACTCATTTGATCTCATCTTCGTTCACTCTTGACAAAGAGGTCGTGGTCAGCATGTCGCAAAGAGACACCGTACTGCTATGATTTGCCTCACAATGTGACGCCATCCCTCCCTGTCGTCTGTGACTCGTGTTTCCTGACAATGTTTACCTTCAGAGTATTGAGAGCAGTGGTGATGAAATATGTTACACAAAGTAATGCGCCTAGCTGGATTCGAACCCACTCAAGAACTCGTAAATCAGGGCCACTGGGCTACCACTGAGCTTAAATATCACATTAATGGTGGTTTTCTTCCTGTACGCGTAGGATGACCAATTCTACCTCTATTCTACCAAGAATAGACAAAGTTATTTCATCGTTATTTCTAAACAAAACGACTGTTTTTTTTTGCACAAGTATGACACGATTCGTATACCATTGCCATGCTTAAATCGATAAAAATCTTTCTACGTTCTGTCATTTTGTCTTTTCTCCCGTCGACAAAACCCGTTTCTACGGCGCCACGCTACGCGTGCTGGTGGTAGTCCTTTAGGTTCCACTCAGAGCAGGAGGACTCATTTGAAGACTTTTACACCACAAAAAAAGGGTGTGATATCCTATGTATTTAATTTGTTGTCTTTAATACATACATACGTACTTACTTAAAAGTAAAAAAAACAAGATATTTCTTATCGCTATAATAGTATTTGCCCAATCTACAATTGTTATCATTCGCAATATAATTACTACTGCCGATAATAAAATTAAGTATTTGAGCTGATATAATGCAGTTTATTGATTAACTTATCTTGTAAGGTTAATTAAGATATTAAAGCACCAATTACTAACTATGCTGAAGATAGCGAAGTGTTGTGGTCTCCCAAAATCATTTATCTCGAACAATATAAATATTTCCAGAAAACCAACTTGGAGTTCCGATTTCAGACGGTCACCTTTCCTTATCAGTACAAATTAATTACTATGATACTAAATTATAATTATCATTTAATAAGATACAACAAACATGATGAAATCGATAACAAAACTGTACAGAAAGTAGGTACCTAACTAAAGATCGTCGGTCGATCCATTCTCACAAAATGACGCTCGGCCACAAAACGAGACATTACGCAAAAAAGCCGCCCGAGCGACGTTCATTGAACCGCCGAATATCGTAAACTTTAGTTAATTGAGAAGGATGCCTTCACGCAACCTACCTGAGATTCTCAGAAACTTATTAACTCCAGACACTTCAAAGCGGGGTAAAAAAATTGAAGCACAGTGCGCAGTGTAGCAAAAGGAGCATTATTATCGCTATAACAAGGTATCCGCGTGCCGTCGCATGAAACAAAAAACACAGGCCCCGTTTACGACCTCAGGTGATACGACACCCGCGTGTCGCAAGTCGCGTCACGGTGACTCGTGGAATACTATCATTGCCTATCAATGTAAGCATTGATATAAATCATAATTAAGCTATTTTTTTTTTATGTGTAATGGGTTTGCTCTTGACCCTAGTCTAGGACAAGAGTGACTAAGACAAGGTCGACGATGGAGCGAGCTTACCCAGAAGAAGCCTGTTTACTCTAACTTTGAAGAGATTAGGGTTGTACCTATGCGTTTGGAAACACAGACGCAGGCAGAGAGTTCCACTTCTTCGCTGTCCGCATTATAAAAGACGTTTGGAAACGCTTAGTGCGAATTGATGGTATGGCAATAAGGTAAGGATGGTAATTTGCCGTGCGTCTAGATGTGCGATGATAGAAAGGGGCTGGTGGGATGAGGTCGTGGAGTTCTTGGGCACACTCTCCGAAGTACAATCTGTAAAAGACCGACAGGCAGGCAACTTTGCGGCGATGAGTCAAGCTATGGAGCTTGGCATTCACCAATTTTTCGTCGCCAACGAGCCTTTTAGCTCTGCGTTCCACTGAGTCAAGAGCGGCAAGTTGATATTTAGCTGAGCCATCCCAAAGGTGGCTACAATACTCCAAGCAGGATCGGACTTGTGCTTTGTAAAGAGTTAAAAGCTGTCCAGGCGTGAAGTACCGCTTCACTCTATTTAGGATGCCCAGCTTTTTGGCCGCAAGTTGGGCTTTGAACTCAATGGTGGCGCCAAAGTTGAGACTAGAAGCCAACTCCATGCCTAGGAGCTCGAGTCGGTCATTCACAGGTACAGATGCACCCCGAAAAGTAGGAGTTTGTTCCAAACGACTCCTTTTTGCGGTAAACAGACAAGCCTGTGTTTTAGTGGCGTTAAAAGAGACCAAATTGTCGTCACCCCACTGGGAGACAAGGTTTAAGGCATAATTTGTTCGCTCAACCATGGCCTCTCTCAAGGAACAAACTTCATCCCCGGTGGTTTTTGCCCTAACCGCACCTTCTGGTACGTCAGACATGACGCTGGAAATAAATAACCTATCTTGGTTGCTATGCTATCTTGATCCCGATCTTTGTCTGTAAGCAATCAACAACAAAAGCCTCCGAGTCTTAAACATGTCAGCCGTCAAAAACAAAGTAGCGGAATTTGGATTGAGATAGAATAGGAATTTTGCTGATTGCAGTCGGAACACCCGTGTCGTTTGTGTGTAGGTCGTGGTCACACAGGTACGGTTGCCTTCTGTCTTCATTTCTACATACGGTACAAAAATAAAATGTATGAAAGTAGAGGAAGTCCATTCATAATGAACGTAAGCGGACGTCACTGCTCTATTTTTATTGTTGCAAAAGTCAAGGTTCTTGGAAGCTTTTCCAATTTTTTTTTTTAATATGAATATGCTGTAATGAAGCTATAGAGTAATAATGTTAAATAAAAATATACGAGACATTTTTTATTGCCGTGTTCTTTGTTGAACATTTTCGTTGATAAGTTATTTTAATTTTGTAGAAAACATTTGCGTAAATGAAACCACGTGGGTGAGTGCCACGTGGCATTTTAAATTGTGAATAATGTTTTATCGAATTTAGTGTTAATACATTTTAGTAAAAAGGTGTTTATTGGGATCCACCACGGCAAAAATACGTGTGTGAAATAAAAAAAAAATATACTCTACAGAAAAATAGGCTAGCAGGTATACCAAATGAATATTTTGTTTGATAGGTACTGCTATTTGTCGTAATAATAAAAGTGACAAAATGTAGTAGCTGTGTTGATTTGATTACTTTTTTTTGCCACTCTGATACTTTTGACACAAGGAATTTCGACTTAGCGGTCAGCGTAGATCTTACATACCTACTGTTTGTACAAATGTTTTTTATCAGAGCATTTAATAAATTTCAGTGGGATCATTTCTGGCCTGCAACCGTTTTCTAATAGACCGTTTACTTGACAGTTTGAAAAGACCGTCAAATAAACTATGTATTAGAAGTGAACAATGAGAGCTATTTGAACGATTTCCTTTGACTCTTAAAATACCAGAGGATCGAATGTGGGCCGATACACATCTGGGACAATTGCTTCAATTGCACAACAACGGAGCACATAATCTTTAATATTGTTTTTTTGTTTACGAAGTATCGGTACTTTATTTCATTGTAAATAGGATATATTTTCATACCCTACTTAAAAGATCACGTCTTGAACAAAAAGCAAAATTTATCGAAGAATATAAAAATGACAAAAGGTGCTAAAATTAAAATTAGCATCTTTTAAAGAGGTGCTAAAAATTGCCTTGCCTATTCTTTGTGAGGGTTACCTACAGATAAAATATGACCCTACTATCCTATTGAGCCGAACGGCGGCGCGGCGGCGGGTGAAATCATGACACACACAACAAGTACCTAATTTATAAGATAGCTTTTGCTAAATAGCAGAAGAAACAGCTTTTAAATCGTAGATCAGACCAAATAATATATGTAGTTTTAAAAGTTGGTACAGTTATTCCTTAAGGTGTCCAGATGAATATACTACAGTTTTCCTGAAATCTTGTACCAAGCCCAAACCGGATCTTTCTTCCCTCCCCCCTACCAAAAGGTCAGCGAAATATCACGCTTACAGAGTATTCCATCAAGTACAGGAGTGGATCGGGAACCAAATGCCTCCTGAAATATAGGGTTGGAAGCGAGGCGTCGATGGAAACTTAGAACCAATCACGACTTTGGATCCTCCTGCTCCTGACGCGCTGTTAAGCTCAATTTTTTGCCGATGTAAAAGTGGTTGTTCTGGAAAATGCAGTTGCCGAAAAGTGGGCATTAAGTGTAGTCTTATCTGTATTGTAACGGCTGCCTAGGAGCTTGTACTAATGGAGCTCCTATCGATGTTAATGAAGAAGAAGAAAGTCAATTTGAATGATAAGTCGGCATACTCGTGCACAAAAAAAATTGTGTGTAATTTTTCAGAATTATTTGTAAAACGATTTTGTTTCTTATTTTTATGACCTTTAATACTTACTCTGGATCTCATATAGTATTGATCGTAAAGTAAAAATGTTCATACATAATTTATAGGAAATTTAATGCAGATAATTAATGTAGAAGTCACTAAAGAGATACTCCAAATAGTTTTAGAGTCACAAGCAAAAAAAGTTGAAAAACAGGCATCCCCCCCCCCTCCTCCTTTGGCTTGTGGCCCACCCTCGGGGGCTTTTAGTATATTCATCTGGACACCTTAAGGAATAACTGTACCAACTTTTAAAACTACACATATTATTTGGTCTGAATTCCTTAATTTTCCCAGGCTAAAATGCACTGTGCATCTGATTGAACCAATAGACACAACAATCCCGACAAGGCCACTTGACAAGTGAGACGCGAATTCATAATGGAATGATTTAATTTTGTCATTTGTTTTTATTTCTTCAAATTGTTTCAGTCATTCGGCAAAGCACGATATTCATCCGGAAATGAGTAGGTAAAAAAAAACAAAGGAATTCGTGCATGTCTGCAATGATTTCACTTCGACGAAATGCGACACAGTCTTGTGATCAACGCAAGTATGTGCCAGAGATCGCGCGAGACTGTTACTATGGATTTGATCATAAGACAAACCCATCACACCTTTAATCCAAAGAGTTAAGCATACTTATAATACACCCAGATTTTGCCAGTACGTATTCAAGCTACAGCAAGCATAACTCCAGCTTGCAACGTTATAAGAGCTGGAGCAAGCCCAGACTGCCCTTAAAACAAAGCTTTTTAGCTTACACCTACTGCCACAGCAAAAAGCACCACCTAAAAGTTTTAAAACAAAAACCGAGTGCAAAATAATTAAATCATTCAGTACGTCATTCAGTCGTTCATTTCGCTAATGCGTGGGTCTAACTAGCGAGAATACCCGTCGACCCGTCGAATATAGGTGTACAATCACTGCCATAATCCCTGAAGGGCTCAATTTCAATTAGAGTTGAACCACGCTATCCACTTTTCGCGTCAACATTACGCCGCTGTACCAAGTAAAATGCACTATTCGGAAACTATTATCTGTGTTTTAGGCATTAAGTTAAGCTGAATAAGTACCTATATAAAAAAATGTCAGGATGTATGATGTATTCAAATGTCTGCTTTTAAATAATTAATTGTATTTGCTATTTTTGTCATTATTTTATTTTCGTCTGGAAGACGGAAATATAATGTCACTCCATTATAAAAAAGTACATTTCTCTTACAACTGTGAGATCTGAACTACTTACTTTACCCAGCCTCCTTTGACAAAGCTAGGATGCTGTTACAGGCTCCACTTCGCTTCCTTCCCCAATCACATTGGTTCTTTCGTGTACGTTCTGATTACATTCCATCAACTCATGGTAGACATCTTCCACAACGGGTACACTACGATAATACGAAAAACTTTATTCCGAAATTCATAAATACGAATTTCAAAATACCGATTTTCATAATTCCGAATGGTTCCAAATTCCTAATATAACAACTCCGATTGATCATTATTCCTATTTTCATAATTCCGAAATTTCAATATTCCTAACATTTATAATTACTATTTTCAAAATACCGAGTTTCAATAGACCGAATATCAAAAATTCCGAATTAATAATTTTCCGAAACATCAAAAACACGAATTCCGATGGTTAAAATTCCGATTATTAAAATTCCGAATAATTAGAATTCCGAAAATTTAATCGCTTATCAGAGAAAAGTATGCTTTTAAAACGCCTTGTCAAAATTCCTCTTTACTTTTCAATAAAAGAATTTCTTTCGAATAAGAATATTTTCTTTTCAATGATAATAATTTCTTTTATAATTTTTTTTTGAGTAATTAAAATAATTTATTTTTGAGTTACGTATTTTCATTCATAATATATTACAAAAAATCCCTGTGAGAAGAACGAAAGCTGTCAGAGTCGGGGTGCCCCAAGACACAATTTGCTCGCTATCGCATCCTGAATTCCTGAGTTATATTACCACTAAGGTGGTTCAACGGAGCCCCGCTTCGTGGGGCTCCTATTACTGTTAGCTTAACCTAACTCGAACCTAACCTGTCCGAGTCGGGGTGTCCCCAATCCCGAGCTCGCTTCGCTCGCTCTTACATCCTTGATCAATTTGTTGATTACCACCAAGGTAGATCGACGGAGCCCCGCTTCGCGGGGCTCCTATTTCTGTGAGCAAGGTTTAAAGTAACCTAACACCTTCGAACCTAACCTGTCCGAGTCGGGGTGCCCCCAGTCCCGAGCTCGCTTCGCTCGCTCTTGCATCCTTGGTCAATTTGTTGACTACCACCTACCAAGGTAGATCGACGGAGCCCCGCTTCGCAGGGCTCCTATTTTTGTGAGCAAGGTTCAAAGTAACCTAACACGAAGGGGATGGTGGGGTCTTTCAGACCCCGCCATGCCCTTCGAACCTAACCTGTCCGAGTCGGGGTGACCCCAATCCCGAGCTCGCTTCGCTCGCTCTTGCATCCTTGGTCAATTTGTTGACTACCACCTACCAAGGTAGATCGACGGAGCCCCGCTTCGCGGGGCTCCTATTTCTGTGAGCAAGGTTTAAAGTAACCTAACACGAAGGGGATGGCGGGGTCTTTCAGACCCCGCCATCCCCTTCGAACCTAACCTGTCCGTGTCGGGGTGCCCCCAGTCCCGAGCTCGCTTCGCTCGCTCTTGCATCCTTGGTCAATTTGTTGACTACCACCTACCAAGGTAGATCGACGGAGCCCCGCTTCGCGGGGCTCCTATTTCTGTGAGCAAGGTTTAAAGTAACCTAACACGAAGGGGATGGCGGGGTCTTTCAGACCCCGCCATCCCCTTCGAACCTAACCTGTCCGTGTCGGGGTGCCCCCAGTCCCGAGCTCGCTTCGCTCGCTCTTGCATCCTTGGTCAATTTGTTGACTACCACCTACCAAGGTAGATCGACGGAGCCCCGCTTCGCGGGGCTCCTATTTCTGTGAGCAAGGTTTAAAGTAACCTAACCTGTCCGAGTCGGGGTGACCCCAATCCCGAGCTCGCTTCGCTCGCTCATGGATCCTAAGTTCTCCTAATAACAATAACAATCCCGAAGGCAAACAGTCAAAGTCCAGAGGATACGCCTCAGCACTCCGCGCCTACCCAGGCTTAAATAACTCTCTAAGAGTACGGTAGATAAAACTACGTGGAGCCGGTTTTGCAGCAATTCGTTTCTGGCACTGACTTTGTAGAATGAGAAACGAAATTCCGATTTTCAATATTCCGAAAAAATCAGTTTATTCGGAATATTGAAAATCGGAATTTCGTTTTTCGGAATGAAAACTCATCGAGCATTACATTTTTCGAATATGTGAAAATCGGTAAACTAAGAAATCGGATATACGACTTTCGGTTAAATAAATTTCGTGATTCTTAATAATAGATATTGTAATTTTTAGGTATTATGATATTCGGAGTTTTGAAAATCGGAATACCGAAATTCGGAATAAAATATTTCGGAGTATTTGGGTGTTCCCCTTCCACAACCTCACAGCCTTCACAGTTTGATGATCCAAAGGAGGGTAATGTGTGTATTACCATGGAATGGACTGGACTGGACTGTACTGGAGTGGAGTGGAGTGGGGTGGGGTGGGGTGGAGTGGAGTGGAGTGGAGTGGGGTGGGGTGGGGTGGAGTGGAGTGGAGTGGAGTGGGGTGGGGTGGGGTGGGGTGGAGTGGAGTGGAGTGGAGTGGAGCGGTGTAGAGTGGAGTGGGGGTACTTTTGCCAATTAATTGAAAAACTTGAAAGAAGTTTTCTAGCGATGTTTTTAGAAATTTAGACATAGACTTATAGGTTATCAGCTCTTTTAGGTTTTTATTTTTTTATTTAATAAATTAATTTTTTAATAGAGTACCTAGTCAATTTTGGGCCATGCTATCCACCTTTCATACAACTACAACCCAATTTGTAACGCAGCAAAATGTAATTAGTTTATCGGATCGGCCTCGAATGTGAATGTCCAGCGACGCGTATGGATTTATTTTAAAAAAAAGGCTTTAAGCGGGATCACGAGTATCACGACACGAGTGGCATGGCAGCCTTTACGTGCGTGTATTTTTACGAGTTTTGCAAAAACCAATTACCTACCGGCTATCTTAAATGTTGCTGCGGCACATTCATCATCATCATCATCATCGTATCAGCCGTAGGACATCCACTGCTAAACATAGGCCTCCCCCATAGATTTCCAATATGAATGAATATAAAGTGGATGATGGCCCACTCCCTCTCACAGAGATGATGCCTGTAACCCAGCAGTGGGAACACTAGACTGATGATTATGATGATGACATCACTCAATAATCATAACCATCTATCAATCCAACACGACCAATAAAACTGTTTAAAGAATACAAAAAATGTAAAATAAATAGCGACTGAAAATATCATAAAGTCGAAGGTAAATAAAGCATACCGGACGGATATATTATGTAGGGAGGATTCACTGCGGGTCACGTTGCGTTTTATTGCGAACGTGACCGCGCAGCCCGCAGTGTATGTCACATAACTATAATATACCACACTTTTCACCATTGTAAGGGTTATATGTAGATTTATGGACCACAGCAGCGTCTACTGAATTGTAGACTCATTGGTCAGTTGATTTAAAGTGATTCTTTCTTTCCTTTACGTATGAGGATGTTAACTAAAGTCCGAATTATTATTAAATCTCAATCAAAATTTCGTTCCTTTGTTTTTGACACATTTTTTACCACTTCTTCTGAGGTGCTACTATCTGGGATATACTATAAGACCAAAACCCGATGCTTCGGCTTCGGGTGATTTCAGATATCAATATTCTTTTGTACGCACGTAATACCAACAGGGTTGTTAGAATCCCCCCACAAACCTGAATAATGTACGCATCGATAAAACGCACACAAAAATAAGTATAGAAGGTAGGTACGGTGAAACACGCTCGGATCGCGAGAATTCAAACACGTTTTTTACAGATACCACAGAATACTTAAGTACCAGAATACTTAAGTACAGATACCTAGGTACGTAGGTATATAAGTGAACTTTTTATATACCTATCTATACTATACGGTGCTTTTTCTTATATACTGGAGGGTTATAAAAAAGAATCCATATACATCTTTGTAGACTCGAGATATTGGAAAGTTCTTGGTGTCGTGTTTCTGAAATCAAGAAGAAAACGCGTAAAGTCCAATTAAAAAAGATGAATTCACGTTTCACATTTGCCTGTAGTCCGAGGCAAACGAAAACTGACTTTGTTTTTGTTGCTGGCTAATGATTACGACGTTTTGTCCTTTGTCCAGCTCACCACTTTTGTCCTTTGCTCACATAAAGAGTACTTACACGGAAAACTTACCTACTAATATGAATACTTTTGATGTAAAAAAATATGCCAGAGAAACCGGTTCCGGGAAAACGTTGAAACCTGGTTCGAGGTGCCAATCTACTTTTCACCAAAAAATTAAATTACTGAACTAAGCAAAATAATAAAAAAAAATTACAGGGTTTAATTCGGATCTCTGATTATAATAAAGTTCATACACTCTTTGCTGTTAAACTGTTAGAAAATCTCAAATTTTCCAAGTTTCTGATAACAAATTCTCGGACCCATAAGAAAACCTAATAGGGGAACAGCGTATAAGACGGGGACACCGACACGAGGTATGATGGGAAATCACACACATAAGGCAAACTTAACACAAAACTAACGTAGCACAAGCGCCAACAGGACGCCATTTGTGTCTGGCCGCTTGCAAATGACGTCCCGATGGCGCTTGCTCTACATTAGTGTTGTGTTAAGTATACCTAAAGACTCAAAGAGTGTATGTCCCCATTATACCTCGCGATTATTAACGTCCCCGTCTTATACACTGTTCCCCTAAGTATCCTGCCTGCGAGACCTAGAAATAAAAATATGAAGACATTAGACGACCATAAGCCTGCTTGGTAGATTAGGGTCTAGTGGTACAGAAATCAATCTCATTTTAAATCTCACAGATTTCATGTGAAATTCATGTTTGAATATCGTTCATGACTAATTTAGAAAGCGCCTCCTATTAACCACATTATTGGGTGCCATAAAATCTGCCAATTCTGCGATCGATTTGATACTCCCCACCATTCGACTTCGCCACATAGCGTACAGAAGAAATAAAGAATCAGAATGGACTTGCTTATCCAGCACTGGTCTTGATATTGACACTTTCGCTTTCCAGAAAGTTCTACTAACAGCAGTGCTGACAGTGGCGGCGTTGTCCTCGGGCAGTGTGGTGAAGGCGCCTGGAGACACCTTCGAACTCCTCATCCTTCACAACAATGATATGCACGCGAGGTTCGAACAGACGTCGCAGCTTAGCGGAACTTGCACAACTGCAGACCGAGAGGCTGGAAAGTGCTACGGTGGTTTCCCGAGAGTTGCCCATGTGTGAGTATGCATTTAGAACCAATGATATATAAACTATAGATACGTTGTCCACACTCTAAAATGGCAACAAAAAATGAAGCCAATTGGCCACATTGCGCGTAGTTGCGTCTCCCTCCCGCCGTACGGTGTCATATTTTCTTTCTCTTTCTTCACGCGTATAAGTAGTTCTAGTATTGTCGCCGTTTTTAAGCGCCGCGATGTTCGTTCATGACGTGTCTATATTTATAATACGTCACTGTTTAGAACTCATATTTCTGGCGACATCTAGGTACACCATCAGATAGGAACTAGGCGAGTATGCGTTATCATTCATGCTTAATCCTGCAGATTTTTAGGAAATGCAAATTTGGCTACGAGCGGGATTCGAACCTGCATCTTTATAAGCATTCGAGATGCTTAACCAAATGATATCGGCCCCTCTGATATTCCTCATACTCTGTTACATTAATCCCAGTTATAAACTTACGTGTACCTACCTCATTGAAATCCGTTCTGGTTTTTTATGTAAAACTAGCAAACACATCCATTCTTTCATGCTCACAAACTTTCGATTTATCTAATACCTATGTATATAAAAATCAATGCCACTTTTCGTTGTAAAGTTACAACTCAAGAACGGACTCATCTATCCAAACCAAATGTTTAGGCTTTGTAAGTATTCTGTGGCTTTGTTCGAACTATTTAGTAGATGCTTTATGTGAAGTTTGCACAAAATCGGACGAGCGGTTCATCATATAGGTACCCGTGCGAAGCTGGGACGGGCCACTAGTAGGTACTTAATATTTTTTCCATACCCGAAGTTATCAATTCACTGTTTGACTTGTAAATCTCTCAATTTCAGAGTAAAGGAAGCTCGTAAAGCGGCCCTATCGGGAGAGGGTCCTCCGGTCCTGTACCTCAACGCAGGAGACACTTACACAGGCACGGCTTGGTTCACCATTTACAAGTGGAAGATCGCCGCAGAGTTCGTCAACGCGTTGCAACCAGACGCTGTTGTGAGTACCAACATAATGAAAACAAAAAAAAGTTTTAAAAGTTTTTTGTTCATCAATATCATCAGACATCGCGTTTTTTCGTTCGTCAATTGTTATCCGTGCTGTGTGCGTCCCGTGTGTCGGCTTTTTGTGAAACGTTGATTTTCATCCATATTTTGGACATCGATTATTTTCATATCGCTTCTGTTTTGTTTCACGTCCTGATGCGGTTGTTATCAAAGTGTTAAGAAGATTACAGTGTTGCTGTGTGTACTTTAATCTCATCAATTACCGAGTTGCGGAGCCTCTACCTATCTGTCTCTATCACTTGAAATACCAACAGGGTACCTATTTTAAAAAAATGCGCCTACAAATTATATTGGGACGGTTCTAAACTTTTTAGTTTTTTTAGGACAGTACCTAACTTACAGGCATGTAATAATGTATGAAGACCATTTTTATAAACATTTAATGTGAGGCTCAGAACATCTACCACACAAGTGTTTTTGAAGTAAAAATTGCGTCAAATCAAAATCGGTCTTCATGAAATGATACATTTAAACTCAAAGCATGTCATTCAATAGAGCGTCAGCATAATGACGGGGCCCCCTCTCTAGAGGGCCAAAGCCTGGCAGGGTCGCGGGACTTATCTCATTACGTGACCCCGGAACATAAAGGGCTAACGAAGGACACCGTGGATTTTAGTCAGTACAAGTCTGACAGTCTCTCCCGCCCTGCCCGGGGTGGGAGGACTCATTAAATTTGATGATTTTACCACGCTAAAAAAAAAGCATGTCATTCAATGAATACTATTCCGTTCATTTAGCACTCGCGCTTAAATACAGTCGAGCGGGAAAATTGTTCAAGACATTGTTGTTTTGGTGTGAGGTATCATCAAATTACTCCTCCTGCCCAAGCTGGAGTGAAAAGGGCTGTCTGACTAGTACTGACTAAAACCAACCCTGTTTCCTGTTGTGACGTGTGAAATCAGCTTTATACCATATCTCTCGTGTTTTGTTTCGTTTCTTCACATGCTAGTATTCTGTATATTCTGTGTAACGAAGTGGCATCTAAGTAAAGAATTAAGTCAACTTTTAAAATAGTGGGAAACAGCACTTTTGTGATGCTGTTTTAAGTTGATGAATTGAGAAAGAGAAAAATGCTCTTGGATCTTACGAGATTCTTGTTAGATTTAACATCGAAATCCTAAGGTCTTATTCTCTGGTAGGTAATGTTGTTTTAAACTTGATAACTTTCTCTTATTTCATCTATCTAAATATTTAGTAACATATTTTCTAGTGATTTCAATCCAAATGAATGAAAGCTAATAAGAAAATATAAAAAAAAAACACCAACATTTAAAGGAAAGCCATAATTTTATTATAGGTTACAGAAACAAAATACAAGGAAAACTCTAACTTGAACCAGATCATGAAACGATATTGTAAGTACCCGTATTTTCCTAAGGGACTGGCCACTAACACTTCCTAACATAGGAATAAGATTAATACTAAACATTCCTTGCATGAATCAAAATAGGGATAATTATAGTATGTGTATTTGTATCTACGATTCATAACACTGCTTTCGGTGATGGTAATTTGGTGATGGAATTAATAAATTACCTACCGATATACATGTGTATAACATTACCCCAAGTGTAACATTTCTAAAATAAAATAAAGTATTATCTTTACTAACAAGACTAATAATTATAATCATAGTAGGTATGTGCATAAAATTATTTACACTAATTTCGACATTTATTTTAACCTTTCAGTCACTTGGAAACAATGAAGTCGACAAGAAAACTTTGGAGATTTCGCCATTCCTGGAAAACATAGAAACATATATTCTAGCCAGTAACGTAATTATAAAATCAGCTGAAGGAAAAGCCAATATTAAAAAATCAATCGTATTTGATGTACAAGGTATCAAAATTGGTGTTGTAGGCTACCTTACACCCGAAAACAGTATACTGGATAGCTTTGGTCAGGTTGAATATATCGATGAAGTATTAGCGGTGACAGAAGAAGTAGAAAACCTGCAAGCTTCAAATGTCAACATCATCATCGCTTTAGGTCACTCAACTCTTAATAAAGAGCAAGAAATAGCTAAAGAAGTCGCTGGAATCGATATGGTCATCTCTGGTAATATAAATACTTTCAATTTGAATGACGATACTTCTTCAAATCATCAGCCCACAATTGTGATTCAGCAGTCAGGAAAACAAGTACCAATCATTCCATCAACGGCCTATGACAAATACCTTGGTAGTGTCAAAGCTAAGTTCGATAAAAATAGAGATCTTTTGGAGTTCAACGTCGATCCCATTCTACTCGATTCGTCAATCCCTCAAGATTCACCATCATTGGAGATAGTTAAATCTTATGCTGCAGATGCCATTACAAGAAACGCTGAAGTCATTGGAAATACGTCAGTAGTCTTGGATGGCGAATCTTGCTATTTGGAAGAATGCAATTTGGGTAATTTAGTCACAGATGCTATGGTGTATTGTTATGCTACAAGGTATGAGGGTAGAGAATGGACAGATGCATCTATAGCTATCATCAACGAAGCCAGTGTGTTAAAATCCCAAAACATTGCACCACCAAATCGACCTGCCAACATAACTAGAGGGGATTTACTTTCTGCTTTACAGTTACAAAGAGGTATAGTGGGTGTGATTATGAATGGAAGAACCCTCAAAAGGATTCTGGAAACCTCCGTCATGGCGTACGAGTTAAACAGTTCCAGAGGAGGTTTCCTACAGTTTTCTGGTATACGTGTAGTTTATGACTTGAGTCGACCATCTGGATCTAGATTGGTAAGCGCCCTTGCTCGTTGCTGGAACTGTTATGTTCCCGGATTGTACGAAATCGAAGACTGGTCGCACTACAGAGTATTGATGCCTGCGGAATTGGGGACCGAGGGACGTTACGGATACAGTTTCCTGCCTGCCTTCCCTAGAGTTGAGCTTGAATATGATGTGGTGACGTGCACGGAGGAATTCATCAAATTGAGAAGTCCGTTATATCCAGAAGTTTCTGGACGCATTGTTTTAGTTCGTAGCGACGCTAGCTCTATTTTACTAAGTTCGACTCTACTGCTTGTTGCACTAATTTCCTTTGCTTTGTCAAACTAATTCATTTTAAATGAGTCGATGCATGTACATAAATGGATATTTATAGATTTTCATGTTTCTTTTATTAAATACATATATTTTGAAATAAACTTGTGTATATATTTATTTCACAACATATGCAGTGTATCTAAGCAATTCATACTATCAATGTGAATGTAACGAGTCCTCTTTAATAGTAGAAGAAATTCGGAATCGTAAGTACTTTATCGCATGACTTTTATCTGAATGACGTATTGATGTGTTTGAAGCTGTTATGTAACTTATGCATTACCTATAACACATAATCAGAAAACGACTATTACCGCATGAAATTTATCAAACGATGAAGGATAAGTGTTGTCGATTAAAATTTGATTTTATTTCGTGTTTGTGAATGTCAATGTTACTAATGCACGATGCGATATTTACACGAATACTAATAAAAATCAATATGCAGAACATAAAGTTAAAAATAACCTTAGTTGATCCACTATATTCGCAAGACATAACATAAGATTAAAGTGGATTTCCGCCACAAGACACAGACGCCCAATCCCCATCCAATTTTATACTTAAACGATATTGATACAGTATTTTATGCAGACTTCTGGGCATGGAATTGACTTCTAGTCTTAACTTTGGCGCCATCATTGAGTTCAAAGCCCAACTTGCGGCCAAAAAGCTGGGCATCCTAAATAGAGTGAAGCGGTACTTCACGCCTGGACAGCTTTTAACTCTTTACAAAGCACAAGTCCGATCCTGCATGGAGTTACTGTAGCCACCTTTGAGATGGCTCAGCTAAATATCAACTTGCCGCTCTTGACTCAGTGCAACGCAGAGGTAGGAGGCTCGTTGGCGACGTAAAATTGGTGAATGCCAAGCTCCATAGCTTGACTCATCGACGCAAAGTTACCTGCCTGTCGGTCTTCTACAGATTGTACTTCGGAGAGTGTGCCCAAGAACTCCACGACCTCATCCCACCAGCCCCCTTCTATCATCGCACATCTAGACGCACGGCAAATTACCATCCTTACCTTATTGCTATACCACCAATTCGCACTAAGCGTTTCCAAACGTCTTTTATAATGCGGACAGCGAAGGAGTGGAACTCTTTGCCTGCGTCTGTGTTTCCGAACGCATACAACCTTAATCTCTTCAAAGTTAGAGTGAACAGGCTTCTTCTGGGTAAGCTCGCTCCATCGTCGACCTTGTCTTAGTCATTCCTGACCTAGACTAAGGTCAAGAGCAAACCCATTTTACATAAAAAATGATAAAAAACTTCGAAAAGTGCACAAATATGGAAAGTGAAAACTGACCCTAAGGCGTTTTCAATGCGCTGCTGGTGATCTAAATTGATAAGGTCAAAAATATGGTACCTAGCGAGTTCGGCACTTTGAGTTCCATGCATACCTATAAAGTCTCTACATTTTCCAAAAAAAATAGGAAAGGCGGGACGCGTTATGAAGTATCCTGTAGCAGACATTTATTAAAATACACAACAAAAAAAACAAACTAGCGACATTTAGGGAGCAACAGCATGCTATTAAAATTATCCGCAAGTGTAGAGTTCTTCGGAGGCTGTACGCCGGTGTCGTTCGGTCCATGACCCTCTACGGGGCCCCTGTGTGGGCCCTGAGCATCCGGACGCGACCACTAAATAAAGTTGGTCGCATGCCAGAGGGTCATGGCTATCCGGATGATCCGGGGATACCGCACGATCGCCGGCGAATCGGCCAACCTCCTTGGCGGATTGCTGCCCTGGGATCTGGCGGCGACTACCCTCCAGCGCGTCTATGAGTAGCGCGTGGAGGCGCAGCGACGCCGGGGTGTATCCCCGCTGCCTCGAGAAGTCGAGGCGCGGCGGGAAGAGCTGCGGCCCGATCTCAGGGCAGTATGGAGGCGACGACTGTCGCAACCGACGTCCGGGCACGCTGCAATCGCGTTGATAAGACCCCTCTTTGAGGAGTGGCTGGATAGGCGTCACGGCGCACAGTGTGCAAAATCTCGGCTGGACCAGACATCATGAGTGAAACTAAGCAAGAGATACCTTATAATATTCTAAATTCATTCATAATTTTCCGGCGTTGCAATTCTTTTTAGTTTCAGAGAAATTAAACTCCAAAGTTAATCCATTTTCGGTATTAAGAAAGTACAAAAAGTACGATTTCTCTGAAAAGAAAACTTTCAATCTAAAGTTCTTGGCCCAGTTATATTACGCATATAAGACGACATTTATCAAGCTTTGTTACATCTCCGAAATACAATGGACGATGGAGTAAATTCAAGATTTCATTAAAAACGTTTCAATTTTTTTTATCGTTCTTACTGCGTGCTTAGCGATCAAACTTATTAAATATACTTAGAAACTTATGTTGTCTATAACTCAAAAAAAAATCACTTGTTAATACTGTAAAGCGAACGAGATAATCGTTTCTAAACTTTGTAATGCCAATAGCGCCTGTGATTTTGTTAAGGCAATTTTACTTAAGGTGGTTTGCTCTTACATTTTCTAAAGGCGCTAAGGCAACTTTGATTTGCTAATGATGAACAAGACGACGACATCGATGAACTTTCTGAAGAAAATGTAATTCAACATGACATGCGTGACAACTAAACTTTTCTCTCACAAAATTGACTCAACAAAACTGCTGGCCTACTTTAAACTTCGTGTGCCTTGTAGAATTCCTCGTAGCCCAATAACACCCCTGTGCGCACCCCTGCGAAGAACGACCTTGGGCGCAAACTCTCCCTGTGCTAGGATTTGTAAGATTATCAATGGTTGTAGTGATATTCTTGATCTGCATTCTGACACCATCAACAAACAGAAGTCTATTCTCTCTGGCCTGACTGATCTCTGACCTGGATCCTTAGATCTAATTACAAATTAAAGTCTTTGTTTTATTTTGATAGCGAATTAATTGTCTTAATTTTTCCGTTTATTGTTTAGTTTTAGTTACCATTTGTTTTCTTTTATTTGATGCATGAAATTGATGTTTCTCTGGATTCATGTAATTTACGTCTACATACTCGTACATATTTTAAATGCTGTGTTTACCTATAAGTAATTGATACACTATCGCAATTATATTAGACTAGTACGTAAGATCTTGTTTCCTGTGTAAGCAATTGTTGGTGAACCTACTCAATAAAATAAAATAAAACTAGCATTTTTGAAGAGTAAACCAGTTTTAAGTGACAACTCTAAAAATATTTCTTTAGAAAATGTAAGAGCAAACCACCTTAAGTAAAATTGCCTTAACAAAATCACAGGCGCTATTGGCAATACAAAGTTTAGAAACGATTATCTCGTTCGCTTTACAGTATTAACAAGTGATTTTTTTCTGAGTTATAGACAACATAAGTTTCTAAGTATATTTAATAAGTTTGATCGCTAAGCACGCAGTAAGAACGATAAAAAAAATTGAAACGTTTTTAATGAAATCTTGAATTTACTCCATCGTCCATTGTATTTCGGAGATGTAACAAAGCTTGATAAATGTCGTCTTATATGCGTAATATAACTGGGCCAAGAAATTTAGATTGAAAGTTTTCTTTTCAGAGAAATTGTACTTTTTGTACTTTCTTAATACCGAAAATGGATTAACTTTGGAATTTAATTTCTCTGAAACTAAAAAGAATTGCTACGCCGGAAAATTATGAATGAATTTAGAATATTATAAGGTATCTCTTGCTTAGTTTCACTCATGATGTCTGGTCCAGCCGAGATTTTGCACACTGTGCGGCGTCCTGACCTAATGCATGACGCAGGTCCTCACCGGACACGAAAGTTTCGGGAGGTACCTACCTGTGTCTGATGAGGAAGGAAGAAACGCCTGGGTGTCACCACTGCGAGAATCGCCCGGAGGATACCGTGGAGCATACGGTGCAGGACTGCCCCGCTTGGGCAGAGCACGAGCCGTGAGAGCCGTGTGCTCACGGCGGCAATAGGCGAAGTCCTCTCGCGCCCGGCATTGGCCGAGGCCATGCTGCGGGCCGAGACGGAGTGGGAAGCGGTGGCCTCCTTCTGCAAAGCAGTCATGCTCGCGAAGGAGGAGGCGGGTCGCGTGAGGGAGAGGATAGCGTCCTCCCTCCACACCAGCCGCAGTAGTAAACTCGTGCGTCGTCGCGGGACTTTTTTCATGACCGTGACCCCGGAACATTAAGGGCTATTGAAGGACACCGTGGATTTGATTTTAGTCAGTACGAGTCTGACACTCGCTCCCGCCCTGCCCGGGGTAGGAGGACTCATTTCATGATTTTACCAAGCGAAAAAAAAATAGTGTCGAGTACTTATTAAAATCCATTGGCTATCGGGCAGAAAGCCAATCAGAAACAACACCATTTGGTCGAAGTTATCTCCCCTTTTCACTATAATTGTTTTTGGAACAACTCTACTTTATTTTGCACTCCAGGCAAGTCGTCATGTACACAAGTGAACAGGTTTTCCTTTCTCGACCACCGCTTGTAAGTAACTTACAGACTATTCTTACCACAAAAAAGTAAACATCTGTTGAACACTTGTTTAAAACCGTCAACATAAAACAAGAAAACGACATTTGACGTTGATAAAAGGGTCGTTTTGCAGTTACACTTTTTTTAGATAAGCGTTCAACAGATGTTTACATTTTGTGGTAAGGTGGTTAAGATCAGCCATGACTACCTTACCTGTAATGTGAGAGTGACTATGATTGCCATCACAACAAATGCTGCTTGAATATAGTGGATAGCCTAGTTATTGCTGCAATTTTTACTAAGATATTCAATCGTTTTTGCTAAACTAGATACTTAAACGGATGACAAACGGTATTTTGGATGGGGAAGTAGAAATCTAAGTGTACACTAATATTTAGGTATTCAATAAAGTGTCGTTTAGTCTTAGTAGAAAAGGCTTTATTGTTACTTGTGCTAACCAATTTTAATTCATTGATCACGTCAACATCCTCAGTCTTATTCCGATTCCGAATACTGTAAATTTTGGTAAACATACACCGTCTCACTACAAATACACATCGGTTGAACACTTGTCTAAAAAAACTGTCAACTGCAAAACGGCATTTGACGTTAACATAAGGGTCGTTTTGCAGTAACACTTTTTTTGGACAAGTGTTCAACAGATGTTTAACTTTTTTTTGTAAGACTGACAACGTTCGCCAAAATGTGATGCACTTCTGTCATTTTGCACGTAACGTACATATTATTTTGTTGCAACAATTTCAAACCATTTAATAACTTATGTTATTAAATGGTTTGAAATTGGTGCAATTTTTAGAAAATGACAACAAATTCCATTCTGTCTCACTAGTGTCCAAGCTTCTACACTTACAAGTGTGTTGTGTTGCCTGTATGTTTGCATGATTTCCATAGCTTACTATGTATTGCATCATTCTTTGTTTCAGTCCCTGGGAAACCACGATTTCGATACCGGCGTATCTGGACTCACTCCATTTATTAGAAACCTTACATGCCCCGTTCTAGCCTGCAATCTAATTCTTACGGACGAGCCAGAGCTACAAGCCGAGACTAATTTAATGAAGTCGGTTGTGTTTAACATCGATGGTATACAAGTTGGTGTCATAGGATACCTGACACCTAATACTAGATTTGAAGCTATAGGAAACAAAGTCGATTACATAGAGGAGATCACAGCTATACGACAAGAAGCAGCTGTGCTAAAAAATAAAGGAGTGCAAATATTCATTGCTCTCGGTCACTCAGGTTTTTCAAAAGATTTAGAAATAGCCAAAGAAGTAGAAGACATCGATCTAGTAATAGGAGCTCATACACACACATTTTTACAGAATGGGGACAGACTCGATATAGAAGATCCAGTTGGACCTTATCCGACTATAGTTAAACAAGAATCAGGAAGATTAGTTCCTGTAGTACAAGCTTACGCTTACACAAAATACCTGGGAAAATTACACATTACATTCAATTCTGACGGTGAAATTATGAGCTATAATGGAAATCCCATACTTTTGGATGTAACGATACCACAAGACAGTCAAATTTTAAAAATTATAAATAACTACCACGACAATGTCCTTAAAATTACTGAACAGGTTGTAGGTAATACTTTGGTATTTATAGATGGTCATACATGTCGAGTAAAAGAATGTAATATGGGAAATTTATTAACAGATGCGATGGTATATAAGTATGCTTCCACTTATAGGGGTGCCGGTTGGACTGACGCTCCTATTGCTGTTATTCAGAGTGGTGGCATTAGATCTTCATTTAAAGAACAAGATCTGCCGAGTAATATCACAAAAGGAGATCTTTGGCAAGTAATGCCGTTTGACGGTGTCGTGGGTAAAGTAACAATAAGTGGAGATGCTATACTGAGAATGTTAGAACATTCTGTACATGCGTACAATCTATTATATCCATCGGGTCAATTATTACAAATGTCAGGAATGAGAGTAATATACGACTTAACTCAGCCTCCTAGAAAAAGGGTCACAAAGGTATCCCTACGCTGTGGCAATTGCTTGTATCCCGAATATTTTGCGCTAAATAAGACTGAAGAATACAATATATTGATGCCTGTATTTTTGGCCAATGGAGGTGATGGCTTCTTCACTTTGGATGACTTACCTGTGACTGATATAAATATGAATCAAATTGAAAGCACAGAAGCTTATTTAAAAAGTCATAATCCGTTATATCCTGGCGTGGAAGGGCGTATCTTATTCTATAATACCACGCATGACATGGATGTGGTTGAAAGCAATTTCAAATAAGCTTTTAATATTTACTAGAACATTACATTACCTAATTGATCTTAGGTAAAAAATCAAAACTGTGCATCAATGTACATTCCTGTGAGAATATTCTGGACAGTTGCAATACTAGTATGTGCAATGATCTGAAGAAAATGTGATACATCAAACCAATCTACGGGTATGACCAAATAGAATTTGAATCCTACATGACTGAGCTCAAAGTTCAGTTTGTCTTACTTGGCAGGGAAAAGCCCGCCAAGCTGATACAGAGGCCTAATGGACATATGTGCAATAATTCTACAATGAAGAAGAAATAGATTACAAAAATCCAACTCAATTTTATGACAAAAAAGGCTTCGGATACCTTTCTTGAAGATATGTATATCTACGAACACAATTATTAACATAAAATGTTATTTTGTAAAAATAAAAAATCTTATATAGCATGGGAACTTTTTCTAATAATGCTTATTTAATTTTATCTAACACTTGATACCTACTCAAGATAAAGATGATAGAGCATGTATCAGAAAAGTTATTTTCTCACAATTAGGATGTTGGTTTCGAAGAGAAATCTTTCAGTCTTTTGATTTGTACTATACCCTGAAATATGATCGGACTTTTTTGGTACCTGCTTTATTGTTCTATCCTTTATACATCGGATGTATATGCAAACTACTGAATTACTTTTTATTTAATTACTTTCTGTCGTTGCGTATTGTTTTACTTTTTAAACTTCAGGGCAAGAAAGATGAAATCGGTGGTGACAAATACATTATTGTAGATATAATGCATTTGTCACAACCAATTCCATCTTTTTTTAAATCTATTCAATCCATTACGAAAATAATAAAATATCTACAAATGACTAACGCGGATAACAAAACTATTTAAAGGGACTATTTTGTAAGTATTTATATTTTGGTAGGCATGATAATATTAACTTGGATTAAAACTGGTATCAAATATTACGCATGTACAATCGACTTTACTATGGAACTATACCTCTTTAAATATTTTGATCAATAATATTATAAATATTGAGCATCTACGTTGCTTGTTCATATTTCACTAACGAACATTTTTGTAGCATGTAGCACTAACCTAATTGTACTCTCATTGTTACCTGTATCATCCATTATTTAAAAAATATTAAAGTACCTAATGCACGTTACTATAATTATTTTTGGCATGATTGTTGTAATATAATTATTATCAGCATGCTACATTATTCCACTCTTTGTTTCAGTCCCTGGGGAACCACGAATTTGATAACGGAATATCTGGCCTAACACCCTTTATTGAGAACCTCACATGTCCAATCCTTGCTGCTAATCTTATCCTCAATAAGGAACCGGAGTTACTAGCTGAGAAGAACTTGATGGACTCTGTTGTATTCGACATTAATGGTACTAAGATTGGTGTCATTGGATACTTAACTCCCGACACTAAAATCTTAGCTATAAGGAACGACGTAGAATACATTGAAGAAGTAACGGCTATTCAAAAAGAAGCAACCAGACTTAAGAGTATTGGAGTGAATATTCTTATTGCTCTAGGACATTCAGGTTTTACCAAAGATTTAGAAATAGCAGAAAAAGTAGAAGATATCGATTTAGTCATAGGCGGACACACAAACACATTTTTATGGAACGGAACCAGTCCTGACGTTGAAAAACCAGAAGGACCATACCCAACATTAGTAAAACAAAAATCTGGTAGAATGGTACCCGCGGTACAAGCCTACGCATACACTAAATACTTAGGTAAATTACACATTGTATTTGACTCGAATGGTGAAATCATCCATTCTGATGGAAACCCCGTACTGTTAGATAACTCGATACCACAAGAGCCTGAAGTACTAGCAATAGTAAATCGTTATCGTGAAAGCATGCTGCAAATAACTGAGCAGGTCGTTGGTACGACTTCAGTGACATTAGATGGGCAGACATGTCGCTTGCGAGAATGTAATATGGGAAATCTGATAGCTGATGCGATGGTACATAAATACGCAACAGGATACACAGGATTTGGTTGGACTGATGCTCCTGTAGCAATAATACAAGGAGGTGGAGTTAGAGCTTCTATTTCTCATATAAATTCACCAGCAAACATAACAAAAGGTGACTTGTTACGTGTGATGCCTTTTGATGGCAACATAGTAAAAGTTACAATAAATGGTAGCGACGTATGGAAGATGCTGGAACACTCTGTATGGAGGTACAACCCGACACGGGCTCCAGGACAGTTTCTACAAATGTCCGGTATGAAGGTTGAATACGATTTTCGCCGGCCATCAGGGAAGAGAGTCACTAAAGTGTACATGAGATGCGGCGAATGCTTGAACCCTGAATATTCCGTTCTAAATAAGACAGAACAGTACAAAATACTGATGCCAGCATTTTTGTCGATGGGTGGCGATGGTTTCTCAGTCTTTGAAGATCTACCTTCAACTCCTTTGAGTTACGATGAGCTTAATTCTACTATTGAATTTATTGAGCGTCACAGCCCGGTATATCCATCAGTTGAAGGACGGATCATTATCAATAATCTTGAGAAATTGCGTAATTCAGCAGTATATTTGAAATTATCCATAGTGTCTGTATTTATTTTCTTTTGTTCTTTGGTTTTTTAAGATATTTTTGAATAATTTGTAACGCGATCAAACACACTTTCACAAAGATTTCGAAATTAAGATTTCAGTTTGTAGTTAGTTAGTTCAAACCGAGTACAAAATGTATACGAGTACTGTGGGTAAGTATTATTACAAATATTAACTTAAGAACAATATGGCTACCCTAAGTAATTGTATTGAACAGATAAAATTACACAGTAAAAGCCATTAATATAACCATCTTTAAAAACGCTTCGTTAGTTGCTTTTTCCAGATCAGTATTATTATTTTATACTTAATGCTACTCATGAATGTTAGTTGCATTTTCCAGAACAGTATTATTACTTATTAATATACTAATGAGATTAACAAGAAGCTGTAGTACCTATAAGTATTTTATAATCTTTACATAACTTTTTTCTTTACAATGGCTCAATATCTAGATGTATTGTAGTATATGTTTATTATATATTTTAATTGATTGTTTTACTTACTTTTGATTTCAATATACAAACATATTTTCTTTTAATATTTCGTCGTTTTGTATTTTTATTCTTTGGCGCTCAAAGCGGGATCCCACAAAAAAGGCATATTGGTCAGGATTACAAAATTACACAAACACACTTTCAAGGAATTGAATGACATCAAGTATCATTTAGCAACAAAACGAGATTCATCTATGATAGACCATCCGTATTCCATACGGTAAAAACTACGCAATTAAGGTTCCCAGCGAGCTATTTATAAATTCGCCCGTCGGCGGACACGTAACAAAAATCGTTAACAGACAGTACATAGACCGTACATACGTCCTATGTACTACCTACAGTAATACACCGCACCGACCAATCAATAAAACTGCAATTGAGCTCCGACACAAAATATGTCCGAACAAAGTAATCACGATGATTGAATGATGCTGCACCGCATGCATACACGCTCGCGCATGAAACAGGCTAACCACCTCGCGTTTCAAAACTTTCAATGGATTCACTACCAGTGAATTTTCTCTTTGAACCTCGAATTTTGAAGCACCTACCTACCTACCTACCTATTGAATTCTGATGTTGGCGTATTCAAACAAAGAGTGACCGGAAAAACAGACGCGAGTTTATTACGCAGGCATACATACCCTAATAACTAGCTAACTATTTATTTGGGTACTTTATTACGTGAATGATTTTTTGTGTAATGAAAAAGTGCATTGTATTAGTAGGTACGTCGAATTCTTACTACATTACGGTTTTTGTTTCAGTCCCTCGGAAATCACGAGTTCGACCAAGGAGTCAGCGGGCTTACACCATTCATTGAAAACCTGACGTGTCCAGTATTAGCTGCAAATCTCGTTCTTAATAAGGTGCCAGAACTTGCCAGGGAACCCAACCTCAAAAAGCATATAGTGCTTGATGTCGCCGGTCACAAAGTAGGCGTAATTGGCTACTTAACTCCTACAACAAAAGTAGTGGCTATACCAAATGATGTGGATTATATCGATGAAATCGAGGCACTCAACAAGGAAGTGAAAATTCTGGAATCCAAAGGAATTAACATTATCATCGCTCTCGGACATTCAGGATTCGACAAAGATCTAGAGATAGCAAAGGGAGTAGAAGGTCTTGATTTAGTTATTGGCGGACACTCAAACACGTTCCTCTGGAATGGTACAAGCCCAGATTCAGAAAAACCAGAAGGTTCCTATCCTACTTACGTGAAACAAGCTTCTGGAAGAATTGTTCCTGTTGTTCAAGCATATGCTTACACAAAATACTTAGGAAAACTTCATTTAGTATTCGATTCTAAAGGTGAACAAATCAGCGCAGACGGCGTTCCTATTCTTTTAGACCAGAAAGTACCACAAGACCCAGAAGTCCTTCAAATCTTAAACAAATACAGAGACAACGTTCTTAATATTACAGAGAAAGTTATTGGATCCACTGCAGTATCGTTAGATAGCAGACCATGCGAAAAAGAAGAATGTACCATAGGTAACGTAATTACCGATGCGATGGTATATAAGTACGCATCGCAATACACCGGCGAACACTGGACAGATGCCCCGATTGCCATCATACAAGTAGGGGGTATTAGGTCATCTATAGTGCGTGAAATGCCCACAAATATAACTAAAGGCGATTTACTCTCGGTATTGCCTTTTGATGGCATCGTAGTAGCAGTAACAGTGAATGGCAGCGTCCTTCTACGAGCGTTGGAACAATCAGTGATGGAAGGCGGAGAGACCTTTCAGTATTCTGGCATTAAAGTTGTATACGACCTTAACAGGCCGCCTGGATCTAAGGTTGTCAGCGCGGAAGCCAGATGTTGGGCTTGCGACGTCCCACAGTATTCAAAAATATCAGATAAAGATATTTACAAAGTTTTGATGCCTCGTTTCATTGCTATGGGTGGGGACGGATTCGACATGTTTATGGGTTTACCAACACAGAACTTAAATTATAATGAATTGGGTTGTACTGAATATTACATATCTCAATATAGTCCAATTTACCCTCAAATTGAAGGGCGGATTACTTTTGTCAGCGAAAATAATACACATAACTTAAAAGGTAGCAGTGCGTCGTCTACTGTTCAAATCTCAGTTATAGCATTTCTGATATGTTTTCTAACTATATTTGTAGCATAATCTTTATTTATGTAGCAGAAATTGAGTAGTGGTAATTAATTAATTTAATTCGTATTAATAACGACTGAAATGTAGTATTACTGATCAAATTCGGTACAAAGTATTATTATTATCTACTAAATGACTGACTAAAATGTGTCCTAAACTTTTTTTTTGTGAAATAAATATTTTTACCCAGTATTTTGAATTGTTTTATTTTAATGTGACAGGTAGATAAAATAACAAAGTAGGTACTTTTTCATGGATGCATTTGGGTCTCAATCATAGAGACAATTTTATTTATTATCACACTTACGATTTTGAAACACAATCATCGATGATTTTACGCGTGACTGTACCTACCGTAACCTGTTCTTATTTTGTTTTTATAGCAGAAGCAAGAAAGAGCTTTTAGTGATTTATTTAACTAGGTAGATACAAACTTAATGATTAAGAAAGATACATACTTTAAACTGGTAGATAGGTAGACCATTGTCCAAGGCATTAAGTCCCTAAATTAGTGTCTGTCGGCAAAAGGGTTTCCACACAGGGCAGCTATAATGTATAAGTATAAAATTAATGTACCTACCTACGTATACGAGTACATTACAGTCTGGTAAGTGGAATGATTTGGAAGAGCCCACTCTCAACATTGGATGACTAAAGGTCGAAGAAGAGACATTCCGGAATGTATAGCTTTAAATTATCTTGGTCTATCACATAGTTACCTACAACAGGTAACATCATGTATCTTTCCCTTGATTCCATTGGTCAAACTTCCCTATTGATGCTCTTTCCAGCTACTGTATCGAATTAAGCGTAAACCGTCGTACCAAAAAAAGTTAAACATCTATTAAACACTTGTCAATAAAAAGTGTAACTGCAAAACGCACTTATTATATAACGCACAATTAACTAGGGTGTACAAATTTAAATATTTAGGACTTTTGACCGCCGACCTCAAGTATGATGATGATATAGAGAGGGAACGAAGGGCGCTGTCGGTTAGAGCTAACATGATAGCTCGCAGGTTTGCACGCTGTTCTAGAGAGGTGAAGAAAACCTTATTTCGAGCGTATTGCACCTCCTTTTACACGTGTAGCCTGTGGGTTCTCTACACTCAGAAATCGTACAGCGCCCTTCGCGTACAATATAATAACGCGTTCCGGGTGTTAATGGGGCTGTCCCGTAACTGTAGCGCGTCGGGGATGTTTGCTGAAGTTCGCGGCGATTGTTTTTACGCTACGATGCGTAAAAGATGCGCCTCCCTGGTGCGCCGCGTGCGGGCCAGCCCCAACATTATATTGCGATGTGTCGCGAGCAGATTGGACTGTTTGTGTGTGAACCGCTGCTGCAGGCTGTCTACTTCGGTGCTGAGCCTGTAGCAGGGATTCACACACTGCATTCATTCTATAGATATAAGTAAGTACTCGTAAAATGTGTATGTGTAGATTAGGAATACTAACATAGTGATTAAGAAATATTGTTACTAACACTTTGAGTCATAAGTTACTTGTTACTAAATATAAAAAAAATAAAAATAAGTATCAACGTCAAATGTTGGTTTGCAGTTGACAGTTTTTTAGTCAAGTGTTCAATAGATGTTTAACTTTTTTGTAGTAAGACGGAATACCGTCTGCTGGCGATTTCCATAGAAAGATGTAATGAGATGTAACGTGCTACTTACAATACTCGTATAGCTGCTGCGTGTGAAGCCCTGAGCCAAATGATACCTACATCTGGTTTCAATACTTTAATTTAAGAAAAATGATCATAAAATAAAAACTACTGAAGCAAACTGAACTTTTATGGGACCAAATACCAAAAAGGTATGATGCATCGAACAAAAAGAACCTCCACCTTTTTTGAAGTCGTTTGAAAACATAGGTTTTGCAATACGTAGGTAGATACTAGGTACAATATATAAATATTACATTAAAGGCTGATTTTTCAATAGTCAGATAACTTTTATCGGAGGAATAAAGATAGCTATTTGACATATTTTCTATAGATAAGCTGTCAAACCGCCATTTTTATTCCTCAGATAAAAGTTATCTGACTATTGAAAAATCAGCCCTAAAACAGGTAAAAGGTTAACAGAACACCATACAAGTGTAGAATTTAAAGGTGAATACGAGTAGGTATACCAAAGTAGATATTACCTACCTACATGATAGTTTAATTGACTAGTGCGTAATTAGCGATCCGTAATTAGTAGCCTTGATTTGACATGGACGCGTTATGTTGCGAACACATACAAGGTATGTACGAGTACTTAGTGTCTACATAATATACATACGACTAAAATAGAAAATTACGATCATAGTAAGGACATAATATCAGACCTGTACCTACTGTACCTCGAAGGGATAGTCAGTGGGGAACCTAAAGATGCTATTCCACCGCTGCTGTGGCAAAATAGTATATTGTTTTCCAAGGCGTGAAAGTTACTTATTTACGTCCCGAGACGGGGTTCGAGTAATTTTTTTGCAGAGGGTAAACGTGTTTTTTTTTTTATTAAACTGAAATGTTTTATAGCTGCGTCAATTTATAACAAAACGAGAGGACGAAACTTACAACGAAACGAGACGAATACAAGGGTTGGTATTTAACCAACTCTTGTGTTCGTCTAATAAAATTACATTTACTGCAAAAAAAAAATTCGACTTTCAAGCGATTTTCATGGGTAAAAGTTACACTAGCCAAAGTTGACCACGTATTATCTAGTGGTCAACATTGACCAACAAACGTGCGCTTCAATGAGGCAGTTTTGGAATCGACTGGTCGTGTAGCGCGAGTGTTGAGCGCTAATGTTGCTGTCAGTAACTTTAGCCTCAGCATGGCGTGAGCGCTGCGGCCGCAACATCACAAGGCTGTGTTTAAAGAGAATAGCACAGCTGGACTTTAACCAATTGACCAACAAACGTGCGCTTCAATGAGGCAGTTTTGGAATCGACCGGTCGTGCAGCGTGAGTGTTGAGCGCTAATGTTGCTGTTAGTAACAGCACAGCATGGCGTGAGCGCTGCGGCCGCAACAGCCTTGTTTTCACAAGGCTGTGTATAAAGAGAATAGCACAGCTGGACTTTAACCAAATCCTGTCAAAACACTATGACATCATTACCCATTCGTTACCAGCGTAGGTGAAAACAAACAAGATAAAAAAATATCAATCCTTTTCATTTTTTATCAGGATAACGATACACAGAAACAGCTCCTCTTACAGTTAGGTAAACAGAAACACCAACACAAAGCCTCGAAGTAAGCTGGTACACAGTTTAGAACAGTTGGGTCACTTCCCAAAAACAATCAAACAATTGTAAAATCTATACTCGAGAGAATAAAGTACATTTTTACTAGCATCGGCATCGCCCACGTACTTTTATAATAGCCTAAACTTCCCATGCGCAAGCAAGAATGTACTGAATGGTTACGCGCGAGAGTTTATTTTTGTTTATCTGACGCTAACGACATTACAATGTGATTACATTGTTGCTATCCGTGAATCTCAATAGGGTTGCGACTTACGAGTTTAGGAGGCACAATAAGGTAGGTAGGTGTATTTTATGCATTTGTTAAATTACACTATTAACATAAATGTTCTTCAGGGATTTTTTTTATCATCAGCCTATATCTTTTTGGTTTCGTTACTACATTCTACATACATTATCGATTGGTAGCACAGAATGTTAATACATAGTACCAACGGCAACTATATTAGAACCTATTATTGTAATATTTTTAAACATTTCATCTTACAAAAACAAAAAAGAATATTATTTAAAAATATTTGAAATGTTAGGCTTTGTTGTTTATAGGCTTTATTAAATGTATTGGTTTACAATTACTTAGTTATTATTCTGCAACAAACACTACATAAAAATCAGTATTTATTTTGCTTTACGACACAGATTCTAAAACAACAAACAAATGAATTTTAATGAATGATGCTGACGCAACAAGAAATGTCAGTCACAGAATACAAAAAGAAAGTCATTAGTCAAAGATTACAAACAAACATTACTTTTTTTATTATGGAGAGGCGAAGGAATCCAAACATACAGCCATCTCGCGAGTTTTTGAATAATTAACCCTTTAACCGGCAGCACTCTTATAATATGGGTACATTCAATTAATTGTAAATACTTTTATGGTTTATAGCAAAAACTAAAATCGAATGTCGCGTTTCAAGGGTGAAGTATCGATTCACTGAATCCATTCAGTACTATATATAGATTTAAAAAAATCGATATTTTGGCTCCAACAATCGATTCTTCGATTAATCGATCTCAGATCTCCATCCCTACGTCACAGGTTCTGCGTTGCAGTCTTTGTAAATGGTAAAAAAGTCGCGCAACCAATTACGATCGCTGACCTTGAATGCGTAGCTGCTATTTTCTGAGTTTGAACGTGGTCGATATTTTCACCTTTCGACGTGACGCGGTAGTTTATGAAACGTGAGGCTCTTATCACTCAAACAAAAGCTATGCAGTATTTGCTTTTCCTTATATTTTATAACTAAAATATGTATAAAGTTATTTCACACAGTACCTAATTAATAATACTACTTTTTATTTTGGTTATTTTTTCTTTCACATACGTAAACGTAACAAAAATATTAAGCTACGGAACGCGTGCGAGACGGGCGGCCCGGCATACGGCACCGTGAACGGTGTGCGCGTGTGTGCGTGCCGTTTCATACCTACACCGCATAGAGACCCCTCTGTAGTACTCTGTGGCTGGTATCGGGGCGTTATGGGCAGCGACGCGTTGAAATCGGATCGAGTTCATTTTTTCCCACGTTTTTATACACTCACATTTTTTTACTATAAAATTACATCCTTCACTACACTAAAATTGCGTACCTAGACAGGCCAATATTAAAATATTATAAATTCTTATGAATAAGTATCTCAGAAAGAAGCTGACAGAACCAAACCAAACTAATGCAGGATTCTTTACGCGTTAAATGGATGAATTTTGATCTACAAACTGCTGCAGTACCCTGAGCACGAGTTTTCAGTATTTGAGACGTAAACTGGAACTTTGACAACTTCAAATTGACAATTTTCAAGGAAAAAATTAGTTCCATCTTCGCACACCAGAGGCGCTGTTCCATTTTTTCATACAAGAAACGCTGTAAATACTGAAAAGACGCTGTAAAGTAAAAGAGTGAAAACTCGTGCTAAGGGTACAGATTTCTTAGAAGTACCTACTAGAAACGAGGACTGGCCGGAGAATGCTGAATTGCTAATGATAACTTTAGAAACTAGAAAGAGAATGACACTAAAATAAATAAATAGACGCTGGTTTGCAAAACTAATTGGTAGGTTTCTTTATTTACATTGAGATCATTTTTGAAAATACTCTAAGATAAAATAAACATTTAACACATACGAGTAGTACAAATAGGTAGTATGTATAATCTTTCGTCAACCTCGGCGCTAAATAAACATTTTACATATTTATATTTTTTTTTCTCCCAGACACACGATTAATCGCGCGGGGCGACTTGTCGCGGTCCATTCGCAGTACATTTAGAGTGGAAATTAGCTTGGCTCATTGTCGCAGCGCGATTAATCGCGTGTGTCTGTTCAAGCCTTTACTTCAAGTTTTAAATAAACATGTAGAACTTCCGTGTTAATTAATGACTTGACACTTTCCACTCTATCCTGGAAGTCCTGGATGGTGATGCAATGCATGCAAAGGATACAGTCACGCGTAACGCATAACGCGATGATTATTAGGATGTTTACATATTATCCATAAACCCACACAAAACTTGAAACTGTATTGTACTACAGTGAGGAAAATCTAAAAATTGAAAAAGACTAGACCATTACCGTACCTATTGTACTAACAATATAACGTAACACTAACTTTCCTTTCAGTCTCTCGGCAACCACGAGTTCGACGAAGCAGTAGATGGTCTAGTACCATTTATAAGAAACTTGAGCTCTCCGGTCGTAGCAGCTAACCTCATCTTAGACAAGGTTCCCGAACTAAAAAACGAAACGAACTTGCATAAATCAATTGTTATAACCAAAGACAATGTCAAAATTGGTATCATAGGATATCTCACACCAACCACTAAAGACCTCGCCGCCAGAAATGATGTTGAATACGAAGATGAAATTCCAGCTATTAGAAAAGAAGTAAAAAAACTAAAAGCACAAAACGTTAACATTTTAATAGCTTTAGGACATTCCGGATTCATGATGGACTTAGAGATTGCGAAACAAGTCGAAGATATTGACTTAGTAATCGGAGGCCATTCCAATACATTCCTTTGGAACGCTGATAGTACTTCAGAGAGACCTGAAGTCCCTGAGGGACCATACCCCACAGAAGTGACGCAAGAAGATGGTAGAATAGTAAGAGTCGTACAAGCTTATGCTTACACTAAATATATGGGAAAATTACATTTACTTTTCGATTCCGCGGGCGAAATAATAAAATGCGAAGGCACTCCAATTCTATTAAACCAAGAAATACCGAGAGACCCAGAACTTTTAAAAACAGTAAATAAATATCGTGAAGATATGAATCGTATTATCAACGAAGCTGTTGGTACATCACTGGTTTATCTGAACGATACTGGCTGCCGACTAAGAGAATGCAACTTAGGTGACTTGATTGCTGATGCCATGTTGAACTATACCAGGGAAGAATATCACAAACAGTTTCCGGATGTAAATATAGCAATAGTGCAAGGAGGACGGATACGAACATCAATTTATCATGATGGTGAAAAACCATTCACTTTAACCAGAGGCGACTGGATTAATGTATTACCATTTTCAGACACGCTAGTAATAGTAACAATGAACGGAACAATACTAAAACAGAGTCTAGAACATTCCGTGTCCACATGGCGCACTATAGATAGTACTGGACAATTCCAACAGCTCTCTGGAATGAAAGTCACCTACGACTTAGCAAAACCAGTAGGTTCTCGTGTTGTTGAAGCTAAAGCGGTATGCTCAAACTGTGGCTTTTATGAATTGCAGGATATACAAGATGCTTATGAATACAAAGTATTGATGCCATTTTTCTTAGCTGACGGTGGAGATGGTTATGACATGTTTATAGAACTGCCAAGGCAATCGCTTCCTTACAATGAATTAGATAGTGTTTTACACTTTTTGAAAAAATATAGTCCTGTGGATACACGAGTAGACGGTCGAATTACAGTACTCAATGAAGACAAAGTTCCTGTATATCCTACTTCTGACATTAAAAGTGAAGGTCGGAGGAATCATTTAGCTGCGGCAGCAACGAAGCACAGTCTTAACTGGCATTACGTACTTATGATATTATTTTTATGCAAATACTCATTGTAATGGATGTAAGCATAGGTTGAATATTATTATGTCTATGAAGATATTAGTATAGAATTTTAAGGGTGATAAACCTGTGTTGAAAATACGTGATAGTAATTAGATGTGAATATAATTGTAACAAGTTTAGATATATTTTTTCCAGTCTTAATAACCTAGGCGTAGCGAAAAATAGACATCTGCAAATGCAAGAAAAAAATGAACTTATCAAAATATGTACAAGTTCAAAAATTCCAATTCCCAATTCAACTTTATCCTTGTATAAATCCAAGAAAGCAACAGACAACATTAGAAGATAGTCGCTTTATAGAGATTTGCTTCCTTTTTGCCTTTTGGTAGAAAATGTTTTTTTTAGGAATGGTAGGTATTTTTAAATACAATTATTAGTAGGTACCTATGTGATATTATCATTTGATATTATTTTATTAGAAAATTATAGTTTATTGGCTCTGATACTTATAATTCCGTAAGCAACCGTATGCACAAACCACAGTTAAGCGTGACAAAAAGTGGCAATGTTGCCATTTGTGGAAGTTTTTCATGGAATTATGGCGCTATGACGCTGACTTTCGTTAGCTCGAGTTCTATTACCTCTGTAATTCTGAAACTGCAACCGCATAGCGCAGGCAGTATGGCAATGTCGGCCTTTTATAGAAGTTTTTTTCATGGTGTATTATGCAACTTAACACTGGTCGTTAGCCCGAATTCGATTGCCTCTGGTATTTGGACAAAATGTATAAAGAGGTCGAGCTAGTCCGTCTTCGGACAATCTTTTTCGATTTCACGGTTGTGTCACAAAAGCATCGAGTGCAGTAATGTCTTCTAGGGCCCGAATGCGGGCTAACGACCAAATGCAGTACTTAGCATTTTTTTTTAATTATTTTTATGAGCAGTTTTTTATTTTTACAAATTGTAGGTCGTGGGTTCGAATCCAGGCAGGCGCATTACTTTGTGTAATTCATTTCATCACCACTGCTCTCAAAACGGTGAAGTTTCCTTCACCGTTTTGAGAGCAGTGGTGATATGTTTTCACATAGTGAGGAAACCGGCATGTCCTAGAACCAAAAATTCGAAGACATGTGACATCCACCAACCCGCACTGGGCCCGCGTAGTGGATTATGGCCCACTCCCTCTCACAGAGAGGAGGCCTGTGTCCCAGCAGTGGGAACATTTATAGGCTGATGTTGATGAGCAGTTTTGCAGTTACGGTTGCCTTCGTAATTGTACCTGTTATTAGTAGGTACCTATTATTTATTTATAATTATTTATATAATTTTATAGTTCTCTTAATTGCATGACAACTTACATCCATTTTAATTTCTACCTCTTTATGCACAATCAAAGTACAATCGTATACGTATACATGTTGGTTTTATGTTTTAGTCCATTTATAGATTTTTTTTTTAAATTATTGTTGATACTCGTAACTGTGTTGTTTAGTTAATAAATCGCATTTTAGTGAATCATTTATTCAGTTGAAAACTGAAGTTATTGTTTTTATTTTTTGGTATTAAAGCAGGATGTACGAATTTCGCGATCCCTTTAAAATATCCTTGGGTCGATTAAAATAAAAACTCAGATTATTACACAAAATTTATTTAGAAAAAAGTAGAATACACAAAGAAGGTACATTATGTACTTATGACAGTTAAATTGGTTTTAAGATTCATAGACCATTGTGATACAGAAAATCGCCGTATCCACCGTATTATTAATATCGTAATGCATGAGCTATAGAAATTGCTGGCAAATCATATTATGATTCTGCGAAAGTGACATTTTTAGACTCTGGTTTCTATTGTTTTTTATTATTCTTTTTACCCAACTACGATTTGCAACTACTAAGGGGTTATGTTTTTTCGTATAGTTTTATTAGAATTCTCCAATACTCACAGTTAAGCGAAGAGTCTTTGCATTTATACAGTACTTACTTACTTTCTAACACACTAATGCCCATATTATAGAGCAAAAAAAACAGATAACATCAACTATTGACTACTTCAAGATGCCAGGTGAAATTGCCATACCTACTCTCTAGAAAGAGAGAAAAATATTGTAGGACTATCCATCTCTTCCTTTTACATTACCATAGACATTTTTTTTGGTTCTTTTCGCCTCTTTGGGACAAGCAAAGGTAGCTGAGCCCATACAGCCAATTACCATAGACATTATCTAGTCTTATGGGAAAGAGATACAGCTTGGCAAAAAAGTCGTGAAAATAATGGTGGCGCCTCTATCGTACATATTGTAACCCTATATAGTACGGCAATAACGATCTTGATACTTTGATTTTTTTTTTCAAATATTTTTTTATTAAATGTGTTTTGACGTGTTTTAGAGGAGCTTATTTAGCCCCTAAATAATAAAACAACCGCTCATGACAATCTTCAAGGTTAAGCCATGATTGAAGATTGTCCTGTATGTTATTTGTAGATTTTTACTGTGCGTCAGAAACTCAAAAATTTGAAAACGTGACTTTCCAAGTGGTATTGAATTACTCAATTGCTTGATTGTGGAGTTCAGAGAGTCAGTCGCTCCATGTAACATACTAATGTTTACGCTGCATCCGGTTAGACTGGACCGACCCCAAAATTTGTTGGGAAAAGGCTAGGCAGATGATAATGTCTTTGACGGGTTTCACATTACTTAAACTTAAATTAAACCAAATAAACAAATTTCTCTACTCGTTACACACTCGCTTTTGTATGATAATGCGCAAGTAAGTACGTGTGTATATTGATTTTCATTATGAGGAAAATAAAAGTCAATGATTCTTTTAAGAGGTTTTTATTAATAACAAAGTAAATGTGTCTAAAAACAGAAGGTAAATTGTTGCTGAAGCGACAATAGAAAATCAATTGTATCTTTTTAGGTATATATCATATTAAATGGTTAATAATAAGAATAATAAGAATAAGAATAAGAATAAAAAATCGACTAACAATCTTTTTGACAGTGTAACAGAATTAAACTTTTTGTCTGATCGCGCACAAGTCAAAATCATACAACTGTTTTTTGGGTCGCCCTGCTTTATGTTTCCCTGGAGTGGAGAAAATACCTTTGTTTGTTTGCCCTTCCTTAGCAATTCGCCGTATGGTACTTACGGATTTACCTAGAAAAAAAAACTTAGTTATTTTCATTCTGGAAGTAACACAAAAAGTATCAAAATTATAGGAGCGTCCATCTTTTGCAAATAAACATAACCTCTAATTCATCAATGTTTTTTAATGTAATTAACAGTTATATTAATGGTTTAACCCTTTTCTTGGCAAAAAAATAAAAATTAATATTTTTAAATAATTTTTGGATATGATGTTAATTATGAACCTAGGAGTTAGGGAAAAATATAGAAAAAAAACGGACATAACCAGGTAATGAGATTATATATGTATCCTGGAGGATACACTGCCAAGTTTGGGGAATTAATTAAAAAAAACTTTTTAAATAATATATAAGTATACAAATGCATATACTTTTAATTTTATATTTTATAAATATAGTATTTATTATATTACATTATTTACGGTAAAACCAAAATCAACTAGCACATTCATTAAATAAAAAAAATATTAAGTGTTTTAATTTTTGTTGCACATAATACAGACCAAGATTGCTCGATTATTTGAATGTCTGTAAAAAGTTTGTAAAAATTAAATATTCGTAAGGGTTTTGACTATTTTAGGATGTAGAAGATTTTTTTATTTTTCATTTAAGATCTGTCAGTGTGTCGCACAAGCGATGTGAAAGTGTAGTGAGTCGCAGTAGAGTTTGGTCGTACAAACGCTAATCGCACATCTGTGTGACGAACTTATGTACCACACTCTGCGTCTTTCCCTGAAAAAAAGCCCTCCCGCACTCTCGCGCCAATCTTACATAGTCTTTTTTCCCAAAACACGTTTAAAAATGTAATAATAAACTCTTAGCGCACTTGGCAACGTGTCCTGTGGGATACATTCACTTTATTTGTTAGTTTGCGAAGCCAAGCGTAATTATTTCTCCTGTTTACTTACTTACCCGCATAAGTACAAACATATTAAATATTATAACACCAATTACTCATGCAATTTTAAAATAAAAACCATTAAAAGTAATGAATTCTTATCTTCTTCCGCGGAATTGCACTCGACCGGTTCGCTATTTTGACTAATTTTGAAAAAGTAGTTGACATAAGATGACATTGTGTCACTAATGTGCATTCAGAAACGTATAGTATATAGAAAAATAATTAAACATTCCGTTTTACAAGCATTGTAAAAGAGATTTTTTTTTTTTATTGGTTGTGTCTCACAGGATACGTTGTCAAGAAAAGGGTTAAACTATCTATTGTAAGTTTGGACAAACATATTATACCTAATTACTTAAATAAAATAACATTTTACCTGTCATTTCAGCAGTTCTTTCATAAACATCGTTTATATTCGATAAAATTTGTCCGGCTTCAAATTCCGCCAAACATCTGGTATACACCTTATAAATTATCGCTCTAGCGGAGCTGCGAATGGTTTTTCTATTCATTTTGAGCCCTTTGAGTCACCAAATTCAACACAATAATAAAAAATACACAAAAAACAGCCAGCGATAACATGAAATGACATTACATGTACTGACTAGACGTAACAGCGGGTGAAGTTGCCAACGATGAAAATTTTTAGTACCGTTTCAGGACATTTTTGCCAAGCTGTAGGTTGTCTTATAATTATTTTTCTCTCTTTTTAGAGAGTATGCCAATTTCATTTTTTGAAGTAGGTAGGTATGAAAATATTGAAGTAGAAAATTATAAGAACAGCCAATGGCTGCAGCTATTCTGGCTGTCCCATTCCAAATATTCTTAATATCTAAGTAAAACGTCAAAATCACTCAAGTGACATTCTAAAATACAATCAAAGATCCAGATTTGAAAAGACAATGTTATATTATAAATATCAATGTTATATTGTGATTTAGTATAAATGTATTATTATTAAGAATACTACTGTTTATGTTATTGTCTACTGCATATGTTATTCGAAATTAAAAGATGGTTCTCTTTGTCTGTGTTCTTTTTTCAAAAATTCTTTAAGTATTACCAGAAAAAAACTACCCACACAATCATAAAACTCTCTTTAATCTTTTTTTCTCTCTTTAATTTTTAGTACAAAATTTTACTCCGCCTCTTAAACCTACTTACACATACCAAAAAGCCTAGACAAAGTGACATTATAAAAAAACTTAAAAGTTTTATGAATTTTTTGGAACTAGCTACCAGTTAAATTAAAAAAAAAATGTATATCGGAACCACAATCATGAAGGCCATAGGCTATTCAGCATCACACTAGGACCTTTACGAGTGGAGCATCAGGTGAAAAGCTAGTCAGCCATAATGATGAAGGAGGATTCCCATAAAATGTGTTGGAATATTAGCTTTCATAAGGCTCAATAATCCTGCTGAAGTGTTTGCCCCTTGTCTAGGCTATTTAGGTCCCTTCTAGGATATGCCAACAGCACCAAAAACTTAACAGCTACAAGTCAAGACCTTACAATTTAGACGCAATTCTAATTAGGCTCATATTTATTCGGTCAAACGACGTTTAAGACCCAAATCGGTAGAGCGAACTTTGTTTTAGCTTCATCCGAAAATAAACCTTATTGGTGTAATACTTTATACTATGCATATTAATGAAAAACAACTATGACCAAGCTTATCATACGAATAAGAACTTTAATCGTGAGTTTTGAAGGTTCATTTTAAGGTTGAGCTAAAACTATTTATTTCTATAGATTTGAGGATTAGACCCATTATAAAAACAGAATGATTCCAGAAGTATGTTGGTGAAGGTGTTTCTGGATATCCAATAATTCATATTGACGTCACTGACAAATCGCTAAGATGTACAGACAGCCAGCCAGGACATCACGCTACCACAATCTGTCAGATCAGATTTTTGGATTTTCAACCATATCACAATAGTGAAAGGTTAATGTTCGATTGGTAAAATTTGACAGATTCGGGATGGCTAACCTGCTGGCGACTGTACTTATGGTGTTCTTACACAAATATCGAGCTGGTCTTATATCATTTAATTGAATCAAGAATTATTCTCTTTTCGAACAATGCCGAGTCTTAAAACGCAAAATCTAATGGGTATTTTTTCTTTAAATACTTAAACAACCATTTTTCCAAATATTCAAGATTCGTACAAAGTGTAAATCTATGGGTCTTATAAAACATTATAAACCAACAAATCACTATTAAAAATTGCAAAGAATAACGCTTTAGTACAAATCTATATATCACACGAAATCCCTTACAGAGACAACCTCGTTATTCCAAAATTATAATTTAAACCCTGTTAGTAGAAAAACACAAATAAAAAACACTTTCTTAAGAACTAGATTAGAACTTACACACTAAAAATACACAGGATATTAGATATATTATTGCTTTAATTCAATATCAGTCCGCAAAAAGTAAAAAATCAATTGTTTATTGTATTCATCTGGCATGGGATACTAGTTTCCACATTATGCCTCACACGTATCGAATAAACGGGCGAGTGAAGCGTGCTCGCTTACTTTACAGAGAAAACTTTCTCATCCGTCTGCACCGTGATCAAGGCATTAGGTCCCACAAAGAACTAGCCATTCTATAAAACATGATATCACCATAGTATAAGCATGTTCATTACATAGTAGTTAGTAGGTGATAGGACAGGAAATAGGTAAGTATTTTAAGAAATCAAAGAGAGGCCTATAACCAGTGGGCAAAGAATTTCAGTCATTCGGCGCTTGAGCAGCCAATGAAGAATGCGTCAACGGTGATGTGAATCTCTAGGCTTATTGCCAATCGAGGCCGACTAGGCTTGAAGGGGGGCCTTTGCGCATCTGCAAGATACCAGCTTAGTCAATGATATTTTAGTAAACAGATATGTTATGAGCGCGCAAAAAGTGAAGACTAGAAAACGTCCTAATTGGGACGCACGACTACGAGTGACACGTTGCGCGCTGCTACTTAATTACCATCCAAAATGCCATCGTGTGTATTTAGAAAATGTACCAATTATGATACCAAAGTTAATAAAGCACAAGGTATCTCCTATCACACGTAAGTACGCAATATAATAGGTTGGGGAAAAAGTTTCTTCGCATTTTTTTAAGAAAATTCAAAACATTTTTAATAAAGTTTATTTACATTTAACTAAAGTATGTAGGTACCATTTTGTTCGATAACTTTTTGCCATCTTGTAGGTAGGGACATGATCCCATTGCTATAGAAATTTTGGGACTTCTGGTCAAAATACCGCGACAAGTGGTTTTGGCAGTCCTCTCGTGATGTTAACCTGACACTGCCTAAAGAATTCTGAAGAGACCAAAACAGGTGGACATCTGAAGGTGCAAGGTCAGGACTATACGGCGGATGCATTAACACCTCCCAGCCAAACTCTCTTAATTTTTGTTGGGTGGCTAAAGATGTGTGAGGTCTAGCGTTATCATGATGAAAAACCACACCCCTTCTGTTGATTAATTCCGGCCGCTTTCTTTCAACTTCTTGCTTTAATCTCATCAGTTGTTCGCAGTAGAGTTCAGAATCGATGGTCCTGCCTGGTGGTAACAGCTCATAATGAATAATGCCCTTCCAATCCCACCACACACACAGCATCGCCTTGTTGCGAGTTAACCCGGGTTTCGCCACAGTCTGTGAAGCCTGACCGGCCTTTGACCACGACCTTTTTCGCACGTTCTTGTCATACGTGATCCACTTTTCATCACCAGTTATCAGCTTCTTCAAAAATGGTTCGGCTTCATTACGTCGTAATAAAGAATCACAAATGAGTACACGGTTCATTAGGTTTCTTTCAGTGAGCTCGTGAGGTACCCAAATGTCGAGCTTTTTTGTGTACCCAGTTTTTTTCAAATGCGCCAGAACTGTTTTGTGGTCAATTTCCAGTTCTTCAGCTACGTCGTAACTACTGGTATGCCGATCTTGCTCCACTTTTACAAAAATGGCATCCATTTTATCCGTAATAGGGCGACCAGAGCGACGTGCATCTTTGACATCAAAATTTCCGGATTGAAAACGCTTAAACCAAATTTGTGCTACTCTCACAGACACTACACTAGGTCCATAAACATCGCAAATTTTTTTCGCAGCTTGCGTTGCATTTTTACCTTTTTTGTAGTAAAATTTTAAAATGTATCGAATTTCTTCATTAGATTCACTCATCTTGATGGTACGAAAAACAAATGAAAATCACACATTTTCCTAATTTGAATTTGGAATTATGTTCTTTAAAATTTAAACTTTCAATGATACCAAAACCAGCCAGATACAAATAGTATAGCCAAAGAGATTTTATTACAAGTTCATACATACTATAATGCGAAAAGACTTTTTCCCCAACCTAATACTTCGATTTATTAATACATTTCAATTATTTTCGTAATATTATATTTGTTCTATCTCTCTCTCTATCTATCTCTGTCGTGATGCGAACGTGCGGTGATTGGTGGCTTGAATAATGTTTAGTTTACATTCACGCGCAATTGACAACATCTAGCTGTCACTTTTTTAGGGTTCCGTAGTCAACAAGGAACCTTTATAGTTTCGCCATGTCCGTCCGTCCGTCCGTCCGTCCGTCCGTCCGTCTGTCCGCAGCTTAGCTCAGAGACGCCCAGCACTAGAAAGCTGTAATTTGGTGTAAATATACGGATCTGTTGCGTCAAAAAAGTGGTAAAATAAAATCTCGTAAAATATTTTTTTTTAGGGTACCTCCTGTACACGTAAAGCGGGGATGTTTTTTTTTTTTCTCGCGTACCCCTTAGTGTGGGGTATCATTAAATAGGCCTTTAAAAAAAAATTGGTAGTTTCCATCAACAATTTTTTGATAAAAAGATTCGTTTGTGAAATATTAAGCTTTAAAGTGCTAATTTTTGCCCTACTCGAGTGTCGGCCCCCTCTACCAGCTAAACGGTTATGTTTGGGGGTGTGAAAAAATTTACAATAGTAGTATATATAACGAAGTTTAAAAGAAAATTATCATGACTAAGTGGGCTTTACAAGTTTACGAGTAATAGTTGACCAACTTATAAAACGTACTGGGATAACATTTTCCTAAACAAAATGTATCGGAGAACAACTGCAAATGTAAGTTTGTCAACTTCATTTTTACAGCTATAATAGGTAGTGGAGTGGAGTGGAGTGCAGTGGAGTGGAGTGCAGTGCAGTGGAGTGGAGTGGAGTGGAGCGGAGTGGAGTGGAGCGGAGTGGAGTGGAGCGGAGTGGAGTGGAAGGGAGTGGAGTAGAGCGGAGTGGAGCGGAGTGGAGCGGAGTGGAGCGGAGTGGAGCGGAGTGGAGCGGAGTGGAGCGGAGTGGAGCGGAGTGGAGCGGAGTGGAGCGAAGTGGAGCGGAGTGGAGTGGGGTAGTGTGGGGTGGAGGGTCGAAAATCGCTTGAACCTTTTTAACAGGTTCATAGCGATTTTCGACGTGCCTTGACACCTCTCAAGTTTTTTTTTTTAATACGTCATAAATCGTAAACCTTTCAAAGTTGGAACCAACTACAAGAACTTTTATAGTATGTTATTACTTGCTGCTACGGAACCCTTTATGGGCGAGTCCGACTCGCTCTTGGCCGGTTTTCTTATTGGTTTTATCAAGCTATCCTTTTTACTTGTAGTGAAATGTAATGTGTGAATAAAAAAGTGTGTATATGTGCTGCCGCTCGGCGCGGAACAGTTTTTTCTGTTGTTTTGTAAGTGTATACCATATCCGTATATTAGAATATCATTGAGCTTAGCTAACAACAATTGTATTTGGAACGAACATGATCAAAATTTCTTCTAAAGAAAAGTGGATATTGTGGCCTATGTCCAGCGGACTGCGAGAGACTGAATTGATTGCGCATAGTGTGCACGCATACTTCAACACATCCGTGGACAGTATTGGCGATACAAAAATATACAGAAGCTCATGTATAAAAAATGGTAAGTTTTCGTTCTCCAGTATTCTATTAAATACACTCTTATAAATATTTTTATGTCCAATCCAAACATAGAACAGGTTACTAATTAGCTCTGATTTACTAAACTACTATTTTATTTAACTAATAGTTAGTAGTTTACTTAGCTACTGATCAAACTGGGCCCTAACAAATACCGAATCTACTTAACTCAAGTAAGTAATGCACTAACAAAATAAGCTAAACCGTTCCACAATAAGCCCCCTTAGGGGAGTGACCAAACATATCGACGCGACATCGGCTTACGCCGTTTAAAGTAAGCTCTAAGACTATGCAATAGAAGTGCTTCAAACAACGCGTCGGATTGGTCACTATGGTGGTAATCTTACACTGGAAACAACTTGATATATCGGTGTGCACGTTTCAATAGGCTATTTGACAGTATCAATAAATTATAAATCTAGTAAGTCCGTTATTTAGAGTTTTGAAAAATAACGGACACATATTTTTCTTATATAAAATCAATGAATATTTACCAAGAACACATCAAGACTCGAGAGTGGGGGCTCGTGACGTCTGAATTCAGTAAAAAATGTACTAAATTGTGACGTATTGGCAATTTTGAGAGCATCATATCTCCGTCAATAACGGTTTGCGTAAAAAAAGAAAAAATACTGGTCAAATATTACTTGATAATCTAACTGACGGATTAATTAAAATTTTATAGTCAAATAGCCTATTTGTAAGAAATCAAAAACGAGTTTAAAACAGAAACTCTTTCAAACAGAAGACGCGGGTTCGAATCCCACTTGCAACTGAATTTTTTTTTCCTCAAAAATCATCTTGACTTTAAAACAATAGTGGTACGAATGATTTTATCCGCCCTCTCAACTAGCAACATTTTAATAATAAATTAGGATAAAATCGCTAAACGTATTGGATATTTCGAATATAGCAACAGCACTAGTAGTTGACATCGCAAATGCAGATGAAAATAATTTAAATGAATGTGAAAGTGTATTTTTTAAATAATATATAGGTGTTCTTTCTCATAGATTTATTACTGATCAGTTTTCATACTTTCTAAGAGTAGGTATCAATATAAGTTTTAAATAAATAGGTACATACAAAATCCTAATTATTTAACCTTATTCTTATAATATACTAGGTATTGGGGACTAGAAAAGTTTAAACTTAGTAAAATAAGTAGTTAGCTCAAACAAATAATTATCATTTTCATCACAAAAAGCTTAATCCTAGTTTTACTTTATAAAGCATCAATGTATTTTACTGTTTTGTGGGAATCACTATTAAGTTCTCACAATGTATTAAAAGAGTTTTATTCAAGGATAATATCTGAGTATTCTGCCTGCATACCCAACCTAACCCCAAAAATTATTTTGGCAGTTGAGGACATAATATCAAAATTTTGGCAACAGTGGTATGACCGGCTTCATAACACCCAAATCAAATAAACAAAAAAGTAAATAGAATATAATCAAATCGCATTGCTGATAAAAATACTTACTATCTGCAGAGTTATAAAAACGCAAAGCAAAAGAAAATTGCAAAATCTTTCATAAAAATAAATACTGTTTAGTCATCGCCCACAGTGTCAAACGGACTAAGTCCGGTATAGAACCTCGAAGATTTAGGAGTTCCTTCATTCCTTGGTGCAGGGATATCATGATCAACAAATTTAGTAAAACCATGAGGGAGGACACCTGCGAGTATGGCTAGAACCTGCTTCAATGACTCTTGACATTCAGCTGCCTCTTTGCAAGGTATATAAGGCTCTAAACTTGTAGCAAACTCACATAAGGGTTTGAACAGCTTCAGTGCTTTCTTCTTATCAGCTTTCTGGAGCGCTTGTATGACCTCCTCATTCAAACACTCCATTTTCTTCTGAGCTATAGCGAGTGGAGGATCTGGTATGGTGGCCAAAGAATAATATAGTGGCCAGTCTTCAGTGCAGGCCTGGCAGACGCACGTGAACTTGTACTGAGACTTCATCATGGATTGCCGAGACTCCAAGTCGTGTACTGCATGATGTGCTCTGAAAATGAAACAGTAATTGGTATTAGTACTTTGGTCAATTTTAATAAGTTGGTAAAAACTCTACTTTTAATAAAAATGTAGGTTTCTAACCGAGTTTCAAGCAGGGAGGGGAACTAGTACAAATAAAAAAAAACACCAATTACATAATTATTTCAGAATTTAAATATCATTTCATAATTTCGTATCCACTTGTTACTTCCGTGATGTTACGACATATATGAACTACCTACTCTTTCTTATTTGAATACAGCAGCTTCTTAATTAATATATGTAATATATCAGTGCCTAATTAGTTCATTTTTCAGCATTTTGTTAGTTTGATATGTAGTCGCTTCTTTCAGAAATCTTATTGTAGGATAACAGATAGCATAATTATACTAATCATTGCTGTACAATACGACAAAACCACCTTCTGGCCCCATCTCGCGCTGAGCTGAGACACGATTAGTTTTAGCATACTTATGTCTTGCTTCGGCGCGAGACATTGCAAAGATAAAACTTTGCCACATGCATGGCCTGGCAGGATTGAATAGCCAACAGAGGGTCTATAACTGCCACTTAGCAATATCCCAAATGATTCACTTCATGCATAGCCAGCAACGTCATTGGCTATTTATTCGCGAAGTGAATCATTTGGGATATTGCTAAGTGGCCGTTTTAGATCCTCTGCCGTGTTGGCAATTAAATCCTGTTAAGCCTGGTACGGCAATTGCATGCATTAGTTAATTTATTTATTTTGTTTATAAAACTTTATGCACAGCGTTGTACAACGGCGGATACCTTGGGGTGATGCAAAGATAAATCATAAGTGCAACAAAAAAGAGAACCATTTACTAGAGATATACATACCTATAATATATAATATGTATATAAAATAAATACATATAATCACATTGTGCAGAGAAAGAAAAATAAATATAAATACTGTCAAGTTAATTAAGCGACACTTAGGTTCTAGACAAAAAAATATGTCTAGGTACTTTCGATTCCTGCTAGTCCTCATTGTCCTTAGTGTCTCCCTTCCAAAATCTCCTCCAGGTGGGCCATCTTCGGCGTAGAACCCCTCTGCTGCCAGTCGCACGATGACCTTTTCGTTGTACCTTATGTTAATTACAGAAGCATTCCAAGGTTAATGGCATTTTCTTCATACATTATTAGTTAGAAAGATATTCATATGAGACATGCAACCCATCATGTTAGTACTTTGAAAGCATGCACCTGGAATCTTGTTCAATTGGAACGGACACAGACTAAAAACTTAGAAGACGCCAAATAAACTTAATGCAATCCTGCACATTTCACCTAATAAATCACCTGGCTAATAGAATTCTCCAAATAAAATGGCAACGCGAACACATATAGCACAAAAAACCCCGTCTTTTTAGGAGCCTTACTGGACAACACCCTCGCCTATAAGCATCAATTTCTCAAGACCAAGCTGGAGTTCAGCTCTCGCAGTAATCTACTACGACATCGGCTTAAATCTACCACTAAAAGTGGCTCCAGAAAAATCCCTCTCGGATCACTATATTGAGCCTGCAGAAAAGCTCGAAACTGCCATGGTCCACCTGGAGTACCCTAAACTAATTCAACAAGCTTGTTGCTACCATACAATATTGCCCCTGGGGGTTTACTGATGAAGCAAGATTTTGGACCTTCATGACAAACCATGACCTAGTTCCTGTCCAGCACTTTCTGTAACTCCCCCTGCATTTTAAGGGGCCTAGTGTATTGACTCAATCAAGAGAAAACCCAATTTACATTTTAATTTTGAAAAATTGGATTGAACAATGTGGTTGAAAAAAGAAAACTCACCCATAGTTATCAAAAATTTGCATTCCTTTCTTAATAGGTCTTAGTGCAATCAAATGCATTTTAGTTTGGCCCAGTCTGGCAAACCGCACCACATTTGGTGCACATGAATGATTGATCAAACTCAGGAAAGCATATGCACCACTCCCTATATTATATTCATCAACGTAATTCCCATCTTCATCACCAACATTAGCAGTGATTGCATGCATATTTGTTGGAGCAGTCATCAAGTGACGCAGTAACGTTTCTGCAGCAAATTTTATGATTCTTTTCTTTAAAATAGGATCATCTGTCTCAAATAAATTCTTCATGCCCAAGTAGTGTATGAGTACAGCGGCAGTTACAGCCTTCTGAAATATATCTGATACATCTCTTTTCTCAATATTTGTTGCCAAAGCATGTATTGCATGATAATCATTGGACACATAAACCATGTCACCGTCTGCCCTGTTCTGCACACATCCTAAATCTTTAACATCTGTGCACCTCTCCACTTCTGACAGAGTGGCAAAAACCTCTTCCCATGTTTTGTGGTCAGTTCTAGCTCTAATGGTAGTTCTAAGAGCAAGCAATTCCAATTTAGTGAAATTAGTTTTGATTAAACTTGCCATAAAAGGACATTCATAGAAATGGTATTCCTGCCATGACTGCATGACACACTGCCGGCTACAGTACATGGTCATACAGCAGTATGGGCATGGATACAGATTAAATTTCCTTGAAAAACAATGAGCACAAGTAATCACTACTTGATTTGGCAAGAGTACGCTCACATATGGAATATCTTCAGCTATTACTTCACCAACTTTAATGTCCTCTGCTGCAACAACATGTCTTCCCATTTCTGGAGTATATTTGACCTCCAGCTTTGAGCTTGCACGTTCAAATTTTTCATTTTTTAAACCATTCATCTTAAATATGTCATTTATGAGCTCCGTATCATCAGGTGATTTTTTTTCTTCCTGTAAAGCCTCTTCACACTTCTTTTTTCTTTTGAGCAGTTTATCCCTTATGTTTTCTGGGTAAACTAGAGTAAATAGCATTTTGATATCTTCCAAACAAGCATTGTATTCTTTTAAGCCAGCAAGTGCTGCTGATCTGTTAGAGATAGCTAAACTATAACATACAGAATTTAGAGGTGAATACATTAGTGCTAAGTTATAATATTGCCAGGCTGGGTAGAATTCAGACCGTTGGTACAGTAGGTTGCCAAGGTTACGATAGTGGTTGGACGTATACTCACATTTGTCTTCTTTTACAATAAGTGGTATAAGATTATGGCTTTTTAAGAGCCGGTACACAAACATTACTTTTTCCACATTTTCTGTGAAAGCTAAAAACTGTCTGGTAATGTCCTGTGCTCGTCCATCGCTTCTGATTCTTGCTACGAGTTTTTCGTAAATAGAATCAATAGTCAAGTTGAGGTTATCAAATGGAAACATTATTGATTATTTCAGTGTTTCACAGACTTGAACAGCAAGCAGTGCTTCTAAAATGTCTCACTTTGCGACGCCGTTCCTTGTTGTTAATTTGGGTTGTGAGATGATCTTCGTAATAGACCAGAGGCTGAAAGCTCAGAATATTCCACTGGACAAATCTGAAAAAGGTAAATTGAGTTGTATAGTGTTCTGTAACACATTTAAAAATAATTGAGCACTGTTTTATTTATTATTTGACTATATTTCTATACATATTTGAATTTTGTTTACTTGATTATTTTCAGTACTCACCGATGTAGCGACTGTATTACTTCATCCAAAACTACTTGATGAGTTATTTACACCGCAGCCGGTGGCCGCTCATACTCTTGTAAAACAACTACTACAAGACATATCCTCCTCTTCAATAATGAAACTAGATGATTATTCAATGAGTAAATTGTGGGATCTAATGACTATGATCTTCAAATGGCAACTATCCGTAGCAACCAATCAAAATATTTTCGACATCACTCGCCGACATCTGAGAAATGTTGCCATGCTAATGCCGCAGTTTTTCCCTAAAAGTATTATTGAACAGGTTATGAGAAGATTCGAAAATTTATCTCATCAATTCACTGATGATGATTATAAATGTCTAAACAATACCCTGATTATTTGGTTTTCAGAATTTCATACAAAAATTTCTGTTCTAATGCGACTAGGACTGCAAAGAAAAGACGGAACTTTTAATTTACCTTCTACTATAAGCACAAACTTTTTGCATAACCTTGGAGAAAATATTTATAAGTACGATAACCAGAAGAATCCTATTGAAGAGTTTGAAAATCGGTGTGCTGATACTATTGAGATAAAATGTCTTTTAGCGTCAATAGAAAACGTTCATTCCTCGAACAAAGTTGAATTACAGTTGCCTATTGAATTTGGAGCAACAAGTTCATCCAATACAAAAACTCTAGAAATAGCTAGAGACATTAAATTTGAAACACTAGACACTAGTGTAAAAATAAAGAACGCTGATCTTACTTTTAATCCGGATATTCCTAAATCACCACAGGAAGACTTATTGGAAATGTTAGGAACGATAGGAGAGTCAATGTAATTATGTAATTTAAAGTATTAGTTGAGTATTCTTAGAACTTTATGTACTAGTTTCCCATTTTATGGGACATATTAAAATATTTGGCAACACTGATTTTTCACCCACAGATAGGGTTGCCATCTCTAAAATTTGGAAACCAGGACTAGACTCCTGAAAACCCCGGATTTTAGAGTCCAGGACCCGTCATGTCAGCAGGTTTTTTTAAATAGTCAGTGTAAAAGTGCCGGTTTCGCGCGAGACCGCGACAGGAGACCGCGACCGAAAAGTTATTTGGTAGGTTATTTTACCCATTTTTGTGGTTGTTTTTGAAGTTGGTTACATTTTTTTTTGAAAAACTTTTTATTGTACCCTCTTTAGTTTAAATATTCAACCCTAAATTATTGTCAAATACCTACCTACATAATTTTCTTACATTTATGCACCTATTGGAGTGCCGTAAGGTTTAGGTACACCTCGGAATCCAGGACCAGTCAATGAATCTTCATTAAAAATTCTTAAAATGTGTTTTAAGAAGACCAGTATCGCTTGAAAAGGTCGCGAGGCCGCCAGCGGCGACGCTGGCGGCCGCTGCCATTTCGGTGTGACTCGGCCCTTAGAAGTTAGCGAAATTAGACATCACAACGATCGGTTAAGTGCTTCACAATAATTGCACAGTTCTGATAACAATAATTATTAAAAAAGACATTAGGTAATAAGAAATTATGAACAAGTCTTAGTCGATATAAACCTAATTCTTTACACTACAGCGTACTTTTTCCGTATAATTTACTCACACTAAAACAATAATTATCATTGTGTGTTGTCGCGACACGGGGGCGGATACGACTCTCCCGCTCAAATACAACGGACATACCATGCGACATTACGGCTTGGTGAGGTATCGTTATGTCAGTTTTACATTCGGGCACGCCGCAATCGCGGCGGTAAGACCCCTCTTTGAGGAGTGGCTGGATAGGAGTCACGGCGTCCTGACCTACCGCATGACGCAGGTCCTCACCGGACACGGATGTTTCGGGAGGTATCTGTGTCTAAGGAAAAAGGAGGAAACGCCTGGGTGTCACCACTGCGAAGATCGCCCGGAGGACACAGTAGAGCATACGGTGCAAGACTGCCCCGCTTGGGCAGAGCACCGACGTCTCCTCACGGCGGCGATAGGCGGAGACCTCTCGCGCCCGGCATTGGTTGCGGCCATGCTGCGGGGCGAGACGGAGTGGGAAGCGGTCGCCTCCTTCTGCGAAGCAGTAATGCTCGCGAAGGAGGAGGCGCGCCGCGAGAGAGAGAGGACAGAGTCCTCCCTCCGCCCCACCCGCGGTGGTTGGCGCCCACGGCGACGGACGTCGCAAGACGATCTCCGGCCACCGTAGGCGCGGGCATGCGGGCGGCGAGTAAAGGGCAACTCGCAGCCCGACCATGGACCATGCCCGGGTCGACGGCGCGTTGTGTTCCACGCGCGCCTCAAAGAGCGTCAGCATAATGACGGGGCCCCCTCTCTAGAGGGCCAAAGCCTGCCGGGGTCGCGGGACTTATACCATTACCGTGACCCCGGAACATAAAGGGCTATTGAAGGATACCGTGGATTTTAGTCAGTACAAGTCTGACAGTCCCTCCCGCCCTGCCCGGGGTGGGAGGACTCATTTGATGATTTTACGAAAAAAAAAAAAAAAAATGTCAGTTTTACATTGCTTGCCCAGTCAGTCAGTGATAGACTGAGGTGGTTGTAAAAGAGTAATGTATTTAATGCAAAAACAATACAGTCGGAGTAAAATAGGAAAACGGGAACACCCAAATACTCCGAAATATTTTATTCCGAATTTCGGTATTCCGATTTTCAAAACTCCGAATATCATAATACCTAAAAATTACAATATCTATTATTAAGAATCACGAAATTTAATTAACCGAAAGTCGTATATCCGATTTCTTAGTTTCCCGATTTTCACATATTCGAAAAATGTATTGCTCGATGAGTTCTCATTCCGAAAAACGAAATTCCGATTTTCAATATTCCGAATAAACTGATTTTTTCGGAATATTGAAAATCGGAATTTCGTTTCTCATTCTACAAAGTCAGTGCCAGAAACGAATTGCTGCAAAATCGGCTCCATGTAGTTTTGTCTACCGTACTCTTAGAGAGTTATTTAAGCCTGTGTAGGCGCGGAGTGGTGAGGCGTATCCACTGGACTTTGACTGTTTGCCTTCAGGATTGTTATTGTTATTAGGAGAACTTAGGATCCATGAGCGAGCGAAGCGAGCTCGGGACTTGGGGCACCCCGACTCGGACAGGTTAGGTTCGAAGGTGGGGTCTTTCAGACCCCGCCATCCCCTTCGTGTTAGGTTACTTTAAACCTTGTTCAAAGAAATATAATACCTTACTCACAGAAATAGGAGCCCCGCGAAGCGGGGCTCCGTCGATCTACCTTGGTAGGTGGTAGTCAACAAATTGACCAAGGATGCAAGAGCGAGCGAAGCGAGCTCGGGACTGGGGGCACCCCGACTCGGACAGGTTAGGTTCGAAGGGGATGGCGGGGTCTGAAAGACCCCGCCATCCCACCACCATCCATCCACCTTAGTGGTAATATAACTCAGGAATTCAGGATGCGATAGCGAGCAAATTGTGTCTTGGGGCACCCCGACTCTGACAGCTTTCGTTCTTCTCACAGGGATTTTTGTAATATTATGAATGAAAATACGTAACTCGAAAATAAATTATTTTAATTACTCAAAAAAAAATTTATAAAAGAAATTATTATCATTGAAAAGAAAATATTCTTATTCAAAAGAAATTCTTTTATTGAAAAGTTAAGAGGCATTTTGACAAGGCGTTTTAAAAGCATACTTTTCTCTGATAAGCGATTAAATTTTCGGAATTCTAATTATTCGGAATTTTAAACATCGGAATTTTAACCATCGGAATTCGTGTTTTTGATGTTTCGGAAAATTATTAATTCGGAATTTTTGATATTCGGTCTATTGAAACTCGGTATTTTGAAAATAGTAATTATAAATGTTAGGAATATTGAAATTTTGGAATTATGAAAATAGGAATAATGATCAATCGGAGTTGTTATATTAGGTATTTTGAACCATTCGGAATTATGAAAATCGGTATTTTGAAATTCGTATTTATGAATTTCGGAATAAAGTTTTTCGTATTATCGTAGTGTACCCTAGGAAAACAAGAATAAAGTAGTACAAGTCAATAGCTGAGCGGAACGCTCAACACTACGTGGTCACCGACACGCCCCCCACCAAATTAGATCATTCTTTTTTTGTTGTGTCCGTTAATATTGTCGTGACATGTTTTAGATGTAATATTTATTAAATAAAACCATAATTAAGTTTACAAAAATACTTTATTTCACACATCACAAGTTCCTAAGCCCCATACCGAGTACAGGTTACAAACACATCTTTTTATTAATTCACACAAAGATTTGACTTCTAAAAAATGACTTAGACTTCATTATAAAAAGGAGAAAAAAAACATGTGTTTGTATTTACAATACGTCACAAAAAGTTAGTTGCATTGAAATGCGAATACAATATTAAAAATAAAAACAACTAAATCTAGTTCTTTGAGATCTTATTTACAAATTGTATTTACATTTCTATTAGAGTCTGACACACGAAACATGAGCCTGGAAAATAGCGGCAAATTCAAAAAATCTACATCTAAAATCTCTATATATCATCTAAAATACATTTTGATACTTGAATTTACAAGTATCAAAATGTATTTTTCTTACTATATGCCACCACTTACTATATACCAGATGTAGATTTTTTGAATTTGCCGCTATTTTTTCCAGGCTCATGTTTCGTGTGTCAGACTCTACATACACTATTTATTCACTAGCTAAAGTTAGTTAAAGAAAAATGCAGTTTTTTATTTGTTTGGAGTCATTCAGATCATGTCCAAATTTTATGTCATCATTATAATGTTTTAGAGAGCCTTCACACTAGCGTTTGTCCAACGTAGGCGGTAAAAAACGTATGGGCAGCGCAGACGCCGCCGCGCAGGCGCCGCCCGCCGCCACAACGCGGCGCAAGCGTCGCGTTGTGGCGGCCTACGCTGGACAAACGCTAGTGTGAAAGCGCTCTTACCACTAAGTCCATAGACTTTAGCACGGACTGAGCTTTCCCTAGCAATTTCAAATAAAATTGCAATACTCTCTTGAAAGAGAGAAAACTTTAGAAAGAGAAAAGTTATAGGAACATCTATCTCTTTCCTTTACATTATAATATTGTAGGAAAGAGATAGATGGTCCTATAACTTTTCTCTTTCTAAAGTTTATGGTAATAGGCTAGTTTCCAGCATCAATAAATAGCAAAACTTATTAGTCCATCAGTTATAATTTTGAAAAATAATGAACACGTATTTTTTCCTTTTGTTAAATCAGTGAATATTTAGAAGGATAAAATGCATCAAAACTCGAGACGGCTTGTGTCGTCAGGACGCACTAAAAATGACGACCCGGGAAAAAAACGTATTGTATAAAAAGCACCGTATCTTCGTCAATTTTGGTTTACGTAAAAAAGGAAAAAGTTCGCGTTATTTTTTTTTTTTTGTTTTATTTAACTGACGGGCTGATTTTTTTGGTACACAAGCCTATTTTAGGTAGATAATGTTCAGTCCAAGCTCTATGTCTATAATTAAGTCTAATGTATTAATTAGTACGTCATAATACTCAAAAGTGCTTACAGAAGCACTTATAATTTATTTCTCTAAAAAGCGAAGCGAGTAAACAATAACACCTACTTTAACCAACCAACCAATTAAGTCTACAACAATTAAATAACCAATTATACAACCAAAAATCTTGATACTTTGGTATCTTTTTGAGAATTAAGTCAATTTTAACATTTAATTTTCGATGTTAACATTTAATTTTTATCTCCTACAGCTACAGATGAGGACTGTGTCTTAACAGTAGGAACATTGTAAAGACGCCAGCACATCAACCTACCTCAATCTGTCAAATTTCTTTTATAGGTTTTCAACCTTATCACAATAACAGAAGGTTAATGTTCGATTGGTAAAATTTGACAGATTCGGGTGAGTAGACCTGCTGGCGTCTGTACAGTAATTATGCTTAGGAATATGTATTTAATTTTAAGCACAACTTTGTTATTAACACAACAATAATAAAAGCAATTACGTATTAAATTAGTATTTTTACTTGGTTCCCTAAAATTCCTGCTATTTATCTAATGTAATACTAATAACGGAATTGGTTTGATGGCCTTATCCTACTATCAGTAGTAAGACGGTCGGCCCTCAAAGGCACTCTTAACAATACAATTAGGGTGCTCCCACATTTATCGACGCGGAATCGGCTTAAGCCGGCGGTCAACGGTATGTCAACGTAATTAGGGTGTTACTAATGCCATTCGCATCGGATCGGCTCGGACGACGCGATCCGATGCGAATGGCATTAGTAACAACCTTATTACGTTGACATAAAGGTTTTCTTGACCGTCTTAAGCCGATTCCACGTCAATAAATGTGGGAGCACCCTTAATATCATTTGATCTATTTTTTATTATTTAGAGGGACTACTTCAACTCTAACGAATTTATGTAAGATGCGTATGCATCCGTTCAGTTTTCCCGATACGTACTGATTTATATTATACTAATTACTTGAACGTCAATTTATTATAGCTGACATTATTAAGTTTAAAACACACTCATTATACCAATTTACATTTTTAGTTAAAAATGTCAGCTATCAATATTACTCTCAAGGGTCAGCTCATACCGAGACGTGACGCTGCGCGCACATATCAATAGAGCTATTTAAAATCTAACTCTATTTCCTACACGAAAAGATACACCTGTCACAACCAAGCGCGGCGGCGCGCTGCATTTTATTGGCGACTCAAAATCTAACTTTATTTACTACACGATAGGATACACACATTTGCAGCATCGTTGCGTCACGTCGCGCCGTGTCGCGTCTCGGTTTGAACTGACCTTAAGGCTATGTCTAAAAACTATACTCACCTAAGATTGGCTAAAGAAACTCGCTCAAGACGCGGCCATTTTATTTATTGTAGCTTTTTTAGAAACTTTTATCCCACTAAGAATTCCTCCTGTATCGTGGGACACAAAAATATGAGAGCCGAAGAATTTTTGACCAAGATTACGCGTCGATTTCGTGTAGTGCGCAAGTTCTCTAAGGCAGTGACTACTTTTAGTTCGGACAGTCAGCTTCAGAGACATTGCACCCCCTTTTATTAGTGATGTCACTACTAAAAGGAGTGAGTTTTCTTTGAAGCTTATCATACAATAGAAAAAAAAGTAAAAATTGAATCTGTACACGGCATCCAGAATGGTATGATGGCTTACTCGCACACCAAACCTCTGCTGGTAATTGTGGGAAAACGCAATCAAACTTTGATGCTTGTTCGAGCGCGTAAACTAAAATCTACGATTATTATTATTATTATTACTATGGAAAAGATTCACTTTACAGAAAGAAATGGGAAAGTTTTAGGTTGTTTCTTTATTTTTAAGAGCGCTTATTCTGAAAGTTGGCAACGTCGCAAATAATTGTCAAATATTAACAAGTTTTAATTAATTTAGCCATGTTACTGTATGGAAATAAGAAATATGGCTCTGTAGTGCACTAAAATATTGATAAGGGAATGCAATAAATAATATCGTAACAACGAATAAATAGTTTTAGATGTAAAAAAAGTAGTTGGAAACATTCCAAATGCCTTTTTTAAACCTGAAACGGTGACAACATCAAATTCAGTGTTTTAATTGCTTTCCTATATCAATGTTTTAGTGCACTACAGAGCCTTTTTTCTTATTTTCATACAGTAAATTTACCAAATTAATTAAAACTTGTAAATATTAGACAGCTATTTGCGACGTTGCCAACTTTCGGGTTATGCGCCCTTAAGCAGCGTTGGAAGAGGTGTATGCAAATCGATACTTACCTTTCGTATCGATTAGTGAACAATGACTTAACGAAAATGGATAAACCCGACTCGCATTACCCAATGCTTTCGGATTCTCACAACCATCTTTTCGTCTGAGGTCAACTTATAAACTATTTAACATTAATTTACGCCGATACGGCGCAACAATATCCTTATGGGGTTGCCAGATGAAAAGTCACAGACTTAATATTATTTAAATTACGGTTTCATATCTAGTAGCCCTTTTTTTAAAGGTATCGTTGAAAAATTTCTATATAGTCTTATATTTTAAATGAAAAAGATGAATTTGTTCCTGCTACCCATGGCATTCGTCGTTACTCTCGCCGCTGAACGCCACAACGCATGACATGATTAGTATATTTTTATACATTTGTTGTCGTCAGACGCCTCTCCTACCGCTCCGCGCGAATTTACACTACATCGAATGTCCCGTGGCCGGGCGGTTATACAGCAGAACATGTGAAGTTGGGTAAAGTAATGCATTCCACTGACCATACTTCAAAAATCCGTAACCAAAAGTCTTAAAAACCGTCTCACATACTGGACAACTCCTCCTCTCCCTCTAGCAACTCTTTCTCTTTCCAACTGCTATAGGAACATGGAGTTCCTCGTGGCGTTGGGAGAGAAGCTCTGTTCAGGCAGCATGCTGGCGTCCCCGTACACTGGAGCGGCGGGGCCGGAGGACGCGAAGGGGCTGCGGGACCATGTGCGGGTACGGTTTAGTGCCGGGGAGGACTCCGGGGGGAGGACTGTCTCGTTGGGGTCCATTGGCATCCGGATTTGGGCCTTTCGTTGCAGCCTTTGTTGTACTGTGGGAAAAATAGTTGGTTAGATTTTTGTTTTATTACTAATTGGATCTTCTTGTCACCTCTTTTTGGGCCGGCCTCGATACGTCATCTATCCTCAGGCAAATATTGCCATATTACACATATTTTTGCCCAGTGACTATTATGCAAAGACCTAAAAAGAGATGGCAAAAACATCTTGACGTACACTGTGATAGTTGTACACATGCCAGCAGGTCAACCTACCCAAATTTATGAAATTTTACCAATCTAATATTAACCTTCCACTTTTGTGATAAGGTTGAAATCTATTAAAGAAATTTGACAGACTGAGGTAGGTTGATGTGCTGACTTCTGTACGAAAGACCGTACGGATGGGATAGTTGTGTTTAAATGTCTGTGTAGTAACCGACATAAATAAAACAAACATTACAAGGCAAGACGAAATATTCGCTGCTCGCTCAAGCTCGTCATTATCATTATCATCAGCTGGAAGACGTCCACTACTGAACTAAAGGCCTCCTCTTTAGCACAACGGTGAAAAAGGTTCTCGAGTGGCGAACACGAACCGGAACACATAGCGTAAACAAACCTCCCACTAGGTGGAACGACTCGCTGTCCGCTCATGAACCATACCCGGGTCGACGGTACGTCGTGTTGTGTTCCACGCACGCCTCAAAGATCTGTCAGCAATATGATGGAGCCCATTAGAGGGCCAAAGCCTGCCGAGTAGCGGGACTATCAGGTAACCGGAACTCCGGAACATAAAGGGCTATTGAAGGACACCGTGGATTTTAGCCAGTACAAATCTGACAGTCTGTCCCGCTCTGCCCTGGGTAAAAAAAAGGTGGACCGATAACATCGTGAATCAAATAATAATCCTGGTAACTATGCCATTTTTAAAAGACTTACTGTACATATACGCCACAGCAGCCGCTGCCACAGTGACTATAGTCGAGAAGTAAGGTTTGAGCAGAGAGAACAGAGCGCCCAACAATGTTCCACAAGCGACGTCACACTCTCTCTCCACGTCCACACGTAGTTCCTGCGCGGTCAACTTTGACCGCACGGTCACCCAGCCGTGACCGCAGGTTGAGGCTTCGTTTGTTATTGTTACGAGGATTTCTCCTGCGAATGAAATGATACACGAATTAGTTAAATCTAAATTATATTTTGGATATAAAAGATGGTTGTAAGCGGGCCATACACCTAACGCAATCTTTCGACAATGGCCTGTAATGGTGAAATGTTATCCTACTAATATCCTAAAACCTACTTATATAAAAAAAAATTGAAAGTTTGTTTGGATGGATGGATGTTTGTTTCTGTTTCTCGCAAAAACTACTGAACGGATTTGGTTGAAATTTGGTACACAGATAGTTATGGTGATTTACACAGGATAGTTTTTATCCCGATTTTATGTTCCCACGGGATGATTTGCGTTTACACAATTGCGTTTACGCAATTCTAAGCCGTGGGGCGCCGGCTTAGAATTGCGTTCCCCCAATTCATCCCGTGGGTGTCGTAAGAGGCGACTAAGGGACAAACCGGAGGTCGGGCAGCAGCGTCCTCCGTGTACCTACTGCACATCCTCACTGCGATCGCCAACCCGCCTGCCAAGCGTGGCGATTTAAGGCAAATTACCCCCAATGATTGTAAGCACAGATACCAGGCCCCCAGTCCCCGGCAGCTCCGCTATCCCTGGCGCGGGTAGCGGTCAAGGTAACGGCGGAGCAGGGGGTGCTAAGAATCTCCGGAAGAGATCCGGCTACCCACCCCCACGACGACTGGCCCTGGTAACACACAACATACGCACAATGAGGACTGACGAAAAGATCTGCGAGCTGGAAGAGGAGCTGAGCAAGTTACACTGGGACATTATAGGGCTATGCGAAGTCCGTAGAGAGGGGGAGGACACCGTAACCCTGAAGTCTGGTAACTTGCTCTACTACCGGGAGGGCGACCAACAGTCCCAAGGTGGTGTCGGGTTTCTCGTTCACAAGTCCCTCGTAAACAACATAATAACCATCGACAGTGTGTCGAGTAGGGTGGTATACCTAATACTCAGAATATCCAAAAGATATTCGCTGAAGGTCATTCAGGTATACGCACCGACCTCGTCACACTCCGATGATGAAGTGGAGACTATGTATGAGGACGTAAGTAGGGCCATACATAGTACCAAAACCCACTTCACTGTTGTTATGGGGGACTTTAACGCAAAGTTGGGCAAGAAAAGCGGTGATGAGTTGAGAGTGGGGCAATTTGGGTATGGGCAACGGAACCCTAGGGGACAGAGGCTGGCCGACTTTCTGGAGAAAGAGGAACTCTTCATGATGAACTCTTTCTTCCAGAAGCCACCTCACAGGAAATGGACCTGGTTGAGTCCCGATGGTTTCACGAGAAACGAGATAGACTTCTTCATGACCGACAAGAAACGGATATTCAGTGATGTCTCTGTGATCAACAGGGTAAAAACCGGTAGTGATCACCGAATCGTAAGAGGCTCGCTGAATATCAATGTTAAACTTGAAAGGTCCAGCCTGATGAAGTCTACGCTCCGACCTACTCGGTCCCATATTCAAAACCCCGAAAGCTTTCAACTCGAGCTCTCTAATCGCTTTGCTTGCCTTGAGAACTTAGTTTCAGTGGACGAGATCAACGACGGGCTAGTGAAAACTGTCCGCACGGTAGGCTCTAAGTTTTTTAGACCCTGCCGTAAAGATAGACCTCAGAAATTGACCGAGCAAACCTTAAACCTCATGGCTGAACGACGCTTGCTACAGCTGCAGTCTTCCGATGACGCGAAGTCATATAGGCAGCTCAATAGACGTATATCTAAGTCCTTGCGACACGATCTGCGTCTCTTTAATACGAATCGTGTTAAAGAGACCATACAGCGAAACCAAGGCTCCAAAGTGTTCGCAAAGGACAAGTCTATTGGGCAAAGCCGGATGACAAAGCTGAAACGGGAGGATGGCAGCATAGCGTCGACCAAAGCAGAGGTTTTAGGCGAGATCGAGAGGTTCTATGGACAGTTATACACTTCGGTCGCAAAGCCCGTTGACAGCTTGGTAAGAGATCCAAGAGCCAAGCTGTCCCGACATTATACCGAAGATATCCCGGACATCAGTCTGTACGAGATTAGGATGGCCCTGAAGCAGCTTAAGAACAACAAGGCGCCGGGCGAGGACGGAATCACTTCAGAGCTTCTGAGAGCGGGTGGAACACCGGTACTTAAAGTCCTCCAGAAACTCTTTAATTCCGTCCTGTCCGAGGGCAAAACGCCTCAAACGTGGAGCAGGGGTGAGGTGGTGTTGTTCTTCAAAAAAGGTGATAACAGCCTATTGAAGAACTACAGACCCATCACGCTTCTGAGTCATGTTTATAAGCTGTTTTCAAGGGTTATCACGAACCGTCTCGAACACAGACTTGATGACTTCCAGCCTCCCGAACAAGCCGGTTTCCGAAGAGGCTATAGTACCATAGACCACATCCATACGCTGCGGCAAGTTATACAGAAGACCGAAGAGTATAACTTGCCATTATGCTTAGCGTTTGTGGACTATGAGAAAGCCTTCGATTCGGTGGAAACATGGGCGGTACTTGAGTCACTCCAGCGATGCCGTATTGACTATCGGTACATCGAGGTGTTGAAGTGTTTGTATAATAACGCCACCATGTCGGTCCGAGTACAGGAGCAGAGCACGAAGGCGATTCCATTGAGAAGAGGCGTAAGACAGGGGGACGTTATCTCCCCTAAACTGTTTACTGCCGCGATGGAAGACGCCTTCAAACTCCTGGAATGGCAAGGACTTGGCATCAACATCAACGGCGAATACATCACTCACCTTCGGTTTGCCGACGACATCGTAGTCATGGCAAAGTCGATGGAGGAACTCAGCATGATGCTCGATGGCCTCGACCGAGTTTCACAACGGGTGGGCTTGAAAATGAACATGGACAAGACGAAAATTATGTCAAATTCCAATGTTGTGCCCACCCCAGTCTCTGTTGGAAACTCGGTACTCGAAGTTGTTGACTCATATATCTATTTAGGACAAGTAGTCCAATTAGGTAGGTCCAACTTCGAGAAAGAGGTCAACCGCCGAATCCAACTCGGTTGGGCAGCGTTCGGGAAGCTACGCAATGTCTTTTCGTCCGACATACCTCAGTGCCTCAAGACGAAAGTCTTCAATCAATGTGTGTTACCAGTGATGACTTACGGCACCGAAACGTGGTCTTTCACTATCGGCCTCATCTCAAAGCTCAAAGTCGCTCAGCGAGCTATGGAGAGGGCTATGCTCGGTGTTTCTCTACGTGATCGAATCCGAAATGAGGAGATCCGTAGACGAACTAAAGTCACCGATATAGCCCACCGGATTAGCAAGCTGAAGTGGCAATGGGCAGGCCATATTGCTCGCAGAGCAGATGGCCGATGGGGTCGAAAAGTCCTAGAGTGGAGACCGCGGACGAGCAAGCGCAGCGTAGGACGTCCACCAACGAGGTGGACAGACGACCTTGTAAAGGTCGCCGGAAGACGCTGGATGCAGGTCGCTTCCAACCGGTATATGTGGAGATCTAAAGGGGAGGCCTATGTTCAGCAGTGGACGTCCTATGGCTGAGATGATGATGATGACGGGATGATTTTTGAGTTGTAGCAGTTCAAACCAATGGCAACAGCTAGCTAGCAAAAATATCTAGCTTGCCAAATTACATCGGAAAGTATAGTTTAAATATAAGAGATCCCCTACAATACAAAAATAACGCGACCATGGCATTGTTCTTACTTATGCTTAGTACAACGGTACAACCCATATTCTTTGAAACGGAATTTAATAAAAGTATAGAATTAAAATTATTTTTTTCCGGATCTTGCCGTTATTTGACGAAAAAAGTTTACTTTTGCTAGCCTGAAAAATCAAATCTACTTATTGATTTGAAGTCTACACTATACATATATAAGACTCACTTACCATTATCAACACTAGTTTCCAGCTTCAACCCCGGCGAAGGGGTGAATCTAACGAACTTTAACGCTTGAGGGTGTCCCGACACAGTGAAGGTCGCCGGCGGAGTTAACAGCGACACTTTGGTCGTCGACAGTCGGATCTGAGGCAGTAGTAACACTTTTGTACACGCTCTATGAGATCCCCATTCCGCACATAATTCCACTTCTGAAGACTCCGTGACTGGCGTAGCTGGGATTATCTTGCAGCCCATTTGTCCTGAAAGAGAATGAAGGAAGTTTATGAGCCCAACAGTTTAAGAGTAACAAGTATTAAAAATAATGAATAATATCACCGGAACAGTCTGATACTTGGTTGGAGTGAAACATAGATTTGTTAAAATTAAGCAATCAATATTACTTTATTGTTTGCACATGGATGATCAGGTGATATCGTAATGCATAGTAAAGGGCCTCATTAAGGACACGCGACGCATCAATTGTTTGTCAAATGTTGCCTTTCCGGCGGCCCACCCCGCGATATGCGCCGCGTTTTCTTGAACGAGGCCTTAATGGTTTGTGCGTGCTATAACACAAACAAACAAAAAAAAACATATTTTTTGTTTGTGATAGGTAGTCACTTAACGCAAAATGCTGGTATTCAGCTGCATTTGGTCACAAACTTGAACATAGCTGAGAATTTAACTTTTGAGCTGACTTGTCCGAAATATTAAAATAGGAAAGCTTTTTATTTGCTTAATGGAGCCAACCTTATTCTGTACGCTCACACTGACTGTCAACTTTATACTGCATTTCTCTTTGCAGTCAAAACGCTGGGAAGTGGGGAAGATCGTCTTTTGTGATTTGACGTCAAACAAATGAAAAAAGTTCTGATTTACCATCATCGTCAAATTATTATTATAAATATCTACTTTCTTACCATTAATTACATGAAGTACTGGTACAGCAGTATGCGGTGCCTTTGTCCTGCAGCTGTACGGCAACTCGATGGCCGCGCCCTCCAGTGCGTACCGTTGTTGTTCAGTACACAGTAAGGGACCTGTCGTGAGGCTGGACGCGGTGAATGATAGCGGGACCAGCGCTGATGGCCATTCACCAGGGAGGAACTCCATCTGGGGGGGGGGGGGGGGGGTTACATTAGAAAGTTAGGCAAAAAGTCCGGCTTATCGTAAAGAAATACAACAAATAAAGCAGAGTGTATGACAAAAAGAACCATACAAGCATGTGCCGTAAGGTTCTAAATGTTCGCATGGAGATCACGCACCGGCAAGCACAAAGTAGGACGTCTACCCACACTTCCAATAGGACTGATTGGAAGTCTATAGGGGATACCTATATTCAGCAGTGTACGTCTTACGGCTGATAATATGATGATGAACTTATGCCCAATATTATACCCATTTTATTCATTAAAGTTTTTGCTCTCAACCTATCTAATGAAATGAAATGATGTTTATTTATGCAAGTAGGTTATATCAACACTTTTACACATCTATTCATAAAACTAGGAGAGGCTGGTGTTTCGTACCATCTAGATGCTGCGCGCTCTGCATGACAAACGCAAAACGAGAGGCAGATGCGGCGTTGTCACTTTGTGGATACAGTTTTAAGGTGCATTCACGCACATTAGTTACCGACACGTCACGTTACCGGCCCGGTTTAAAAAAAAATGTTTCTTTACTCCTAGTGTGACTTTGTTCCCCCACGTCAGTCACCGGCACGTCATCTATCAGTGACGTCACCGGTCAGCCACGTCAAATAATATTTGCGTACAAGTTTCATACTTTTATACACCCGGAATCGTCTCGTCTCAGTTCTGTCAGCGTCGTGCTACCGCCATTGCTACACGTGTGACCAACCCGTAACTTGACTGTTGTTATTGTTGAATGATTCAGTCAAACCGGCGCGGTGCGGGCCACGTGACTGACGAACGACGTGACGGTGACTGGTGTTTGTGCATACACAAACCGTCACGTATCCGTTGTCGGTGACGTGACGTGACTGATGTGTGTGAATGCAACTTTCATTGTTGTCATTATACAAGACACATACCTTATCTAACTGTAGCTGATGCAGCGTGAACATGTTGTGTGGTCTGTCCAGCCGCAGCACGTGTGTGCCGGGCACGTCCACCGTCACTATAGCCAGCGACACATCACTGCCCGCGAACACTGACACCCCGGCAGGAGACCTCCACCCCACACCGTCCAGGCACACACCCCAACTGCCCGTCACTGGGGAAATGAGAATCAATGTTTAAATATCCTTAGGTTGGTTAAAATCTGACCTGGGGGGGTATTATAACGTCTTAAAACCAGGCTAGTTCCGGCGAGTGAAAGTAACAGTGCTATACAAGTCGTCTAGCGCCATCTCGTTCAACTGTGGGAACGATACAATGCTATACAAGTCGTCTAGCGCCATCTCGTTCAACTGGAACTATTCTCGCTTTAAGACGCGTACTGACTACGATTTTAATCGCTTATGACCGCGTAAACTATTGTCACCACTATGGAGCGTCAATAAGATTGAAAATTGAAAAAATGACATTTGTGTTGAAATGTGACGTAAGCTGCAAATGGGCATTTATTTTACTGCTTTTCTTTAGATTATTTAAAATATAGACATAAAATTAAATAATGGTTCGGTTAAAGTTTTTAAAAAATGGAAAACCTACTAAATTCTTAAAAAAAACTGTTGTTATCGCTGGAAATACAGAGATCTTCGACGTCAAAGTTTATTTTTGTGCTACAACTTCCCAATTTTTATTGGGAATATCAAACTCTTATTTATTATTCTGTTCGGTTTAAATTCTTCTTTATACCCTTCTCTGTTCACTGTATTTTTCGCGTTGCTTATTTTTATTACATTACGTCATACTCGACGTTCTAAGAAACCAATTTTTGGGAATATGAGATAAGACCGCGCCTTAAGGCTTTAGTCTTGTGTTGCACAATATAGAATCGCGTTCGGCCAGTCCATACGTCGTACGTCAAATTTCGGCTCCCCGCGATACCCCGCATACATCCTGCCTAGCGAAGTATTATAAAACAATTTTGATACAGTCGAAAATATTTCTCTACTAAGGATTATTAAAGGATTTAGAAATAGAAATAGTTGCATAATAAGGAGTTTTAATATGACTTGATTTGTAATAATACGAGTATCACACGAGTGTTTTAATACTATTTAAATACTCTCATAGATTTGGTTTAAACTCATTGAACATAAAAAAAACTAAGTTTAGTATAACAAAACGTATGAATCAAAATCAAAAGTCATTTATTCAAAATAGGCTGATTTATCACCACTTTTTGAAGGTAACTTTTTACAGGTCTTTTTTTGTGGGGACTGAGTCACTCGCGTCCGTAGGAGAGTACGCCTTCATGATACTATATTTACCTACACGTAACACGTGCGTCCCTGGATGGTGCTAATCAGGTGACATCAACTGGTGGTAGGTTTCTGGTTACTGGTTTCTGGAGTTGGTTCAAAAAAGTCGTTCTACTGCTGGCTAGCCGGAATGATTCGAGCTGTTATGGACTTATCGGGAGACTGGTCGTAGAGGGTAGCGATATCCGGCACACGGTGCGTCACTGGCCGACCGCAGGTACTAGGGGGGGGGGAAATTGTGTGTCAGCCACACACGAAAGGCTGCCCCGCCAACTGTCGAAAAATCCCGGGATGCGCTATCTTGCTTGGAAAATAATAAACAATAAAACTATCAGAAATAAAAAAACGTAGTAACAATTTGATACTAGAGACTTCACGTCGGGCACGCCGCAATCGCGGCGGTAAGACCCCTCTTTGAGGAGTGGCTGGATAGGCGTCACGGCGTCCTAACCTTCCGCCTGACGTAGGTCCTCACCGGACACGGTTGTTTCGGGAGGTACCTGTGTCTGATGAGGAAGGAAGAATCGTCTGGGTGTCACCACTGCGAGGATCGGCCGGAGGACACGGTGGAGCATACGGTGCAGGACTGCCCCGCTCGGGCAGAGCACCGCCATGTTCTCACGGCGGCGATAGGCGGAGACCTCTCGCGCCGGCATTGGTCGCGGCCATGCTGCGGGGCGAGACGGAGTGGGAAGTGGTCGCCTGCTTCTGCGAAGCAGTCATGCTCACGAAGGACGAGGCGCGCCGCGAGAGGGAGAGGACAGCATCTTCCCTCCATCCCAGCCGCAGTGGTAGACGCCCACGGCGACGGAAGTATCAACACGATCTCCGGCCACCGTAGGCGCGGGTATTCGGACGGCGAGTAAAGGGCGACTCGCTTCTCGACCATGGAACATGCCCGGGTCGATGGCGCGTTGTGTTCCACGCGCGCCTCAAAGACCGTCAGCAATATAACGGGGCCCTTTAGAGGGCCAAAGCCTGCCGGGGTCGCGGGACTTATCTCATTACCGTGACCCCGGAACATAAAGGGCTATTGAAGGACACCGTGGATTTTAGTCACTACGAGTCTGACAGTCCCTCCCGCCCTGCCCGGGGTGGGAGGACTCATTTGATGATTTCACCACGCTGAAAAAAAAAGAGAGACCTCACGTGGTTTCATAAGCTGGGACAAAGAAATTGATGAAGAATTTATAAATTTCTTTACCAGCAACCGAAACGTTAATTCATCTTCCTTGCTTTCTATTGATTTACTAGCTTAGCCCGCGACTTCGTATGCGGATCCTGTTGCCTATGCCAGCGACAATGGGGTCGTCAAAATCGAAGATGTAAAACGTCTGATGCCTAATTCCTAGAGCCCGGGTAAAAAAATAATAGGAGTTTTGGCCCGTATAGTCAAATTTTTATTCATATATTCGTCGTCATCGAAAATCAGTCCTAAACTGTAACCGCTGTCACTGGTACTCCCAGCTAATGTTATTTTATGATTACACAGTGAAATTAGTGACAGCTTTGATTTCCACAGGTGTTCCAGATCTTCAATTTTTATACGTCAACAGATTATTAGTGCTCATCAGGTTGAACACCTCTTGCTAAGACGTCATTTCTATATACTTAGGTAATTATGTTATAGTGTAGCTGGGCTCTTGGAGTTTCACATCAGGTGTTCCAGATCTTCAATTTTTACACGTCAACAGAGAGTGCTCATTAGGCTGAACAAATCTAGCTAAGACGTCATTCCTATATATGTATGTTATAGTATAGCTACTCTCTTGAAGTTCCACATCAGGTGTTCCAGATCTTAAAATTTATTCTCTCAGCAGAAAATGCTCATCACGCGGAACAATTTTTGCTATGGCACCATTTTTGCATCTCTTATAGTTTAGCTGGTCTGTTGCGGTTCTGCACCAGGTGTTCAAGTTTCCAAGATAAATATAAGTGAACGTTTCAGCCTGCCCAAACGAATTTAAATTACTCCCTAGCCGTCATGAAAGCTTACCAGCAAATCAAGATCATATTAGCAATTTAAAAAATGGGTTTAAGCGATTTTCGACCTTATTGACATTTGAAATTTGTTTTGGTTTTTCTCACATTCTCGTTCGCTAACATTGCTCCTTCATTAAAATCCGGTGTTTTTATTAATGTCAATAAGGTCGAAAATCGCTTGAACCTGTTTTGTTTTAACTTGCTATCGTTAAGCAAATGTTTTCCGACCTTCACTTGTTTTACCGATTTGTCCTACTGGTGGGAATCAGTAAATCGATAAAAAAAACAAGTGCGGAACCACGGGTAGAAGACTGTATTTCTTGGAGAGACAGTACCTTCTAGGGTTATGACAGAGACAACCATTTTAATTCGGCAGCATTATTTTTCTCGAAGGGACCACTAAAAATACACGCCCAAGTACGCCTGTAAGGTCGGCAGCTTGTTTTTATTTTCTTTACATTTACATATTATATTGTTTTAAATTCAGTATTTTAAAATAAATAAAAAAATGTTTTTTGACGTCTGTTAAATAAACTAATGCTAATACACAAAATTAAATGAATATTTACAAAATCACTCGACTTCTAAAAATTAGATTCTTAGATAATAAAGTAGAGCAACTTGTGATGCGTAACTGTGCGTCATCACCGTTAGAGCGAGAGAATGTGCGAGCGAGAGGTACCGATAAAAAATCGGCGTGGACCCCACGTGCGTTCGCTCCGGCCGTGCCCCGGCCACTGAGGATTTTCTCTTGCAATGCTTGTATTTATACACTGTTTTTAGAGGTTATTTGAGATATTTTTTTTTGTTGGAAAAAAGCGCTTTAGGTACAATTTTTTTTTTGTATTTGCTTTATTGATCTGTTGACATCATAATAATCTAAATATTACATACCTACAATGCATAGTTATTATGAAAAAGACTATTTATTAAGAGGTAAAATCCGAGAATATTGATGATATTCTGACTTCTAAATTGAGAAAATGAAAGATAAATAGAAAAAAGTAATCAGCGCATTTTGAAGACGAGAATGTTGCGGTCATTATGCGCTGAACAGATTTTTAAATTAATTCTTCATTGTCTCAGATAAAGTGCACAAACGTAACTCGAAATGACGTTGGGCACGAAAGAGCCGTTTTGAACGCTTGATTTACCTAATATTATCCACTTAAATCAACTTGAAAAAAATAACTAGCTGTTACTTATATTATGGTTATTTATGCGCAATAATAATATTTCAAGCTATTTCACTATTTTATTCAAAAAACACATACAAAGTTTCGCAAATAATTTGGCGCGAGTGAATTTTAGAAGACTAGAGCCTTAAGACGTCATGGTAGGCTCGCAGGTTCGCGATAGCACGCCACGATTGCCGCCTTTCACGACCTTGCTGCTATGAGCGGTGGTTTAGCGTGGGGCGGCGAATAGTAAGATCAATTGTGTTGAAACGTTTGAAGCACACCGCGAGCCGTTGTTCATAGCGAAAACGCGTGCGGTTATCTGTGAACGAATAGATACAGCAACTAAGAGCGGTGGGAACAAAAGAACATTCGAATGATTGCGACACCACAAAACAGTGCAGTACGAAAATCGGTGCAGAGTGGGAAGGTCGGATCCTGCCGCCAACGGCTACTGCGGCGTGCAAAACTTTCGGCACCGCTTAGACCAAACGGATGGATAGGTTGTTAAAAAAAATAACCACTTACCAACAACCCTGTCAGCTCGCAGATCGGTGCCGGTGACCCAGACTTCATCTTTGACAGTCACACCGCTCACAGATCCTTGGAAGGTCATGAATATTCCCGTTGCATCCAAGTTTGGTATCAATAGCTCGGTATCAAGAACACTGGGGAAAGAACAATTTTTTCAAATTTCGAATTGTAAAGGGGTAAAAAATTGGCATGATGGCAGCATGGTTTGTTCCATCGTCGATTTTGTCTCTTTCGCACCTCTGACTTAAGGCGATGACAAGAGCTAATGTACCTCTCGCTCGCACGTTTCGACATTTTGATAGATACAAAATCACTGATCCCATTTTTGAAAAAATGCAATCAACCATTTTGTGTGCAATCACATTGCACAGTTTAGTAAAAAAAAAACATTTTAATCGATACAAGTTTACCTACTCAAAAGTTTGCTTAAGTACTAAAACTACTAAAGCAAACTTTTGAGTAGGTAAACTTGTATCGATTAAAATGTTTTTTTTTTTTTACTAAACTGTGCAATGTGATTGCACACAAAATGGTTGATTGCATTTTTTCAAAAATGGGATCAGTGATTTTGTATCTTTCAAAATGTCGAAACGTGCGAGCGAGAGGTACATTAGCTCTTGTCATCGCCTTAAACTAGCCAAGACACGGCCGTCTCAAAAAAGAGCGTCACTTTATTGCAGGGGCGGTCTCTCATAGTACTGATTTAGGCCAAGCCTAGGTTACCACAAAAACGCATAATTAAAACAAACGCATTTATAATAATATAAAACAAAATTAAAAAATAAACCATAACGCCTGGCATAATGCATTAGCAACTTTCCGCACCGTGTGACGTCATCACGTTTACTACAATACGAAGCTGAGGCCCACTATTTTCTTGCCTCAATTTTAGTCAATTTCATTCAAGAATGTATGATTTTTTGTTTCATATTGTCGTGTGTATGAACGGCACAGATGTATAAAAATGGGCGGGTTCTTAGGCTCGCTGTAGCTGGCGGTAACCAATCAGAAATGACCAGCGTTTTTAATGAATGAAAACCTTAGTGGAATATTTTTTTTTTTGAAATGTTTTTTGGCATGGCTTCGAGGCCTTTATGCCAACCTTAGTGGAAACGCTCTGAACGGTGTTGCCAGTTCAAGAAACAAACTTCACACAGAAACGACACTAATAGAAACAATTAAAAATACGGGGTAGTAATGTCAAATCTACACATTCCAAAAGAAATGTATAATTTTAAAGAATAGCAAAAGCGGTTTAGTAATAATTATAAACTGTTGTTTAATTTTTCTCCTCAAATTTGAGAATTTGGTTTTTGGGAACTTGGGAAAATGAGGCAACCCCGTATGTTACTGTCAGTTTATTCCGGCAAAAGTTATTGTTTTGTACTTTTGTAGTTATTGTTTATTAGATCATATTCAGCTTTAAGTAATACGTTTTGAAACAAAAGGGTGTGTAAATATTAAAGAATATTCGTTTGTTTACTTAAAATGGTCCTAGTTTGTGTGATTTGTGCTGACAATGTGTGTTTATTACTGAATCTGATTACGATTGTTGTGAAAACTTACTTTTCACAACTATCATAAAAAGAACTCCTAATATTATCGTACAAGATTCAAGTTGTGTCTAAAAATTACGAGAATTAACCCAGAAATATGATAATTCATCTCGTACTCGTCATTTCAATCTTCGAGAGTTATTCTTATTCTTGCAAGTGACGTGTTTTGTAACTAAGTATATTGGAGAGATATTTGAGGTGGCCGAATCTTCTATTTGATTGTCAGAATATCATGATTATTAATCTTACGTGAAGAATGCGGTGAGTGTTTTAAATTATACGTTTTGAATTGGGCCGAAGCTTTCTTCTATTCGCATCGTCAGTAGGTATTGAATAATGTAGTTATTTTTTTTTTTTATCTTTGGCTGGCCTAGCTTTGCTCAGGAACCAGTGCACGCCGCTGCTTTATTGTGAATTTATTTAGACGGCCTAAATAGTAATTTGTGAGTACTGGATAAGAACGGACATTAGATTTTTGTGGAATCAAAATCGGTTTAAGACAGGACAAAAAGAAATAGAATGGACATATTTTTTGCTTTTTAAATCAAAAATAAAAAGGAACAAAACTCGGGAGTGGGAGTCTAGACGTCAGAACTTGTTAAAAATTATACTACGGCATGACAATTTTAGAATTTTAAAAGTGTTGAATTTTCATCAATTTTGACAGCTTAGTCTGCCTTGCCGTCATTATGTTACATAGAAAAATAGATTCTAGCAATAAGGTTGTTTACTGCATAAATATATCGAAAATCTGTTTAGTCCGTCAGTTAGAGTAGGTATTGAAAAATAATGCACACGTATTTTATTCTTTTTTTAAATCAATGAATATTAACAAAAATAAAACGCATCGAAATTTGGGAGTGGGGACTTGTGACGTCATAACGCCTGTTAAATGGTACCGAACGAGTGACGTTTTGTGATTTTTAGGAGCGTTGTATATTCGTCAAATTTGGTTTACGTAAAAAAAAGAAAAAAGAAATGGCCAAATGTTATTTGATAATCTATTTTTCGGACCAATATATTTTTTTTTTAGTAAAATAGCGTATTCTCACCTGTCAGCCAACCGCTTGTGTCTCTCATGCGCGGCTATCGGCGCAAGCGCAGACACGTTAGCGTGCGGCGCCAGTAGCGCACGACCTACACAGTTCCTCATGACCAGCCGCACACTAGTCTCGTGCTCAGAGCCTGCTGGCTCCGCAGTGCAGTATGTTGGTACTGCCACCTCTACGTGAATGGCCTGAGAAAAAAAAGGCTGGTCATCATGGCTCAAAAGCTGACAGCTTCTCGTGCTCAAAGTTGAGAGGTCAAACCGGGAAAGTACTACGTCTTTTTCACTGCATTACGGTCAGTACACACTAAGACGCGATATGGCGCGACGTGATTCGACGATACCGGAAATGTTTATCTTTCGTGTAGTAAATGATGTTAGATTTTGAGTCGCTCTATTGAAATGTGCACGCAGCGTCGCGTCTCGGTGTGAATTGACACATAGTGCTTCGTTGCTTTTATTTTGGCCATCACTGAAAATTCCAAGATAAAAGAAGAGAAAAAATGGCATCTTCTCGTCATGGGTGTCAATTTCATATTTTTTTGGAGTCGCTAATAAAGGGTATAGAATATAAATCAATATAAATCTAACATTTCAGAGGCCCGTGAGGTTCCCACTCGCGGTTGGAGGATGTCACATCCTCACCCGAAAAAGAAAATTCGCAATGCAAATATTTTATTAGTAGCAAAATTTTCTTAATCATTAATAGTTGAAAACCTACTAAGTTTAAAGCAATCTGACTGATTGGAGTACCTTGATGTGCTGGCGTCTGTTTATTATACAAATCATTTGAAAAATTTCGAATCGAACTTAAAAAAAAAAACAACTCACCGTCTCCCTATAAATATTATTTCTTTCATCCTTATGCTGTGCCACTATGACTCCATACCCTGGCCTAACAGCTGTCACTTCACCACCAGCAGTTACAGTCAAGGCACCATCACCATATGCCTTCCAGCTTCCTCGGGGCAAAGACTTCATCTTGACCACGGTGCTCACTGCTAAGGCCAGTCGGTCTCCGGTAGATAACTCCTTGGTTTGACCTTCGACGGATGTTCTAATGTCTGATACTCCTAGGATCTCGATTGTGCTGTCCCAGGAACGAGTTTCTGCTGCCTGTGGGGAAAAAAGGTCTTACGAAAGGAAAATTTAAAAATCTTTGTTTTTCTATACATTTGTCTGCTCTGGCGTTCTGCGACCGATACGCGACGGATGTTCCGTTAAATATGAACCTTCCCATAAAATGTTCTATTAGTTGATGATACTTTAATCTTACCTGTCCCATGTTCCTCGCTCTAACATCAATAGTGATAACTCCCGGCTTCAATGGCACCACTCGCACGGATAGACCCTCGGCAACCGATCTCTCAAGCATATCTGTTAACAAAAAAGTTTGGTTGTACTGTATAAAAGTGCCAAATCCACTGTTTAGCTCATGGCAATCCGGAAATTAGTCAATGAATGCAAAAAATTGACAAATAAATCATCAGTTGAAGATTTCAGGTCACAAGGGTGTTTTTGAAAGATTTATGACTTTTATCATCCCATTGCAGGATCTGTGTCCACGACGCACTTACCAACATGTATCGCCCGCACTCAGTCCTCCCGCCTCACTTACCATCAGCATGTGTAGTATAGAGCCGGGCCGCGGCGGGGTCCCGCAGTGTCCTCCCGCCTCACTTACCATCAGCATGTGTAGTATAGAGCCGGGCCGCGGCGGGGTCCCGCAGTGTCCTCCCGCCTCACTTACCATCAGCATGTGTAGTATAGAGCCGGGCCGCGGCGGGGTCCCGCAGTGTCCTCCCGCCTCACTTACCATCAGCATGTGTAGTATAGAGCCGGGCCGCGGCGGGGTCCCGCAGTGTCCTCCCGCCTCACTTACCATCAGCATGTGTAGTATAGAGCCGGGCCGCGGCGGGGTCCCGCACTGTCCTCCCGCCTCACTTACCATCAGCATGTGTAGTATAGAGCCGGGCCGCGGCGGGGTCCCGCAGTGTCCTCCCGCCTCACTTACCATCAGCATGTGTAGTATAGAGCCGGGCCGCGGCGGGGTCCCGCAGTGTCCTCCCGCCTCACTTACCATCAGCATGTGTAGTATAGAGCCGGGCCGCGGCGGGGTCCCGCAGTGTCCTCCCGCCTCACTTACCATCAGCATGTGTAGTATAGAGCCGGGCCGCGGCGGGGTCCCGCAGTGTCCTCCCGCCTCACTTACCATCAGCATGTGTAGTATAGAGCCGGGCCGCGGCGGGGTCCCGCAGTGTCCTCCCGCCTCACTTACCATCAGCATGTGTAGTATAGAGCCGGGCCGCGGCGGGGTCCCGCAGTGTCCTCCCGCCTCACTTACCATCAGCATGTGTAGTATAGAGCCGGGCCGCGGCGGGGTCCCGCACTGTCCTCCCGCCTCACTTACCATCAGCATGTGTAGTATAGAGCCGGGCCGCGGCGGGGTCCCGCAGTGTCCTCCCGCCTCACTTACCATCAGCATGTGTAGTATAGAGCCGGGCCGCGGCGGGGTCCCGCAGTGTCCTCCCGCCTCACTTACCATCAGCATGTGTAGTATAGAGCCGGGCCGCGGCGGGGTCCCGCAGTGTCCTCCCGCCTCACTTACCATCAGCATGTGTAGTATAGAGCCGGGCCGCGGCGGGGTCCCGCAGTGTCCTCCCGCCTCACTTACCATCAGCATGTGTAGTATAGAGCCGGGCCGCGGCGGGGTCCCGCAGTGTCCTCCCGCCTCACTTACCATCAGCATGTGTAGTATAGAGCCGGGCCGCGGCGGGGTCCCGCAGTGTCCTCCCGCCTCACTTACCATCAGCATGTGTAGTATAGAGCCGGGCCGCGGCGGGGTCCCGCACTGTCCTCCCGCCTCACTTACCATCAGCATGTGTAGTATAGAGCCGGGCCGCGGCGGGGTCCCGCACTGTCCTCCCGCCTCACTTACCATCAGCATGTGTAGTATAGAGCCGGGCCGCGGCGGGGTCCCGCAGTGTCCTCCCGCCTCACTTACCATCAGCATGTGTAGTATAGAGCCGGGCCGCGGCGGGGTCCCGCAGTGTCCTCCCGCCTCACTTACCATCAGCATGTGTAGTATAGAGCCGGGCCGCGGCGGGGTCCCGCACTGTCCTCCCGCCTCACTTACCATCAGCATGTGTAGTATAGAGCCGGGCCGCGGCGGGGTCCCGCAGTGTCCTCCCGCCTCACTTACCATCAGCATGTGTAGTATAGAGCCGGGCCGCGGCGGGGTCCCGCAGTGTCCTCCCGCCTCACTTACCATCAGCATGTGTAGTATAGAGCCGGGCCGCGGCGGGGTCCCGCAGTGTCCTCCCGCCTCACTTACCATCAGCATGTGTAGTATAGAGCCGGGCCGCGGCGGGGTCCCGCACTGTCCTCCCGCCTCACTTACCATCAGCATGTGTAGTATAGAGCCGGGCCGCGGCGGGGTCCCGCAGTGTCCTCCCGCCTCACTTACCATCAGCATGTGTAGTATAGAGCCGGGCCGCGGCGGGGTCCCGCAGTGTCCTCCCGCCTCACTTACCATCAGCATGTGTAGTATAGAGCCGGGCCGCGGCGGGGTCCCGCAGTGTCCTCCCGCCTCACTTACCATCAGCATGTGTAGTATAGAGCCGGGCCGCGGCGGGGTCCCGCACTGTCCTCCCGCCTCACTTACCATCAGCATGTGTAGTATAGAGCCGGGCCGCGGCGGGGTCCCGCAGTGTCCTCCCGCCTCACTTACCATCAGCATGTGTAGTATAGAGCCGGGCCGCGGCGGGGTCCCGCAGTGTCCTCCCGCCTCACTTACCATCAGCATGTGTAGTATAGAGCCGGGCCGCGGCGGGGTCCCGCAGTGTCCTCCCGCCTCACTTACCATCAGCATGTGTAGTATAGAGCCGGGCCGCGGCGGGGTCCCTCAACGTCCAAGTGACCCGCGGCGGTGGCTGCAGCGCGGCCAGTGCTCCTGCACTAAGTCCTCCCGCCTCTAGCCACACCGGGCTGGGAGAACCCACCAGGAGGGTCTGTGTCGCTGCCTTTACGCGGATACCCGATATCGGTATTACCTGTCAACAACAGTTAAAATGGTAAGCTAAAGCCTCAGATACATGTAACCTCCCCTAGATTCCGCATTTCTTCCATCAAAATAATACTAAAATTTTTACCTCAACTTCAGATTCAGCGCTCGCCATCTCAACATTGGCGATATCAGTGGCTACAAGCTTGATGCGGGAAGTACCGATTGATAAGCCATGGACGGTACCTGATGATGTCACCTGTAATCGAAAAGTTAAATTAATTGGAAAGTAAATTAATTAGGCCGGGCACAAGAGCTAGGTTTCTGGTAATATTACACTCGTGAAGTCTTAATTTAATGGTTGTCCATGGGACAATTGTCACCCGGACAACCATTAAAATTACAGTACAACATAGATAATGACCATAATAATATGTGGAGATCTAAAGGGGAGGCCTATGTTCAGCAGTGGACGTCCTATGGCTGAGATGATGATGATGATGATGATAGATAATGATGATTTATTTGAAATTATTTACTCGTATGTTTGCTTAATAATAAGATAAATGCGACATATGCCAAGAAACCACTTAATTTTCTTTAAAACTGCGATTATTGGTTAAGGACATTCTTTTTTTTTTTTCGTGGTAAAATCATCAAATGAGTCCTCCCAGCCTCAGGCAGGGCGGGAGGGACTGTCAGACTTGTACTGACTAAAATCCACGGTGTCCTTCGGTAGCCCTTTTGCGTACCGGAGTCGCGGTATACGTATGTCCCGCGACCCCGGCAAGGCTGTGGCTCTCTAAAGGGGGGCCCCGTCATTGTGCTGACGCTCTTTGAGGCGCACGTGGAACACAACGCGCCGTCGACCCGGGCATGGTCCATGGTCGGACAGCGAGTTGCCCTTTACTCGCCGCCCGCATGCCCGCGCCTACGGTGGCCGGAGATCGTCCCGCGACATCCGTCGCCGTGGGCGTCTACCACTGCGGCTGAGGGAGGACGCTGTCCTCTCCCTCGCGCGGCCCGCCTCCTCCTTCGCTAGCATAACTGCTTCGCAGAAGGAAGCGACCGCTTCCCACTCCGTCTCGCCCCGCAGCATGGTCTCGACCAATGCCGGGCGCGAGAGGTCTTCGCCTATCACCGTCGTGAGGACACGGCGGTGCTCTGCCCAAGCGGGGCAGTCCTGTACCGTATGCTCCACCGTGTCCTCCGGGCGGTTTGGTTAGGGACATAACATAGTAGTTGATTGCCACCCATACATACCTCCACATGAGTGAGTCCCGACATAGCCTTGTAGTGCAGCGCGGCCAGCTGCGGCGGGGGCCCGCCCTGGTGTCGGAGCTGCAGGCGTGCGCCGGGCGGGACGAGGGCGCGGGGGGGGACCACAAGGAGGGGCGGGAATACATACATACCTCCACATGAGTGAGTCCCGACGTAGCCTTGTAGTGCAGCGCGGCCAGCTGCGGCGGGGGCCCGCCCTGGTGTCGGAGCTGCAGGCGTGCGCCGGGCGGGACGAGGGCGCGGGGGGGGACCACAAGGAGGGGCGGGAATACATACATACCTCCACATGAGTGAGTCCCGACGTAGCCTTGTAGTGCAGCGCGGCCAGCTGCGGCGGGGGCCCGCCCTGGTGTCGGAGCTGCAGGCGTGCGCCGGGCGGGACGAGGGCGCGGGGGGGGACCACAAGGAGGGGCGGGAATACATACATACCTCCACATGAGTGAGTCCCGACGTAGCCTTGTAGTGCAGCGCGGCCAGCTGCGGCGGGGGCCCGCCCTGGTGTCGGAGCTGCAGGCGTGCGCCGGGCGGGACGAGGGCGCGGGGGGGGACCACAAGGAGGGGCGGGAATACTAGCACCTGGGGGGAAATGTTTATATGAAACCTAAGCGCTCGTGTACACGACGCCGCCGCCGCGCCGCCACCGCGATGCCATTCGCTAGTGTTTTATTTATCTAAAAAAGGAGGTTTCTCATTTCGGCCGTATATAATTATATTGTTTTTTTTTTTTGGTTTGTTCGCGGATATCTTCTTCGTTTATGAACCGGTTTTGAAGATTCTTTTTTTGTTGGAAAGTTATTTCAAAGGTGGTTCCGTGATATAGAAATTAGGGTTTGATGATGGAAGACCAGGGGAATCGAATGGAGCTAAATAATAAGAAATATCTTCTTTCCAAGAAAAACATTACAGCCGAAATGAGAAACCTCCTTTTTAAGGAGCGGCAGTGGCACGGCGGCGGCGTCGTATACATGAGCGCTAAAGCCTTTGCGGCGCGACGCTACGGTAGCATGGCTTGCTTACTTAATGACGTGTAAGTCGTCACGCAAAACACGCCACGCTAGCGCCGACGTCGCGCCGAGCTTGGCGGGGCGTGACAGGCCACGCATACCACGAGCGCGGCGATTAAGGACGGCACGGCCGAATCGCGGCGTGACTTTTTACTAGCAGAAATCATGAACAGAATGTTAGCGCAACATGACGCTGACTGGCGCAACTCGACGCTAACGACCGCGCTTACAATCTGCCAGACTCGCGTCGCGCCAGCAGCGTCACGCTACCACCGAGCTCACCATTTGTAAAAGATTAAAGAAATTTTACTAGTAAATTATTAGGTTAGCTTTCGGTAAAAAAGGATAATTTTTCGTTGATTGTCGTCAATATGTCGTATGGTTTCTGACAGTAAAAACTTACCGCCTTACCACAAAAAGATCTGTTGAACGTTTGTCTAAATAAAGAGTAACTGCAAAACGATCCTTATATCAACGAGAAGTCGTTTTGACGTTGACAGTTTCTTTAGACAAGTGTTCAACAGATGTTTATCTTTCTTATGGTAAGACGATTAACGTTTGATTACATTTTTAGGTAATTTTAAACGTTGATCGATTAAAACATAATATAAAAAATAAAACATTTTAACTCACCTCAACCTCAGGACTCCAAATCCCTCCAAACAGCGCCCTCACCCTCCCGGTGCCCTCCCTCACCCCGCACAGTCCTCCGTCCCTCACGCTCACATCTCCCGCCGCGCGGTACTCAGGTGCGCGGCCCGCTGACAGGTAGCGGTGGGACACTCCCTTCACTAGCGCTGAGAGAGGCACGCATGCGCCCACGCCGACTGCGCGGGAGGTTGATACTTCCACGCTTAGAACTTCTTCGATATGGACCTGTTTGGAATAGAAATTATTAGATGGCATTGAAGTAGGTCTACATATTATTTAAATGCATTATAACATGAATTGACAGGGTAAAATAGAGCCAGTGATTTTACTAACAACAGTTCAGGAGTTTTCTACTGAGGGTAACAATAGGCTATTTTACTAAAAAAAATAAAAAAAATTTGAAAGATAGATTGTCAAAAAATATTTGACCCGTAATTTTTCTTTTGTAACGGAAACAAAAACTGAAAAAGATACAACGCTTCTAGAAATCAGGAAACTTCATTCGGTCGGTTTAATTTTACAGGCGTTATGACGTTACAAGCCCTTTGTTAAGGACCTAACTAAAGGCTTGTAAATGAAAGTAAGCGGACTGTATACACTTACAATATAATGGTAAGACAGTATAATGTTGGACTAGGGCTTTGTACAATAAGTAATGCGCGCGCGTCGTCGACTGTGTTCAGTGTTGGAGTGAGGTGCGGGCGCTGCTGGTCCGCGCCGCACCGCACCCTCCGTGACTCCACTCGCGTTGTCTATGAATCACGCCTTGTGTGCGTGAACACCCCACTCCCGAATTTTGAAGCGCTTTATTTTTGTCAATATTCATTGATTCAAAAATCCAAAAAATCCGGGTTCATTATTTTTTAATACTTTAATTGATAGATTATACAGATTTTCTATTTATTTAAGCAGTAAATTACCCTATTGAACTACAAAACTTATTGCTGCTGTATACGGTTACGGTTGATGACAAAAATAGAACTATGGGTGTGCGGTTGGAAACAGAAAAAATGCTTATTATAGGTAATATTGCTAATTTGGCAAGGAAAGGCAGGGTTTAAGGATGATTCACGCTACACCGTGCCGCGGCCACCCCCTTGGGTCACAACTCACCTCAATGAGCTGCCTCTCTCCCTGCACACACAGGTCCGTGACGAGCAGGTCGTATGTCCCCGGGCCGGGCACAGTCGCGATCAGCACGCCGTCCTCGACCTCCGCGGCCACTCCCTTGGGTGCCTCTACCGCGTACCGCCCACTGCCACCTGACACCGTCGCTATGTTGCTCACTGTCTCACTTTCCCAGGCTATGTTCACCTAGAACAAAAATGTAGGTTGTGTTCAAAAGAACTCCGAATGAAATGGCTATAATATGATATTTTTGCAGAATAACAAAGACATTACAAGAGTTCTGGTTTTCGCCATTGGCTATGGAATCCTAAAAAGAACATAGGTACCCACAAAGAAATAATATTATACCAACATATGCAAATAAAAAAACATACATGTCTCTAGTCATTTAATTTATCTCGAAGTTATCGAAGTGGAGAACAGGCAATTAGATTAAATGTTTTACCTTGATTGGATCACATTTCAACGGAGCGACGACTCTCGCCTGAATGGATGCAGTCGCATCAGGAATGCTTGCTTTCAACACGCCAGTCCATCCGATAGCTAGATCATCTGCTACCACTACCTAAAAATAAATAGAAAAAAAGTTAGTGTTTACAAAATGGATAATGCATGGCGAAAAAAGAAAGGGAGGAATTATGTCAACTAAAGTCGAATAAACAGAATATTTGTAGTAATTGATTGTATTTACTTAAAGCATGTACTGAGCGTTACCTATCCAAATGTGAAATAAAATTTTGACATGACGGTTTTTTTTAATAATTTTTGCAACTTATTCATTGATGTTCCGCTCCTATTGGTCGTAGCGTGATGTTTTATAAAACTTTGGTCCACTAACTTACTTCTTCCCTTACAAACTACTTGCATGGGACTAAGTGCGAATGGGACTAAGTGCGAATGGGACTAAGTGCGAATGGGACAAACTGCGAATGGAACCAAGTGCGAATGGGACCAAGTGAGAATAGGACCAAGTGCAAATGGGACAAAGTGCGAATGGGACCAACTGTGAACGCGGTACGAAGTGCGAATGGGACAAATTGAGAGTAAACCAAATTTTTGAGAAAAAAACCATATTGAATAGATAGATGGTCCTATTTTTATTATAAGACCATCTCTCTCTTTCCTTAAATTACCATAGACATTATCTATATCTTTCTAGAAAGAGGTAGAAGGTTTTGGAAAGAGATAGCAGTTTGCCAATTTTAGGATGATAATGCTTGTTCTATGCTCCTTGTCTATTGCTCTGCAGGTCTAAAACGAACAATTAGCAATATTCCTAATAATTCACTTCGTGAATGAATAATAGACGAATAGTCAATGAAGTTGTTTTTTTTGTGTAAAACAGGTATATGTTACCTAAGAAAGTTAACAGTTTCACTGTTCGCGCAGCAGACGCAATACCTAAACAATAGTCCTGAACCAGATGTGATTCATGGGACAGGGAATGGGTTAAAGTACTTACTTGATAATACTTAAACGGTACTGGTACAGGTACATATTCAGGGTGAGTTTCAACAAACAACCTATTAGTTGCCTTGTATTGTAAGCCGGGGTGATGAGGTTCAATTTCCCATGACATCTTAGGACCATTCTCGTCGAGAAGTTCGCGACCTATCGCATCTAGAAGAGTCACTTTCACTGACAACTCTTGACCAGGACGGAGCCAGATTCTGTAACAAAATATTAGTTTTATTTCTTTTTCTTATGGTTATTAGGTTTAACGTTCTTGGACCAAATAGTCGTATAGTCTAAGTCTAGAATTATATCGATTGTGACATAATCAGATCTGCGACGTCCGTTGCCGTGGGCGTCTCCAACTGCGGCTGAGTCGTGAATTGGATGCTGTCCTCTCCCTCACGCGTCCCGCCTCTTCCTTCGCGAGCATGACTTCTTCGCAGAAGGAGGCGACCGCTTCCCACTCCATCTCCCCCCTTGCGATGTCCTCGACCTATCCCGGTCGCTCAGGTGTCCACGTATCTCCTCCGCTCGTACACGGCGGTGCTCTGGGCACTCCACAACCGTATGCTCCACCGTGTGTTCCGGCCGATCTGATCTGTGGTGACACCCAGGGACTTCTTCCATCTTTGATACATACTTGTGTGGTATGGAGCAGTTTCCTGGCGTATCCGGCGGTTCCAGCCTCACGCGCGACACGTGCGGCGCACACCGCGCTTCCAGCGACACTGACTCACGTTCTTCGTCTGTTTGCGATGTTAACTCCAGACGGGCCTCGCCTTTCTGTGGACAAGTAGGCCAGTTTCAGGTTGTTTAGTACTTAACTTTTATAATACAGTCTGTGCTCCTCATTACATGACCCATATTATGCAGCGGAATAAGGGGGAAGGGGTCAAGTAATGCCAGCAACTGACCGTACAAGGCCAGCTTATTAATCGTGTTCCAGTCATCGATTGAGCGCCGAAAAAGAGCTAAATAGTATATAGTGTATAGCTTCTTCCCGCGATTTCGTTTCCATCCAAAGTTTCAAATCCAATCTCCCATCCGCTATTTTACTTTTTCCGACGTGCTAGACAAAAATAGTGATAGCTCGGCTAATTTGAATGTAGTATAATTTTAATTAAATACAATTTATACTCAGAAATAATGTAGCTTCTAATCAACTTAATATTTTAGAATTGGATCATTAGTTTTCAAGATTACCACCTACATAGCTTTACAAAAAAAAAAACAAACATAAAATTCATGAGCCATCCATACTAATAAAATAATCACCAGTGGCGGGCCTAGGGTTTCAAAATAAGGCAAGCCCAATAAAATTTAAACCGATTTCAAAAAAAGAAAGTTCAGTTTTCGACTGAGTATGTAGGTACCTACGTATGTATCATCGCAATTTTCTCATAAACTACTGGTTAGGTACAATAAATTAAAAGTGAATTCAAAGTTATGGTAAGTAGTTGCTTGTTTTGTAACAGGACTAACAGGTTACAGACAAAAAAAAAACAAAACAGAAAGTTACAAAACGAAAGTTAAAAAATAGCTAGATAGAATGTAATATGGAATTTAAATAAATTATTTATATTCTAAATTTCAATAGCTAAAATCGTATCCCCGTCCCAGTTCTGTGGGTTGTCGCACAGATCAGAAAACAACTCAATAAGTTTACTTTTTTGTAAAACCGTGTTTACGACTCGCGACATGTATGCCCAACGAATTTTTTGGTGCAATAAGTAGGTATCGTAAAGAGCAGCTCGTTTTGTACTTTATTACTAAAAAAATTACACAAAGCCTGAAGGGCTGAAAAAAATAAACTAACCTCTTGAATTTTATTGCATGATTTATACACATGAAATATTCTTTTATGCGATTTACTAGTCTGAGAAATGCACAGATTAGGCGTCGCGTCGGCGTCGGGAAGAAATAAACTGTTTTTTTTTTCTGAGCAAAGTTTAAAGATTTTACCTTATCTTCGCCAATCAAAACTTGAACGCATTTTAAATCCTCACAAGGTACAATTACCTCCATTGTTGCAGGTAAGTCACCAAAACAATTGTATCACTGAGAAAATCTAACAAAACACACAAAAAACTTTAACAACAAAGCTTTCCCCACTCAAGCAAATGAAACTGAAGTGAGCTACTTACGCAGAGTAAGATTTGGCAAGGTGACAAGGTCACGCATAGTACGCGTGCAACTTCATACGCATGCACGGCTTAAATCTTCCATACTGATCGATTTGTAGACGCACAAGGTTCTAACTCGTTATACGGCACAACGCTTTAGGCGCGAAAGGGACAGAGATAGTATTTGAAAGCCCGGTAAAAGCCGGTACGTGTAAGCGAGATAGCTATATATAGATGTTGCAAATTCGAAACTGCGCGCGAACAATTGCGATGTAAAGTGTGTGGCGTGGATAGTTTGTGTTATTTGCGCGCGAACTTTTAAATAGTTCGGGTTTGATTAATATTATGATTCTCTGTCGAGCATTTTTAATAAGGCATGCCGGGCTTTTGGGCTTGTATGAAGGAACCGCCACTGATAATCACTTACCCTACGACACTTGAAGGTGAAGAGCTGAACATCAGGGTATTTATGAGGAGGTGGTCCATCTCGCTTGTTTATCTCTGCGATCCGAGTATCGTGGGACACAGGGACCAATGCTTCGCCCTCTGCTAAAACCTAGGAAAAATAAAACGGTTTAGTACATTTCTAGTTTAAGGCTGGTTCAAAGTGGCGCTGGATAAGAACTCTTGGTGGAATCATTTTGGGCTTATACTTTCACTAGTTGTCAAGAATTGGAGATCTTATCAAGCCCCCAAATAATATGTTCACTAGGAGGCGCTGCATACTGCACCGTAAGGCGTAGCATGAGTGGATAAAGAAGGCCAAGTGTTGTAACGCTGCAGGTGGTATGGACGATACGACCGCGAGACACATGGAACTTACCGGGAGTGTAGCGCCAGGCAAGGCAGCAGCGTTCTGTGGCCACAGTAGAGTGGGAGCCGCGCGCACTGCCACACGAGTGGTGTGATACGTGTGCGAGACACATGGAACTTACCGGGAGTGTAGCGCCAGGCAAGGCAGCAGCGTTCTGTGGCCACAGTAGAGTGGGAGCCGCGCGCACTGCCACACGAGTGGTGTGATACGTGTGCGAGACACATGGAACTTACCGGGAGTGTAGCGCCAGGCAAGGCAGCAGCGTTCTGTGGCCACAGTAGAGTGGGAGCCGCGCGCACTGCCACACGAGTGGTGTGATACGTGTGCGAGACACATGGAACTTACCGGGAGTGTAGCGCCAGGCAAGGCAGCAGCGTTCTGTGGCCACAGTAGAGTGGGAGCCGCGCGCACTGCCACACGAGTGGTGTCGCCGATACGACCGCGAGACACACGCACTGTGGAAATTCCGCGGGTACTCCACGCACATTCCATCACGCAGCACGCGCCGTCTGCATAAAAAAAATTGAAATAGAGTAAAGATAGAATGAAGATCGTAAAGTGTGTCTCTGGTGCATAGTGGTATCGAGCGAACTGGCTTCGTCGACCGCGGCACATGTAACAGCTCTTTCACGACCTTGCCGCTGTGTGCGGTGACTTGGCGCGGGGCGGCAAGCGGCGAGATCAAATGTATAGAAATGTTTGAAACACATCACGTGGCGTCGCCAGTGGCGAATTCGCAGATACAATTACGCGAATACGACATCATCAATAAGAAACTAGTTATCATTGCGCCGTATGCAATAAAATATTGTTTCTAGGGTTGTCGACTTTTGAAAAACAAGAATAATCCTACTAATACTTGACTACTAATTTATTTTAGTTTTTTAAGCCAATTGCACTCGACTACAAAAGAAAAATAACAAATAACCTCTCGCATGTTTTTCGCTATCAAAAACCTTTCACCCCTTTTTGGCAAATGCATGGGTGATTTTGGGTACGTCGAGTAAATAAACAAATGGGGACAAGTTCAACTTCTCCACTTTATTAGTTTTATCGATCTATGAGGGACACCCGTACTCTGCGGTAGACGCATGCCTATTTTTGGCAATGTCAAAAAGTTCGTCACAATGACCCCGTAACCTCTGACTAGATATACAATTCCTCAAACAATTTCACGTATAACTCCAAGAGACATAAATATGGTCAACGACCATTTAAATCTAGACGCCTCATGCACGATCTAAAAATTTTCTGCCAAGTCGCTGAGGTACGACGTAAGCGAGGGGGACGGGGTACTGCGTTCTGATTGGCTAACTCAAGGTCAGTGCGACGAAGGGACTCACAGGAGTGGTCGAAACTAATACGAACTTAAGACTTTTTTGCCTAATGTGTTGGCAGACATCGGTCACCTGTGATTAGGAGTCTAGATATAAATGGTCGTTGAATGTGGTCATACTAACCTATAGGTTGCACCCAGTTAGCTGCTGTAACATTCTGTGGTTCGGGACCTTCCAGCAACGTTACGGCGAACGCTCCACAGTTGCACCTGCGAAACCAAATTATAATTTAACCCGCTTGCGAATGATAATTCGACCGTCAAAGACTGTTGAGCGACAGCGAACGGAACAAACAAAAACGCTCTGTAATCTTTAATAGATTTTCAAGTTTATTTGCTAGGGTATAAAGTTGAAATCGTATTAGAGACTGCTGAGCGTTCACGTTTATCGCTTGTCGTTTGGCTACAGGGCCAGGTTTGTCAAAGTCAGTCGAATTGTATCATTGTTTCGTAGTAGCAAGGACGATTTTCCTTTTTAACCGACTTCAAAAAAAAAGTAGGTTCTCAGTTCGACCTGAATGTATGTATGTTTGTCCGCGATTATCTCGCGTTTGGCTGAACCGATTTTGATGCGGTTTTCAGGAAAGTGTTCATTACATTCTGGAGAAGGTTTTAGTATATAACACTAATAGATATCCCGTGACGTTGCCCGCATAGATCCGTTTTTGTTGCTTACTAGGATTGTAGATTTTCAAAGACGCCGATTATAATGAAGATTTTTGTTGAATACCTAAACTAAAAAAGGGAACCGACTTCAAAACCAAACACAAAAAAACTGTAAAATAACTTTTCTTTCGGAAGTCGGTGGCCATAGTCAATGAAATAAAAACAAAGCCACCGACTTCCGAAAGAAAAGTTATTTTACAGTTTTTTTTTGTGTTTGGTTTTGAAGTCAGTTCCCTTTTTTCAAAAAGTTTTTTTAGTTAGTAGGAATTACAAATCGTACGAGTCAAGGAGCAAGGGCGTTTAATCGTAGTATAGTCGCACATAATTTTGTCTTGCACTTTTTGGTTGCAATTTAAACATTATGTCAATGACTATAAAACTAATTTTGATTTACTTACGTATGAAAGTTGAACAGTTCACCAGTTTCAGGGTTGGTAGCTGTTAGCGCTATGTGCAAGTGATGAGGCTTGCCGACGCGAGCGAACCCAGAGCTTGATACTTGAAGCAATTCGAATGGTGTTGCTAGTACTCTGCAAAGGACATGTGAGTTACACTTTTACTTCAAGAATTTAACTTCGGTCACTATACTTATAGCCCAGGGAAATTATTTGTAAAAATAAATGATGAAATCTACAACATATTATAATAGATTAAATTGTAGCATAAAACCACATGGCAGTGTATCATTTCGTAGTGGAAGAAATGTTTGACATGTATTTATACGAACTTTAAAAATTGCCAATGTGTCATAACCAAGTAATGTTTTTACTTGCTTCTGACGTCACTAGGCCCCAATGGCCCAATCTCGAAGTTTGATGCAAAATAATCTTCGTTATTTACAAAGATATAACGCAAAATTCATTAATTGGACAAAAGAAAAAATACGTATCCATTATTTTTCAACTCTTACTGACAAACTGATTTAATTTGCAATTTTTTGATACTGTCAACAATTCAATATGTCTATTTCTAAAAAACTATAACATACAACTTACTTCCCAATAGCCTTCACATAAGGGTAATTCTTCAATTGTACTCTAACACCAACCTCGCCGGTCCCTCGGATCGTCACAACGCCGTCGGTCGTCAGAGAGAGAGGACCTGGCGCTATCTCGCTCTCTATCTCCGACCATACGACGGGCTCGTCGCCTCCACCAATGTGTTTGAGATTGATTTCTCTGAAAATAAATTTATATTTTAGTACTTTTTTACATAGTGTAAAACACAGTCGCTTCCCGCTCTATACGCTTACATCTTTCAAAGTCCGTAACAGATTTTTAACGCGGTTTTTATTTAAGAACAGAGTGATTTATGAGGAATATTATAATGTATAAATAAAAACGAAACAAAAAGTGACCACTTCGCAAACTGACATAAGTATCAGAAGGCAAGTAGGTAGAGAAGGAAAAGGAATTATCTTCATCTTATCGGCCGTAGGACGTCCAGTGCTGAACATAATATTCTCCCATAGATTTCCAACAGGACCGGTTTGAAGCGGCTTGCATCCACTGCAATCCTGTGGTCTTCATCAGATTATCTGACCGCCTTGTGGAAGGAATCAAATATGTTTTTTTTATTGGATAATTAAACAATAACTTACTGCACTGTGTCTGTCCATGCCACATAAGTATGTGGTGGTACTACTTCTAAAGGATCGACTGCAACAGCTGTGACTTGACCTTCCACCTGCAAAGAATATCATTATGATTTCAAAGGCAAATATGTAATTTTCAAAAAAACTGTCATTTAAACCGGAAATGCTGCTTTTGTAGCAAAATTATAGACTATTGCACTTGTAGGATCGCTGGCGGTAGATACTGAAGGCTTCAAAGTAGGTTCGGCGCTAATAAGACTCCGGAGTACTTTCTTACTTCTTGTTTATTATAATACTGCTGGTTTTCGGAATGAATGCCATAGAAAACTACCCCTTTTTTATACAGAGCTCTGACCAATCAGAACCCTTAAAATTTGCACACGACCCTAATATTTTTTCCTTCAGCCAATCAGAGCAATCCATTTTTGCACACGGCACTAATGCGACTTTGTATGGGGAACCTTAATTTGGCAGTTTTCTATGGTAAACCTTCCCCTTTTGCTTTACAATTCATCTTATAGCCTAGGGGTTAACTTAGTCTATCTAATTACATAAAAACCTTATAAAAACCTTAATTTTTAGAGCCAAAAAATGATAAAAAACTAATTTTGTATCAACCTACAGGCAGAGACACCAAGTGCCAAAAATTGGAATTACAATTATTTATCACTGTTTTTGAGGGTATTTGTAATATGTACACTTTTTACGTCTACCTAACACTTTGCTTACTTTTTCGGGACAACACAGTTTCTCAACTTATTTGACGGTGTATGTAAAATGTGCATTTTTATGTTTACCCTACTATGGGTTTACTTTGTGGCATCAGCAGAGACACCAGGTGGGAAAAATAAAAAACAAAACAAATTATCAATATATTTGAAGGTACTTATAAAATGCACATTTCTACATTTACCCAATCCTTATTAAATATAATAACAATAGTTTTATTGCTCACACTAGCCTAATCTTTCTAATTACTACATATTTACATAATTGCTTGATGCGATTATTATTCGTCGCTAACAAAAATATATGATTATTTATCAGTTGCGATAAGTTAGTGTTAACTTAGTCAGGTAGTTAACTTACTTAGACTTTACTATAAGAGACTTTGGAGTGGCATTTGTCTGTCTAAGATCATCAAATACATACCTTCTTTGAAATACTTCTTCCAGCAATAGAATACAATCTCGCAGTAATAGTCAAGGAACCCGCATTCTGTGCAACTGCATCAGTTAACGTTCCATTCTCCGTGGACCGCAACAGATCAACATTAGCTTCCCCTTCTACTGCCAATCTTATCAGTATTTCATCACCAGCGGTCAATGCATGTCCTTTATCATCGAGTACAATACAATGTACTACAAACGGTTCCCCTCGTATTAGTAAGTTTGAAGGACGTAATGTAACACGGATGCTGTGTGCCTCTGCAACAGTTAGCGTTGCTGTAGCAACCTCTGTTGCTCCGGACATGAGGTACACGTTGGTGGTGCCTATGTCTGTGCCTCGGACCAAGCTTATCGAGTCTTCTAGGAGGGCTACATCGTTATCTGGCACTTTTAAGTAGTACATAGTGTCGGATATGTCCTGAACGGTAAGGCGGCCTGCGCGTGCGCGTACGACTCTGTGGAAAAAAATGTTTTAATGATATTTTACTAATGCGATGTGATATTTTATAGAATTTCATGACTCTCATTCAATGATTAGTCGCGTATTGACTGACGACCGAAAAATCGACCAGTCCTGCCCTAAGAACAAGGCACAACACGGCGCGCGCGGGATACGTTGAGCGGCAAACATTTAAGGCTGCCTCGCTAATATGCTGCTCGCTCATGCGGTTGGTACGCGGCTTTTTACTATCTACTGTTGCGAGACGCTATTACGCGACGCGAATAGATAGTAAATAGTTTTAAATGAATCACAGAGAGGATTTAGTGTCTAAACACACTATACCGAAGTTACGCGACCGAAGTTCGGCGGCTGATTTCACGTTCCGACGTATTCGGCTGATATGACACACCATAAGTGCCGAACTTACGCGGCGGAAATTCTGCGCGGGTGGCGCGGGCGGCTCCCTGCTGCTCCCCGCCCCCGGATCTCCGTCGGTAATCGAACCGAACTTCGGTCGCGTATAATGTGTGGTCACAGAATAAGTTGCCGCTGAACTTACGCCCGACCGAAGTTACGCTGTACGCTATGACGCGACGTAATTTCGGCATAGTGTGTCGTCACTAATTCAAATAGCATTGCAGGCGTAATTGTGCCGAACTTCGGTCGCGTAACTTCGGCATAGTGTGTTTAGACACTTAAAGTTACACGCCTACATTGTCTTTAAATATTCTTATTAGTTAATTTACTTTTATCAAATAATTTTAAGTGTCATTAAAATAAATATTAACTTACCTATATCTGAGGGTATCACCCGGCGCAATGCTTGCCGTAGCAGGCATCAGCACAACACTAGCTATGACCTGCAGGTTGAAATCCGTGCATATGACGTCATCAAGACATGCGGTGACGCGCGACTCGCCCATAGCCTGACCATAGAGAAGAACAGAGTGCGAGCGAAGACCTCGGGCTTCCAGTTCTGTGACCCCGCGGGGTGCTTCGTAGTCTGTGTCCCGCCATCTGACTAGCCTGGAGAGTAAGAAAAGAGTAAGAGAAGCAGTAATAGAACCCAAACTGTGCTAGATTCTGGAATCAACAAAATGGCTACACACAAATTGCAAGACATCATTCATTAGTAGCTCGGTAGGTGCTAGACACTAGAACTGAATTGAAATTATTGATTTCTTTATTTGCAAGAAAGGTTATGTGATGAACTGTGGCCATTTTTTTAACAATTGAATGCCGACCAATTGGTCGCCTCCACATTACACTGGTTATAGGAGGCAATGTATTATTTGATTAATTTTAGCTACTTTCCTTCAACTTGGAGCATTCAGGGAAACAGTGAATGACAGGCAGACAATTAGCATACATAAATTATAATGATAAATAGAGCAGAAACTGACACAAAAATAATAACCATGGCTAAATGCCAGAAAAATCGATTAAGAAATGAAATATGTACTTACGTAACCAGAGGATCTTCACCAGCATTGCTGCCAAGATTCTCTATAGTCCATGTGAAGGTTATGCCTTCCAGGGTTGAAAACGTATTTCCTGGTAAAACAAAATGTTTGAAAAAATTAATTTCATTCAACTGCATGTATAACTTGCTGGTGCTTGTGGCTTTGCTCGTCCCCCACCCTTCAGTAGCTTGAAACCATCTTCCGGATCCCATAATTGTGTATCAAATCTACACTTACATTATAAAGAGGAAAGATTTACATTTTTGTGTGCGTGTGTTTGTTATGAATAAACTCAAAAACTACTGGACCTATTTCAAAAATTCATTCACCAGTTGAAAGAATTTTTGCTGCTTTGGTGGGGAAGGGGGGGGGGGGGGGGTTGGGGTGAGTGGGCAAAGCCTTTGGCAAAGGCTAGTTCATTAAAATCTTATTAACTCTGTATCACTTTTGATCAGAGTATTGTTAGTTATTTATAGATAACCCTTTGCTGTACAGTTCACATCGGTGTCGTAACTATTATAACTCTGACACAATAGAATGGTCACCTCCTTACATAAAAAAAGACTATAGCTTTTGAAGAACAAACCTTAAAACAGTAACCTTTTTATACACTGAAACATACCTTGATCATCATAGGCAACAATATCAAAAGCCTCTGGGGCTTCCTCCAGAAACAGGTTCCAAGTTGTACTCATCACTTTTATGGACCTTATCTTGTCTATGTCTACATCTCCACGGAGAATCTGTACAAAAGAAAACATTTCAATTTTAATCAATGAGGAATTTGGCAGAGGTAAACTACCAAAAATTACAAAATATTACCATCATTATAATCATTGTAACCAGCTTGTTGAAGAATTTTGGTTATTTTATATATTTAATAAGCAAAACCATGAAAAGTGGAAATAATTAATTCCAATTTTCTGGTTCACCTTCCACACAGTTATCACCAAATTTTGGCGTCATACCTAACCGAAAGACTATTCCAGGTCAAGGAAGAGGATAAAGTCTCAAAATTCTGCGAGATACGCGCTGGTGTTCCTCAGGGCTCTGTTCTGGGACCTGTGCTATATACGATTTTCTCAGCCGACTTACCTGAAGCAGATAATACCACAACTGCAACGTTCGCTGACGACACCGCTATCCTTGCTAGCGATAAAGATCCGAACACTGCTTCAAAGTATCTACAGAATGCTCTAAACAAAACTACGAAGTGGCTGCAGAACTGGCGAATCAAAGCAAACGCTTCAAAATCTGTCCACATTACCTTCTCACTTCGAAAAGGCAACTGTCCTCCTGTTCAACTAGAAGATACCACCTTACCACACCAGTGTCTGTTATCTTGGATTACATCTGGATCGGCGCCTGACATGGATCCAACATGTTAAAAAGAAAAGAGATGAACTCAACATTCGCTTCAACACTTACTCTGGCTTCTGGGTCGTAACATGTCTTATAGAAGAATCTTTTGTAACACAAAAGCACTCAAATGTCTCGCAGCAACAAACATTCTACTAATCACCTCACAGAGTCTCAATTTTTATACCTATGTTATATTACTTATAAATGGCTTTACTTAGCGTATCCAATGACCTAGACGAAACCTTTAACATAGAATGCCGCTCAGTAGAATCTCTTGAAAGCTGCAAGAATATACTAAATACTTCCAAAGACAATATTAAGGTGCTAACATACAACATCAGAAGTTACCAGAAAAACTTTGCCGACTTTCAAATTGCTCTAAATCGGCTAGACTCGAACATCGATGTTATCGTGCTCACTGAATGCTGGTTGTCTGACGGCTCCATTATAGAGGACCTGCAGGGGTACAGCTCATACAGAACATCTAAACAAATAAACAAAAACGGAGGAATTGTTATTTACACAAGAACAGCCTGGAACAGCAGTACTGTTACCGTAGAGTCAAACCTCGCCGATGCCGATAGTTTATTAATAAAAACCAACAACAAATTAAGCCTCCTAGCCATTTACCGGTCTCCCTCTTTTACAAACACAGAACCATTTCTTAACTCGCTGGACTCCGTCCTGCAAGATCTCAAAAATCAACTAACACTTATTGTGGCCGGCGATATTAACTTAAACCTAAACGACCCAAGTAACAATCAAGTCTCTAACTACGCTTGTCTCATGTCCTCACACGGTTTATCCCCAGCTATAACTCTCCCAACAAGATCCGGAACTTGCATCGACCACATATTAAATATGTGGTCGATGCAAGTCCAAAAGGTGTTGCTGGTGATTTTATAAATTTTATAAAATCACCAGCAACACCTTTTGGTCTCGTTTGCAACCTATCTATTACCGATCACGACCTAGCCGTGTGTAGTGTCCCCATTAAACCAGAACGCCCTAAAACCATTAAACGATGGAAAGTCAGAACTGACTGGACCGCTGTAGCTGGCGAGATCACAAATACAAACTGGGACCCAGTTACTAACTCATCCTGTGTAAACACTGCCTTAAACTACTTCAATGACATTATCTCGCGTGCCACTGACAAACACACTCAAAATGTCAAACTTAGTCGCAGAATGACCAATATCCAGCCCTGGGTCACTCCTGGTCTAATTAGGTGCATGAGACAACGCGACAAACTTCATCTTGAATGCAAAGCTAACCCTGACGACCACACAAAACATCTTATTTACACTAGATATAGGAACTTCGTGCATACACTTCTTCGGAAACTTAGAAACCTACACTACAGACAGCAAATTGAAGAAAACCAGAAAAACCCAAAAAAGCTCTGGACGGCCATAAAACATATTTGTGGAACTGAATCTCTTAAAATTCGTCTTCACACCTAATTGCGTCCAGTGTCTCTCCAACTTCATCACTTGATAACTGCAACCGACATTTCGTCTCTGTTGGAGAAAAACACGCAGCCAAGATATTTGACAAACTCTCTACCACTCACCTCGCATTAATAGAATCAAACGTAATTCCGAGCTCTATCCCACAATCCTTCTATCTGCATCCGACCGACGAAGAAGAAGTGTCGAACATAATACGCAATTTTAAAATAGACAGCGCCCCTGGGCCAGACCAACTATATGTCCCATTACTCATAAATTCCCGTTATAGTATAACCAAGCCACTAGCGCACATTTTTAATTTAAGTTTGGAAACAGGAGTATTTCCTGACTACTGGAAAACTGCTGCAGTGTCCCCTATTTACAAAAGCGGTCCCAAAGAAAAGCCTGAAAATTATAGACCTATTGCCCTGTTGAGTATTGTCTCTAAAATTTTGGAAAAAATAGTGAACAAAAGACTGGTGAATTTTGTAGAGAAGCACAACCTCGTCTCAGATAGGCAGTTCGGATTTCGTCAGGGAAGATCCACCGAAGACGCGGTCTCACTTTTGACAAATCAAGTTTCTCACCACATAGAAAATGGAGAACGCTGTGTCGATGTCTTTCTTGATTTGGCAAAAGCCTTCGACACGGTGTCACCAGGACTGCTTCTAAAGAAACTCGAGGCAATAGGTATAAGAGGAACACCTTTAGAATGGTTCCGTAGCTACTTAACATCACGGTACCAATACTGTAAAGTAGGCACTCACCAAAGTAAGTTGCTCCCTATAGCGTTCGGCGTTCCGCAGGGCAGTACCCTTGGCCCAACATTATTTACGCTATACATTAATGACGTAGTAAATCTCCCGCTTAGAAACGCTACAGTAATAGCCTACGCTGACGACACAGCCATCGTCTTCCACGACACGTCATGGGACCGAGTGTACCAACTGGCTGAACAAGGTCTTTCCCAGATAGCGCAATCACTAAACACTAACCTACTGACACTAAACACCAGCAAAAGCAAATACATTGCTTTCTCGAAAACAAACTCCTCCAATGCCTCCCAAACTATGTCCCTGAAAATACACACCTGCTCACAGCAACACAACATTGTCCCACACCTGCCACACCAAGACTGCGCATGCACAGCCCTAGAACGTACCGACACGATTAAATACCTCGGAATTACGATCGATAGCAACCTAACATACAAAGCCCACATTAACGCCCTCTCCTCCAGAGTACGAAAACTAATACACGTCCTAAAAAAACTCCGCGACTGTACCCCAGTCGACATTCTACGAATGGTCTACACTGCACTATGTCAGTCAATCATACAGTACTGCATCCGAATTTGGGGACGCGCTTGCAAGAGCACTTTCATAACGCTAGAGAGAGCGCAATGGGCACTGATCAAGGTTGCACTAAAAAAGCCTTACAGATTCCCTACAGACCTTATCTACCATGAGTTTCAAGTACTCAGGGTACGACAAATATACATACTCCAAGCAACACTCAAATACCACGCAATAATAAAAAAACGGCCCGACTATGAAGACATAATAAAAAAACGCGTCTTTAGAGTACCCATACCAAATGCAAAATCCGAACTAGCTAGACGGTGTACCTATTTCTCACTACCCAACACTTATAATAAAGTTTGGAAAATCTGCAACCTAAAGGAGTGCTCAACTACAACCTGTAAGAAAACCCTAACTTCGGCACTGTTAAAATTATCATACGAAGACACCGAAGCCTTGATATAGGATCTACACATACACACACATACATACACACACACACACACACACACACACACACACACACACACACACACACACACACACACACACCCACACGCTCACTTATACAATAACAATAAAGCCCAACATTAACCCTCAAATGTTACCTTATTTTTAGTTAGAAGTACGAATTCTTTATATTTTACTAGCTGTTGCCAGCGGTTTCACCCGCTACAACTCAAAAATCATCCCGTAGGAACATAAAATAGGGATAAAAACTATCCTATGTGTTAATCCAGGTTATAAACTATCTATGTACCGAATTTCAACCAAATCCATTCAGTAGTTTTTACGTGAAAGAGGAACAAACATACATCCATCCTCACAAACTTTCGCATTTATAATATTAGTAGGATTGTCACCCATCATAATTTAAGACTATTTTTTTTTCTTTCTCTTTTGTTTTCTTTTGTAACTATGTCTCATTGTCAAACTACAATGTATGTAATTTTTGAAAAAATTTGCGTTTGTGGCTCACCGAACATAATGTCACATTGTAACTGTACTTTTTGATGAATAAATTTATTATTATTATAAAAGCAAATTATCAATGGATAACAAGCTACTCATCTATAAAGTTATCTTGAAACCGGTATGGATGTACGGCATACAACTCTGGGGTAGCGCCAATTCTACCATCTCATGCTTGCAGAGAATGCAAAACATAATACTGAGAACAATCAGCAATGTCCCATGGTATATCACCAATCAAGAAATTCATGAACATCTGAATATGCCCACAATAAAGGACAAAATCCAAAATGTCACCAAGAAATACCGGGAGAAGCTAACAAAACATCCCAACATATTGGCAACACAGCTTACGATACGTAGCTACACAAAGCGCCTCAAACAGAAGGACATCATATAAAATACATGTACAGACGATGAGGAGACGTCCTCGCTGGGGGATGCACTCAAACCGCCACAACGCTCTCACCAAATTTGCTTATAGTGTTATGCACTGATCGCAAATAAAAAGGAAAAGAAAAAAATTTTCTGGTTATTCAAAAAACCAAACATAACATGACATGAGCATCACAACAGAATTATCAGCTTTTACACAAAGTTGATAATTTTGTTGTGAGCCACACTTTGTGTGTCTGATAAGGTGATAATTTAATAATCCTATTTAAATAATAGTTTGTGACGAAAATAGGATGTAGTTTCCCGCCTTTTCAAGAACCGATACTTTACCTCGCCTGAATTGACTTCCTCGGCGAGAATGATGACAGACCCAGGTGGTACACATGACTTGGAGACCGAAACCCGAGCCGCCCGGGAACAGTGGCCTATAGCATCGTCGTATAGCGGCTCCAAATCTATGATGTCATCGCGAGACAAACTCCTACAAAAAAAACACTTCCATGTTATCTTACTGGACAAAAATCTAACGACAAGTAACATGTAATAAGTTTTCTGTTTAGACTTACCATGTGTAACAGCCTCCCTCAATGATTTCGAAGGTAAAATTGATATACAAATCTTCAAACCAAGGTAACAACACCCTTGGCGTGTTTATTTTAGCACCATCACATGTGCACGCAAGTAAACACAGTAGCGATAAGAAAACAGCAGTCTTCCTAGTCTCCATGATACTATTTGAGTCTATACATCAGCAAGTAATCAAAATAATATCACTATTTTGAAAATCTAACCTATTCCTAGATCGGCAAATCGCGCATTTCATTCAAAATTTTGACAGTACTTTATGGCAGTTTTTTTTGCTGAATTTTGGAATTAGAGTAAAACTTATACACATCGACTATTGTCTATTAAAAATCGACTTATTTCAGTCCAGTGTGCACGGGCTCAATATAAACAGGCTCATTTAATAATTAAAAATTAACACCAACTTTCGATAGCAAAGTTATTTTTCAGTTGTTTGTGGTGGTTTTTGAAAATTGAACTCTGCGTTGCGGCTGATAATATATGGTTGCAATGACGTCGTCACATTAGGTATTTGTATTTCAGTATTTCATCTCTATCCCTATTAAGTCACATTCACTAATACGTAATCTTGTGCATCTGGTCATTTTCTTTAACTCATCTCATGCTCTATTTCGTTTCATTCCCAAATCGTCCAACGTAAAGTCAGCGTCAAAAATATCGGAACGGTGAAGCTGCGGACAGAAGTAAAAGATCAGTAAACCATGATCTGGATTAGAACATGAGATACTTCATATCTCAGTACCTAGTACGTTCCCGTAGGTTAATTCTTAACATCCACGCTGGCGAAGCCGTGGTCAAAACTAGTTTGTGACAAAGATGAAAATCTATGCTTGGTGTAGATTTATGTGCTGGCGTCTGTACTTAAGTTGGGAATGAGACGAAATAGAGCGAGTAAAAATCGACTAAAAGTTTTTTTCCGTTCTGAAACTGTGGAAACTTCACAGAAAAAAAAACAAATGTCAAAATGTTAAATATGGCTGCTGTGTATTCGTCATGTTTTGTGTCGTATTTTACATGAATTTTATAAATAAATGGCAAAATGAGTACGATTAGTAATTAAAGTGAGACAATATAAACGCTCTTAAGTATTAATAAACTATTGAAATAGCGCTCAAGTGTCAGAAATCATCATGTCTTCAGACAAGGCTACTGAAATAAAAGGCAACGAGATCGATAAAAGCAAACGTCGTCATAAAACTGACGACACTGTTATTGCGACAGCGGTAACAAACGGCGTTGAAGATACAGTGCAATTCGCGAAGATGGAGTGCGCGGACGAAAGCGCGGGCAAGCCCACAGAGCTGTGTCTTCAAGGCAACACTCACTTGATTTCTAGTACAACGAGTAGTTTGGCCGATACGCCCGGTGATTCTGGTGTTTTGTGTTTAGATAGTGAAGCCTCGGAGGCCACGAGCCAAGCGCTCATGTCGCACAGTCTCATAGGGGCCGAGGAATTAGCGTGTGACAGTGTTTACGATGCACCGCCGTCTTGCTCTCAGGACATGATCAAGAGTACCACCAGCAGTATCATGACCCGCAGTGATATCGACAACCAGAACATTGGTGTGCCTGATGACATTGTACCAGAACTCATAGTTGAGTCACATAAGAAACCCTATGAGAACTTACCAGATTTAGTGTTAAAAGCTTTAGAAAGTGAAAAAGGTGCTGAAGAATCCCGAAAGCCTGCTTTGAGGAATGAACCAAAGAAGTCTCTCTCTGAGGATATTGTTTACAGAAGAAGATGTCGGAAAAAGTCACAAAGTGGACCAAGTTCTCAGAAGAAAAGAGTTTCATTCCATGAAGATATATTAAACAACACCAAAACAGATAACATTCACATTGAAAGAGGTTTTGTATCATATGGACCTGATAGTTCATACTGTGATAGGTTTAGGCAAAAGAATAACATTGTGACTGACAGGTTCTCATGGTGTGCCTCAGGGGACAGGACACCAAAGTATGCTGCTGATGTAGCTCAACAGACTATGTCAGATATCCTTACTTATGGTGACTCTAAAAATGACCGGAGTGGTATTTTTGAATACTGTCAGAATTATAAACAAGAAAACCAGGACAATAATAATGATAAAGACAACAATAATGAGCCCAGGCCTTCTGGGAAGCTTTATGGATGTGACTCAAACAGCTCAGATTCTAATTTCAGCTGTGATTCTGAAACTTCTTCCAGTGACTCATCCTCATCTCATTCCAACAAAACTGAAACTTCAATGTTGCACAGAAAATGTGACAAAGCTCAGAAATCCTACTCCTGTGATGCATTTGAAAACAATGGCCATGTTGCATTTATGAGGAAAACATATTTTTCTGAAGCTGATATTGACCAGTCCACTGATAGAATGAAAATGCCCCTTGAAGTTTCCCACAGTCCAAACACAGTGAAATCTGTGTTGAAGAAGAAACGTTACATTACTACTAGTATTGTTGAAGAAAGAAAATCACATAACAAAGTATTAAACCTACTGGATGCTAACAATATCATAGACTCTTTGAAGAACTTTTACAAAAACTTCAACTTCAATTTTGCTCCAGAAAAAGGTTTACCTGAAAATAGTTTGGAATTGAACAATGTTGTTGAAGCTTTGCCTTGTGATGTTAATCATAATAAAAAGCTATCTAAGAGCTTAGATTCTGGTTTCCAGGCTGAGGATGAAGATGACTTTGTTGAAATCAATCTGAATGGTCAACCATTAGATACTGCAAAACCTAAAGAAATTACCACACCATCAAAGACTGCTGTGGCAGGAGATAGAACTCCCAATGAAGGATCTCCAAGGCATAAACTCACACTGAACATGAAAGCTCAACTTGATAAGAAACCTAACAAAGCTGATCTCCCACCACTTAGCAAGTATGTTGTAAACTGTGAGAGTACTGTCTATGAACACAAGGGAGTCTCCTACAGCTATGTCCATGATACATTCCAAACTGCTTTTGATGCACCCAAAGAGACTTTTGTCCCCATCCCTGAGACAACACCGGTGAAGGAGCTGGTCACTAGCACAAGTAAAGTCGACCTCAACAAATCTACAGATACTGACTCTTCAAGCAAGACTTCCACACCCAAGAGACAATTCAACAAAAATATTCAAGACGAGACTGAAGCTAAAAATGGCATTTCCAAGCATTTGTCTTCACCTAAGAAGCAGAATGTAAACAGGTATAGTCGTAAGTCGGCGTCGACAGTGCAGAAAGTGAACGACGAACCGCCGCCACAAGTGAATAGCGACAACTGTTCAAACACCGACAACTCGACCTTGAAGGGAGCTGAAGACTTTAACGACGACTTTTTCGACAGTCCCGGGAACCAAAAGCTACAATCTAACAAGTCGGCGCTCTTGAACCGATATTTGAAGAATGTGTGTCAAAGGAAAGACCTTGAACTCAAAATCAAGAACAATAAGTTCTTTCAATTCAAGCTTAGAATGGAGAAACATTTTCCGAGCATAATAATTCCACTGAAAGAGGTGTCGGATACATTTCACTTGTCGGCGGAGAGGATGTCGAGGCTCATAGACAAAGAGGTGATAGAGAACAAAAGGTTGTCTGTGAGGCTGTTGACAGCGGACGAGCCGTCCTACTTCGATAGTTTCGAAGATAACGTGGCCATTGAGTGCAATGAAAAGCTCAGGCTACAAATATTCTCGTATCCTAACGAAACTTTAAATAGGGTAATTATGTTTGATTACTAAATCGCGCGGCAATTTCGTTCACCGTAATACGACCTTGATTACACGATGTTTTGTACAAGGTACTAATTTGGCGAAAAAGTTTTGAAAACCATTTTAATCATTGGTCGAAAGGTCAATTTAACGGTTGAAGTGTATATTTGGCCTTTTTCTTTTGACCTTCTTTCATTATTTGATGTACTTTCAGATGATGAAAGTGAAGTCACCTTACAGCATGGAGGATGGATCTTGGACGCCTTTGTTGGTTTTCATAACTGACTACGCGCTCTATGTCGCGAGCGTGAAGCCTGGCGGTACGGAGTACGAAATGTTGTGCCGGCTACCTCATAACGAACTGGATGCCATTGTTGTAAGTAGTTTATTTACGTACCTACTTACAGGAATTAAAAGAACAAGTTAATAAAAACGGAATGTTGTTTGTCGGCGCATCCAAAACCACGGCTATGTGTGTAAAAGAAGGGATCTTCAATTCTGGTATTTCGTAATTTGCGGAAGCAAGCCATAATCCGTATGCATATCAAAACCATTACACTGCTCTAAATGCATTTATGTATCTAAACCTTGAGAAAATGTACATAGTTGTTTATGCAATTACAGACGTAACTAAAGCTGGGTCAATAATATCTTAACGATTTAAATGATTCATTTAAATAACCACTTGATAATATTCCAGACGTATTAGCTCATAGTGGATCATAATATTCTCGAAGTTGTTTTGTAAATATTCAAATCAATGCCCCTTGTTAAGCAAACAAATGCATATTAATTGTAATATCTTTTGTTTTGATTAATTTATTTATTTGTTTTTTTTAAACCAAACTTTTTTGAGATGCCATTGAGTAATAACAATAACACAGTCATGTACTTACTAGATGGTTCTTTGCGGTGGTTAGACCTATGTCACAAAATCTCCAATACTTGGTAAAACAGTAAACTCTGGACTGTTATTTCTAAGTCTGTGACAGTTGTTATGTGTACTTTCGAAGCCCGAAAGTCTGGCTAGCAGTCTTACTAAGAATAGAATGTAGTATCGTCTATCAATTTATCAACCCGATATAGCTAGGAAAGGACTGTCTATGAGGATTCATTAGGACTTAGGTGAAATGTATTCTGCCATTGAAAGTCTACTGAAATTCACAAAGATCATTGCTATATTTGACCCTGCGAAATAGCGCGATTTTACAGATGACATTTAACGTGGTAGATACCTTTGCCCTTTGGCTGAACTTTGACCGTGGGACTCGTTTAGCAAATACAGGATTATAAATACAAAAACTACGCCCACGGAAACAAAACAACTTTGAGTATCGCAATCTATTGTTAAACGTAGAACTCACCGCGCTAGGACGACAAACACAAAATCTATGAAGTTTCTCTACTTCATAGATTTTCGGGCGGGTGTTGAAGGCTTGAATTTCTTGTAAGATGTTGTCGGTCGCGTACGCTCGGTTGCGAATTTTAGCAGTATACTGCGACGCTGACATAAGCGGCGCGTATTACCTCACATTTTCTCTAAAATACGACCTACGTCAGCATAACAGAATTTCAAGCCTAAGGCTGCTTTTCCACCAGAGATGCGCTATGTAGCTGTGCTGCGAGGATGTAAAAGCTGAGCTACGAAACTGTGTGACCGTTTCCACTGATGCTACGCTATGTAGCTGTGCTGTGAAGATGGGTAGCTGCGCTACGAAGATGCGCTGTCACAAGGTAGCTGCGCTATGAAGATGCGTAGCTGCGCTACGAAGATGTGCTGTCACAAGGTAGCTGCGCTATGAAGATGCGCAGCTCGAGCTATGCGATGTATCGATACTAGGGAAAACGACCCATAGCACGCATCCACAGCACGCAGCCTTAGCACGCATCCTTACATATAAAAAACCCATCTTAGTTGAATCCGTTTCCACCAGAGCTGTGCTATGTAAACCAGTGAATATGATTGGTGGATATCAAACGCATCCGCAGCAACGTAGCATAGCGCATCTCTGGTGGAAAAGCAGCCTTACGGTACTATTCCACCAAAATAGTGTGTGGCACATTGACACAGCAGTGCTAATACTAAGCTAGGATCGCGTTTAGCTTCTGTGTACCAGTAAAGCTGTGGTTAACTTTTGTTCTTGCATAGTGCTTCACATTTGCGCGCGAGCATTTTCACCGAACTAAGTCTAACATTTTTAAAATATTGCTTGAAATGTGCCACATAATGCCGCACACGAGTGGAATTGCTTCTTAGGATGTAATGTAACTCGGACTTTCGAAAATTGCTCATTAAATGACTTGATTTTGCAACACTACGTTTCTCTCCAACAGTAACATCTGGTACGGATCTTTTTACCGATTTCTTACCAATTTTATCCTACCATCAACAGGTAGGCCCAGAAGCGCAATACATCCAAATCCTAGACATCGCGGGGAACATAGCCTGTTCGATCATCACTGGGGAAGCTACTCTCGGGGCTCGATTCGCGTCCTCCCTGGAGTGGAGCGCACGGACGTCTCCGCTGAGGATCCAGCGGCCACCAGCCATGATCCCTCTTGGATGCAGGGAGCTAGCAGCTGCGGTGGCTAGGAAGAGGCACGAGAAGAGGGTATGTATCCTATTTTTGTTCTAGCCAGCATGCATAGAATAACCAGTCGTTAAACAAGATTTGTTTAGAATATACAAAGTTCACTGAGTATGGTACGAATCGTCGACAACTGAAAAATAAAAACTCTACATTATAAACATCACTATTCGTCTATCACTAGGATGATAGAAATATTCTATAATTTTTTCTTTCATTTGGACTTTTTGTAAGTCTACCTTGTTAGATATGTTGCGTAAAACTCGTAGAAAAGGTATGGTGAAAGTCAGATTCAAAAAGAAAGACGGATCAAGTTGGTTTTCAGTCAAGTCTGACAGTCACTTCCACTCCAATCGGGGCGGGAGCAGCAGGGTTACTATGACGTCTTAAAGCAGATGTAATTCCAGTGTGAGAAAGAGAGAGCTATACAAGTCGTCTAGCGCCACCTCGTTCCCAGTGGAATTACTCTCGTTTCAAGGCGCTGAGCGAACACTTTGTAAACGTCTAGATTTTCGTCGCAAAGTTAGCCGTATCTGTATTCTGTACATACCAAAAGCCAGAAAAAAATACAGCGTGTAGTCAAATGTATAAAGAAACAAAAAACTTAAACAAAAACAATTTACAAAAGTGGTCTAGTACTACGAAAAAAAAATGTTCATCATGACCACGAAAAAAATTTTTCGTCTGGAAATTCTCAATTTTTTCAGCGACAACCATTTTTTTTTTTAACTATAACAGAGGAAATTTCGTAGACTAAAGACATATCTAAAACTTTTAATTAAAACTGCAAAATGTCTTACATTGTTTCTTACAATTTGCCTGCCGCTGCAAAACCTAAAGATTAGCTTCATACAGCGCCTTAAGTCAGCATGGTAGGCCACCAGGGCATAGTTTGGCAACCCCAGCATTAGAGTGTTTATTATTGACGATTTCAAACAATGAGTAGTACTAAATACTATGACAACAACTATTTTATTGATAGTACTGTTTTCATTCCTTTAAATAAATATTTTTCAATTGTTCTCTTCTTGTTCATCAACACGAGTTTTAAACAATTTTTGAGGTAATCGGCCTGATAAATGATCGTTTAAATGAACTTTGTTTTTGTTTGACCTTTCTCTATGATACAATAACAATAATATGATGATAATGACCTGTTATCACAATATATGAGTGACCGAAAAACGTGTTTTTAGGGTTTATCGGTTATTGGTTATGAATGTTATGTTACTAGCCAAATAAAAAAGATATGATGTGCTATTATAGTTGTTTCTACCCAGTACTGTTTCATTACTATTTCACTCAAATACCATTCAAATCAAATCAAATCAAAGCGTTTATTTCAATTAGGCCATTACAGGCACTTTTGAATTGTCAAAAGACATAGTACAAAATAGTTATGGTGCTACAGTCCCAGTCACAAGACATAAAAACTGTGAAAGTACCGTAGGTGCTCATTCCAAAGCGTAGATCTCTATGGAGAAGAATGAGCAAGAAACTCCATGGACACTCTTTTTCAATCGCCAAAATTATTACAAAACTTTTGTTACATCATTCATCATCAGATGGTACATTATGTGAGAACGATTTGGCAAGTTATTAGTGTCCATAGTAAATATAAAAAAGACAATTCAAAAATAAAGTTATTAATAATTAAAATAGACCGTGGCAGCTAAGAGATGACCAGTCTCAACTGACAGCGCCCGTTCACGAACATGACACATATATCAGCACCATTCAGCTCAACCATTTTGAAGGGAGCTAAATGATCCGACACACGCGCCACCATCAGCGAGACATTCGAGTGAGCATGACATAACTTTCAACCGCCAGGGTTATTCAAGTCTATAAAGTGAAGCACGTAGGTATCTAATCAATAATGGCTCTAAAGTACATGGCACTCACACAATGCTGGTTATGCAGCTATATAATACTAGGAAAATTGAATCTATACATTGCAAAGGTGGTTTTACAATCTTCTTCAATTCTTCATTGAACGGATTTAGGTGAAATTTGCAATAGAGATACTTTATAACCTGTATTAACTCATAGGATACTTTTATCCCGTTATGACATTCCTGTTAAATAATTACATCGAAACTAACGCGGGCTACGCCGCGGGCATAAGCTAATACGCTATGCATAACATTACCAATCACACTTCCAACATAACATCAGCAACCGGGGTCGCGGGACTAACGAGCTACCGTGACCCCAGAACGTAAAGGGCTGTTAGAGAACACCGTGGATTTTAGTCAGTACAAGTCTGACAGTCCCTCCCGCTCTGCCCTGGGTAGGAGGAGTCATTTGATGAAAAACATAACATCAGCAATCGAGACTGATGAGGGTTTGATTCCCATGTAGGGCAAAGTGTTATAAAGACTTTAGAAAACATTAATCAAAGGAATTAAAATAAAAACTATATTACCCATTCCTTCTTCCAGATACCACAAATCCTATTCTACGGGCGCGTATGCTCCGGTGACGCAGGGGACCGACTCATCGAAGCGCCGGGAGCCTTCGCCCCGCCGCTAGAAGGGTACCTCATGTGTAGGACGGACAGAAGCCGGCGGTTCGAGCCTTGTTATTTCTTGCTCAGGTAAATCTTGTATGTTGTTAATAAGTTGATGGTACTTCAGAATATAATTTAGAAAAAGCTTTAAGAACTTTCCGACAACTATTTGTTAACGCACATACACATACGAATTAATCAGATTTTTTCAGTCTTAGCAAATATACCATTATTTAAAAAGATTGAAGAGTTAATTATTAATAAAACGCTAAAGATTAAACAAACTAGTTTCAGATATAAGCCATCACACCAGCTTTTCAGAACAACTCCTTTCTAAAATAGAGAGGAATGCTCTATAAAGCTGGATTACCATAAGCTAAATACTATTAGCTAGATTTATATGTATAGAATTCTTCCACCATCACATCAAAAACCCTTAAGAATTTTAGTAAATGGCATCTAATTTTATTTAAAGCCAACATTCAACGACCTCCCTGACGGCGTCAGCGTAATATGTTACGCTGACGACACGCTCGTCCTGGCGGAGGGAGAGTCGCACCAGGCGGCGGCCGACCTGGCGACGCAAGCGGTAGCGACAGTCGTCGAGAGGATCCGGCAGCTGGGACTCGAAGTGGCGCTGCACAAAACGGAGGCCATGTGTTTTCATGGCCGCGTTAACGCGCCACGGTCCGAGTCCCACATAACGGTGGAGGGGGTTCGCATCGACGTCGGGAGGACGATGAAGTACCTGGGACTCGTCCTCGACAGCCGGTGGAACTTCAGGGAGCATTTCCTGAGTTTGGCCCCAAAGCTGAACCGGGCGGCAGCCGCCCTCAGGCGACTCCTGCCTAATCTCAGCGGGCCAAACGCCTCCTGCCGTAGGCTGTACGCCGGTGTCGTGCGGTCCATGGCCCTCTCCGGGGCCCCCGTGTGGGCCCTGAGCATCCGGACGCGACCACTAAAGTTGGTCGCATGCCAGAGGGTCATGGCTATCCGAATGATCCGGGGATACCGCACGATCGCCGGCGAATCGGCCAACCTGCTTGCCGGATTACTGCCCTGGGATCTGGAGGCGACTGCCCTCCAGCGCGTCTATGAGTGGCGCGTGGAGGCGCAGCGCCGGGGAGAATTCCCGCTGCCCCGACAAGTCGAGGCGCGGCGGGAAGAGGTCCGGCGCGATCTCAGGGCAGTATGGAGGGGACGATTGTCGCAACCGACGGCCGGGCACGCCGCAATCGCGGCGGTAAGACCCCTCTTTGAGGAGTGGCTGGATAGGAGTCACGGCGTCCTGACCTACCGCATGACGCAGGTCCTCACCGGACACGGAAGTTTCGGGAGGTACCTGTGTCTAAGGAGAAAGGAGGAAACGCCTGGGTGTCACCACTGCGAAGATCGCCCGGAGGACACAGTAGAGCATACGGTGCAAGACTGCCCCGCTTGGGCAGAGCACCGACGTGTCCTCACGGCGGCGATAGGCGGAGACCTCTCGCGCCCGGCATTGGTTGCGGCCATGCTGCGGGGCGAGACGGAGTGGGAAGCGGTCGCTTCCTTCTGCGAAGCAGTAATGCTCGCGAAGGAGGAGGCGGGCCGCGTGAGAGAGAGGACAGTGTCCTCCCTCCGCCCCAACCGCAGTGGTGGACGCCCACGGCGACGGACGTCGCAAGACGATCTCCGGCCACCGTAGGCGCGGGCATGCGGGCGGCGAGTAAAGGGCAACTCGCTGCCCGACCATGGACCATGCCCGGGTCGACGGCGCGTTGTGTTCCACGCGCGCCTCAAAGAGCGTCAGCAAGATGACGGGGCCCCCCTCTAGAGGGCCAAAGCATGCCGGGGTCGCGGGACTTATCTCATTACCGTGACCCCGGAATATAAAGGGCTATTGAAGGACACCGTGGATTTTAGTCAGTACAAGTCTGACAGTCCCTCCCGCCCTGCCCGGGGTGGAGGACTCATTTGATGATTTTACCACGATAAAAAAAAAAAAGCCAACATTCAACACCAATTTCCAAGGCTACACATTCACCCATTACCGTGACCCTGGAAAGTAAAGCGCTATTGAAGGACACCGTGGATTTTAGTCTGTACAAGTCAGTCAGTCCCTTCCGCCCTGCCCTGCCCTGGGTGGGAGGACTCATTTGATGATTTTACCACGCTAAAAAAACTACACATTCACATACACCTGTTTTTCTTCCCCAGGGCCGGGGTCCTACACTGGGGCCCTCACTCCCCAGACGGCACCTCCCCCCTCCCACACAACATCGCTCTCCGCTCCGTTCTAGGAGTCCGAAGACACCTGGACTCCTCTAGAAGGCCGCATTGCTTCGAGATCGCCTTAGCGGACAACAGTAGGCTACTACTAGCTGCGCCTGATGATGCTACCGCGTCTTCATGGCTGCAGAGTTTGCTGTTACATGCTGCTCAGGTAATTAGTCCTTGAAAATATAAAATACTAGTGGCCCGTCCCAGCTTCGCACGGGTATATTAAGAACCGCTCGTCCGATTTTGTGCAAACTTCACATAAAGCATCTACTAAATAGTTCGAACAAAGCCTAAACATTTGGTTTGGATATGTGAGCCCGTTCTTGAGTTATAACATTACAACGAAAAGTGGCATTGATTTTTATATATTAGAAGATGTGCATGTATTATTCAGAGAGCAATGGACGTGGATTTGAACCCAGGCAGGCGCAATACTTTGTGTAATTTATTTCATCACCATAGCTTTCAAAGCGGTGAAGGAAAACATCATGAGGAAACCATGGCATCTTCTAGAACGAAAAATTCGAAGACATGTGACATCTACTAACTCGCACTGGGCCCGCGTGGTGGATAATGGCCCACTCCCTCTCACACAGAGAGGAGGCCTGTGTCCCAGCACTGGGAACAGGCTAATGATGATGTATTATTCAAGACTGTATAGTGTCCTCATTTTTCCAGATATGTTTAAATCCTATAGAGTACGAGTCTAGTGCTTTCAACCGGCCAGAGTTCCAGAATCTGAGTTGCTTGTTATAAAATCGTTTTAATTTTATCGTTTATCGTTAGAATGGATGTCCTGGTTGGGATGACTGATTTTCGCAAACCATAAACCAGTATTTATTGTCCTACTGAAACTGGACTTTTAGCCGAAACCGTTACCTAACCTTCGGCCCTGGTCTTAGTTTCGGCCTAAAATTAATCTTCAGTTGGAAACTACTTTATTCCTTATACTCAATATTAGTTGCCACCAACAAAAACTTCAGAACGGTATCTGTTTACAAGCCCTTACTTACCTCAGTAAGATATCTTAATATCTATAGGACGTGATGTGTAACCCTGAATGCTCCATGTTTTAATGGTTACACATCTTTAACTTATCCATTCACAACTTATTTCTATCCTTCTCTTCCAGGCTCTCGAAGAAAAGGACGGCGCTAAGAAGTCGTGCGAGCGTCCGGGCCCGCCTCCCGCGTGTACAGTGTTGGTGACACCTACTGAGGTCATCAGTGTGAGGGACACACTGGACCTGGCATTTGTGACCGGGGCTGCTGCTTATCTGAAGGATAGAGGATCTGAAGCGCTGCTGAAAGGTATGATAACATTATAACTTTCCTTAGCCTAAACTATTCCCCGGTCATGCGGACGGCGAGTAATGGGCGACTCGCTGTCCGATCATGGACCATGCCCGGGTCGACAGCGCGTTGTGTTCCACACACGCCTCAGAGAGCTGTCAGCAAACTGACGGTGTCCTTTAGAGGGCCAAAGCCTGCGGGGTTCGCGGGACTAACGAGCTCCCGTGACCCCGGAACGTAAAGGGCTATTGAAGGACAACGTGGACTTTAGTCGGTACAAGTCTGACAGTTCCTCATGCCCTGCCCTGGATGAGAGGAATCTTTTGATGATTTTACCAAGCTAAAAAAAATAGTCGACGGCTCTTCTAAAAAACTGATCGATACGATCTTCAAATGCTGCATTTGTAACCTGTACTGATATTTTGCGTTAAACTGAAGATAAATGTTTTCATGTAAATAATTTGTTTCAGAATACATAGAAGAAATGCGGACAGACATCGAGATCCTAGCGTGCGGGTCAATCAAGAACTTAACTGCTTTCAAAATACCCGATACTGACGAAAATTGGTGCTGTTTGGTACGTTAAAATTACCAATATCTAATTTCAGTAGGAATACTTTGTTCAGAGCTAAATAAAATACACATTGAACCATCAGATAATATTTTAACACGCGTTATCAGATGTTGAAATTGTTTACTTCTAGCCACATAAAATTTGGAAGGTAAATCCGTAATGGTAATGATGTTCGTTGGCCTGTGCCAAGGCCGTTGGAACGCCGCGCTGACCGTCCACATGGAATTCGGTCGAATGGTTCAATTCTTTTGATATTACCGCCACGCTTTCGATCGCTGGCAAGCGATCGTTGGCGTCCGGTAAGCCATTTAAAAAGGGCCAATGAAGGCCAGTAAGACAATGTGTCAGACAATGGTCTTGGGCATGCGGTCGGCGAGTAATGGGCGACTCGCTGTCCGAGCATGGACCATGCCCGGGTCGACGGCGCGTTGTTTTCCACACGCGCTTCAAAGAGTGTCAGCATGATGACGGGGCCCCCTTTTAGAGGGCCAAAGCATGCCGGGGTCGCGGAACTACCGAATTACCTTGACTCCGGAACGTAAAGGGCTATTGAAGGACACCGTGGATTTTAGTCAGTACAAGTCTGACAGTCCCGGATGCCCTGCCCTGGGTATCTCAGCATCTTTAGCTTGCACAGTATTAGTACCTAAATTTACATTTTCCCCAAATTTCAGGAGTGGAGCGTATGCGAGGCCCGTGAGCGTGGCGCAGGCCTAGCGCTGGTGCTGGCCAGCAGTGCAGAGCTTGAACGGTTCATAGCAGCTGTGGAGCAGGCCTTCTGTGCACTCACTGTGAGTTAAAACTACAATATCATGCTATATTTTATCATAGGGATAGGTAGGTTATAGATTTCCACATAAATGGTGCCTTTAAAATATGGTGATTGTAAGCTCCATAAAGTTTTATAGTAGGTAAGAGTCCGGATGACTGTCTAATTTTCTTTTATGTATCCATGAGAAGTTGAGGACATCTCCACAGAATAATTATGAAGTAATATTGTAAATAGTAAACATATCTGTACTTAATTGAGCTAACCAAGCCTCTTTACGGTAATTAAAAACTATTAATCAATACAGCAATACTCTGCTACAAACGCGTGTCAATAAGTTCGAATTATGACTCAGTAACAATCCGCCCAATAGGCCAATTTTAACAAAACTTGAATTAATTATAAACTTTATTATATTTAATTATAAACCACCGGACATTTCATCAATCGAAATAACTCCCTCCATTGGTGAAAACAAAATGAATTTTCATTCCGGAATTGCACCTTCAGACAGACACGGCGTGGAAATTATTTCATAAAAAATAATAAGGCGTAATAAGAGTCCCAATGTAATAGACGCTTTCGTGAATCGCAATTAACATTTTTCATTTAAACTTAACATTTTATCTTGCAGTGCGAGCCATTCCCGCTATCCGTGGTAGAAGCCGCAAAATCCGCGTGTAGTTCAGCGCACACAAAATACGAAGCCGCCTGGTCGCATATGTTACCGCAACAGTAACGCGACTTTACGTTGTGAAGCTACATCACTAGAGGTAAGATTACAGTACTAGGAATGAGCTAGGGATGTGTGAATGGTATCGATAAAAATGTGTGGAGAAATGTCAGACTTCAAATAAAGGCTATATTTCACTGAGACATCATGGCCGCCCAACCAGGGCCTTATCAAAAGATGTTTGTATTTAATTTACAGTGTACTTGAAGTATTTACCGCGTTTATTGTATGGTAAAATGAAAAAGCGCATCTAGTGTACGAACGAGAAACTAATTTTTTCCTTCAAATTAACGTCAAAGTTCCGCAACAATAGCCGTAAACGCTCGGTAGTCTCCAATAGACTTTCAACTCTATACCCAGGAGTAAAAAGTTGAAAATCTATTGATGGTTACATTGCTATTTCGTTCTTTCCGGTCGCTAACGCTCTGTAGTGTTTAATAGATTTTCACTTATAATACCACAAGAGCTTCAAAATTATCGGGTATTTTCCGATAGGTTCGTTGCAAACAAATGAAGGAGTCAAGTTTTTCAGGTTAAAAAATCACGAGCGCGAAGCGCGAGTGATTTTTCCTGAAAAACTTGACGACTTTATTTGTTTGCAGGGAACCTTGAGGGAAATGCCAGATAATTTTGAAGCTCGTGTGGTATTCAGGGGATTATTTTTCCGACCCATCTCCAATTTTCACAATTGAATTCAACCTGTCAGTTTGACGTGACTACCAGAGAAAATTTTCAAAAAATTATCAGTATAATACCATGTAGGTTGTACCACGTGACGTCGAATGGTGCAATTCTATTGGTCGATATTTGGGTCGGAAAAATAATCAACTTTATTCCCTTTTAGCATAAAATTAAAAATATAATATACGGAGCGTTAGCGTTCATCATTTGTTATTTGGCAAGGGGTGCTGGTTGCGCGGCCATTGTGTCTTCGTGAAGTAAAGCTCTAACGAAGGGTGTATGTGCATAAGGAAGCCAATATGTTTGAGGCAAATCCAGTGAAAATTTGAAATTAATAGAATATGAGCCAAGTATTAAAATGAGGCTTCTAAATATTTAAAATAATGGTAGGTAGATGCAAATAGCTCCTGGTAATCGAATCTTACCACTAGTTTGTAGTTAGGACAGTTAGACTTAAAATTAATAGGAAATGTGAATTTTTAGTTGTTAGTTATAAGCGCTTTTTTGCCTCTTTCTACTCAATATAGAGGATTTAGGGGAATTATTTTGGATGACATAATTAATGATATAATGTTCTATCAGTTTTAACAACACCATATCCTAACAGACTTAATTAAGCCTTTAATTTGTTCTACAATTGGAAGGGAAGTCATATTTGCGGTAAAATCATAAATATAGCACCTTCGATAAATATTGCACACCGATTTTTTTAAAGAATTAATTGGCTAGTTTCAGCTTCGTATAACGTTATCTCTGTCGCACGAAGTAGTAACCAAATATAATGAACGACGAACCTGTGACGAACATTACATAGGTGTGCGACAGAGAGAGCGCTCTACGACACCGAACCGATTATCTCTTTCTAAAGGTCGATTGGGAATATTTCTAGCATCTGTAATGCCGATATTTCTCGAGTTGTTACGGCATCATTTTAACCCGGGATGACCCGAAGCTTGGTTTTGCTGGCTACATTTCTGCCATACTTCTTGGTTCTGTGTCTCCCTCATCCATCTGTTTCCCGCGATTTTGACGATATCGTTAACCTAATAGACGTTTGGGCGGCCCTTATTTCTTTGGCCGAACCTTGGCCACAATTCGGTCAATACCTTAATCAATCTGCCATCTCCGCGTCTAACCAGATGTCCTGCTCAACTCTACTGGAAGCGTATTGTTCTTTCGAGTCTAATCGATAGTCGATTGAGTCGAGTATCGTCGATCGAATCGAGTATAGTCGATCGAGTCAAGTATAGTCGATCGAGTCGAATATGGTCGATCGAGTCGAGTATGGTCGATCGAGTCGATTATAGTCAATTGAGCTGAGTTTAGTGCATCGAGTCGAGTATGGTCGATTGAGTCGAGTATGGTCGATTGAGTCGAGTATGATCGATTGAGTCGAGTATGGTCGATCGAGTCGAGTATAGTCAATTGAGCCGAGTTTAGTGCATCGAGTCGAGTATGGTCGATTGAGTCGAGTATGGTCGATTGAGTCGAGTATGGTCGATTGAGTCGAGTATGGTCGATCGAGTCGAGTATAGTCAATTGAGCCGAGTTTAGTGCATCGAGTCGAGTATGGTCGATTGAGTCGAGTATAGTCAATTGAGTCGAGTTTAGTGCATCGAGTCGAGTATGGTCGATTGAGTCGAGTATAGTCAATTGAGTCGAGTTTAGTGCATCGAGTCGAGTATGGTCGATTGAGTCGAGTATAGTCAATTGAGTCGAGTTTAGTGCATCGAGTCGAGTATGGTCGATCGAGTCGAGTATAGTCAATTGAGCCGAGTTTAGTGCATCGAGTCGAGTATGGTCGATTGAGTCGAGTATAGTCAATTGAGTCGAGTTTAGTGCATCGAGTCGAGTATGGTCGATTGAGTCGAGTATAGTCAATTGAGTCGAGTTTAGTGCATCGAGTCGAGTATGGTCGATTGAGTCGAGTATAGTCAATTGAGTCGAGTTTAGTGCATCGAGTCGAGTATGGTCGATTGGGTCGAGTATAGTCAATTGAGTCGAGTTTAGTGCATCGAGTCGAGTATGGTCGATTGAGTCGAGTATAGTCAATTGAGTCGAGTTTAGTGCATCGAGTCGAGTATGGTCGATTGAGTCGAGTATAGTCAATTGAGTCGAGTTTAGTGCATCGAGTCGAGTATGGTCGATTGAGTCGAGTATAGTCAATTGAGTCGAGTTTAGTGCATCGAGTCGAGTATGGTCGATTGAGTCGAGTATAGTCAATTGAGTCGAGTTTAGTGCATCGAGTCGAGTATGGTCGATTGAGTCGAGTATGGTCTATCGAGTCGAGTATAGTCGATCGAGTCGGGTATAGTCGACGAAAAAGTAGTCATCAACTTTCATTCCGTCTTATCTGTGTATGGTGTTGTTAAAAAATCAAAAGAAAAATCTCAAATACTCAGTTTAAGCTTAGAAACAACATTTTCCTCTGTGAGACAGAAAAGCGTCCTGCGAGCACAATTTAGTTAAATTGTAAAATATAATTACGCTTCCACGTTAAATTTTCCGCTCGTATATAACTATTTTCGTTGATTTTAGAAGGAAACGACGACATAAGTCTGTACTAAACAGAATTCTTAAAAAATAAATGTTTAAATTACATTCCATACATCCAGCTTCAATAGCTTACCAAAGACAATGAAATAAAGGTTGTAACATCGTCGTTTGCTTCAAAAACAATTTGATAATAAGTATTATTTACGGTTATTGTTTATCTATGGTTCTTAATATTATGTATTGATGATATTATTATAATTATCGATTCCAGTTTGTATACTGCTATTACGTAGTTACATGTTCTCACGTTTAATAGTAATATTAGGTCACAATACTCCACTATGATATTAATAATTAGTGTTTATATTTATGCTATGAAACATATAAATGTCCTAGGAGTCTTAACCACAAAAGTACAGTCGCGTTGAAAAGTGAGTTAACGAAAGGTACTTAACCAAACGACGTTTGCTAAATCTTGCCCGTATTTCATATTTTTCATTAAGTTTTCACACTTTTCCTCTTGATTGTACCTTCGGAACAATAATATATTTTTAGCATCAATATAAACACGAAAAATAATAATTATATCAAATCGAATATTATAATGTAATACCTATGTAGCTATAAAAGAAAATAATAATCATTATATTTTAAAATCGGCCAGAGTTAATCGTTAAAGCGCTGATACTTTGAAAATTGTATTTAAAAAATAATCATAATTGTATTTATAATTTATTCTGGTCACATTTCCCAAATGTATGTGTAATTATATTTTGTATATCTATTTGTATACTTGTTTAGAAGAGGCACTAAAATTAGTTTTTAGTGCGATCTCCGAACAAAGTGCGTTCTTATTAGTATTATATAAAGGGAACAGTAGTTGTGGGAGCGAGAGCATTGGCTAAGTGTACTGTGGATTCGCGCTATTCTGAAACTTGATCCGCGAAACTACATCCTAATCGATAATCGAACACTCGATAATCGGTAAAAATGGATATCGATTTACAAGTTTACAGAATAAGTATGCTTTGTGTGACGGCTTAGTAGATTTTGTATGGGGGAAAATTTATAGTTTGTTTTACTACAAACCTTTAGTAGCTTTATTACTTTTAAAGCTAATTTTAATGGTTTTGTTTTAAAAATTGTTTCGGTTTTCAAAAAAGGAACGTTCCCGGGATTCGTTGGATGGTGTTATAAGCTTTAATATTTCGTTGAAAAAGGTCTCAAAAATGTTATTTATGCTACTTATTAGAACAATTTCCTGACGGTTGTCCGCTGTTACCAAATATATCAATCGTATATCATTTCGTATGTGTATTAGGCCGCTGTATGGCCGTGTGATATTAATGTATATTTAGGGTAGGTATTAGCGCATCGTGAATCACGTACGTTTTATTTCTATGACGTATTCAAACAGCTCCATTATTAATATGGTCTGTTTTTTCAAATATTCTATACATATACGGGCTTTAATGAATAACCAGTCCAAGTAACTAAAAATACAATATAACCGTAATTTGTAATTCGCATGAAACATTCAATAAGGAAATAATAACATTGTGGTTTTGTTTCGTACGCAATATGTGTAATAGAAATAAAATTACGTGCCGTTATGAACATACTAATATAACAGCAAATTTAAATTCCATAATAATATTTGCGTAAGAATATCCGAATACATAAATATAATAATGAATGAACATTGTAATTTGTAATGTCGGCACTTTACTTTTTTTTTAAATATATTTTTGTTCCAATTTATTTATTGTATCATCTTGTATAGCTTTATTTATTATTTGTAATATTTCTCGATATGTAATTTTTTTCTATATTATTGTTGTGTATGTGATTGCGCTTATACTAAAGGCTATTTTTACTTCAAATTGGGATAATAACAATATCGATAAGAATGGGTCAAATTGCATTTTTTTTTTTGGTGATTTACGCGCCTGTTGGTTTGAAACCAAAGAGGTTGTTTCTCTAATCTATGGTGCTGGCACCGCAACTGTTTAAATTTCGATCTGACCATAGATAATTTAGTTTGTATATTGGCTACCATAGTTCTTTTTACAAGGTTTGTTTGAATGCATTATCTTTGCTATTATCCTCTTTTAAATGTAATAAATAGCCTGCACTCTATTTGCTACGTAACTGTGATTTGTGTTGTTTACCATTAAGTTTGTTGTTTACGCATAATATTAGATCAATGTTTTTAGCTTTTAGTATTAGATAATTATTTCAATTTATTATTAAACAAGGAATAATCAATAGAACTTATAATAGGTAAATAAATACAGACATTTAGAACTTCACGTGATACATACAAGCCTGTTTTCGTCAAGTGACACCTAAACTAATGCCTAAATTGTGATGTTGAAAATTCAACTTTCTGCGTTCAGCATAGCGTATAATCTTCGACGGAGCATTTAATTTAGGCATACTTTTAGATGTGCCTTTGTTTAAGGAGAAACAGGTATAATTCTCCTTGTTTTACTTATTTCTTGTTGAAATGCTGTAATAAAAAAACAAATGTCTTTCAAAACATTAAACTTTACTAAATCTTCCATGAAATTAAAAAAAAAGTTTTTGTTTTTTGTCAAATTGGCTATGATTAATACTATTGGTTATTTATTTTTGTTAAATTATTTTTATTAGTATGGATATCACGACTGTATCTTCCGTTCTATTGTATTGATGTCTCAACTACAGATTATGTTATTTTTGCTTGTAGTGAACGCATCTGAACTTCGTGGTATAGACTCTAACAGCTTCAAAAAATGTTTCATGTGAAAACTCGTTTTTTTCTTTTTGAAAATGAAGTACTACACACTGTTTTAAACTTTCACGGTTTGTGTAAATTTAAAATGTCACTTACGGGAACTTATCGGGAACTCAAAAAAAAAATATAATCACGGAAGATATCCCGTAAGTGACATTTTAAATTTTGAAGTACTACACTTTTTCATTGTTAACCAATTGAACAATTTATTTTATAATCGAATGCCTCCCTTTATTTGATGAGAATAATCATTAAGGAATAATTCCCATCACAAGAAAAACAACCATGTGTAGTGTACCGTTTTATGTTTTATTAGTAGTGTTACTAGCCAAGTCAGTAAAAAAAAACTTGTATGCTGTATCACAAAGTTCAGATGCGTCCTCGCAAAATAACTCTTGCCTTCCCCTTCCGGTAGATACACTAAGTATTATTAAGAACAATAATAATGTTAATGCTGTATAATGTAGAAGCTATCTTACTATTGTAATGTAATTTGTATCATTACGGTCTACCCTTTTTGTCATAGGCGAGTGTCTCTTCAAAGAATTTATTTAATTGCCGATCTTGCCAGAATTATGTAGGTATCAATTTGCCGAAAAATTAACTAATTTATATCTTATTTCCATTACTGGTTTTAAGTAAACAAGGTCTGATTGACACTTCCACCTATTGGTTCAATTTTCCAGCGGAAATTTTCACGAAAATGTTTTCCTTTATTGAATTCAACCGGTACAATTCTTTTGGATATTGTAGATCAGTACCATCTAGCTCTCTATTACGTATTACCCTTATTTTCAGTCGGGTAAAATTGATTCTGGAATCTGGGGGTACGGCTGTGCCTCCGCCAAGCCAAACAAAGAAACACCCGTATCATCCATTTCGAAAAACCCTTCAGGTCATTTTCTACCCTCTGTTATTACAGAGGGTAGAAAATGACCTGAAGCTACATTTTTTTATTAAAAAATGTAGCTTTATCTATTATTCTGAATTTTCAGTGACTATTTACTTCTACCTCCATGATTCATCTCACGAATCGTTATCGCTGGCGGTGAATGACTAATGTGCATTACCAAATTGTTAAACCTACAGAAAAATCAATCCCAAAAAACTTGAAATATACGTCTATTTTGTAGATATTTCTAGTAATTCTTGAAGAGACACATCGCAACATAACCATTGTAGTATATCAGTATAGAAATGTCCTAAACTCGGTTAAATAAAATAGGCAATTCGAATTTAATATCGCTTGACATTATTGTTCATATAAACAATATTATAATAAATATTTGCGGAAGAAAATTATAAAGTTTTTATTTTTCCTGTTTTCCTTTAATAAGTTTTATTCCATGTCAGTAATTTTAAAAGAAAGCCAGGAGGTCGCTCACACGATTAGTATCATCGTAACTTATAATTAGGTATTGCTTGAGCAATAGAATAGAATTTTCTATTTTATGATTTGTATCTCAATTCCTGCCATGATTCGAACAAAATGTACAAAAGACACCTTACAACAGTAATCTTTGTACGATGCCCTGCTTGCGATGCAGGGTAATTTTCCACAAAAACAACCACAGGGTTGAGAAATTCTCCGCTATGCGGAAACAAAACAACTGCCTCGTTGACTCGTTGGCCTAACGGTCGCAAACGCGACTGCTTACATAGCGTCCTGGGATTCCCGGCTCGAGCATCGGTATTAATGGATGTTTCCATCTGGAATTTCTGCGTAGCAGTCACAAATAAACTCCCCAATTATAATTATATGGTGCTTAAACATAACTATTAGCTTTAGTTACACGTTGTCCCCTATAACTTTTGAATCGGTGACCGATAAAATCTAAGATTTGGAGACAAAATCTTTAATTGTGTTATCAAAATTAAGATCCAAGATTGGGGCTAAGCCGGTGTCCGGGATACTGTACTTTTATTTATTTATAAATTGATTATTTCTTTAATATTACATCACGCTTGTAATCCACGAAGGGTCAGGCAGAAGTGTAATTACCCTAATAGAGATACACCCACATGTCGCAAGTAATTTTTATGTCCGCTACTACCTGTTCTCGTGATTTCACCCCTGCTGCTCAGCTCCTATTGGTCGTAGCATAATGTTCCTCGATAAATGGACTATCTGATACAAAAATAATTTTTCAATTCGAATACCTAGTTCTTGAGATTATAGCGCTTTAAACAAACAAAAAAACAAACTGCAACAGTTATAATAGGGTGCGAGCCTATAGCCAAATAAAGTTTTCCTCTAAAATTGAATTATTTTCCTTAAACAAAATATATTACACAATATTAAGCAATATTTAATACAGTAAGTAGGTATGTAATGCTTTTCTTGCTTCCATAAAACGGGATTTACAAGCAGCTTGAGAACGGTGGTGTGGTAAACCTGTTCCTATAATATTATACCTACTTACATAATACCGATAAACACACCTCCTTGGTGCGATGTTATTGAAGCTAATTGAATATTGATTTCAATAATATGTTATTTACAAAAAACAATTCTTGTCTACTGTATTCGAATTCACTTCTGCTTTCAAAAGTGGCTTCTTTATAAGATTCCGTGCCCAAAAGGGTAAAAGAGCGCAATGCGCCGCTTTTTTTACAAATCCTAGCCCTATGAATAAATCAAAATCAAATATTTTTATTTCACATAGGCCCATGAGGGCACTTATAAAACGTCGACAACAGGTGCACGGTTCGGGTTGGTCGATTCCATGGAGAAGAACCGGCAAGAAACTCCATGGTTACTCTTTTAAAATATGGTTTGGTTTTACAAACTGATTGTTACTTATAATTTTGAATAGGTACTTAGATATGTGAGAAAAAAATAATTCCTGTATGTGCGTTTATTAACATTTAAACTTAAAGAACAAACAGAAAATAACTATTTTCTCGAACCGGTTAATAAAACGAATAATCCAATCCGTTATAGGAGAAACGACTAGGGTAGCTTTTTTAAACAAATTTATAAAAGTTTGTTGAATGTTCTATAAAATTTTACTTCTAACCTTTAATTCTACTTACTGGAAAGAATAGGACCATGCGGCATGGTATTCTTTCAAGTAGAATTAAAGGTAACGTGTTTTTAACTACTGTTAGATACACGGACTGCTTGAAGCTCCCCTAAAACAGAAATATCGCTCAAGCACAGTCCGTGTGTGGCCGGCCTTACAGTCCCTATGTAGTAAATTGTCATTGTTTTTGCAAAACTGCTTCGTAGTAAACATGGATGATGAACATTTACGTAAATAATAAGTACAAATAAGGGAACAATTACACTACCAAACGTACCTACAAGCTATTGTGTGATAACCTGTATTGGTTACCAGAAAATTGTTACTAATTGGTTACTGCAATGACAAATACGACCAATAATATATCTTTTTAACCAAGTTGACGCATAGTAATACCGAAGTATTACGTAAGCACTTTGGGGGGTTGGGGGGTCTTTGCTTTGCTTATTTTGGATGACATGGGGGGGTCCCTAGGGGAGTCTAGATGATGATTACGTCATCGGTAGTATTTACTTTTTATACGAATGGCAACCCTCACATTGTCTTTGCTTGAAAACGAAACGCATTTTCGGGGATTTACGTAAGTGTGGGGGGAGGGCGTAAGAGCTTTGCTTACTTTAGCTGACAAGGGGGACGGGGTGTAAATAATTGTAATAAATCTGCTTACGTAATACTTGAACGGCCCCTTACGCAAAAATCTTTCTCTTCATATACCACGTACTACCTAATATCCCCTCGTGCGCCGTCGCGACGCTCGAGGGGGTATTAATGTCTATTCTGTGGGTAAACATAAGCTGTGTGCGTAATGACAGCCACCTAGTAACCACATCCCTGAAATGAAGCGTGAATGCCTAAATTATGTTAAAAGATTCTAAACTAGAAGCTTATTTTAACATTATTTAGACATTTACTCAAATGAAACCTAATACTTGAGGAAACGGGCATATTCTTACTATTAATTACACACAAAGTACATTTTACAGGATGAATTTATCAACAGGGCGTGTTTTTCAACTGGGCGTGGATGGCTATATCCGAAACTGCGAGTATGAGGAACGTCGAAAAACGTTGACAGGAGTCTCGAGGCCGATTTTATTGAAAACTAAAACTGCATCATTGGATTTTAGAAAATTCAATAATCCTGGCCAGGAATCGAACCCGCTGATTTTGGAAAAAAATCACACCCTGTATTACACTATTCGATATGGAAGTACCTAATCTATACGGCAAACTTAATGAAAACTTATACTGCGATGACAAATACGATACGACCTAATTATAATATTTTATTACCAAGTTGACGCATATTTTAATACCGCAATTATACGCAATTACGCTGTGTACGTGATTACAGCGCCGTCAGCTTCAGATTAAAAGCTTTTAACATAATTTATTATGACATATTAATATTTCCATGAAACCATGATACAGGAGAAATTCCTATGTGGGACAACATGTTCTGTTTTCACGTGATAAGTTAAAATTTAAAAACGGCTGAACCGATTTTAACGAATTTTGGTACATAGGGACTCTGGAGACGGTAATAGTTGGCAAGAATTGAGACGGATTGATGTTTGTTTCTCTTCCACACAAAAAGTACTGAACGGATTTCGATGAAATTTGGTACACTTTTTATCATTGTATTACGTTTGCAGGTGAAGCCTGAAGCAAAAGTAATTAAGATTTTTTTCATTTGCCTGTCCAGCGGCTTACTTTTTTTTTAAACAATGACAAAACAGTTCTATCACATAATAATATTATTTACCAAGTTATCTGTATCTCAATATACATAAATGCCATTCTTTATCATAAATAAACCGGCTACATTTGCATAGCAGTCGACTTGGTTGTAAACAACAAGACGACGACATACTGGACCAGTCTTTACTCAGAGTTGATACGTTTATCTCGTCTGTGATTCTAAGATGGAAGAATTGAAGGTAAGAAATTGTTATTTTTTCTTTTTACTGTAGGATAATACCAGTCTAATATGATCGAAGGCAGTAAGCGACAAAAACCAAATCAAGAGGACGGTGAGACCTTACACAAGATTTCTTTATTTTATATAGTGTACTTGAAGTGTTTACTGCGTTTATTGTATGGAAAATTGAAAAAGCGCCTCTAATAGTGTACTGACGAGGAATTATTTTTTCAATCAAATTAAATCCAAACTTCCAGTTTAATTTACATCACAAGAAACTGGAGAAGTCATGCTAGGATTAAATAGGATAAAATTAAAAGTCATGCGGATGGTTCAAACTGACTCAGTTTAAAGTTTGAAATTGCAGAACAAACATCAATCGGACAAACGCAGTATTTTACTTGGGCATACGTGACGAAAAAAAAACCGTAAAAAGCACACCGTCATGGGATTCAACTTATTCAAAAAAGCAGAAAATTTTAAATAATAATGGCTCGAAAAATGTCGTAGATAAAGCTATCAATAAAAAACGTGGGAAAATGTGTGAAAAGTGATAGAACACAACTTGTATGAAAGTACGAGAGAGCTTCGACATTTTGATGTGTTTAAAAGTTTGTAATCACCAGTGTGGAAACCAGTTTAGTAAGACTAGTTCTTAGTTGACTTTGAATAAAAATAGAATTATGTGAAGTTGATATCCTAGTGACTTACTTTACGAAATTAATTAAAGGTGTCGGAATTTTTTTTTTGAAGCCTTTTGTAGTTGCCCGAGCAAAAGATGTCGTCTAATAAACTCGCTAATCGCGGAATTCATCATCATCATCATTAGAACAGCAGAACAACTAGTTGTAGATTCATGCACGGCACTTTTTAGGGTTCCGTAGCCAAATGGCAAAAACGGAACCCTTATAGATTCGTCATGTCTGTCTGTCTGTCCGTCCGTATGTCACAGCCACTTTTCTTCGAAAGTATGAGAGCTATCCTATTGAAACTTGGTAAGTAGATGTATTATGTGAACCGCATTAGGATTTTCACACAAAAATAAAAACAAAACAAATTTTGGGGGTACCCCCCATACTTGGAATTGAAACTCAAAAAAAAATTTTTCGCCTGACGCATACGTGTGGGGTATCTATGGATAGGTCTTGAAAAATGATATTGAGGTTACTAATATCATTTTTTTTTTTTCTAAACTGAACAGTTTGCGCGAGAGACACTTCCAAAGTGGTAAAATGTGTGTCCCCCCCCCCCTGTATCTTCTAAAATAAGAGAATGATAAAACTAAAAGAAATATATAATGTAGACCTCAACAAAAACTTCCAACGAAAATTGGTTTGGAAGAGATATAGTTAGCAGTTTTTGAGATATAGTACATTTTCAAAAACCGCAAATTTAACTTTGCTATTCATACAAACACTATGAAAAACAAAGTTATTTTTATTGTTTGTGTATGCTACTACGGAACCCTTCATGGGCGAGTCCAACTCGCACTTGGCCGGATTTTCATTTTGACGACACGGTTAAGCGGCGTGTCGCAGGTTCGATTCCCGCACGGAAAAAAATATTTGTGTGACCTACAAATAAATGTTCCGGGTCTGGGTGTCTGTGTATGTGTGTTTCTGTGTTTGTAAACGCACTCACGACTCAGGAGAAATTCCTAGTGTGGGGCGACATCATCTGTGAAAAATTCAACTGTAAAAGTATCCAGTTCATGAGATAAACCCTGGTGACAGACGGAAAGACAGACAGATATACGAGCAGACAGACAGGTAGGGAAGTTTTAGGAATAGAGAGAGAGATAGTATTATATTATTATAATTTAAATATGTTTTATATGTCCTAGCTAGAATAAGCTTTAAGTACTTAGGTTTAGAATTTTAAAAATCCTAAATTGTTTGTTACAATTCGTAAAACAATATTAATTTCCTGCGTCTTCTTACACAGTACCTCTCAGGTTTCGGCTCTGAGTTCTCGTCGGAGGACCCTCGCAGGCCTGGCGCTCTCCCTGAAGGCCAGAACAACCCTCAGCGATGCCCCTACGGGCTGTATGCTGAGCAGCTTTCAGGCACCGCCTTCACTGCGCCTAGGCATGAGAACAAACGATCTTGGCTTTACAGGTAATATTTTCTGTACATGATGCGAGCTATGGAGAGGGCTATGCTCGGTATTTCTCTACGTGATCGAATCCGAAATGAGGAGATCCGTAGACGAACTAAAGTCACCGATATAGCCCACCGGATTAGCAAGCTGAAGTGGCAATGGGCAGGCCATATTGCTCGTAGAGCAGATGGCCGATGGGGTCGAAAAGTGCTAGAGTGGAGACCACGGACTAGCAAGCGCAGCGTAGGACGTCCACCAACGAGATGGACAGACGACCTTGTAAAGGTCGCCGGAAGACGCTGGATGCAGGTCGCTTCCAACCGGTATATGTGGAGATCTAAAGGGGAGGCCTATGTTCAGCAGTGGACGTCCTATGGCTGAGATGATGATGATGATGATGATGTACAAACGCCAGCAGTCAACCTACCTCAATCTGTCAAATTTCTGAGCAATCGACTGCTGTTCAGCGTATCGCGGGTTCAATCCCCGCACGGAACAAAAATTGTATGAACTACAAGTAGTTGTTTTGGGTCTGGGGGTTTGTGTATATGAGTTTCTATGTTTGTAGACGCACCCACGATACATGAGAAATTCATAATTGTACTCGTATATTTTCATTGTATTTCAGAATTCGTCCCTCCGTGATTCACAAGCCCTTCCAGAAGTTAAATATCGCCAAGCATCTTACTCACAAGTGGGATGAGCAGGAACCTGATCCTAACCAGGTATGTGAGTCACCATCATCCTCATCATCATCAGCCTATAAGTGTTAACTCACACACACTCTGGGACACAGGCCTGCTCTCTGTGAGAGAGAACGGGCCATAATCTACCACGCGGCCCCAGTGCGGGTTGGTGGATGTCACATTATGTGTCCGAATTTTTGGTTCTAAGGCATGCCGTTTCCTAACGATGTTTTCCTTCACCGTTTTGAGAGCAATGGTACCTACGTGCTGAAATAAATTATAGAAAGTAATGCGCCTGGCTGGGTTCGAACCCACGACCTGCAACTCGTAAGTCTGGGCTGATACCACTGGGCCACCACTGCTCCAGTGTGTCCACCCACACACTGGAGCGATATTCAGTTAATATAATTATCGCCTATCAGAATAACGATAAAAAGCACGCTATTATGGCGTTTTTGCTGTAACATCTCGTCACCACATAGGTAGATTTAATAAATAATAAAAATATCGACAAATGACAGCCGGGACCAACGGCTTTTTTTGTCGTGGTAAAATCTTCAAATATAATAATATAACTATACTAAAATCCATGGTGTTCTTCAATAGCCCTTTGCGTTCCGGGGTCACGGTAATTCGTTAGTCCCGCGATCCCGGCAGGCTTTGGCCCTCTAAAGGGGGGCCCCGTCATTGTGCTGACACTCTTTGTTGTTGTCACTCTTTGTTGTTGTCACTCTTTGTTGCTGACACTCTTTGTTGTTGTCACACTTTGTTGCTGACACTCTTTGAGGCGCACGTGGAACACGACAACGCGCCGTAGCCCGTACGGGACCAACGCCTTTACGAGCTTTTTGAGGCGCGTAGGAAACTCGCTATGATAAGTCACCATCCATTGACCAACCTCGGCCAATTTACCTTAAAAATCGTCCTATGCCGCTGTTATAATTTAGCCACAAGCAATTGTGGCTCGTTCCCACTATAGTTCTACGGTAGAACTACTGGGATTTTTTTTTCTCACTAGTTCAGGTACTTAGAACATAATTTAGTAGAACTATTGGGATTCTCTATTCCCACTTGTTCTACCGAGCAGTAGAACGAGTTCTAGTTCTACGGGACACTGAGAAAAAAAAGTCGTAAAAACGATTGGGGGGGCATCCCGACTCGGACAGGTTAGGTTAGAAGTTAAGGTTTTTTGTTTTTAAACCACCCAGAAGTAGAAGCACCGCGAAGCGGTGCTCCGTCGACGCTTTCTGACATAGTTATAGTTAGTAGTTAGTGGAACTGTTCAGTAGAACAAGTGGGAATAGAAAATCCCAATAGTTCTACTATTTGGTCTACCTAATATCGTAGAACTAGTGAGAAAAAAAAACCCAGTAGTTCTACCGTATAACTGGTCAGTAACGTAGAACTAGTGGGAACAAACGGCAATTGTCACCACAGGCATTGTGACGCAGTTTTTGACTCAAAACCACATTGTCAATAAACTATTGTTATGTATATCTTTATTAAATTTTATTGTTATTGTTATGAGTCATAACAATAAAATGAAATTTCCAAAGACTAACGCGGTTGAATTAAATATAGGTACTTAATTGGAAGTGATTGTACTGGGAAAAAGGAGTATATAATGATGGTATACTGAAGCTTCAGTTCATTAAGTGTCGTGCACTCACTGAAAACTGGCAAGATGAAGCTTACTTTTATTATCTTAACCATCGTCGCGGTGGCTACGTCCAGGCGTTTGAGCGTGGAAAACGACAGGCTATCCTCCTCAAGTATTCAGAAATTGGGAAGTTTTAGTGCATCTTACGAGGAACCAGCATCCGAATTTCGAAACCTGACCAACGAATTAGCGGAAACAGTGAAGATACATGAAGATACGCAGCAAGAAGTGATCCCAGAAAACTTGGACTCCACAAATGGACATTTAGTTGACTATCTAGACTTTCATTCTGTGTCCAAAAAAACAGAAGGAGTCGACGGTGAATTTTCCAAAGAAGCAAAGGAATTTGGTGCCGATCATAGTGCCGATGATGGCAATTATGTTGAACAAATTAATCAAGAAAACTATGAAGGTGATATTCAATCAGATGGCAAACTTGAATCATACAAGGAATCCCCCTCAGAGAAGCCTACCTTAAGAGAGCGTGCGATTCACTTTCTTGATAATGTTAACCGTTTAACCGACAAGTTGAGTAGTATTCTCAAAATTTTCGGTAATAATGATGATGCATTAGAGTCAGAGGATAGAAAAAGTACAGGAGATAAATATGCTGTCTCTGAGAGTAACAGCAAACCAAAGAGGTACTGGCCTTTCTGAAGTTCCGTAGCTAAAACCCCTCCGTAATGTCCGTTTTGTTTGCAGTTCTGGATTCCATTTTGCTTGAAAATTTGGCACTTTATGCAATGCACCAGATTTGTGATAAAAAAACGATTGTTGGATGGGAGCCCCTTAAATATTTATATTGTTTTTTTTACTATTTCTTGTTATAGCAACATAATAACGCCACTATAAATTAATTAATTATACTTTAAAATAAAACAGTCATTATGTTAGGATTGCTATTAGTAAATTAATTTTATTATCCTGCTTATAATTAATTGTAGTAATTGTTGAATGGATTTTCATGATTCAATTATATTGTTTTTGTCAATAAAACTCTCGAGTTATAAATATTTCTGTTTTTCCCTCTATTTTGTATGGTTAATATACGCATCATAAATAATAAATAAACAAAACTGAAAAACAACAACAACCTCTTTAATTAAGGGGTCATTCCACTCATTATAATGAACAACTTTTACTATGGGACCAAACCCGAAATTGTGAAAAAAAACCAGGTTTTCCCTACATTTTGACGAGATAAGCGAACATAAAGTACGGAAGAGCTGTTTTTTTTTTTCGTGATTTCAGTTTTGGTCCCATAGTAAAAGTTGTTCATTATAATGAGTGGAATAACCTCTTAAGAGGTTGTTGGTTTTTTTTCAAATAACCCTATTAGTAATTATGAAACGGGGAAGTACCAATCTGTCTTTTTAAATTCAAATGTAGTTTTCTAAGTTTATCTTGGACATCCATGACATCGGTGACGGAAAACATCGTGAGGAAACGAGGACTTATTATAATCAATTTGTGAGTTCAAAGTCATGTCAGAGGCCTGTGGAGTTCCCAGAGGCAGCTTGAGTAACTCTAACACCAGAGGGTGCCCCTGCCCACATGAAAACAAAAAAACTCACAAGAAAAAAAAAGATGGAACGAAATAGAGATGAACTCTAGACCGTGCCGGCCCCGAGTTTGCGGGAATATCTAAACAGATAATGGTCACCCTCGAAAGCAAAAGGTTAAATTGAGGGACAACCGTGGATCTTAGTTAATATGAGTCTCCCAGTCCTTCCGCTCTACCCAGGGCAGAAGGACTTATTTGACGATTTTACCACGCTTTAAAAACCGCCCTTCCATAATATTGGGTCAGCCGGGGAGCGCGACCTGTGTTTTGGCGGGAAAATGGATATCTGCATGAACGTGCGACCGTAGCGACGCCAAGCGGATTTAGTGTGCAACACCAAACCTTTCTCTAATGGGGAAGGCAAGTTCTGTCAAAGTGGCGCTGCTTACGATGATTCCAAAATACTTTTTATCTGTTTTCCTACTGGTTATTTTATTTGTAAACATAGTATCTAAGCAGGAACAATTCTCAAATAAATCAATTATTCTTCTACACATATTGTACGAGTATCATTTCTTATCACTACCTCTTCCAAATAATCTTGACAACACGTACTTATTGCTCGCAGTCACGCTGGCTTCCCTTCGATATTCCACCTTCAAGTGAATCTGTGGACTTCGTGGCTGGTTTGCACACCGTCTGCGGCGCGGGAGACCCTCGGTCGCGCAATGGACTTGCCATTCATGTGTACTTGTGCAACTCATCTATGGAAAAGAGCGCTTTTTACAGCAGTGATGGGGATCTGCTGATAGGTAAATAGTACAAATTATACTTGGAACATACAGTGTAATTACTGTATGTATGTAAGCGGAGTATGTTATACCTTAACTAAAATAATATTTTCCACACCATTAGGATACCTAATTGAAGAATTGGACAAGTTCTCAACGTGCCTGAAACACTTTCCCAAAGATTGCACGTAGTTCTCTAGCTATTGTCAATATTCATCAATTTATGGAAACTAAAAAAAAATATGTATCCATCAATTTTTCATACTGATAGACTAAATAGATTTGTAATTTCTTGATGATGGAATCTAACCTAACCTGTGTGAGATAAAACACATATTCCCCGAATCCGGTCGCCTTTTGAAGACACCATGAAAACAAAACAAAAAAAGTTCTAGTTGGACCTAGTATTTTTCAACTTTATCTGAGGGTCTAAAACGTATAATGTCTAAGTGGTTTAGCAATATCCCAAATGATTGACCTTCGTGATTGAATAGCCAACGTTGCGGTAAATGCACGAACTTTTTATTTCCCGCAACGCCATCAAGCTATTCATTCACGAAGATGAATCATTTGGGATATCTAAGTGGCGGTTTTAGATCCTCTGATGACGCTATTTGATGTTTTCAGTTCCCCAGCAAGGTACACTGAAGATCACGACGGAGTTCGGGATCATGACGGTAGCTCCCAACGAGATCGCAGTAGTCCAGCTTGGCATGAGGTTTGCAGTGGCTGTGGATGGACCTACCAGGTAAATGAGACTATGCTTTAGATGCATACCAGATAAATGAGACTTTATGCTTCAGAAGGGCACCCCTCGTTGTCGAAATCAACGGAGCTGTCAAAATGTGATTTGTTAACCATAAAATAAGTGACTTCACTGATTTATCAATTCAATTGTACATTACTCTTGATTTCAAATTAACTAAAAATATTACGACATAATTCCTCATTATCGTCAGCTTATTACCTTCTCTCTGTGAGTGGGCGTGTGCCATAACCGACCACGAGGCCCAGTGTAGAGGTAGATGTAACGTCGCTGTCTTTAAATTATTGGTTCTACGACATGCCAGTTCCTTCACGATCTTTCCCTTCACCGTTTTGAGAGCAGTTACTGTGGAATAAATTACCCAAAGTTGTGAGCGTGGCTGGGTTCGAATCCACGAACTACGACCCGTAGGTTGGGGCCGACACCACTAAGCTGGCCACCAGTACCTACCGAAGTATATTTCACCGTTTTTGTTTTTAAAATTAGAAATAAACCTTAAACAAGACTACAGTTAACCAACTTAATTTCAGAGGATATATTCTGGAGGTATTCGATGGGCACTTCAAGCTGCCAGATCTTGGACCTATCGGAGCGAACGGACTGGCCAACCCGAGAGATTTCCTCACTCCAGTTGCACGTTACTTTGACGAAGAAATACCTGGTAAGTTCATTATTGCCGATTCTGCAGCGGCTGCACGATTGGCTACTGCCCTGCGTATCTCGAGTTTGATTCCTGCACGGAACAAATATTGTGTAATTCTGGTTCTTGCATGCCCTTATTTTTTGGAGAGTTCAAATCATCAAATGAGTCTTTCTGCGGTGAGTGAAGCTGAAGGGCTGTCACATTCTAACAGACTAACCCATTGCGTTGCGTTACAAACATTAACTCACACAAAATGACTCACATCTACTGTAGACTCCACAAATATTCGATCCTGTCAAAGTGCTGGACAACAGTGCCGGCAATTAAGCCCTCATTCGCACGAGCGCTTTTTGGGCTTTAAAAAAGAGCTGAGTTTGAACAAAAAGGTAACAGTTCATAAAAAAAGCGCAGCGCTTTTAAAACGCTGACGTGTGAACAGTACATGGGAATGCATTTGTTCTATTACGGCGCTTTTTTAACGCCCGAAAAAAAAGCGCTCATGCGAATGGCCTCTGAAGCCTCCACTGATTTCAAATCTTCCCTCAGGCTTCAAGATAGTGAGCAAGTACCAAGGCTCCCTGTTTGTGGCCGAGCAGAACCACTCGCCGTTCGACGTGGTGGCGTGGCATGGCAACTACGTTCCATACAAATACGACCTCAGCAAGTTTATGGTCATCAATGCCGTGCTCTATGATCACTGTGTAAGTTTATTTTGTTCTATTGTTTTTTTATTCTATCGACTTTGTGTGTCGGTTAGTAAATATTTGCCTATCCTCGTCCGAGTGTCTACTGCAAGGTTGCCAACTGAAAACCAGCACTGGGTGTTTTTTGCCCAGCTAAGTTGAGTTGGTAACCCTTTTGGTGTGGACCTGCTCAGCAAAATTTTTATCGTATATTTTATTATTATTGTGTGTGTCCAAAATCAAATCAATTTTTTTTTTTCTATTTTATTCTATCTAAGTATATTTCCTCCTATCTTTGTCTACTTCTTCCTCGTTTCCATGGTTTATTACTTCTTCGATCTTCTCAATATTATTTTAGATCGCTTTGTGTGAATCATTAATGGTTTTTACATAATTTAAATGGAACTTAGGATTTTTCAAATTGCAGGTCTAAAACGACCACTTAGCATTATTCCTAATGATTTACTCCATGAATGAATATAGGAGAATGTGAATCATTCGGACTATTGCTTAAAGTGGCTGTTTCACCAGCCGAATCACGAATACTTACACCAATGTCCTGTTATAGGATCCATCAATATTCACGGTGCTGACATGTCCGTCCACGAAGCCCGGCGTTGCCATTGCTGACTTCGTGATCTTCCCACCGAGGTGGTCCGTTCAGGAGCACACCTTCCGACCACCATACTATCATAGTAAGTACACACATGTCATAAGCACACCTAATCTTACATCTTTTTTCAGTGCCGTAATTAACCCTTTATGGGCACCGATGGCACACCCCTTATTTTCGGCACTGTCTTTTTCCCTTGGCTAGGTAGAAACTACGATTGCTTGAGACCCGGCCTGCCCACTGGTGCTCATTAAAAAGCATTATTCATTAAAATAAACCACTTGTTTCATTTATTCATCATTGAGACAAAATAATACTGAATTAAAACAACCAAAAGCACTATACAATACACATACACAATACTGTTCATAAATTCATTGACACCACTCGTGGCTGAGGTGTCCGAGTGGTTAAGGAGTTGGACTTGAAATCCAATGGGTTGTACCCGCGCAGGTTCGAATCCTGTCCTCAGCGAGAATTTTTTGACTCATTGTTCTTTGTATCATAAAACTTTCCGTATTTTACCGTAAAGCGTATTTGAAATATGGAAAATAAAAAAGCGCCTCTAGTGGGAACTTAATTTTTGCCGTCAAAGTTCCCATTTACTTTACGTCACAAAAACTGGCAAAGTCATGATAGGGCCTCAGCAGTTTTAAAGTGTAAATTTCTTGGCATTTTCAGGAAACTGCATGAGTGAATTCATGGGCCTCATTTTGGGTGCGTACGAGGCGAAGGAGGGAGGTTTCCTCCCCGGAGGCGCGTCTCTTCACTCTATAATGACCCCCCATGGGCCCGATGACAAGTGTTTCAATGGTGCTTCTCATGGAGAACTTGTTCCGCAGAAAATTGCTGTGAATACTCAGGTTGGTACACCATAAGTAGAGCAGATTTATTAAATCGTTTTAAGAGTGGTAATGAAACCAATTATAGAATTTAATGCCCCTGCATGGCAGGGTTCTAACAGGGTATTGGCTGACAAAATCTAAAATATTTGACTCCTATTTTTTCTGATCTTGCCATCTCTTTTTACGGTCAGTTCACACAGAGACGCGACGTGACGCAACGATATCGTGTATAAAATAAAGTTAGATTTTGAGTCGCTATTAAAATGCAGCGCCCCGCCGCGCTGCGTTGCGAAAGGTGTATCTTTTCGTGTAGGAAATACGAGTTAGATTTTGAGTAACTCTATTGAAAAGTGCGCGCAGCGTCACGTCTCGGTCTTAGCTGGCCCTTAGGCTTCGACGACGTCGAAAAACCCCAGGCGCCCTTTGCGTAAAAAAACAGTTTTTTTTATTGTGTTTTTTTCCAGGCATTTATGTTCGAGTCTTCGCTAAGCTTAGCTATAACAAAATGGGGCGCCGAGACCTGTCAGAAACTTGACGCGAAATACTACGAGTGCTGGCAAAATTTGCCGAAGCTTTTCTCAGAAAAAATCAACGTTTAATCAAATAATTTTAAGCTTTGTGTACTGTAAAACATGGATACAACATACAAGATATTATCACTGTTCCATCGTTGGTTCCATGTCATAATTGTAATAATAATAACAACTAGCTTTTGCTCTAATAAAGATTATTTTAATCATGACTCAAAAAAATTCAACATAAGAAATTAAAATGAAAAAAATCACTTTTAGTGTTAGTACTGTAACAATTTCATCAATATGTATATAGATTACTAATAAACTCTATCTGAGTGTTTTAATGATCTCCCTCTTCGGATAAATTGGCCTCTAGAGCTTTTAAAAGTCTGGTAGCAAGAAATGTTATATGAATTTACAAAACAGTACTGGTGGCCTGGTAGTATCAGGGAACGAGATGGCGCTATAAGACTTGTATAGCTCTGTCTCTTTGGTAGGCCACCAAAACTTCTTAGAAGTTTTGCCTCTGTAGGTGTCATCTACTCTGTGGCACAGCAATCGTACTAACTCCTAATTATTCGGAAGCATAAATATTACAGAAGCGCATTTACTTTTCTGGTTTTCCTGTTTCTGAGTGTAAATATTGTAATTTTCTTTCTAATAAATTTGCATTCAATCAACGAAATTTTTTAATAGTGTAAATTTATTTTTGGAAGAAATGCTTCTGTTCTAATATAAAAAGCTTTTACCTATTTTGAGAGGCATTTCGTTTCCTATTATTCGTTTCAGCCTGAAAAATTCAGTGTGTAAAACGATAGGGGTTACTGCGGCTTCCCCGACTTTTGCTGGTGAGTCGAAGTCACCGGTTAGCCTCGCTCAAGTCAGGGGGTCAGGCGCTGTCTGAAGCCCCGCAAATAAGAAGAAGTCTACAATGATCCGAAGTCTATTCTGGAGAAAATATGTAGGTAACAATTCGCTTGAAACTTCGAAGAGTTTGGGCAGAGTTCTATTGTAGATATAAGTAGGTAGATTAATGATGACACATTAAGAAAACCTACGAATGATTAATTAATCGATATTTTAGATGACTTACGTACACGTTTAAAATATAATAATTTAATGAGACAGGAAATCCTAAAAGAGACAGCGACAATATGATTGCTATGACGATAGAAAAACCTTCTACTTCATTGTCGTAAATGCATCATATCAGCCAATTGCCGTCCATAGTTGAACGTATGCATCCCCCGAAAATCAAAACCAGTGCCAACAATTCAGATCTTGGGCAGTCCACATCCATCCTCTGTCAGTCACCTTCTTCAAATCATCGATCTATTTAGTTTTCTGCTGAACGATTTCGTTGCGAATTATTCTTTGCAACAGTGTAGCCCCGACCATTGCTATCTCCATTGTATTCCGAGCTACCTTGAATTTGTGAACCAGGCAGGCCTATGGTGAGTGCTATATGGTATGGAATATTGGTTCGATTCAAAGATATCATGCAGGTTCCCAACAGCCGCCCAGCCCAACCGTTTTCTTCGGGTCGCTTCCTTCTCAAAGTTGTGCCGCCCCAGTTGAATAATTTCCCCTAGATTATTCTAGCATAACCTCAAGGGTAGCGCCATTTACGATTACAGATCTGAGGGTGCCGTGACCATTGTTAGGTTTATTTAATTGGGTTTTGTTTTGTCTAGATTCCTCCCAAGACAAACGATTCTTAAAGAATCGCTCTGGCTGCGCAGAATCACCTCCAGCTCCTGCAGAGATTCTTCCACTATGATAATATAATTCGCATTTCAACGGTGCGCGAGATGTAATGAACGTTCAGAACGTTGATATCTATACCCCGTCCTTTTCAACATATCTGACGGAACATCCGTCGAGCGGATCATCGAATGTTCTTTGACGCACAAACGGATCATCCGTTGAGTGCGAACGGTCAATTGTTTTTCTATACATTTGTCTGCTCTGGCGTTCCGTGACCGATAATACGCGACGGATGTTCCGTCAGATATGAACCCACCCTTAGTCTCTAGAAACGTCGCCGTCGTCCAACGCGTTCGTAATCAGTTTCGGAAAAATACGTCTCCCTTTCTTACCCCACGAAGCAGAAACACAGACATCTCATCACTTCGACGTGGCGGCGGTCGATGGGGCATCTCTGTATGGATTCCAGCACAGCTCAGTATTCGCCAGTGTTGAACGTTTGTTTGTAGGCCAGATACCTACTCATACGCTTTAGGCACAGATGCTGATATTCTAGTGTATGATTTCGACCGGGTTTCGAAAAGACTACACCGTGGAGTGTTCCGGCCTGCTCCGGGGTCTGAAAGTCAGAAATTTTTGGGCGAACCGTTTCAAGATAACGTACGTCCTAACCTCGAAAACACTTATAGACATGGCTTAGGAGCTGGCAATGGGGTGATAGTTCTTTAGGATAATAATACACTGGTTCGAAAATAAATATTTTTAATGGTTTTATCAATGTCACAATGGTCACAATATTAAACTTGTCTTCAATACCATACCGTCATCACGTAACCTAACGGTATAGGTTTTACGCATTTTTCAATACCGGTATTGAAAAATGCGTGATTTTGAAAGCCCTAAATTGTACACTTGAGTATTTGATATTAATTTAAGCTAGCAGATACCTCCACGCCTAAAATACACAACACAGACAAACACTCCACAGAAATAAATATTAAAAAGTCACAGAGACTTGAAAGTTGGTATACACCATTTTACAATAAAAAAATTACTAGGCATCAGTATGAGAACACTCAAACTATGTTAGATTATAATTACTTTATTTTGCATTTAAAATCTTACTAAATATATTAAAAGGAAGTTTAGTATTATCTTCTTAACGGGCCCTAAACATTGTGCACCACTTCGCTGTAGTAAGCTTTGCGAGTACTCTTGTAGAAGTCCACAATCCACAGGTTTTCGTAAAGTAATAGTATTTCTAAAAGTTCTGATGAGGTTACAAGTCATTTCCGAAGTCACCGCTATAGAGCGGCCCTTCACTTTCAGAGCGTCCTGCAAAGTGCTACTCTTTGTGTTCTTCACGACATGTTGGGCGTTCTGTGATGTGCTAGACGTGTCATCCAAAATAAAACTAGACATCAGGTTGCAGTCGATGCGCGCCTCCTCGTACTCGCCGTTCGACTTACTTACGGCCAGCTTGCACATCTCTCCCGGGGAGCTACTGTACTGTCTATCGGAGCTGTAATGATGATAGTGACTGTTGCGGCCCAAGTTGTACAGCGCTAGTCCAGTCAGCAAGCTATCGAATCTGCTGCCAGAGTCTCGGTACTCGTACACGTAGACGGGCGGATGTCCTACATACACGGGGTGGTAGGTAGACCCGTACACTAACTGCTGCGGCGGATTGTAGTGGTAGTGGTGACGGACTTCTGTTCTCGTGCTAATTTGAGGAGTTCGAGTAGGTTGAATCACAGTTTGCTGATGACGCGTTCTTCCTGCTATGCCACTGCTTGAATTATCTGACTTTCCAATTCCAGCTAAGTTGTTGATTTTAGGAGATCGAGTAGGTCGAATCACAGTTTGCTGATGACGCGTTTTTCCTGCTGTGCCACTGTTTGAATTATCTGACTTTCCAATTCCAGCTAAGTTTTTGATTTTAGGAGATCGAGTAGGTCGAATCACAGTTTGCTGACGAGGCGTTATTCCTGCTGTGCCACTGTTTGAATTATCTGACTTTCCAATTCCAGCTAAGTTTTTGATTTTAGGAGATCGAGTAGGTCGAATCACAGTTTGCTGACGAGGCGTTATTCTTGCTGTGCCACTGTTTGAATTATCTGATCCAATTCCAGCTAAGTTGTTGATTTTAGGAGATCGAGTAGGTCGAATCACAGTTTGCTGACGACGCGTTTTTCCTGCTGTGCCACTGTTTGAATTATCTGATCCAATTCCAGCTAAGTTGTTGATTTTAGGAGATCGAGTAGGTCGAATCACAGTTTGCTGACGACGCGTTTTTCCTGCTGTGCCACTGTTTGAATTATCTGATCCAATTCCAGCTAAGTTGTTGATTTTAGGAGATCGAGTAGGTCGAATCACAGTTTGCTGATGACGCGTTTTTCCTGCTGTGCCACTGTTTGAATTATCTGACTTTCCGATTCCAGCTAAGTTGTTGATTTTAGGAGATCGAGTAGGTCGAATCACAGTTTGCTGACGACGCGTTTTTCCTGCTGTGCCACTGTTTGAATTATCTGACTTTCCGATTCCAGCTAAGTTGTTGATTTTAGGAGATCGAGTAGGTCGAATCACAGTTTGCTGACGACGCGTTTTTCCTGCTATGCCACTGTTTGAATTACCTGTCTTTCCTATTCCAGCAAAGTAGTTAATTTTAGGAGATCGAGTAGGTTGAAACACAGATTGCTGTTTATATTTCATCCCTTCTATACCACTGGTTGAACTACTCGATTTTCCAGTAGGATACTTCCATTTAGGAGCAGGGGAAGTCTGTTGGACTACGTATTTTCGTGTATCTCTCCATCTATATTCGCTACTTTGTGGATTTCCCTTTTTTCCAGTAGAGTAGTACAATTTAGGACCCGGAGGAGTTAGTTGGACTCCGATGTGATTGCCGCTTGTACTGTGCCCAATGTTATATGTTTGAGGCGGCAGTTTGGCAGCATTAAGAACGTCGCCCGCGGCAGTATATAGTAACACAACTAGCACAATGAAAGTTAGCTTCATCTTGACGATGAAAGTGACTGTTCGACACTAATTTGACGACTATGGTTTTATACTCTTATTTTCTGGAGTAAAGCCATTTATATTTTGTAAAACGACGTCAACACAGAATAAAAGGTAGCAATTATAATTAATTCATTAGTTGTGGTTTTTGTTTCCTGCAGTTAATGGTTGCATAAATATTACCTACCTATAATCATTGATTCATTCATTGATGGGCTTAACCAGAATGTTTTGTATTCAGGGGCGAACCGAGCCTAATACTACTAGGGGGCCTTGCCTATACGTATACTTAACTAAATTGCATTTTTGGACCTAACTTATATTAGTTAAACCAGCGTTTCCTACCTTGGGTCCCAACCCAAGTTCGATTCACCCGACTCAATATCGCTCGGTGTTTTATATTGTTGTTGTACCAGTTGGGTGTAGGGATTTTTGTAAAGATGTCGTGTGCAGCGTTTTCGTTGTCATTATAACTCTCTTTGAAGAGTAGCTGGAGAGGCGCCACGTCATCCTTACTTTCTGCGTGATATTGGTCCTCAACAAACACGGTTGTTTCGGGTGGTTCTTGCTCCGCCTTGTTCTTGTGAGGTGACCCAAGTAATCCGGGACTGTTCTAGGTTATGGTACGGGGCATTTCCTCGCCCGCACGCTGGATTTGAAGCAGATTTTTCCTTCTGCGTAGCGATGATGCTAGCGAAGAAGAACTCAGAACGCGTGAGAGAGAGGGCATCCTCGACATCACGCCCGCCGCGGAATGGGCTCAAACTTCAATCTAAGCAGGAAACTGTGGCCCCAGAAAGCAAAAGGCAACCGAAGGTACAAAGTGGACTTTAAGCCAGTAGGTAATAGTCTGAAAGTCCCTTCCAATCCACTTGCATTTGATATTTTTACAAGCCCAAACAAAACACATGGAATGTAGTCAATTAATCTATCTCTCAATGACCATACAGCCTACTATCTGTAAAGTTAACGCGGCCTTGTAACGCAAAGAGCAATAATATTGAAGGAACACAGTGGATTTTGGTACGTACGAGATTTAAAGTCTCTTCAGCTACACCCAGCAAGAGAACTCATTTGGCGTTTTCCCACCCAAAAGAAAAGGACCGCGCCTTCAAAGGACCTGCTCAAAATAAAACCAGCTCCGGCAGAAACGAGTTGTATCTCAATTATCAATAATATAGAGCAATAAAATAATAACCGGTTATGATCGTGATCCTCACTGGCAAACATAAAAATTGGCAGTTTTGTTATTCAGTCGTCCATATAAAAAGTAGATCGTAGTTACTACGATCTACTTGAAGAGCTGACTGCAGTTTAAGGAATATTTGAGGAAAAATTGAATAACTATTGTTCAGTTGTTCAGCCGCCAACTCAAAACATACGGTACATAAAAAACTACATAAGGAATTAACGCAAAACACAAAATAAAATCTAAAAAATAAAGTTGATTTGGCATCAGAATCGATCCCTTATCTTTTTTATTTAATTTTCTATTACGTTGGTTGTTATAAAACTCTAATAATATTGTTGACTAGCTTCCGCCCGCGCGGATGTTGGTCTTCGCGTGGATGGTTTATTTCTCCATTTTGAGTAACTCTGACAATGACATCTTATAAATATCCATTGGACCCAAATACGGCTAAGGGTCAGTTCAGACCGAGACGCGAAGCGACGCGACGATGCGCGCACACTTTTAAGAGCCATTCAAAATACGACTTTATTTTCTACACCAAAAGATACACATTTCGTTGTGAGAATTTAGAATACGTTGAGATGCGCAGCGATGCGCCGCGATGCGCCGCGCGACGCCTCGCGGCGCAGCTCGACGCATCTCAATGCAGCGGTGCTGCGCTGCGCCTCTCAAGGCCTCACGACGCAGCGCGGCGCCGCTGGCGGCCGCTCCACGATGCAAGGTGAAAATCGGGAGCTAGAGGTGACTGAGACTTCGACATTTTGAAAGATATAAAATCACTGATCCCATTTTTGAAAAATTGCAATCAACTATTTTTTGTGCAATCACATTGCACAGTTTAGTAAAAAAAAACATTTTAATCGATACAAGTTTACCTACTCATAAATTTGCTTAAGACTTAAGCAAATTTTTCAAAAATGGGATCTGTGATTTTATATCTTTCAAAATGTCGAAACGTGCGAGCGAGAGGTACATTAGCTATTGTCAGCGCCTTATGAAAAGGTCAAAGAATAACAATGTAGAACTTGCCGGTCAATTTTTTGGTTCATTTTTTTTTCGCCCTCTTCTCTTAATCGTAAACAGAATGTATTGAGTACATGATTTAAAATCATTTTAATGATTATTTCCGTAATAATTTATAGAAAAATCAGATCACCTTTTTGCGGGACAGATAAAGCGCATAATAATATTATTATGTTTATGAATTCGGTCATAGTTGCCGTCACTCGGATTTTGCATACTCAACTACCTCTAGCCCCTGGACTATATAGCTGAGGCCGCCATTTGCAAATGGGACTGCGGGAGGACGCGGGACGGGGCGGCAGCACGTGGAAAATCTAGACACGTTCTGCTGCACCGCGCGGCGTCTGGATGCGCCTCGCGACGTTGCGATGCGTCTCGCGGCGCAGCGAGGCGCATCGCGGCGCCGCAAGGCGTAGCGCGACGCAGCCTGAAATGACAGGCCTCTTCACGCATCGTCGCGTCGCTTCGCGTCTCGGTCTGAACTGACCCTAAGCCGTAATAATAATTAGGCACAACGCCATCTAGTGGTGAGTGGTGGAACCTTTTTAGAAATCAATGGAGGCAGGCGTGGCGTAATGTTCTACTTTGATAATAGGTTTCGCCAGTGGTTCCATAATAAGGTTTGATACAGATTTTTTTTTTCTACGTATTTTTCCAGGATAAAAAGTATCCTATTTTATGCCCAGGATAATAAGGTATAATTATACCAAGTTTCATCGAAATCGAACCGTTAGTTTTCACGTGATGCCTGCACATACAGACAGACAGACAGACAGACAAAATTTTTTTTAATCACATATTTGGGTTTGGTATCGATCCAGCAACACCCCCCGCTATTTATTTTTTCAATATTTTCAATGTACAGAATTGACCCTTCTACAGATTTATTATATGTATAGTATAGATTAAGAAACATTTTATAAAAATAAATAATAAGTTACTGATCTGACATGGCTTAATTATTTATTGAGATATTCGTCTTAGAACAAAAAGATATGTCATTGTACTTGTAAGTAGGTACCTACACTCCATGGTAGATACTTACAGATAACAGACGACAGTTGTCGCAAGCTTCTAATTGGTTGACCTTCAACTTGACCTGTGTTGACAATTAAAATGACGTCAAAATACTAACATAATTATTGTGACTCGTTCGACGTTCTAACGACTCTCAATCGCACGGTGTCGCTCCTATTTTTTTTTATTTACAAGCTTTGTTTAGATAATTATGCAAGGGAAAAATAAAACTAATTTATAATTATTAGGTTTCTATTTTATGTAAAGTTGAAAACAGTTAACAATTTGATTGTATAATATTTTACAATCAATTGAGAAAATACAAACTTCATAATAGTGTACACACGAATATAGTGCCTGCCACTTATGTAACAAAATTTCGGACTGTTATTATTTTGCACTTAATATCTTATTAATAGTGTAATCAGGAAACTAAATATCATCATCGTAATGGGCGTCAAACATTGTGCACCACTTCGCTGCAAAGACTGTCGTGTGAACTCCATCAGAAGTTCACAATCCTCATGTACCCGTAAAGTATCCACGCCTCCTAAATTTCTGATCATGGAACAAGTCATGTCCGGCTTAATTTTTATACTTTTACCCTTCATGTTCACGGCGTACTCCAAAGCTACTGTAGAATTTCCAGTTCCGTTCACCGCCACCTGTGTTGGATTCCTCACAAAATGTCGCTCGTTCTGTGTTTTGCTCGGAGGAAAATGATCCCAAATTATACTGGACATCAGGTTGCAGTCGATGCGGACCTCCTCGTACTCGCTGATATTTGCATTACTTTTAAAGGGTCCATTGCTTATACGCAACTTACACATCTCATCGGGAGCGCTAGTGTACACTTTAGCAGGGCCGAAACTAAACAAGTTGCTGTTGCGGCCCAAGTTGTGTAGCGCTAGTCCAGTCAGCAAGATATCGTATTTGCTTCCAGAGTTTCGGTACTCCATCACGTAGTCAGGCAGTTGTCCGTGAAACACAAGGTACCTGGTACTGTCATATCTCACTCGCTCCGGAGGATTGTACTTGTAGTGGTAGACTTCTGTTCTCGGGTGTGTCTCCCGCACATTGCGACTGCTGTAACTAAGTTTAACACTTGACGCGTGATCAATGTCCATGGCGATGGTCAAGGGTAAGAGCAATACCGCTATCGCACTTAACCTCATATTGCTGGTGGGAGTGTTGATAATATTACTAGATACGGGATATTCCCTCAAACAACGTCCAATATCTGCCACTTAATAACCGCAACTAACACTACGAGTATTTTTAGAAATAAAATATTTTTTCCGCACTTTAAACTACTTTAAATTTGTTATTTTGGGCAGCCAAGCATCGTGCCGAGGACGGCGGCTGTAACTGCCTATGTGGGTGGACCAAAATAGAATAAATTATTTAAATTTCCATCATGAACTTTTAAACACTAGAGGGCGCAACCATTAGAATTCTTTATTTTACATTAAATTTTAATATTGGAAACTGAACTTGTTTTTATTGAATTAATGGACGATCTCAGATGTAAATTAGTTGTGAACTGACAAATTAATAGGAACTTCGGGAAGAGAAACGTTACTAGACTAAATCATCCTATCGCGTTGATGAAGGCAATTAAAACCGCACCAAAATATTTTTGGGTGTTTCCTGAGGCCCTACCCAGTTCCGTGCCTATCTCTTTCACACGCGGTTTATTTAAGCACCATTTGAAAGGGACACCAATATTTTGAACACAGAACAGATAAAGTGAAGTATCGAAAGCGTTGAAGAGAGCGAGGCCTCTTTCATTTTGCAGTAGTGGAGGGTGAAAATCTAATTGTTTACTGTGAATTAATTGCTAATATTGCTTTATTAAAAACTCTATAGCTTTTAAAAAAACAATAAAGCTGAAACTTGTACCGAAGACATCTATCAATGCGTGGAGGAATTACTATGATAGATAACTAGAAATCGGAACATAGTTGAGACAACTGCACAGATCTATCGCAATTGATCGCATTGAGAAAGCCTAGAGGACGCTAGTAGTATTTTATCAGTCTTCGATCACTGAGTACGATATGTCTTATTGATCGAAGATCACAGTTCACAGTACAAGAACTGAGGAGGGTGCATATGGTATACCAAGCCAGAATCTACCTAGCATTTAATACAGACTGAATTTTCCAACGGCGTGGATGGCTAAAACTATGAGGAATAGTCTCGAGACCGATTTTGATGCAAACTATAACTGTAACATTGAATTTTTGAAAAATCAATATTCCTGTCCAGGAATCGAACCCGTTGATTTTGAAAAAAAAACACGTTGCGTATTATTACACTACACGGGATGTCGCAAAAAACGGAATGTTGTCGTAGGAAACAGCCGTGTTGGGTTTTGAAAGCAGGAAAACTATGATATATTTTGTCGTATTAATTTATTAAACACATTTATTTTTTTAAACTTACAGCATAAAACAAGGAAAAGTTAGTGTTGGAATGGCTAATAGCCATGGTGTCAAGAATGTAAAAACCCAAGAATGTAAGTTTTGACAGCCCGCCATTCGGTGTGAACTAGCGTCATGAAAAAATGTGATTCAATGTTATATTCCTACTTTCTTATAAATAAAAGGATCTGAAGAATCAAGAAGTTTCATTCAAATAAAACATGGTGGCAGCGGTTCGGAACAATGGAAGATAAGTCTTTGTCTTTATTGCACGTAATACAACAACAGACTGAGCTCCTAAAGTCTATGCAAGACGAAATTGCTAGACTATCACATGGAACGACTCAAAATATAAATGTTCCCTGGCCAGCGCCAATAAATATAAACTCAGACCCACAGGATGAATTTAAATCGTTCCTAAGTTCATGGAGTAATTATTGCTCAGCAACCCAAATGAAGGAATGGTCGGCGGATCAAGAGGCTCGTAAAATTAGCATATTATTCAGCGCCATAGGCGCCGAAGCAATTAAAAAATATGGTAACTTTGGCCTCACGGAGGCCGACAAGGCAACTAAAACCTGCCAGGAAATTTTGGAAATTATTTCTACAAAAATGCTACCCAAAAAAAACATCATTTACAATAGATTCATTTTTTTAAGCAGACTTCAGCAAAAATATGAACCTTTTGACGTTTTCTATGCAGACCTTACGAAGATGGTTGAAGAATGCGAATATAACTCGTTCAAAGAAGAAATGTTACGGGACAAAATTGTTCTGGGTTTATTAGATATGAAAACAAAGAAAGAATTATTAAAAAAAGATAACCTAACACTATCTGATACAGTTAATTTGTGTCGTGCTGCTGAGGCTACTGAAAAACAAATGAAAGATTTATCTGGACCAACAACTTCGGAAATAAAGAAAATAGAGGACAAAGATATAAGTAAAAAAAGAAAATGTAAATTTTGTGGAAATTATCATGTGTTCAAAAAAGGAGTATGCCCAGCTTGGGGCAAAGAATGTGAAAATTGTAAAGGGAAAAACCATTTAGAGAAAGTATGCAAGAAAAAGAAACAAGTAAAGGTGGTAACGGAAAATAATAAAGAGGAAGAACAAAATAGCAGCCTTGCCTCTGACTCTGACACTGAATATGTCATCAACAAGATCGCAAGATAGCAAGAGCGCTTTACATCATGTGGCTCGCTGCGCCTCTGGCTGCAGAGGTGCATCGATAGCCTATGACATCCTTAAAGTCATTCACATTTACAATAAGGATAATATTAGGATAGTCTTGCAATGGGTTCCAGCGCACATAGGGTTGCAGGGCAACGAGGAGGCCGACCGACTGTCGAAACTGGCCGTTGACATGGGCAATGAGTTTTCATATATGTGTGATTATTGGGAGTACGTTCCCAGGCTTAAGAATATATGTTTCGACGAATGGAAAAAATGTTTCAGTGAAATTTCCAAAGAAAAGGGCATGTGGTATAAAGTCATTCAAAATGAACCTCCTCGTATGCCCTGGTTTGATGATAATTGTTTAAGTAGGAGTTATGTTAAACTAGCGCTAAGGCTACGTTCTGGACACTATCCATCAGCAAAGTTTGCTTTCTTAATGCGAAAGGCCGCATCGCCTAATTGTGAGGCATGTAATAAGATTGAAGATGTGCAACATTTGCTGATGGAATGTGTAAAGAACAAAACGGAAAGAGAATTTTTGGCTAGGGAGTTCAAATTAAACTTGTGGGATGTCGGACTGATCCAAAATATTTTGGCATACCCTAAATCAGAAAGGACAAAACGCATAATTTGTGGCTTATTGCAGAAATCTGGCCAGTAATTCTCTCCCCTATTTCATAGAACCATTAGTATAAAATCAGTGTAATAATTGTAGATATAGCTTTGTGTCAATAGAGTATAAGGTACAATGGGGTTGACGTATCCATGTGGATAAAAACCCCTATTAAAATAAAAGAATAAAAAAAAAAAAAAAAAAAAAAAAACAAGATCGTACAGAATAAGAACAAGAACTTAGCAGAGTGCACACTTGAATACTTTGCTAAAAACAAATGGAAGACTACAAAATGTTTACTTGACACAGCCGCCGATGAATGTTTAATTGGTATGCAGAATGTTAATGAGATGTTGGGTACAAGTTATGTAAAAAAAGAAATGCGCCCTTCCAAGAAAACTCTTTTTGGTTTTGGAGGAAATAATATTGTAGTAAATGGTGAAATAGATGTAATTTTAAGAACTAACATTTCAGGTCACAAAAAGGATCATTTTATAACTTTTCAGATAGTACACAACACACACATTCCACTCTTATCATGCCAAGCTTGTACGAACATGGGTCTTGTGAAATTCTGCAAGGAAGTACGATGCAATTATTCACAGGAAACACAAAAAATTATAAACAAATATTCTTCAGTGTTTGAAGGTAGAGGAAGCTTTTCAGGCGAAATAGATCTGGAAATTGATAATGCAGTTCCACCAGTCATCCAAAAAGCTCGACGTGTCCCTGTGGCTCTACGACCAATGCTGAAAGAGGAATTAAAGAGATTAGAAGAAGAAGGGATAATCACAAAAGAAGATAATTATACAGATTGGGTAAGCAATATACTTATTATTAAAAAGAAAGAAAACTTTAGAATATGTCTAGATCCAATTCCATTAAACAAAGCTATTAAAAGGCCTAATTATCAATTCACTACAGTTGAAGAAATTCTACCTGAGCTAGGTAAAGCTAAAATATTTTCTACATTTGATATCAAAAAGGGATTTTGGCATTTGAATCTTTCTGAAAAAAGCAGCAAATTAACAACATTTTGGACACCATTTGGTAAATACCGATGGAAAGTACTCCCTTTTGGCATTTCTTCAGCTCCAGATCATTTTCAGATAAAAATGAGTGAAATGATTCAGGGAATAAATGGAATTGAAGCATTGGTAGACGATTTGCTTGTGTATGGAGTTGGGGACACAATGACAGAAGCTATTATAGATCATAACAAAAATCTTGAAAACCTATTAATCAGATTACAAAAATATTAAATAAAAAAAAAACAAAACTTCTACAAACTTCAGTAAAGTATTATGGTCATGTGTTCTCTAATAATGGTCTTCAACCAGATCCATCAAAAATAGAGTCCATTGCTAATATTCCTATCCCAAGAAATAAAAAAGAAGTTCAGAGATTTCTGGGTGTAGTAACATTATCTCAGTAGATTTATTCCTAACTTAAGTAATAACTCAGTATATCTAAGACACCTTACACATGATAAAATTGAATGGCTATGGAATAATAAAGCTCAAAAGGAGTTTGACACACTGAAGTCCTTGATCGGCAACATAAAAACATTAAAATATTATGACAAAAATGAACCACTCATTGTAGAATGTGATTCCAGCGAAGGAGCCCTGGGGGTGGCACTGTTCCAACAGAACCAACCAGTTGCATATGCATCACGATGCCTCACTCCAACTGAAAAGAAATATGCTCAAATAGAGAAGGAACTTCTGGCAGTTCTTTTCGCCTGCAAAAGGTTTGATCAGCTGATTATTGGTAACACAAAAACAATTATCAAAACAGATCACAAGCCATTATTAAATATATTTAAAAAACCTCTTCTACAGGCTCCAAAAAGGCTACAATCTATGCTTTTAATGTTACAAAGATACAGTCTTGAATTACAATTTGTGTCTGGAAAAGATAATGTAATGGCAGATGCTTTATCCAGGTTTTATTTAGAATGTAAAGACATCGAAACCTCAAAAGACATGAAGATATTTAAAATTATAGAAAAAATAAATCCGTTGTTAAACTTACCTATAACGGACAGCTGCATACAGGAGATAGATAATTCTACATCAAAAGATAACAATTTTCTAGCTTTAAAAAAGTTTATTCTACATGGATGGCCAAGATATTTAAGAGATGTGCCAGATGCTATCAAACAATACCACGGCCTCAGAAATGAGTTAACAATCTATAATGGTTTAATACTTAAGAATCATGCCATATTAATACCAGAAAATTTGAGAGAAAAAATGTTGAGTAAATTACATAAAGCACATTCAGGAATTGAAAATACATTAAAATTAGCAAGACATGCTATATTCTGGCCTTCAATGTCTAATGACATAAGAGAAATGATTAAAAATTGCACCACTTGTAATAAATATCAACCAAGCCAACAAAAATTTACTATGCAAAGTCACAAAATACCTGAATATCCATTCCAAATCATATCAATGGATGTTTTCTTTTTCAACCAAAATGGTAAACAAATTAAATACTTAATAACAGTTGACCATTACTCAGATTTCTTTGAAATTGATGTACTAAAAGATCTATCCTCCAAACAGGTAATAGAAATTTGCAAGAAAAATTTCTCACGACATGGAATTCCAGAAATAGTTGTCACTGACGGTGGAACTAATTTTGTCAGTCAAGAATTTGCAGACTTTGCTTGTAAATGGAACTTTACTCAAGTTACATCATCTCCGCATCATCCACAAGGTAATGGCAAGGCAGAAGCTACAGTCAAGATAGCCAAAAAATTATTACTGAAAGCTAATGATAGTGGTGAAGACATGTGGTTGAGTCTGCTATGCTTGAGAAATACACCTAATAAATTGGATTCAAGCCCTGTGCAAAGATTATTTTCACGAAGAACAAGAGGATACTTACCAACTATTAAAACCTTACTGAAACCAAATGTGGTTGAAAATGTATCAGAAGACATTAAGGATAAAAAAGAGAGGGTAAAACACTCGCATGACAAAAGATCCAAAAAGGCAACCACATTAGAAATAGGACAGCCTGTATCAGTTCAGATTCACCCTACAACTAACAAAACTTGGACTCCTGGAATAATTGCAGATGTGCTTTCAGATCGTTCCTACTTAGTAGATGTTAATGATACAACTTATAGAAGAGACCTTGTACACATTCGTCCACTTCAACCACAGCCAACAGATGTAACCGAAACACGAAATGTAACAGATATGACACCATTACTTCTTCCCGTTGATATGGAACACAAACAGAATAATACTTTATCTAATACACATCAGGTCAATGACAACACTTTATCATATCCTAATAATTCCTCAATTAATCTAGATGATAACCATGATCCTGTAACACAAAATTGTTTACCAACCACTAATCCAGTAACAAGTTATCAATCCGGTACTAAAACTCCTGCCTTTAGTAACTCGCCTGGTCCCTTACCTAATGACAACAAACTTGTTAGACCAAGAAGAGATATAAAAGCTCCTGCTTATCTCAAAGACTATGTATGTTAAAGATTAAGCATAATGATAAGTTGATTAATATAGCATAATGATGTTTTAGATTATATGTATGATCATATACCTAGTGTATTAATATAGTCTGCTAGATTCTAATTTGTATTTGTTAATAATTGTTTTTTAAAAAAGACAGCGTGTTGGAATGGCTAATAGCCATGGTGTCAAGAATGTAAAAACCCAAGAATGTAAGTTTTGACAGCCCGCCATTCGGTGTGAACTAGCGTCATGAAAAAATGTGATTCAATGTTATATTCCTACTTTCTTATAAATAAAAGGATCTGAAGAATCAAGAAGTTTCATTCAAATAAAACAGTTAGTCTAAAATCTAAATTATGGTTCAGTTTCGAGCAGGTTCGAGGTACCAAACAATTCAGCTATGCAGTACTAAGGTATTCTGTCTAAGTGGATATGCGAAGGATTGCATCATTTGCTGATCGAAGCTTCGAGAACTAAGTCCTCTTCGTGATATGTCGGACTTTATTGCGATGTAAATTTGTGCTGCTTGAATCACTCATTAACGTTCAGATACACGCTACCGAGGTCGGTGTGGTGGGATCATTCTTTAATACAAGGTACTGTTTGTTTACAGTGTCCGAGTTATAATTTTTGATACCGTTTTTCAAAATGTAAGTCCATATAATAAGGTTTGGAACCGTTCTTCAAAATAAACTCATGTTGGTGCGCTTGAGGCCATCTAGCTAATCGACGGTTTGCATTACCTGATAAACCACTCTTGTCAGTTTCATTCGGGGTCTCTTTGTCACTGTTAGATCCACTCTTCGCATTATGTTGATCCATATTATAACGTAGGTTTGCACTGCTTGCTAACTCATGCACGTTCATATAATAAGGTTTGGAACCGTTCTTCAAAATAAACTCATGTTGGTGCGCTTGAGGCCATCTAGCTAATCGACGGTTTGCATTACCTGATAAACCAATCTTGTCAGTTTCATTCGGGTCTAACAACGACAAAGAGTCGTTGTTAGATCCACTCTTCGCATTATGTTGGTGATGGTTTGTGCTGGTTGAATACCGAGACCATTCGGCTAAGCGATGGAATGCATTTACTGCTGAACCGCTTTTGGCACTTTCGTTCTGATGGACGTTGTTGCTGTTGGGACTATTCTTCGTGTTACGTTGATCCCTATTATGATGCAGGTTTGCGCTGCTTAAACCACTCTTCTCATTCAAATTCAGATACACGCGGTCGCTGGTAGAACCATTCTTTATAACAGGGTGATGTTTGTCTACTGTGTCCACATTATGTTTGATACCATTCTTCAAAGCAAACTCATGTAGGTCCATATAATAAGGTTTGGAACCGTTCTTCAAAATAAACTCATGTTGGTGCGCTTGAGGTCGTCTAGCTAAACGACGGTTTGCATTCCCTGCTAAACCACTCTTCGCATTATATTGCTCTATATTATGATGGTTTGCGCTGCTTGAACCACTCTTCCCATTCAGATACAAGCGGCCGGCTTATTCCACTTTTCCCCGTTGGATGATCCCCATTGATGGGGATTAGTGAACTTTTTGTTCACTATTCCCCGTTGACCCAAAATTTTTATTTAATGGGGATAAGTGAACTAAAAAGTTCAATAATCCCCATTAGGTAGGTACGTTAAAAAAATAAAATATATGAATCATGTTACATTTATTAATTAAAAATATAACTTTCTTATACCTAATAAAATCACAGATTGTACAATTATTAATTTAAAATAAAAAATATAACTTTCTTATACCTAGTAAAATCACAGATTGTACAATTATTAATTTAAAATAAAAAATATAACTTTCTTATACCTAATAAAGTCACAGATTGTTACAATCATTAATTTAAAATTGTAGCATGAAAATATTTCTTTCTTATACCTTGTAAAATCAAAGATTGTACAATTATTAATTTAAAATAAAAAATATAACTTTCTTATACCTAATAAAGTCACAGATTGTTACAATCATTAATTTAAAATTGTAGCATGAAAATATTTCTTTCTTATACCTTGTAAAATCAAAGATTGTACAATTATTAATTTAAAATAAAAAATTTAACTTTCTTATACCTAGTAAAATCACAGATTGTACAATTATTAATTTAAAATAAAAAATATAACTTTCTTATACCTAATAAAGTCACAGATTGTTACAATCATTAATTTAAAATTGTAGCATGAAAATATTTCTTTCTTATACCTTGTAAAATCACAGATTGTACAATTATTAATTTAAAATAAAAAATTTAACTTTCTTATACCTAGTAAAATCACAGATTGTACAATTATTAATTTAAAATAAAAAATATAACTTTCTTATACCTAATAAAGTCACAGATTGTTACAATCATTAATTTAAAATTGTAGCATGAAAATATTTCTTTCTTATACCTTGTAAAATCAAAGATTACACTCACTTAAGTTTTTCTAAACAGTGCCCAATCGTAATTTCATTATTAATGAGTTCCATTTGGACCTCCTGTATATAATTATCGCGATTGATGCTTTTTTTTGTTTTTTCCGCTATACCTTTATTTTCAGAAACCCCCAATGCAAGAACTTCGTAATACGATGCATCTTCAGCCAACGCTGTGAGGAGCTTCATAATGTTGGGTTTCTTTATTTTCACACGCTTTTTTATTTTATTATTCCATGCTTCGACTAAATTCGTAGTGCGATGAGTCTGTCCAAATACACACCACGTTTTAATAAAATCATCTTGTAGCCATTGTCTGAGCATGTAATTTCTAAACTCCTTGCTATTATCATCATCAGGGCTTTGAGAGGCAACATAAAACCAACCCGCAATGATTTTATCTGATGGTAACAAAGCCAAAGCAGTGCTAAGTGCAACTTGTCTTCTGGTTAATTTATCTTTTGTTAGTTTGAGTTGTTTTCCTTTCTTCCATACTGCCTGGGTGAAATGGAAATAACAGCCGCTAATAGATATATTTACAAAAATATTTCGCATTGCGTTCATCGGAGCCACTTCATAGTCACATTTAAATATTTCTGGATTCCAATCAGGTAATGCAGATTTTAGCATACTAAATAAAATGTCATATGTTTGTTGATTTTTATGGCTCATGAGGGCATAAACAAGTGGCACAATGTTTATGTGTTTTTCTGTACTGCCCAAATCCCCATGAATGGTGTAGAGTTGGTAAAAGGGAGATGGACAGATCCAAAACGTTCCATCACCCAAGAACATCTTCAAATTTTTTTCATTTGATGTCGGGCAAATTCAGAGCAAAAAGCTATTACACGGATACCACTGTCATTGTAGTCTGCTAAAATAAATTCCTGATGAGCTGGAGGTTCTTTAACTTCTTCAACATTTTTGAACTCAATTTTACTTACTTCAAATGCTGCATTTCTGTGTTTATATAATGTTGTTTTGATAGACTTCAGGGCAGGGAATTCTTTTATTTTGTCAATTCCGGTATCTTTTAGTGAGCTCACAGCCGCGTTGTAAGCAGTGGGAATAGCAGGTGCTTCTGGATCCGCAAGTGTAGTTTTTAGTTTGAATAACCTCAAGGTAACTTCATTCCGCGCAAAATCAGGTTCACAAACATTGTGTCGTTTCTCAGCTACAACTTGATTGTCCTGTAAAATTAAGTAATAATAATTAATTACTTTACATTATTTTTTAAGTAAACAATATTGCACTTACATAGAATACAAAATTAAATAGGCTATTTAACAACCTTTAAAACTTATAACAAATTGTTGTTATCCTATCAGAATAGTTCAACAAAACATATTTCACTTTATGCTTAACTAAAATATGTAATAATAATTAAATATATACAATTCACTTCAGCTACACTCTTTTACACTAGGTGTAATAGACTTGTTTGACAAAAGAATGACGTCACACGTGCCGCCATGACAGAAACAGTGTTTAAACTTTAACGTTGATTTTTAAATTTTGATATTGATAAACGTGATATTGATAACACACATAACCTGAGTTATTATTGTCATTATTAATCACAAAATATAATAAGTAACTTACCATGACAGTGATGGATCCGGCACATTTACTTTGTTTTCTTGTGGTACACTCCCACAAAACTCCACCATTTTTATATTTGCATTTTTTACTGTATTGATGTCCGGCCCGGAGAAGTATGGTAGCTTTACCTTTTTTAACGTACTCTAAACAAACGTCAGTTGAACTACCAGCCATTTCCTTTATTTATTCCTATATTAAACTAATAACTGCGAACTGATAAGAACTGCACGCTTGAACTACACTACACACTACTAACCCTTAACGACTACGAAACAAAAACAAAAGATGGGTCGACCAATCACATACGAGCTAACTCGCACCCCGCTCCGCCACCGCCTTGCGCGCGCGCCTCTAGAAAATGAGCATCTTTTACAGTATTGTGTATCTTATTAGATAGATAGATATAAGGTCTTATTCCCAAACATCGTTAGAACAATTTCGTTGGGGCAACAATCTGTTTTTCGTTCTAATAAAATCGTAAAGTAGGTATGTAGGTAATTTAAAATTTTGTTCTTACCTTATAAAAATAAAAGTACATGACTCATATATTTTATTTTTATATTGTTTTTATTTAACGTACCTAATTAGAAAACTTAAGTGATTGTAATCTTTGATTTTACAAGGTATAAGAAAGAAATATTTTCATGCTACAATTTTAAATTAATGATTGTAACAATCTGTGACTTTATTAGGTATAAGAAAGTTATATTTTTTATTTTAAATTAATAATTGTACAATCTGTGATTTTACTAGGTATAAGAAAGTTAAATTTTTTATTTTAAATTAATAATTGTACAATCTTTGATTTTACAAGGTATAAGAAAGAAATATTTTCATGCTACAATTTTAAATTAATGATTGTAACAATCTGTGACTTTATTAGGTATAAGAAAGTTATATTTTTTATTTTAAATTAATAATTGTACAATCTTTGATTTTACAAGGTATAAGAAAGAAATATTTTCATGCTACAATTTTAAATTAATGATTGTAACAATCTGTGACTTTATTAGGTATAAGAAAGTTATATTTTTTATTTTAAATTAATAATTGTACAATCTGTGATTTTACTAGGTATAAGAAAGTTATATTTTTTATTTTAAATTAATAATTGTACAATCTGTGATTTTATTAGGTATAAGAAAGTTATATTTTTAATTAATAAATGTAACATGATTCATATATTTTATTTTTTTGACGTACCTACCTAATGGGGATTATTGAACTTTTTAGTTCACTTATCCCCATTAAATAAAAATTTTGGGTCAACGGGGAATAGTGAACAAAAAGTTCACTAATCCCCATCAATGGGGATCATCCAACGGGGAAAAGTGGAATAAGCCAAGCGGCCTCTGGCATTCTTTATTACAAGACGATGTTTGTCTACTGTGTCCACATCATAATGTTTGGCATTGTTTTTCAAAGCAAGCTCATGTAGGTCCATATAATAAGGTTTGGAACCGTTCTTCAAAGTAAGCTCATACGCTTGAGGCCATCCAGCTAAACGACGGTTTGCATTACCTGTTAAAACACTCTTGTCATTTTCGTTCTGGGGTTTTTTGTCGCTGTTAGATCCACTCTTCGTATTATGTTGGTCTTTATGATGCAGGTTTGCGCTGCTTGCAAACTCATGTAGGTCCATATAATAAGGTTTGGAGCCGTTCTTCAAAATACAGTCATGCTGGTTAACATTATGACGCACTTTAGCAAAGTTTGTGTTAGCAAAAATTGGAGTAAAAGTTGAGAAGCGTAAAGCTTCTGGCCTGGTCACTGTCGATACTGAAGAGTTTCCAGTTCTCTTCACTGTCACCTTCGTTATGTTCTTCACGACATGTTGTTCGTTTTGTTGTGTGGTCGGCGTGCCATCCCAAATAAAACTTGACATCAGGTTGCAGTCGATGAGCGCCTCCTCGTACTCACCATTTGGCTTACTTATGGCCAGCTTGCACATCTTTCCTGGAGAGCTACTGTACTGTCTGTCGGAGGTGTAATGATGGTTGTAGACAGATCCGGAGATAATACGCTGCGGCGAATTGACGCGTGATGCAACGGTGACGATCAGCGGCAAAAGGTAAAGTGGTATATGACTAAATCTCATTTTGCCAGCGCAAGAGTTCTCGATTAATTCCAACAGAAATTCCACACGAACAATATCCGTCACTAAATAAACTCAACTAACAATAAGTCACTGGTACGAAAAATAGGGTTTTCCAGACTATTTTAGGATATCTATTTACCTACAATTGCATCCTGTTTTTTTCCTGCTGCACACATTATTTATTTAAATGTACCCGCAACCTAATGCACAAATAAACTTGAATTGGGAATTCCTAAATAATATGAAAATGGCAAATAGGTCTCTGTGATATTTTTTTTTAGCGTGGTAAAATCATCAAATGAGTCCTCCCACCCAGGGCAGGGCGGAAGGGACTGTCAGACTTGTACTGACTAAAATCCACGGTGTCCTTCATTAGCCCTTTACGTTCCAGGGTCACGGTAATGGTATAAGACTAGTAGTAAGCGTCTTCTGCAATGGTCTAAACCATTGCAGAAGACGCTTGCTTGCGTACAGGGGCGGATTTGCAGTCCTAGCCGCTCTAGGCCCCACACCATGTGCCAGGGCCGTCTTTACCAGGGGGTGCAAGGGGTGCGGTGCACCCGGGCGCGGAGCGCTCGGGGGCGCTTGTCAAGCGCTGAATTTTTGGATATTTCATTGAAAATTGAGAATAATGTATGTTATGTATGTACGTTTGACATGTTGCCGCCCGGTCGCCCGCACTTGAAGCAAAATGATCTCTAAGTCAATAGAGTGTAAGTTCATTTGAAATGGGCGCGCGGCGCGGCACCTAATGAGGCACTAGCACGAATTCTACGTATTAGACCGTACTTCCTACTTGAATCAGTGCGTCTGTGATAGGCGAGCAATTGCGCCCTTTGACATTGTCACCCGGACGCCCGGGTAACTTGGAATAAAACGATCTCTAAGTCAATAAAGTGTATCGAGGTTCGAGTGGCTGGATAGGCGTCACGGCGCCCTGACCTACTGCATGACGCAGGTCCTCACCGGACACGGAAGTTTCGGTAGGTACCTGTGTCGGATAGGGAAGGAAGACACGCCTGGGTGTCACCACTGCGTAGATCGCCCGGAGGACACAGTAGAGCATACGGTGCAGGACTGCCCCTCTTGAGCAGAGCACCGCCCTGTCCTCACGGCAGCGATAGGCGGAGACCTCTTGCGCCCGGCATTGTTCGAGGCCATGCTGCGGGGCGAGACGGAGTGGAAAGCGGTCGCCTCCTTCTGCGAAGCAGTCATGCTCGCGAAGGAGGAGGCGGCCCGCGAGAGGGAGAGGACAGAGTCTTCCCTCCGCCCCAATCGCATCGTAGGCGCGGGCATGCGGGCGGCGAGTAATGGGCAACTCGCCGCTCGACCATGGACCATGTCGAGTAATTGAATTCGTTAGCTCATTTCATTGTAAAAAAAAACGAGGGCGCAGGCTGAGTCCCGCACCCCGGCGCAGAATATATTTAAGACGGCCCTGCCATGTGCCGCCCCTTTCTCAGCAACCATCATATAGACTTTATTATTACTGAATTTACTTTATTGCCCACTTTACACTGATTCAGAAAATTGGTTACTGTTAACTGAAAGTTGCTTTTTATTTACCTGGTAAAATTATCGAATGAGTCCTCCAACCTAGGGCAGGGCAGGACGTACTGTCAGACTTGTACTGACTATAATCCACGGTGTCTTCCAGCAGCGAATCTCTAATACAAAACGATTCCTATCGAGTTCCCTTCCGAAATATGACAATTTGGCAAATACTAATCTTTTCAATTATCATTAAAACAAATTAATTACCTATTCAAGTTACTTTGCAGGTATAACATTATTGCTTATGAAAATAACAAAGAAATAAATAAACGCCTACCATTTTTATCCGAGCAATTTCAACTCGCGCAAAACAGCAAGGAAGCCGCAACGCGAACCAGGAATTCAGTCTATCTAATTCATTGCATTTCTTTTAGCGACCGTGAGCTCATAACTCGGCTAGTTTAAGTAAGTTATAACCCGCGATTTTACGGCTTACGATAAGGACAGAGATATGTAATGCGTACGCCAGAATGAGATGGAATGATACTGGACTTCGTAATTCGTTTAGATAGTATTATTTGGATGACAGATTCACATTCGTTTTTTTCGCGCTTATTTATAATTTTGAATGTTATTGTTTTCATCTGTACATTTGCATTTGATTTGGTATTATTGTTGAAATTGATAAGTTTTGCGTAGTGAGTGCAGTAATAACAAGGTTAGTTCAGTTCAATTGTATTCTTTGGTAAATGTTCACCGTAAAACGGTGTTATGTTAGTTTCGAAGTTTAAACTAGATGGCGTTGTACAATTACGTCACGATCCTGAATCGCGGTGTTAAGATCTGTAGGCGATTAGTATAAGGTTTTGTGAACATGAATTCTAAAATAGTGTTCAAAAATAGCGTTCAATGGGGAAGGCCAGTCAAAGCTAATTGTAGATGGCGCCACCATAGGTTAGTCCTAATCCGACCAATGACGTAGTACTATTTTAAAGTACCTTTAAGATTTGAAGTGATTTGAACCAATGACGATGCTTGGGCCAAGCTATGCTAGCGCCATTAGTTCCCCAGTTGCCAACCCCATTTGTTAACCGGCCACAAAAAAAGAGGTGAGGTGACCCATTTCGTACACCAGGTCCGGTGTACAATGTTGTTTTATACCATTCCTACTCTAAAAAGTTACTTTTACTCACTGAAAACAGTGAATAAAAAGCTCTTTTACTCACTGTTTTGGTGTTTGAATTTAGAACACATTGATGCGGTCGACCCCCGTGTTATTAGGAAAATATTACTCTTAATTTAAGTCATTGTTCCGATTTTAATGTTAATTTGTTGGCGCAGTGACTGAGCGATTGGACTGCTGCGTTGCGGGTCGCGGGTTCGATTCCCGCACGGAGCAAATATTCGTACTATGATCTACAATTATTTGTTTCGGGTGTGGGTGTTTGTGTATTGTAATTTAGATGTTTGGAAACGCACCCACGTGTGTGTGGAGCAGTATTAATAAAAAAAAAACTTATTTTTTTCGTTACATATATATTATCGCTCAAATCTTTCTTTTTCTCGTAGTCATGGTATAAAGTATCGTTTGCAACTCTTGAATAAAACGGATTTAAATCGAGGGCCTGAATCACTCGCGTCGCTCAGGATTTAAATATTTGAATCACTCGCTCCGCTCGTGATTCAATCATCATGAATCACTCCCTACGGTCGTGATTCAGTCATTAAAATCCTTCGCTTGCTCGTGATTCATATAATGGCCCTCGCTTTAAATCCGCTCTTTATTCACTAGTTGCAAAATATACTATTTTTTGTTTGATTGTTCCTTGTTCGCGATATAACTTCGTCGTTAATGAACCGATTTTGATGATCTTTTTTTTTGTTGGAACTTGGAAAGAGATATTCCAAATGTGGTCCCATGATAAGAAAATCAGAGTTTGATGATGCAAGACCAGAGAAATCGAGTGGATCTTTTCAAAAATCTTAGGGGCGACTAGTGTGTTTGTAAGTTTTTTCATTAAGTATTTCAAAGCACCACAATTTAATATAGGTCTGGAGTATAATATCTGATGATGGAGCCGAGAGACAGCTGATGGAACTCCTCAACGATTCACAGAAGCTACCTTGTGTTTGAGCTTGATTAATTTGTATTGATAAGAACTTTTCACCTAGACGGGTTGCAACTGTCATTAGGGGTCTGATGGCGAAGACGCCTGCCATTTGGTCCCATAAAAAATCATAGTTTGGTTCAGTAGTTTTTATTTTATGAGCATTTTTAGCTTATTGTGTACATGGGCGATGTTATAACCGGTGCTACGGATAATAAAATTCTAGTTCATATGTAAGAAAGATATGTAGGTATTTGACAAGAATTTGGGTTGAATATTTAAACTAAAAAGGCTAATATTAGGCCAAAGCTGTAGTTACTGGAATTCACGTTTTGGTCCGGCTTCACTTTCAAGAATATTTACCCTACGCCACTGGTGTCTTCAATGGTCGTTAGTCCCACGACCCCAGCAGCCTTTGGCCCTCTCAAGGCCTGTCATTTTGCTGACAGCTCTTTGAGGCGCGCGTGGAATACTACGCCCCGTCGACCCGGGCATGGTCCATGATCGGGCCCTACGGGCCTACGGTGGCCGGAAACCGTCCCGTGACGTCTGTTGCCGTGGGCGTCTCCCACGGAAACGAGTTGTATCTCAATTATCAATAATATAGAGCAATAAAATAATAACCGGTTATGATCGTGATCCTCACTGGCAAACATAAAAATTGGCAGTTTTGTTATTCAGTCGTCCATATAAAAAGTAGATCGTAGTTACTACGATCTACTTGAAGAGCTGACTGCAGTTTAAGGAATATTTGAGGAAAAATTGAATAACTATTGTTCAGTTGTTCAGCCGCCAACTCAAAACATACGGTACATAAAAAACTACATAAGGAATTAACGCAAAACACAAAATAAAATCTAAAAAATAAAGTTGATTTGGCATCAGAATCGATCCCTTATCTTTTTTATTTAATTTTCTATTACGTTGGTTGTTATAAAACTCTAATAATATTGTTGACTAGCTTCCGCCCGCGCGGATGTTGGTCTTCGCGTGGATGGTTTATTTCTCCATTTTGAGTAACTCTGACAATGACATCTTATAAATATCCATTGGACCCAAATACGGCTAAGGGTCAGTTCAGACCGAGACGCGAAGCGACGCGACGATGCGCGCACACTTTTAAGAGCCATTCAAAATACGACTTTATTTTCTACACCAAAAGATACACATTTCGTTGTGAGAATTTAGAATACGTTGAGATGCGCAGCGATGCGCCGCGATGCGCCGCGCGACGCCTCGCGGCGCAGCTCGACGCATCTCAATGCAGCGGTGCTGCGCTGCGCCTCTCAAGGCCTCACGACGCAGCGCGGCGCCGCTGGCGGCCGCTCCACGATGCAAGGTGAAAATCGGGAGCTAGAGGTGACTGAGACTTCGACATTTTGAAAGATATAAAATCACTGATCCCATTTTTGAAAAATTGCAATCAACTATTTTTTGTGCAATCACATTGCACAGTTTAGTAAAAAAAAACATTTTAATCGATACAAGTTTACCTACTCATAAATTTGCTTAAGACTTAAGCAAATTTTTCAAAAATGGGATCTGTGATTTTATATCTTTCAAAATGTCGAAACGTGCGAGCGAGAGGTACATTAGCTATTGTCAGCGCCTTAAGAAAAGGTCAAAGAATAACAATGTAGAACTTGCCGGTCAATTTTTTGGTTCATTTTTTTTTCGCCCTCTTCTCTTAATCGTAAACAGAATGTATTGAGTACATGATTTAAAATCATTTTAATGATTATTTCCGTAATAATTTATAGAAAAATCAGATCACCTTTTTGCGGGACAGATAAAGCGCATAATAATATTATTATGTTTATGAATTCGGTCATAGTTGCCGTCACTCGGATTTTGCATACTCAACTACCTCTAGCCCCTGGACTATATAGCTGAGGCCGCCATTTGCAAATGGGACTGCGGGAGGACGCGGGACGGGGCGGCAGCACGTGGAAAATCTAGACACGTTCTGCTGCACCGCGCGGCGTCTGGATGCGCCTCGCGACGTTGCGATGCGTCTCGCGGCGCAGCGAGGCGCAGCGCGGCGCCGCTTGACGCCGCTGGCGGCCGCTCCACGATGCAAGGTGAAAATCGGGAGCTAGAGGTGACTGAGACTTCGACATTTTGAAAGATATAAAATCACTGATCCCATTTTTGAAAAATTGCAATCAACTATTTTTTGTGCAATCACATTGCACAGTTTAGTAAAAAAAAACATTTTAATCGATACAAGTTTACCTACTCATAAATTTGCTTAAGACTTAAGCAAATTTTTCAAAAATGGGATCTGTGATTTTATATCTTTCAAAATGTCGAAACGTGCGAGCGAGAGGTACATTAGCTATTGTCAGCGCCTTAAGAAAAGGTCAAAGAATAACAATGTAGAACTTGCCGGTCAATTTTTTGGTTCATTTTTTTTTTCGCCCTCTTCTCTTAATCGTAAGCAGAATGTATTGAGTACATGATTTAAAATCATTTTAATGATTATTTCCGTAATAATTTATAGAAAAATCAGATCACCTTTTTGCGGGACAGATAAAGCGCATAATAATATTATTATGTTTATGAATTCGGTCATAGTTGCCGTCACTCGGATTTTGCATACTCAACTACCTCTAGCCCCTGGACTATATAGCTGAGGCCGCCATTTGCAAATGGGACTGCGGGAGGACGCGGGACGGGGCGGCAGCACGTGGAAAATCTAGACACGTTCTGCTGCACCGCGCGGCGTCTGGATGCGCCTCGCGACGTTGCGATGCGTCTCGCGGCGCAGCGAGGCGCATCGCGGCGCCGCAAGGCGTAGCGCGACGCAGCCTGAAATGACAGGCCTCTTCACGCATCGTCGCGTCGCTTCGCGTCTCGGTCTGAACTGACCCTAAGCCGTAATAATAATTAGGCACAACGCCATCTAGTGGTGAATGGTGGAACCTTTTTAGAAATCAATGGAGGCAGGCGTGGCGTAATGTTCTACTTTGATAATAGGTGTCGCCAGTGGTTCCATAATAAGGTTTGATACAGATTTTTTTTTTCTACGTATTTTTCCAGGATAAAAAGTATCCTATTTTATGCCCAGGATAATAAGGTATAATTATACCAAGTTTCATCGAAATCGAACCGTTAGTTTTCACGTGATGCCTGCACATACAGACAGACAGACAGACAAAATTTTTTTTAATCACATATTTGGGTTTGGTATCGATCCAGCAACACCCCCCGCTATTTATTTTTTCAATATTTTCAATGTACAGAATTGACCCTTCTACAGATTTATTATATGTATAGATTAAGAAACATTTTATAAAAATAAATAATAAGTTACTGATCTGACATGGCTTAATTATTTATTGAGATATTCGTCTTAGAACAAAAAGATATGTCATTGTACTTGTAAGTAGGTACCTACACTCCATGGTAGATACTTACAGATAACAGACGACAGTTGTCGCAAGCTTCTAATTGGTTGACCTTCAACTTGACCTGTGTTGACAATTAAAATGACGTCAAAATACTAACATAATTATTGTGACTCGTTCGACGTTCTAACGACTCTCAATCGCACGGTGTCGCTCCTATTTTTTTTTATTTACAAGCTTTGTTTAGATAATTATGCAAGGGAAAAATAAAACTAATTTATAATTATTAGGTTTCTATTTTATGTAAAGTTGAAAACAGTTAACAATTTGATTGTATAATATTTTACAATCAATTGAGAAAATACAAACTTCATAATAGTGTACACACGAATATAGTGCCTGCCACTTATGTAACAAAATTTCGGACTGTTATTATTTTGCACTTAATATCTTATTAATAGTGTAATCAGGAAACTAAATATCATCATCGTAATGGGCGTCAAACATTGTGCACCACTTCGCTGCAAAGACTGTCGTGTGAACTCCATCAGAAGTTCACAATCCTCATGTACCCGTAAAGTATCCACGCCTCCTAAATTTCTGATCATGGAACAAGTCATGTCCGGCTTAATTTTTATACTTTTACCCTTCATGTTCACGGCGTACTCCAAAGCTACTGTAGAATTTCCAGTTCCGTTCACCGCCACCTGTGTTGGATTCCTCACAAAATGTCGCTCGTTCTGTGTTTTGCTCGGAGGAAAATGATCCCAAATTATACTGGACATCAGGTTGCAGTCGATGCGGACCTCCTCGTACTCGCTGATATTTGCATTACTTTTAAAGGGTCCATTGCTTATACGCAACTTACACATCTCATCGGGAGCGCTAGTGTACACTTTAGCAGGGCCGAAACTAAACAAGTTGCTGTTGCGGCCCAAGTTGTGTAGCGCTAGTCCAGTCAGCAAGATATCGTATTTGCTTCCAGAGTTTCGGTACTCCATCACGTAGTCAGGCAGTTGTCCGTGAAACACAAGGTACCTGGTACTGTCATATCTCACTCGCTCCGGAGGATTGTACTTGTAGTGGTAGACTTCTGTTCTCGGGTGTGTCTCCCGCACATTGCGACTGCTGTAACTAAGTTTAACACTTGACGCGTGATCAATGTCCATGGCGATGGTCAAGGGTAAGAGCAATACCGCTATCGCACTTAACCTCATATTGCTGGTGGGAGTGTTGATAATATTACTAGATACGGGATATTCCCTCAAACAACGTCCAATATCTGCCACTTAATAACCGCAACTAACACTACGAGTATTTTTAGAAATAAAATATTTTTTCCGCACTTTAAACTACTTTAAATTTGTTATTTTGGGCAGCCAAGCATCGTGCCGAGGACGGCGGCTGTAACTGCCTATGTGGGTGGACCAAAATAGAATAAATTATTTAAATTTCCATCATGAACTTTTAAACACTAGAGGGCGCAACCATTAGAATTCTTTATTTTACATTAAATTTTAATATTGGAAACTGAACTTGTTTTTATTGAATTAATGGACGATCTCAGATGTAAATTAGTTGTGAACTGACAAATTAATAGGAACTTCGGGAAGAGAAACGTTACTAGACTAAATCATCCTATCGCGTTGATGAAGGCAATTAAAACCGCACCAAAATATTTTTGGGTGTTTCCTGAGGCCCTACCCAGTTCCGTGCCTATCTCTTTCACACGCGGTTTATTTAAGCACCATTTGAAAGGGACACCAATATTTTGAACACAGAACAGATAAAGTGAAGTATCGAAAGCGTTGAAGAGAGCGAGGCCTCTTTCATTTTGCAGTAGTGGAGGGTGAAAATCTAATTGTTTACTGTGAATTAATTGCTAATATTGCTTTATTAAAAACTCTATAGCTTTTAAAAAAACAGTAAAGCTGAAACTTGTACCGAAGCCATCTATCATTGCGTGGAGGAATTACTATGATAGATAACTAGAAATCGGAACATAGTTGAGACAACTGCACAGATCTATCGCAATTGATCGCATTGAGAAAGCCTAGAGGACGCTAGTAGTATTTTATCAGTCTTCGATCACTGAGTACGATATGTCTTATTGATCGAAGATCACAGTTCACAGTACAAGAACTGAGGAGGGTGCATATGGTATACCAAGCCAGAATCTACCTAGCATTTAATACAGACTGAATTTTCCAACGGCGTGGATGGCTAAAACTATGAGGAATAGTCTCGAGACCGATTTTGATGCAAACTATAACTGTAACATTGAATTTTTGAAAAATCAATATTCCTGTCCAGGAATCGAACCCGTTGATTTTGAAAAAAAAAACACGTTGCGTATTATTACACTACACGGGATGTCGCAAAAAACGGGATGTTGTCGTAGGAAACAGCCGTGTTGGGTTTTTGAAAGCAGGAAAACTATGATATATTTATTTTTTTAAACTTACAGCATAAAACAAGGAAAAGTTAGTCTAAATTATGGTTCAGTTTCGAGCAGGTTCGAGATACCAAACAATTCAGCTATGCAGTACTAAGGTATTCTGTCTAAGTGGATATGCGAAGGATTGCATCATTTGCTGATCGAAGCTTCGAGAACTAGGTCCTCTTCGTGATATGTCGGACTTTATTGCGATGTAAGTTTGTGCTGCTTGAATCACTCCCATTCACGTTCAGATACACGCTACCGAGGTTGGTGTGGTGGGATCATTCTTTAATACAAGGTGCTGTTTGTTTACAGTGTCCGAGTTATAATTTTTGATACCGTTTTTTAAAATGTAAGTTCATATAATAAGGTTTGGAAACGTTCTTCAAAATAAACTCACGTTGGTGCGCTTGAGGCCATCTAGCTAATCGACGGTTTGCATTACCTGATAAACCACTCTTGTCAGTTTCATTCGGGGTCTCTTTGTCACTGTTAGATCCACTCTTCGCATTATGTTGATCCATATTATAACGTAGGTTTGCACTGCTTGCTAACTCATGCACGTTCATATAATAAGGTTTGGAACCGTTCTTCAAAATAAACTCATGTTGGTGCGCTTGAGGCCATCTAGCTAATCGACGGTTTGCATTACCTGATAAACCAATCTTGTCAGTTTCATTCGGGGTCTCTTTCTCACTGTTAGATCCACTCTTCGCATTATGTTGATCCATATTATAACGTAGGTTTGCACTGCTTGCTAACTCATGCACGTTCATATAATAAGGTTTGGAACCGTTCTTCAAAATAAACTCATGTCGGTGCGCTTGAGGCCACCTAGCTAATCGACGGTTTGCATCACCTGATAAACCACTCTTGTCAGTTTCATTCGGGGTCTCTTTGTCGTTGTTAGATCCACTCTTCGCATTATGTTGGTCCATATTGTGATGGTTTGTGCTGGTTGAATACCGAGACCATTCGGCTAAGCGATGGAATGCATTTACCGCTGAACCGCTTTTGGCACTTTCGTTCTGATGGACGTTGCTGCTGTTGGGACTATTCTTCGTGTTACGTTGATCCCTATTATGATGCAGGTTTGCGCTGCTTAAACCACTCTTCTCATTCAAATTCAGATACACGCGGTCGCTGGTAGAACCATTCTTTATAACAGGGCGATGTTTGTCTGCTGTGTCCACATTATGTTTGATACCATTCTTCAAAGCAAACTCATGTAGGTCCATATAATAAGGTTTAGAACCGTTCTTCAAAATAAACTCATGTTGGTGCGCTTGAGGTCGTCTAGCTAAACGACGATTTGCATTACCTGCTAAACCACTCTTCGCATTATATTGCTCTATATTATGATTGTTTGCGCTGCTTGAACCACTCTTCCCATTCAGATACAAGCGGCCTCTGGCATTCTTTATTACAAGATGATGTTTGTCTACTGTGTCCACATCATAATGTTTGGCATCGTTCTTCAAAGCAAGCTCATGTAGGTCCATATAATAAGGTTTGGAACCGTTCTTCAAAGTAAGCTCATACGCTTGAGGCCATCCAGCTAAACGACGGTTTGCATTACCTGTTAAAACACTCTTGTCATTTTCGTTCTGGGGTTTTTTGTCGCTGTTAGATCCACTCTTCGTATTATGTTGGTCTTTATGATGCAGGTTTGCGCTGCTTGCAAACTCATGTAGGTCCATATAATAAGGTTTGGAGCCGTTCTTCAAAATACGGTCATGCTGGTTAACATTATGACGCACTTTAGCAAAGTTTGTGTTAGCAAAAATTGGAGGAAAAGTTGAGAAGCGTAAAGCTTCTGGCCTGGTCACTGTCGATACTGAAGAGTTTCCAGTTCTCTTCACTGTCAACTTCGTTATGTTCTTCACGACATGTTGGTCGTTTTGTTGTATGGTCGGCGTGTCATCCCAAATAAAACTCGACATCAGGTTGCAGTCGATGAGCGCCTCCTTGTACTCACCATTTGGCTTACTTACGGCCAGCTTGCACATCTCTCCTGGAGAGCTACTGTACTGTCTGTCGGAGGTGTAATGATGGTTGTAGACAGATCCGGAGATAATACGCTGCGGCGAATTGACGCGTGATGCGACGGTAACGATCAGCGGCAAAAGGTAAAGTGCTATATGACTAAACCTCATTTTGCCAGTGCAAGAGTTCTGGATTAATTCCAACAGAAATTCCACACGAACAATATCCGTCACTAAATAAACTCAACTAACAATAAGAGTCACTGGTACGAAAAATAAGGTTTTCCAGACTATTTTAGGATATCTATTTACCTACAATTGCATCCTGTTTTTTTCCTGCTGCACACATTATTGATTTAAATTTACCTGCAACCCAATGCACAAATAAACTTGAATTGGGAATTCCTAAATAATATGAAAATGGCAAATAGGTCTCTGTGATATTTTTTTAAGCGTGGTAAAATCATCAAATGAGTCCTCCCACCCAGGGCAGGGCGGGAGGGACTGTCAGACTTGTACTGACGGTGTCCTTCATTAGCTCTTTACGTTCCAAAGTCACGGTAATGGTATAAGTCCCGCGACCAGGTCTCTGTGATATTAAAGAATCTCTGACAAAGGAACACGTTGGGCATTCTTGCCAGCCCGGTAAACGATTTTTCGCCAAACTGAACCTTTAGACCATTGCAGAAGACGCTTGCTTGCGTACAGGGGCGGAGTTGCAGTCCTAGCCGCTCTAGGCCCCACACCATGTGCCGCCCCTTTCTCAGCAACCATCATATAGACTTAATTATTACTGAATTTACTTTATTGCCCGATTTACAACGATTCAGAAAATTAGTTAATGTTAACTGAAAGTTGCTTTTTTTTTTAACCTGGTAAAATTATCGAATGAGTCCTCCAGCCTAGGTCAGGGCAGGACGTACTGTCAGACTTGTACTGACTAAAATCCACGGTGTCTTCAATGGTCGATCGTTAGTCCCGCGACCCCAGCAGCCTTTGGCCCTCTCAAGGCCTGTCATTTTGCTGACAGTTTTTTGAGGCGCGCGTGGAATATTACGCGCCGTCGACCCGGGCATGGTCCATGATCGGGCCCGCGCGTACGGTGGCCGGAAACCGTCCCGCGACGTCCGTTGCCGTGGGCGTCTCCCACTGTGACTGGGTCGTGAGGTGGACGCTGTCCTCTCACTCACGCGTCCCGCCTCCTCCTTCGTTAGCAAGACTGCTTCTCAGAAGGAGGCGACTGCATCATGCCCCGCAGCATGGCCTCGACCAATGCCGCGCGCGAGGTCTCCGCCTATCGCCGTCGTGAGGACACGGCGGGGTGCTCTGCTCAAGCGGAGCAGTCCTGCACCGTATGCTCCACCGTAACCTCCGGGCGATCCTCGCAGGGGTGACACCCAGGCGTTTCTTCCTTCCCTATCTTACACAGGAACCTCCCGAAACTTCCGTGTCCGGTGAGGACCTACGTCAAGCGGAAGATGCGGACGCCGTGGCGCATAATTATCCAGCCTCAAAGAGGGGTCTTACCGCCGCAATTACGGCGTGCCCGAACCTCGCTTGCGACAGTCGCTCCCTTCATACCATCCTGAAATCGCGCCGGAGCTCTTCCTGCAGCTCCTCCACTTGTCGAGGCAGCGGGGGTTCGCCCCGGGCAGCGTTGCGGTTCCACGCGCCACTCATTGACGCGCTGGAGGGCTTTCGCCCTCCAAACTGAAAGCTACTACTTTATAATATTTTATGAGGTTTCAGGGATTATTGGACATTTAAACGCTTTATTTAACTTAAGTTAAACTAAACGTAGGTACGAACTTTTTTGTATGTACGAAATTATTTATACGCAATAGTTATTCAGAAAAAAATAAGGAAACGACCGCGACCGCGCCTTTAATATATTTAAATACTTTGAATTTGAGTTATTTCTTTTTATATTATTAAAGTCAGTGATTTTTTTTGACACGATTGGCCGCCCCTAATATCTGGCCGCCTTAGGCCCGGGCCTACTGGGCCTTAGGAGAAATCCGCCCCTGCTTGCGTATAAAGCATTAGCCTAGCCTGGTACTTTGCTCTAGTGCCCAGACACCAACAGCAGCCATCCTCTTTTTTTGGAGTGTAGAAAATTCATCAAATGAGTCCTCCCGCCCTGTCTGGAGCGAACGGGACTGTCAGGATTTGACTGATTAAAAATATCCTTTGCGATCCAGTGCTGCGGTACCTTTTTTATATAAGAACTGCTTTTAACCTTAGTCTGGGTTTGCTTGTGACCTCAGAATAAGTCAGGGATGACAAAGACAAGGTCGACGATCTAGCGAGGAGCGTGCTACGAGTAGAAGAAGCCTGTTCACTCTAACTTTGAAGAGATTAGGGTTGTATACAATCCCGCGCCTCAGACCTAATCTACTACCTGACTGAACGTTGTATGGGACATGAACATTAACTGACGAAATGCTGGTACCTACTGTTAGGTGAACTGTCTCACCATTCGAGGATAACAGGCCAAACGTTATTGTCCCTAGAATTATCAGGCATAAAACATATTAATTATTATTTCTCACAGTAGGTTATAAAAAAGATAGATTCATACTTGCTTTATAAAAATTTAATGTTCACATCATCACTTCTGCCTGGGACAGCCAGTGCTGCAGACGGCCACGGTTGGCGCAGTGGCTGAGCGACCGACTGCTGCGTAGCGTGTCGCGGGTTCGATCCCCGCACGGTACAAATATTTGTATGATCATCAAGTAGTTGTTCCAGGTCTGGGCGTTTGTGGACGTGAGTTTCTATGTTTGTAAACGCACCCACGTTACAGGAGATATTGCTAGTAAAAATTGCTGCGTGCTGCTAAATAAATTACCTATACCTAATAAGAAATCATCTAGTCACAATTATTAATACAGTGAAATATTGAGTTTTGTGATAAGACTCACACTAAGAAATGAAACAAATATGCCCACAGCGTAGTACACAATACACGCTTCGATCATGCAGATCAGTCACTTATAAATTTCATCTTCGAAATGTACCTAATAAGTATCGCCGAATGTTTTGCTAGGCTCTCGGCCTAGCCCTTTACGTTCCAGGGTGACGATTACCTGATGAGACAGGCCCACGACCCCGGCAGGCTTTGGCCCTCTAAGGGGGGGCCCGTCAGATTGCTGACAGCTCTTTGAGGCGCGCGTGGAACACCGAATCAGGCATAGTCTATTATCGGATGACCCAGTTACCCATGACTCACCAGCAAATAATACCTAATATTCGGTGGCGCTAGGCATGTGGACGCCTAGCGCCACCGAATATTAGGTATTATTTGGCAAAAAAAAAACATCATCTCAGCCATAAGACGTCCACTGCTGAACATAGGCCTCCCCTTTAGATCTCACAAATACCGGTTGGAAGCGACAAAATACATATTAGTGACATATTTATATATCTAGTCTTCATCGCTCACACACACATGCAATGTGCTTTGAGAACTTTTATCAAATAGTTTGGCTGCCACATGTTTCCAATTCGGTGACCTTTAACTCGAACTGTTTCGGTTTTTACACTGACGTCAGAACGAGGAAAAAAAAATCTTTTAGTCAAACATTCCAGCAACGTTCAAACGCACGGAGTTTTAGTGTTCGTGGTGTTCACAGTCTTGACATCTTTGCGTAATATAAACGGGTTTGTAGGTACCTATATAAGAAAGTTTTACGAATATCCACCGGGTAGGTTGAAAGTTTGAACATGTGCGAAGCCGGCGGGGCACCCGCCCCGGCTTTGCACACGCTACTTAGAAATAAAACTAAACATTTGTAAGTTGAAAATGTCAACTATCTTGGACTTTTTAGAAACCCGTTTTCTAAAAAGTCCAAGATAGTTGACATTTTGGTACAATATATTATGAAAGCAATCAAAAAATTTACTTCACCAGTAGGAGGACACGGAAACTATGTTAGACTATTATTAATTTACCTTAAATATCCCACTAAATATATTATAAGGAAATTAAATAATATTGACTTTACGGGCCCTAAACATTGTGCACCACTTCGCTGTAGTGAGCTTCGCGAGTACTCTTGCAGAAGTCCACAATCCACAGGTTTCCGTAAAGTAGTAGTATCTCTAAAAGTTCTGATGAGGTAACAAGTCATGCCCGGCGTCACCGCTATAGAGGGGCCCTTCACTTTCAGAGCGTCCTGCACAGTGCTGCTCGTCACCGTCACTGTCGACACTGAAGAGTTGCCAGTTCCGTTCACTGTCTGCGTCACTGTCACCTGCGTTGTGTTCTTTACGACATGTTGGTCGTTCTGTGTTGTGCTCGACGTGCCATCCAAAATAAAACTCGACATCAGGTTGCAGTCGATGCGCGCCTCCTCGTACTCGCCGTTTGACTTACTTACGGCCAGCTTGCACATCTCTCCCGGGGAGCTACTGTACTGTCTGTCGGAGCTGTAATGATGATAGTGACTGTTGCGGCCCAAGTTGTACAGCGCTAGTCCAGTCAGCAAGCTATCGAATCTGCTGCCAGAGTCTCGATACTCGTAGACGTAGACGGGCGGATGTCCTACATACACGGGGTGGTAGGTAGACCCGTACACTATCTGCTGCGGCGGGTTGTAGTGGTAGTGGTGATGGACTTCAGATCTCGTGCTGTAACTATTGTGTACGTTGTGTTGTTGAGTGTGGCCGCTGTTTTTGTTACCAGACAACCCATTCGAGCTAGGGTATGAATGTGTACCACCAGAACCATATCCCGTATGACCACCTGAGCCATATCCCGTATGACCGCCTGAACCATATCCGGAATGACCGCCTGAACCATATCCCGAATGACCTCCGCCGTGAGAGTGGTGCGAGGAGCCACCACCATGGCTGCGCCCCGAGACTGTAGACGTTGCAAGAAATAACACTACAAAAATAAGTCTCATGTTTACGACGCGAGAGACAGAATCGGACTAAATTAGTGTAGACCTGTTTAGTCAGTCCCCAGGCGCCGTCACTATACAATCACATTAAACGTGACGCAGTGGGCGCGGCGAGATCTTCGCACGCAGGGGGTCGCGACCTACCCAGATATACAAACAACGTCGCGTTTCGCGGAATGCTATTGGGACAAACACTACCCGACGCAGTAATCCCGTTAATTAGAACTTTTATAGATATATAAAAACCAGGAAGATTATAATGATACTTTTAACCATAATAGGTTTTTAGCGAAGCTTAAAATTACTTCATTACTGCATTAATTTTTGTTTAAAAATAGCGTCGGTAATGGGCGCAGGAAGATAGGGCTATAGCGTAGGAAGGTAGGGTGGGGCGTGCCCACCTCAGTACAATCTGGTGCCAAACCTAGAACTTTTCTAACAAAAAAAAAGGTTGAAAAATTAAAATCCTTTACAAAAAGAAAAGATTTGCATTCGAGATGTTTGTCATTTTGTCAAACCTTCAGAAAAAGGTGTGCTGGTACATTCGCACATACCCAACTAGGTTTGTATGTATTTGTTTTATATGTATACATATCTGTTTTATACCTCAATTCTATCTTTTTAATTTTTACCTTTATAAAATGTTTTTGTTTGTTTTGGTTAATTTGCTTGGCATTTTTTTTTTTTTTTTTTTTCGTGGTAAAATCATCAAATGAGTCCTCCCACCCCGGGCAGGGCGGGAGGGACTGTCAGACTTGTACTGACTAAAATCCACGGTGTTCTTCAATAGCCCTTTGTGTTCCGGGGTCACGGTAATGAGATAAGTCCCGCGACCCCGGCAGGCTTTGGCCCTCTTGGGCGGGGCCCCGTCATCGTGCTGACGCTCTTTGAGGCGCGCGTGGAACACAACGCGCCGTCGACCCGGGCATGGTCCATGGTCGGGCGGCGAGTTGCCCTTTACTCGCCGCCCGCATGCCCGCGCCTACGGTGGCCGGAGATCGTCTTGCGACGTCCGTCGCCGTGGGCGCCAACCACCACGGGTGGGGCGGAGGGAGGACTCTGTCCTCTCTCTCTCGCGGCGCGCCTCCTCCTTCGCGAGCATTACTGCTTCGCAGAAGGAGGCGACCGCTTCCCACTCCGTCTCGCCCCGCAGCATGGCCGCAACCAATGCTGGGCGCGAGAGGTCTCCGCCTATCGCCGCCGTGAGGACACGTCGGTGCTCTGCCCTAATTTGCTTGGCATGCTAGTAATTTATAAAATGTGCTTGTATTACCATACTGTGACACTAAAAAGTTTGCTGGTACTTATAGCACAGGATTTCCTTTTTTAAGTACCAGCAGTGCATTATCTGTTCTCCTTCTGTATTCTGTTCTGTCATCTATGTCAATTTTGCAACTGTGTGTAACCTTTGTAATATTTAAGTAATTTGTAATATCCACCTGGTAGGTCGAAAATTTGAACAAAAAGATACTTCGGACACACTATGGTAGACTAAAATTAATTAACCTTTAATATAGATATTACTTATTATAACAGGAAATTAAGTACTGTATTATCGTCTTAACGGGCCCTAAACATTGTGCACCACTTCACTAATTATGAGCTTCGCGAGTAGTCTTGCAAAAGTTGACAATCCACAGGAATTCAAAAACACGTGATACCTTTTAAAGATCTGCTGAAGTAACAAGTCTTGTCTGACGTCACTGTAGAGGAGCTTCTCCCGTTCAGAGTGTATTCCTGTTTTGTACACGGCAGGTCATCCCAAATAAAGCTCGACATCAGCTTGCAGTCGACCAGTACCTCCTTGTTCTCTACCTTAGACTTTATTATGCCCAGCTTGCACATCTCACCCGGGGTGCTACTGTACTGTCTATCGATTCTGGATTGTCTGTTGCGGAACTTGTTGTACAGCTCTAGTACAATCATCAAGGCATCCAAATCATACTCTGCATCTTTTCCGTACTTGTTCCCGATGCGTGGTTGATACTGTATTTGTTGGCGTCGGCTGTTTTCGTTACCAGACATTGTAGTCGGGCGAAGATGTGACTGTGCCCCACCCGAAAGTCCGTGAGACTCGGGAAAGAGGCCCGTGGTGCTAATGGGCCTGGGAAGTACATGGCTGCGTCCCAAGACAACAACCATTGCGAAAAAGAAAAATACGAAAATAAGTCTCATGTTGTCGATGGCGAGAGACTGAATGAGACTAAATTATTGTAGACATGTTTGGTGATTCTCCGTCTTTATACAATCACACCACTCCAGTGTCCCGCGAAATTTCCCTATTACGTCATACGTCCATGAGAGAAGATAGGTGCAAATTTCCCGGAGTTACTCGATTTCCTCCCCTAATAAAAGGTGGCGCGAAAAGATCGTCACACGCAGGCGTCCGCAGGATTGTCTTAACAGGTACCTGTGACCCTGGAAGGTAAAGGGCAATGGGGTTGGCAACTGGGGAACTAATGGCGCTAGTATAGCTTGTTCCAAGCATCGTCATTGGTTCAAATCAGTTCAAAATCTTAAAGGTACTTCAAAATAGTACTACGTCATTGGTCGGATTAGGACTAAGCTATGGTGGCGCCATCTACAATTAGCTTTGACTTGCCTTCCCCATTGAAGGAACACAGTGGATTTTTTTTAGTACCAAGTCTGTAAATTTCATTTGACGATTTTACCACTCTAAAAAGTAACATTTATTGGTACAGAGATAAAAAAAATAACATTTATTGGTACAGACACAGGCATAGGTACAAAATAATATGCAAATGAAACCATCATATTACCAGCGGACGATCAAACGCTTCCAACGATTCTTACCACATTATTATTGGGTTTATAAGTAGGGCAAAAAAGGAGGGTCGCGACCTACCCATATTTACAGACAACATTGCGTTTAGGAATGCTGTCGGAACAAACGCAACCCGACGCAGTAATCCCATTGACTAGGACTTTTATAGGTATAAAAAAAAAAAACGAGAAAGATTATTACGATACTTTTAATCATAATAAGTAATTACAGTAACCGGCACGGTTCTTGAACGCTCGGCGTAAGAGTGGGGATGGCTTTGCGCATCGTACACTTATCGACAAATGAAACGCACAATAAAACAAATAAAACGCACAAAACAACGAATCCCGAGTGGCGGCTATGACGCGATGCGCTACGGCACGCTACGCGGGCCAATCACTACACTTTCCCCGCCCCCGTTCCTCTTTCATCTACCAAAGGGACCTAATAACTCACTTCTGCGCAGGTGAAGGTCAGCGTTCAAGATCCATGCCGGTATTTGTAGCAGAGCTTAAATTATTCCATTACTGCATTAAAAATATAAAATAACGTCGGTCAGTCGCGTCACCAGTGTTAGAGCGTCTTTCACTTTGTGCTATTAAAGATATGATATACTAAACATAGAACATGCATAATTACATCGAGATACTACAATTCGATAGCTCAGCATATCATTACTATGAAATTGTTTACGTATTGCGTATAAACTATGACAGCTAAGCTATCAAATGCTACATACTATGCTTTTTTTTAACTGGAAGTTGTATCAATTATATATATCAATTAATTATACATTACATGCAATAAGGCTGGCTTATTTGGCTGTGAAAGAGGCCCTTATTAACATTATAATGACAGTTACAACAGAAACACATCCTTGTGACTTAGTGGATAAGAAATAATAAATTAAAAATGGAATTAACTTGTCACGGCTAGCGAGGTGTCTCTACAGAGTGAATTCTTTGTATCTCTTCATATTTAGGCGACAGCGTCATTTAGTCGCACCCAAAACACTTGAATGGTCTGTACGCACATTTGTTATAGAAGAAAATAATATAGAATATTTCACATTTCAATATATTAAAAATATTATCCAAAATTCATTTAAGGTGAAAGTGTTTGCGAGATTCCTGTGCATACAAACCACATTTAATTGGACCCTTTCCATTAGGACTAGTCCAAAGGCAGAAACCTTTCATTAAAATTAATTTTACAGCTTATTTAAATAAAGTAGTTTTTTTTAATTAAGTTGTTGTTGCTGCTGTTGTAGTTTATGTTGTCTGTTGGCGACGAGGGTCAGTTAAAAAGAGGTCTGATTTCATTGTTTAATTTTTGTTTTAAAATATAATCAAAATAACATTCTTTTTTGGTAAGTACTGTAAAAACCACTTTAGAAACTCAACATACTAGCCGATAGAATCTTGAGCTTATTTTTTAAAAGGTTGCATGAAATCTTTTAAATGTTTCCGTTCATACGAAATCAATTTTACAAAAAAAAAAAAAGAATTTCAAATAAACACGGTAGTGGAGTGCCGTAAGATTTATACCTCGGAATCCAGGGCCAGTCAATGAAGCTTCATATAAATTTTTGAAATATGATTTTAACAACATTATAGAAAAATGTTTAAAAAAAAACATTGCTCGATCTCAATTTATTAATTATTAAAATAAATAATTATTATACAGGGTTTTTCTTTTAAATTTGGCCAAAAAGGCGAAATCCGCATCCTTAAGGAGCGCCACAAGAGCATAAAATGTGCGCATGCCGCTCGCAAACGGCGCGCGAGCTGCGCATTTGCGGCGCATTCGTCAGATGTGGACGCACCCTAACAAATCGTATAAACGAAAATTTAAATCGAAGATTTGATCCACTTCTGTTGCACGGACATTTTCCTTCCCATACAATGAAATGATCCCTATATGAAACAGACGCATGGCTTTAAAAAAAAATGGCCAGTTTCACTCATTTTTGTGGACAACTCTCACTTGACTAAAAAAATATAAACGCCAAAATTGTTTACATCAAATAATTGTTAAAGGTTCCCAAGAAAATTTTCCCGTATCTCTTTATGGATCCTGATTTCTCCCTTTTGGCCAATTTAAAAGGGAGACTCTGTTTAGTAAATTATTCATTTTAATATGTACTTATTTAAAAAATTGAAATCGGGCAAAATTGTTTTTTTAACATTTTTCTATATGCTTTTAAAAACACATTTCAAAAATGTATATGAAGATTCATTGACTCGCTTGGATTCCGAGATTTTACTATTTTTACGCCTTACGGCATTCCACTAACCAGTTAAATAGTTCCTGCCGATGGACTGAGTCAAAACACATGAGCATCTGAACTGTATAATTTAAATAACAAAACAGTTATGTAAGTGTTCAAAAATAATTTTCAGATTATGCAAAAATATTCAATTTCTTACTTAATCAACAACAAAGTAACCGCAAACAATCGATTGCAGTACATTTATTTACTTCTAATTCCTAATATAGTACAGTTTATGTACTTGTTGATCATACCTATAATTTTTACATCTATTTTTTAACGACATAAGATCCAAATTACATTGTATTTAGAGCTCTTCCATTCTGGTGTAATAATACAAATAAAGCAAAAGATTTCCAAATATCAACTTATGTTCATAAATATTACTTTTTCGTGAAGATAACACTCGATAACTTTGTTTCTTTCTTAATTCCAATTAACGACTTTCTATTTTAGAGTTTTGCTTAGTTTAATTCTCGGACCCAGTATGGAGAATGAAATAAGATGTCGTATCTCCATTTAGCACTTCACGTGACCAGAACAAATGGACCACTTAATAAAACATGTCTGCTAATCAATAAGTGTGTCTGCATCCTTGAAAACCATTTTATTACTTCGGCGACAAAACAATTGAGCCACCCATTACATTACGTTGATTAAATTAATATCGCGAATAAAAACCGTTGGATAAACGGTACGGTCAGCCGCGCAATAAAACGTCGGTTGTACAGTCACAAAATAAAGGCGCTGCTGTCCAATGACCGCGCGGTTGACTGTACAATCACTGACACAAGAACGCACTTGAAAGAGCTCATTAACCAAAAACGTCCATAATTGAAATTTGAAACTTTGTAATGGAGCCCAGTTACTAGTGACGTAATAAGTGTATAGTCTGTGGCACAGTACGTACACTGGGCGGGGCTTGGGCAGGGTGGGCGGGGTGACGTCACTAGCCGTGGTTCACGTTGACGCCCGACTCTAGCTCTGACGCCGGCGTCTCTGGCTCCTCGTCATTGTAGATGTTTTCAGCCATCTGCCATACCTGCGAACAAATCACCACCGTAAAGCTAACAACAGGGCCCATGTCAAATAAAATATTTTGAATCGTCCGTCGCACGCCGTTTTCCTTCATCGTTTCGAGAGCAGTAGAACAACTGCCATGAGTCAAAAAGTTTTTCCTAATGCCACTTTTTAGGGTTCCGTAGCCAAATGGCAAAAACGGAACCCTTATAGATTCGTCATGTCTGTCTGTCTGTCCGTCCGTATGTCACAGCCACTTTTTGTCGAAAGTATAAGAGCTATCCTGTTGAAACTTGGTAGGTAGATGTATTATGTGAACCGAATTAGGATTTTTACACAAAAATAAAAACAAAACAAATTTTGGGGGTGCCCCCCATACTTAATTTTTTTTTTCACCAAACCCAATACTTGTGCGGTATATATTGATAGGTCTTTAAAAATTATATGGAGATTACTAATATCATTTTTTTCTAAACTGAACATTTTGCACGAGAGACACTTCCAAAGTGGTAAAATGTGTGTCCGCCCCCCTGTAACTTCTAAAATAAGAAATGATAAAACTAAAAAAAAAATATATAATGTAGACCTCAACAAAAACTTCCAACGAAATTGGTTTAGATGAGATACAGTTAACAGTTTTTGAGATATAGTACATTTTCAAAAACCGCAAATATAACTTTGCCATTCATACAAAAACTATGAAAAACAAAGTTATTTTTATTGTTTGTGTATATTACTTACTAATCTCAATATAATTATATCCCTAATCTATGCTTGCTATTACGGAACCCTTCATGGGCGAGTCCAACTCGCACTTGGCCGGTTTTTTATATATGTTTTCTAAATCGAATGAAGTGGATAATTTTACTTCCTCTTTTTTGGCTACAATTCTCAGTGGCCTACTAGAAATCTAGCCTTTCTATAGTCTAAGCAATAACTGTTTTCCTGTTTTTGGCCCCAAACCTGAACCAGGCAGCAGCCGCCCTCAGGCGACTCCTGCCTAATCTCGGCGGCGGCGGGCCAAACGCCTCCTGCCGTAGGCTGTACGCCGGTGTCGTGCGGTCCATGGCCCTCTACGGGGCCCCCGTGTGGGCCCTGAGCATCCGGACGCGACCACTAAAGTTGGTCGCATGCCAGAGGGTCATGGCTATCCGGATGATCCGGGGATACCGCACGATCGCCGGCGAATCGGCCAACCTGCTTGCCGGATTACTGCCCTGGGATCTGGAGGCGACTGCCCTCCAGCGCGTCTATGAGTAGCGCGTGGAGGCGCAGCGCCGCCGCCGGGGCGAAACCCCGCTGCCTCGATAAGTCGACAATCGCGGCGGTAAGACCCCTCTTTGAGGAGCGGCTGGATAGGCGTCACGGCGTCCTGACTTACCGCATGACGCAGGTCCTCACCCCGGACAAAGAAGTTTCGGGAGGTACCTGTGTCGGATAAGGAGGGAAGAAACGCCTGGGTGTCACCACTGCGAGGATCGCCCGGAGGACACGGTGGTGGATACGGTTGTGGAGTGCCCCGCGCGCGGCAGAGCACCGCCGTGTACGAGCGGAGGAGATAGGTGGAGACCTGAGCGACCGGGATTGGTCGAGGACATCGCAAGGGGTGAGACGGAGTGGGAAGCGGTCGCCTCCTTCTGCGAAGCAGTCATGCTAGCGAAGGAAGAGGCGTGCCGCGTGAGGGAGAGGACAGCGTCCTCCCTCCACCCCAGCCGCAGTGGTAAACGCCCACGGCGACGGACGTCGGCAGACGATCTCCGGCCACCGTAGGCGCGGGCATGCGGGAGGCGAGTAATGGGCGACTCGCTGTCCGACCATGGACCATGCCCCTGTCAACGGCGCGTTGTGTTCCACGCGCGCCTCAGTGTAGGCATAATGACGGGGCCCCCTTTAGAGGGCCAAAGCCTGCCGGGGTCGCGAGACTTACCGATTCACCGTGACCCTGGAACGTAAAGGGCTATTGAAGGACACCGTGGATTTTAGTCAGTACGAGTCTGACAGTCCCTCCCGCTCTGCCCTGGGTGGGAGGACTCATTTGATGGTTTTACCACGATAAAAAAAAAACAATAACTGTTTTGGAATCCTTAGGGTGCTCCCACATTTGTCGACGCAGAATCGTCCGAGCCGACACGAGCCGATGCGAATGGTATTAGTAACACTCTTATTACGTTGACATAAAGGTTTTTTCGACCGGCTTAAGCCGATTCTGCGTCGACAAATGTGGGAGCACCCTTACGGAATCAGGTGTCATTTAGATGTCAATTTATCACCCAATTACAACAAGTGAAACTTAGCTCTCGCTGTTGATTACCGACTGATTTTTAACAAAAACATATTGATTCTTCGTCCAATGTTTGTTGTGTTCCGTGAGCTAGGTACGTACCACACACAAACTTCCATTAGTATAATTAGTTCTAGTCTAGACAGAGGCCATCTGTTTTTTAACATGACGTCAATACACTTGTATTCCATGCACACATACATAGCTGATAGTAACTCGAACGTAATTTAAATATTTCACTATCCATTGTTAATACGCACTTAAATATTTAGTTAGAACTGTCTGATTATCCCGCTGCTCGCTGTGACATTGTGTGCATACATACAGCTTGGCCAGAACGTCTTGAAACGGAACTAATATTTTTATTTGCTGACGACGTTTTAAAATATTTGATATTTGATGTAAACAAAGACGCAGGTTTGTAAGATTTATTATTGTGCCATAAAACTAACGTAATAAGTAAAAATAAATAAAATAAAATCATTCAAAGTGCTGGTAGCGAGAAGACAGTGGCGACTTCCGGTTTTCTACTGTTTTTTGCTAAGCTGTACATGGCTCAAACTACGACCATTCAAATCTTCAGACTGGAAAATGGTGGCCTACCATGACGAGAGTAATTCATGCGTGGGAAAGAGAAAGTAAGAAAGAAAGTCGTAAAATACAGTTACGGCGTGCTTTCGGGCACGCCGTAACGGACACGGATGTTTCGCGATGTACCTGTGTCGGATAAGGAGGGAAGAAACACCTGGGTGTTATAACTGCTCAGATCGTCCGGAACACACGGTGGAATATACGGTTGTGGAGTGCCCAGAGCACCGCCGTGTACGAGCGGAGGAGATAGGAGGAGACCTGAGCGACCGGGATTGGTCGAGGACATCGCAAGGGGCGAGACGGAGTGGGAAGTGGTCGCCTCCTTCTGCGAAGCAGTCATGCTAGCGAAGGAGGAGGCGCGCCACGTGAGGGAAGACAGCGTCCTCTCTCCGCCCCAGCCGCAGTGGTAGACGCCCACGGCGACGGATGTCGGCAGACGATCTCCAGTCACCGTAGGCGCGGGCATGCGGGCGGCGAGTAATGGGCGACTCGCTGCCCGACCATGGACCATGCCCGGGTTGACGGCGCGTTGTGTTCCACGCGCGCTTCAATGAGTGTCAGCATAATGACGGGGCCTCTCTTTAGAGCGGGAATCACGAATTTCCGTGACCCCGGAACGTTAAGGGCTACTGAAGGACACCGTGGAATTTAGTCAGTACGAGTCTGACAGTCCCTCCCGCTCTGTCCTGGGTGGGAAGACTCATTTGATGATTTTACCACACTAAAAAAAAATACTACTGCTCTGGGATGGATTCGCCAAATACCAACTAGATGCACTTGAGTCAATTGATAAACGGGCAAAGAGGCTTATCGGTAACGATACTCTGGTTGATTCTAAACTCCAGAGCCTTGAACATCGACTCCGAGTTACCAGCCTGTCGGTTTTTTATCGGTTAAATTTCGGGATCGGGAAGAATGCGATGGAACTGCACAACTTAATTCCGCCTGGCCCTTTCCATCATCGGAATTCAAGACGTACGGCGACGAACGAGATAGCTCTGTCACTTTCACTCGCCGGAACAAGCCTGGTTTTAAGACATTGTAATACACCCCCCCCCCCCCCCCCCCAGTACGTACAAAGCGTTGCCAATACTTTTATTGTGCACACAGCTAAGGAGTGGAATTCCCTGCCAGCATCTGTATTTCCCGACAGCTATAACCTTGGGGTCTTCAAGTCAAGAGTGAACAGGTTACTTCTAGACAAGCGTGCTTCACCGTCGACCACATCATCGCTTACCATCAGGCGAGATAGAGGTCAGACGCGAACCTATCATTAAAAAAGAAACTACTATTATGAAGTTGGAAAATTCACCTTGTAGACGATCATTACCGAGCGACGCCGAGGAGTGTTAATTTGGCTCGGCTCAAATCGACTAGTCATTGACATGACTAGTCGATTTGAGAGCACTTGAGGTGACGGCTATGTCGTTCGCTCCAATCGCACCTAAGTAATTTATTCCATGTATTTTATTAGAAAGGCTATCTATAGTGTTCCAAGAACTTCTTTAAACTAGTTCTACTGTATGTCTTATTATAATTATCAAACACTGTGATCTTTGAACCTACGAACTTTGGTACCGATGCATGGCCTGCTTACTCTTACATTTCCGTCTGGACGTCCAGGATTTTAGTCTGTTCTTGAACCTTTCACCACGGCGCGTGGTTCTAGCATTGGAGAAAAACGTCTGGAGGGAATCCTCTGCTGCAGAGTGGCCCACATCTCTAGAGTCATTGGTTGCGGGCAGAGTCGAAGACGGACCATCATCGCCTTGGGACGGTTCAGGGCAGAGTTCCCTTACCTCTACTACCTCTACAATCCTGCGAGATGGCCGCAGGATTTAGGCATTAAATAATAGGTTACAAATCATCGAGGCTTATTATTTAAAAGAACCTTATCTACCTACCTGTGCTGAAAACCCCCTCAAGGGGTAGATGTCACAAAAGAACATTATTTTGCTGTATGGGAATGGTGTCATATGTCAACTGTCGTAGTTAGACTTACGATCAGTTCACACCGAGACGCGACGCAACGATTCTGCAAATGTGTTTCTTTTTGTGTTAGATTCTGAATACCTCTATTCAAATGTGCGCGCAGCGTCGCGTCCTGGTGTGAATTGATCCTTAAGGACGAATATGTAGCGAACATATAAACAATCGTGAAGAAAAAGTACAACTGGCGACATCTATGCAGTGCTGAAGAACCAATTTCTCTACACATCGCGATCGCAATCAAAGTTATCCCCGAGTTTAAAACACAGAAAATTCCGAAAATGATTGACGAGCAGAAAGCCCACCATATATTTTATGACACCCCTCTGGTCCAAGGTACCTTTTCAGTGACGTATCGAGGAACTTTCCAACCTGTTCCTCATACCCCAAAGTTATTAACTCTATCGAGGTGCCAGGACACGCCTAGCGTGTCCATGTTTAACAAGATGCAGTGCCGCTGACACGCCTGGCGTGTCCGCGTGGCTTTATAGGGCGGCATCGCTATGAACTTCAAAAAAATTGTGGTGGCAGTGAACATGTTAAAAAAAACGTCATAACTGTTGTGTGTCATTATTACCAACCTTCACGCGAGCAGCAAAGACAGAGATAACAAACTAATTTCACAAAAATGTAGATCCATCAACAAACCTGCATAATATTGTCTTCTGAGACAGAGCAGATGACCCAGGGCTCGTTGGGGTTCCATGAGAAGTCTGATATCTTGGCGGTGTGACCTCCGTGGATGAACAGCAGTTCTGGAGGACCATCCTCGGCGTCTTCCGCCGTCTGCTCCTCGCCTATCTTCGACAGATCCCACACGTGAAGCCTGCAACAATATTCGTTACTTATCAAATTTCAGTTTGGTAGGTTCTTGTGAAAACTTTGACGTGGCTCTAAAGGCTGCACAACTTAAATGGGACTGGGCAGGACATGTCTGCCGCATAACAAACGAGCTGTTGGTCCGCAGACGTATCAAACGTGATATTTTTGCTAATAGTAAAGTATGGGAGACCCCTTTGAATATTTATTTTATTATGCTTTTTAGTATTTGTTTTTATAGCGACATCAGAAATAAATCCCCTAGTTAGTAGAAATTGCATATCGCGCGAAGTAAGGTCCCTTAGTAATATGGCCCCATTTTTCCTTTGTTGTCAAGTTGTTCTGTGCATTACCTCCTGTCGGTGCCGCTGCTGGCGAGGATGGTCTCATTATGCGGCGACCACTGCACCTGGAAGATCTCGTCCTTGTGCGACTCGAACGAGTGCAGCTTTAGCTTCAAGTTGCGGAGGTCCCATAACGCCACCTACAGTACATATAATATAGAACGTTAATTCGGAACGCGTCACGATTTTAAGAAAGTAATTGACGTGAACGCAGCGATGAGTGAGTGGGAGAATACATATTATTAATTATGACGAGCGAGGTATTACTACAACGCAGATAAGAAGAGAAAAGAAATTCTAGAGAAGTGAAGACTATTTATTTCGGTCATCCACACCACCGTACATCATAATGTTTACTAATATTTTCAAGTGTAACATCTTTCTCTCGCTTTCCTGCAATCTGTGCAAAAATGGGACGGAAGTGAGTAACAGGGAACCGCGGGTTACCGACGGTGTCTGTTTTTTTTTTGTCGGTGTGTTTGTGACCAAAATAAAGCAATGTTTGTGGTGTGTATTTAGATGGGTGACCAAAGTAAAGCAACTCTTACCAAAGTCAGTCTTTAGTTTACCTTACCAACAAGACCAAAACAATCTGCTTCCTAAATGAGATGTCATAAAAATGTAGTAAATAGTTAATTACCGTTTTATCAGCACTGCCCGTTGCTAATATGAACTCGGAGTAAGGGTTGAAGCTGAGACAGTTTACCTCAGCGGTGTGTGCATCCACTGTATGTGACGGCTTTGATGTGTTGTTACATCTGTAATGAAACATGATTTATATAATACCGCCATTGTAATCATAAAGTATATTCTAAGTGCTGATTATTGGTCGCGGGACTCACGAATTACCGTGACCCCGGAACGTAAAGGGCTATTGAAGGACACCGTGGATTTTAGTCAGTACGAGTCTGACAGTACCTCTGCCCTGGGTGGGAGTACTCATTTTATGATTTTATTTTGTTCCCAGGGCGGGCAAATAAATTACTGGGGTTTGTTCATCAGGAATTACCCAGTAGCCACGCAGTCTCGATTTTTGCAATCTTATTTTGTCGTTTTTCTATTGAACTACAGGTATCTCTGTCTCACGCGTCAGGGGTATTCGCTTGTATCTCATAGAAGTTTAATGAGACGGAGCAGTACCCTTCGGTCTATACTTTAGGAACGACCTTAAATTGTTATGTCATATTTCGTTAGTATTTATTAGATCGTTAATAAGATTTATTTTTCATTTTTTCTTAGGGTATTACAATCTGTCAGTTCAGCGCTCAGCTAGCTAAAGATTGAATAGAACTGAGCTATTTATATGTATAATAATAAGCGAATTAAAAGATTTCGGAACGATTGGAATCGCACATAGAACAGTACCCTTAGCACGAGTTTTCAGTATTTGAGACGTAAAGTAAACTGGAACTTTGACAATTTCAAATTGACAACTTTCAAGGAAAAATTAGATCCTTCTTCGCACACCAGAGGCGCTGTTCCATTTCTTCATACAAGAAAATACAAAAAAACAGTAAATACTGAAAAGACGCTGTAAAGTAAAAGAGTGAAAACTCGTGCTAAGGGTACAGTAGTTCGTATCCGGGCGATCTTAACAAAAAGTAAAATAAAAGTAACATTCATACCTAGTATCCCAAATCATGAGTTTCTGGTCATCAGCGACGGAGCCGAAGAGCGACTCGTGCAGCAGGTGCCAGGCCACGTCCTCCACGACGGCCGTGTGTCCCGTGAACACTGACTTGGCTTCGATGACGCGGCCCTCCTTGGGGGTCGCGTTTATGTCCCACAGGCAGATTGTGTGGTCATCGCTGAACAATTTACGGTATGGTTAATATTTATTAGCGACTTCAAAAAAAAGGAGGTTATCAATTCGACCCGTATGTATGTAATATTATCTATATATTATTTAAGTTATTCTTTTTTTGTTGTACTAGGTATTGTTCAACTTAGGGTACACTGCAAGTTTCATCAAAATCGGTTCAGTAGTTTTAGAGATATGGATTTTTTATGTTGTGACGGATTACAAGATCAGTGCATAATGTAAGAAAAATTTTGTATTTTACAAGAATTTGGGTTGACTATTTAATAAAAAACTAAAAAAAGGGTAAAATAAAAACTATTTCGAAAACTTTTTTTAAAGAAGTTATTAATTAGGTTATTTCACCCTTTTTTGTTTTGTTGTTGTTTTTGAAGTCGGTTACTTTTTTGAAAAAGTTTTTTTCTTTCAAAAGGTATTTCTTTTTATTTAGCAGCGACTATAGGAGCTCGTGACTAAATAATTACAGCCGCACAGGCCGATCTTCCGGGTTAAGCCGCGCTTGCCGAGGTGTTGGTCTGTGGATGGGTGACCGTCTGTTATAGCGAGTTTCCTCTGTGCCTCGGAAAGCACGTAAAGCCGTTGGTCCCGGCTGTTGTTACTGGGTTGTGGAGGTCCGACAGGCAGTCGCTCCATGTAAAATACTGATATTCAGCTGTATCTGGTACGACTGGAAGCCCCCAATATTATCGGGGTCAGCAGATGATGATTATGGTGATGATTAAGGGGATAGTAGTCAAACGAGAGTTTGACTACTATCTCGCCTCATAGTACAGTCGATGGTGTAGTATACTTGACTAAAAGTAATTTTTACTCTTGACTTCTTTATTTTTTCTGGGGAACTTCTGAAAAGGGCACTACGGCCCTGGTACGCAAAGATCATGTGAAAGAACATTGTGGTTTTTACCGACTTCAAAAAAAAGGAGGTTATTAGTCAGTTCGAGTCTAACAGGCCCTCTCGCTTCATCCCAGGGTGGGAAGGACTCAATTGAGGATTTATACAACCCAAAAACTGCAAAGTTACTTAATTTGAATTTGGTTCGTTAGCTAGGGCGTAGAGTTCGAAACTTGGCAAAAAAAATCATATGATAGCTTTTAGAGCGTGAGCTATATTATGGTCTCGTCTTGCTAACATTTAACGTGAAAATGTGGTTGTTCATTTACACATTGGTGACAAATCTAAACATATTTGTCCAATAATAATTCTAGAAAGTAATAGGTAGGAAAAATACAATGATAGGGTAGTAATTACAAAACAAAAAAGTCAGAAAGAACAATAGCACCAAACTTTAAAACTATCATTATGTGTGTAGCAAACTATGACGACACGGTTGGCGCAGTGGCTGAGCGATCGACTGCTTCGTAGCGTGTCTCGGGTTCGATCCCCGCACGGAACAAATATTTGTATGAGCTGCAAGTAGTTGTTCCGGGTCTGGGTGTTTGTTTATGTGAGTTTATATGTTTGTAAACGCACCCACGATACAGGAAGAAATTCCTAGTGCGGGTAACATTCTATTTAAAAAAAAAACTTATTACCACTCGAGCCTGTAAACATCGTGATTTTCAAAACTAGCCTGAATAGGCATCTCTAAATTTAATCATCACATAACACTTACCTGGCTGAGAGAAGATAACCATTGAGGTTGGGGTTCCAGGATAAACCATAGCCTTCTTTTTGGTGACCACGTAACCTGTGGATAGAGAAATACATATTCAATCATTAACCAACAAGAAAAAAGGGTGAGGTTCTCAAGTCGACAACCTATTTTTTAACAACCATATAGGTTTTCGTTTTCATGATGCTAAAATAATGGAAATTAATTGGTCCCACTTATGCTATTCATAACAATAAAAAAAAAATGAGAATGATGCGAGTTGGTTACCATGCCTAATTATATTAGGATAACTAATGCAGAAACCAAAAAAATATATTTAATATAATAAAAAGAGTCATACCTGAGGTCAGGATGGCATTCCCCAGAAGGTTCAGGTTTTGATGGATGCTTAGTGTAGTCAAAGACCAGCACATCGGAGGAAGGGGTCTTAGTGGCGATGACGCAAGGGTTCTGCGGCATGTAGCGCGCCCTGTTCACCTCACCTTCATGGTTGATCTTGATTTCAATGTCGATTTTACCTGACACTGAGCCGAAGCCACCAAATTCTGGAAAAAACAACAGTAAGTTACTTGATTCTTGTTTTTCTTTTTTTCTAATACGTTTTTATAATAAACTATATTGATACTCTTATGTGATTATTTTTTAAGATTTTATTCATTATAACTTGTAGAATTACATTTTAAAAGCTTCTGACTAGACTTGAGCATTCACTTAGAGGCTATGCGAGCACTACAAAATTTAATCGTTGCGATTTTTATATTGCGAAATGAAATCGCAAACTAGTTCTTGAAATCACAAACGATTTATTTTCGCAGTGCGCGCTTAGCCTTAGAACAGTACCCATACCATGAGTTGTCATTACGGTACTCGATCATCGATATCGACCGCGTTTGGCGCTCTCATTGGCCCGCTCCAAGGTTGTATGAACTCTCAACGGGTCTCTCTATGGGTACAATGAGCATTCGCTTGAAAATTTTAGACTTGACTTTTTCTGTAATGTAATATTCGCAAGAATGCTCATTACAAGTGAATGCTTAATTTTATCAGCATCTTAACAGTAACAACAGTCAAAGATCTACAACAGGGGACCAATAGCTTTACGTGCTTTCCGAACGAGAGGAAATTCGATAGATCACCCATCCAAGCTCAGGAAACGCAGCTTAACCTTAAAGATCGGCCTGTGCAACTGTTATTATTTAGTCACCCGCTCCTCAACTTGAGCAGACCTAGAAATACTTAGTCGGTATCCGCACCAACAAAGTAATGTAAAATCTAAATATGCATTGTAAATGACGTATTCGTCTGAGCTGCGGGGCTCCTAATTCAGTACGCAGGGTTTTAAGTACCCTAATACAAAAGAGATGGCGCGGTCTTAGTTCCTTTGAGCCTAGCCTATCAGAGTTGGGGTGCCCCTAAGTACAGAGTCCGTCTCACTCGCGACACGACAAACAGATCGTACAGTCGCCATTTTTATGATAAAGAATGCGATTAATGATTTGAGATGATAAATTACAAATATTATATTTCTGATTGAAGCTAGAACAACTTTTTGGGGAAGATGGTCCTGGGTTTAAAATCAAGGATATATATTTTAACAGGATTTCTCCATCTTAAATTCTCTGTAGTAGCATGGAGTGAGTCTGGGATAACTAGGTATATCTGCTACAACTCTTCACATTACTGATTCAACATCAAATTTCATTAGTGGTACTCATTAAAGCCAGGGCCTAATAACGACCAAGAAAAAAAACTGTAGTCTTGTATGATACAAGACCCTAGTAGAACACCTCAAAACAACATTTTGCAAAATTGTCTTTGGCCGGTTTAAGACATAGAAGAAGGTGCTCAATTTGGTCGTTTTTATTTGAATCCTATGCAAAGAACAATATGAAACATTACACAACATTACTGCATATTCTTTCTTATCCGGTGCAATGTGGAGGCGACCAATTGGTCGGCATTCAATTGTCAAAACAATTGTTAAAAAAATGGCCACAGTTCATGATGTATTGCTCTGTTGTTTGGTATAACCATATTCCACCAAGTTAAGATGAACAAAAAATCAGTATTATTTAGTCTGACCTGGGAATTAGATTCATACACACCCTCAACCTAAATAGTAGCACAGTTTAGAATCAGTAGATTAGTGATAAACTTATTACCATAAAATAATAATGAGCAAGAGAATTTACTTAATTTTTGACATAAAGACCTGTAAAAGTTTCATTGCTTATACCTTAAAATTTGAAGTACTGAAGTCACACACAAAATTACTATGATTGATCTCCAATGACATTACAATAAGGACATTGCCTTGAAAAGAGTAAAGAAGTCAATTACACATGAGTGAGACAGAATTAATATTTTCCTGACCTTATCCCATTTTACTTGGGGTCAGCTGAACACATTTTTTTTCTTCCATTCTCTCATATCAGACATCACAGTATCATTTACTCCTTTTTCTTTCATATCACTCCTTAGACGATCTATACATCTCTTCTTTGGCCTTCACCTCCATCCATCAACATTCATACTCATGACTGAGTCACACGAGTGAGAAAATAAAACATAATGCCTTTGGTACGTACCTCCTTTATCATTGTCATAATGGCTAGCATCAAACTGTGCATCTTCGTTGGGAAGCTGAACACTGGCGATCAGCAGGTGGTTCTGTTCATCCGATGTGTGTGTCCCCAAGATCAACCTATACAAACAAGTAGTTTCTATTATCACACACATGGGAATAGAAAGTAAAATTGTCATAAATAAATTGTATAGACAGCCTCTGGTGAAAGGATCATCATAGGCATTGTTGAAAATAGAAAAACAGAACCAAGAGTTACATTAATTATAAATAAGAACAAAAGAAGTTTGAAAACCTTTGTTTTAATATTTCTAAATAGTTGAGACAACCAATAGGAAACGGAAAATATAAAATGACAGAAGCAATATTGACATGACTTTCCTCAAGATGATGTGTCAAGGAATACCATCTAGAACCAAGCCAAAACTGACGATTCAAAATATAATCAAGTTACTATACCTGTGAACTGAGTAGTCTTTTCCTTCAGGCCGGGTCACGTCAGGAAGCCACTGGGCAGTCAGCGAGGGCCACTCCAGTGCGTGTGTCATCACCAGATCATACAAAAACGGAGTGTTCTTCTTCCATATTTTGTACTCCTCATTGATCACCCGCTCTTCAACCGCATCATCAAAGGTTTCTACAAACGACAGAAATTAGAAATTCTCTACGAAGTCTTTTTTGATAACCAAAAAATCACTGGCTGTCAAGCTCAAGCGTCAGCAAAGAACAGCACCACCATCGCGTGAAACATTGATTTTGTTTACAATTACCTCCGTCACCTTTGTCGGCCATTGTATTTAACAGAAACTAGTATTTGTTTGATGTAAATTGAGGAAATATTCACTAAAATCTGACCGGCCCCGTAAAGGCGCCAAACAAAAGTCCTTGGCGTTACTGGTAACAGACAACACACAAACTTCCGGTTGCCACTAATGCTGGGATTTTACCGTAATATCACAAATACATTTTACGGTTAATTTTTAATTTTGCTCAAATGATAAATCATGAATGAGTGTATTAAGTTTTTCTTTCAGGTTGCCACGATTTACCCATAGCTTATTTCAATTAACTAAGAAATTTTATTATTTCGTGGCTAATTTAAATCTTTTATGTGAAGTTTTAATTGTACCTTTTTTTTATTTATAAGTAGACTCAAAAATATTACAACTCGACTAACTTAGGGACTAGGGATTGACGATATCGGTCAGATATCAGAGTGAATTTCCCGGGGCCGAAAATTGCGTGGCATCAATGAAATCGGTACTAAAAAACATAGTTATAATGTTCTCACATTTTTTTCCGGTTAGGTGAAATAGTAATCTACGTGTAGCACTAAATATTTTATTTAATTGGATTAATGGATACTCCAAAAAAATAAATTAAACCTCGAAATCTTTCATTGCCGTGTTTGTCCACACTTCACCTTGTTGTGTATTATTCCTAATTGATAAAAATCTATTGGTTATTTATATTAAAACCTAGTTTTATTTGATACATGGATAGTTAAAGTATTGTTGCGGAATACATTTATACAAATATTTAAACAATATAACGAATGGTTAATAAAAAATCATTTGTCCCAGAACTACCGTTCATCGCCGTGTCCTAATCATGTTCAAGGATATTGTTTTACCTACGACTTGCGTCCCCCCTCCCGGTATGCTAAACGTTGCATATTAGTGCTGCCTAAGTGCTCAACGTGAAAAAACGTATACACGTGCCTGCGTTTTCGCGCCATAAATGTAAGTATTCAATTTTTATGTTACTGGACATTTTTTCCTTCATCGCCGTGGATAGGTATAACTTATATTTGAATAAGTTTGTCTTCATGAGTAAGCATTCGATAGAACACCATTTCTCATATGTTAATTTGTGAAGTGTTTATTTCTTCGAATAGTTAATAGATTTTTTGTTATTTATATTTTTTGCCTTGATTTTCATCGCTGTGCTTTCATTGCCATGGTTTCCGTGGCCGAAATTTGCTATGGCAATGAAAAAAAAAGACACGGCAATGAAAAAAATTTCATTGCCATGCCTTGTAAAACAATTTAGTTTCATTGCCGTGGCCAGGTATTTCATTTCCGTGACTTGTGTTTTCATCGCCATGGTATGATTAGGCAAAGAAAACATCTTACCTGATAGGTTTTAAGAGTATCTAGATGATTGTGTTTTTAGTACTTGTTATTTTGAAAATGCATCTTACTTGCTACAGATCACAATATACGTTTTCTGAAGAAGCTATTTTGTTTTGTCAAATGCAAAAATATATCTGATCATGTCTGTCTCCGAGAGGGAATGGCAAACCCAGACAGATTGTGAATGGGAGTAAGATTTGGATAGATATTACAAAAGGAAGAATGGGAGTATGTATAAGAAAAGAAAGACTGTACTATTAAAGTCTCTAAGTAGTGTTGCGATTGTAATTCAACAGTCTTTGTTTACTTATCGTACTCTCATTCTTTTTTTGTAATATCTCCTTACCCAAATTTTACTCCCATACAAGTGTTGGAATCAAGACATCTTATAAACAGTCATTTTTATTCTATCTATCTGTCTATCTCATTAAATAAAATATTTTTTAATTTCCGTGGATTGATTCTTTCATTGCCATGGCACAGTTCTTTCATTGCCGTGGACGCTAGTTTCATTGCCGTGCACGCATGTTTCATCGCCGTGGCACGAAATTTTTAATCCTGATTATGTCGGTAGTTTTTCAAGTTATCTGCTAGAAATTAAGCAAGCATATACACATTATCAAAAACTTTAATAAAAGCGTTTATTTTTTTAAAAAAAAACTTAAGATGAAAAAAAACACGGAAATGAAGATTTTATAGGACCTGTTGAAATTCACTCATCACACAAGCTTCCGGCCGAAGAAAATGTATGGACAATCGCTAGTGTTTGCTAACTTCGCATGGACTGACGATATCGCTCACAGATCTGCTCGATATCGAATTGCATGTACGTCCTAATGACAATGCATATGATTCTGTATTCGAAATTCTGTTGCGCAACTACTCGTCACTGGCGACATCTTTTGTCTTTTGTTTGCAGCGCCGTAGTAGTAAGGTGGATTGTCGTAGTTTACGGTCGTCGAATTGCAATAAATCGCTCCATTACCTAGTAAATTCGTGCGACTTAAATCGTCAATCGACTCGATATCGCACGAATCGCGTCGCGTCGCACCGCGCCATGAGTAAAGTCCCTTAAGGTGAACGCAGACTTAGCCGCACCGCAGTCCCCGCATTACGAATTCTTTGTACGAAGTTCTATGAAACCTCGCACACTCATCCGCATCGCAGTAGCCGCAAAAGCGGTAAGAAAACGATGACTGCGGGGACTGTGGAGACTGCGGTGTGGCTAGGTCTGCGTTCACCTTTACGATGACAGGAAAATGTAGTTCCTTGGACAAGAATTAGAGCACAAAAGCTCAGAAGCCATGCCAGAAATGCTAAAAATAAATTAATAAACAAAGACCAAAGACTATTGACCAATTTAAAAAAATCTTACTTAGTTGAAAATACATTATAAAAATAATTATAACGGTGAGAAAATCTAAATTCAAATTCCAGTAAATATTCAAATTCATGCTGGCAATAAATAATAAAATGTCATTGTACTCTGTGTCATCATTTGACAAATTGACAATTTGATTAATTTTAATGTCAACATGGCTGATGCTGCAGCAGCCCGTCGCGAAGCTCGCAGAAAGAGAATATTAGAAAATTCTCACAACAGGCTTCAACTTATATCTGGGAAATGTGTCGACGACGGTCCCAGAGGTATTACAAATAGTTACATGTCAGTGACTTAACATAATTATAACACGTAGCTTGACTTAGCTTATCACATTATTTATTTCTTTTTCAGAATCTCCAGTCAGAAACATAATTCCTGATCAAATTCCGGAGATTTCGCAGTCTTCGGAAAGTAGCGGCAGCAAGACTTCGCTTATCAATGGTGTAATCATCCCTGAACCTGATTCTTTTGAGTTGTTATCATCACTCAATCATGACATCGCGTCAGGCGATGGAGAGGTACCCAGTGATTTGGCACCTTTCGTGACACCGGCATCCGAACCAGCGCCGACACCATCCTCCTGGCAGAAACTCACTAATTCCAAATACGACGTAGTTTTGTTATCACTGCTAATTCAATTACTGCACAGTTTGTCATTTGTAACCTTTGACGATACTTACTTCTTCTTACCAGTACTTATCTATTCTATAACTAAATCGATATGGTTTCCATCACAAAACAGTAGTTCTAAAATCGCCAATGCATTGCAACTCCTGCACATTATGTCTTCTCACAGAGTGAAGAAACTTATTTACTTGACACAATGTATGGGTGTAATATCATGTGACATTTGTATATTTCTGTTTACCACTATTTGCATACAATCACTACTGAACACCTTGAGGGATGGGTTAATTACATAGTAATGACTTCATTTGCACCCGAGCTGAGGGCATTAAATTGACTGAGCAGTTTCTAACAATAGCTGGCTAGAATAAATTGGGGTAGTGTTCAAAATTCAACTAAAGTTTGGTAAAAATCTCAATGTGTTGTGTCTGTTAATCTAAATGTTGAATTTTGAAGGTGCTCCGCAATGTTCCATAATATTTTGATTGCTTGTGCCTTTATTCATAAGTGAGATGTGACATGTGTGCGTTTTAGTCACATATTGCCATTTTTAGTTTTAAATTAGAATCAATTTTGTATATAGCAACAGGAACAGAAGTTTGAGTTACATTCATGATTATATATTTTATTTTTGCTCAACACATTGTATTTGTTTAAATTATTTATGTATTTAGACTATTTTATTACTCTCTTGCATTTAAATTGTATTTATTTCAGGAAAATGTATACAACAGTAAATAATGTATCTGTATATTTATAATACTTGAGAACATCAAATTATTGTAAGAATGTTTGATAGTAGGCCAAATTAGTAAACTATTTTCATGCTTTATACTTGTAAAATATAATATTTTGATAAAGGGATCCTAGTCCTTTGCATTAAAATGGCCTATATAACCCATTTAAATGGCCTGGACTTGTATATTTTATAATCTTGAAATTTATCAATTTTATTAGTACTAACCACTTGCATGTATGGCAGTCTGTGACTTGTAGAACCTTTTGTAGATATTTTTGTTTTAATTTAACTGATTTTGTTAATACTTTTAACCTTTTCAATTCTAACACTGCCTTAATCTTTTTAGACTTATTAGTCGAGTTACATCAATTTACAAAAAAAAATAATGTAGAAGAGTAATTAACAATACTAATGTCCCAAGTATGTAATATTATTATAATCCTCAGCCTAATACTTTTAATTTTTTTTTTTTTTGTAATGGAATAGTTATTTTTGGAACTACAATATTTGGAATTAAGCTGGTATAGTAATACCAAAGATTTAAATGCTATATTTATTTACTGCTATTGAACTTCTACAAAACATTTTATAATTATTTTACAACAGGCTGTAAATATAAACATAGGCTTTGAACTAGCATGTCTTTGAAAATTCTTGCCAGTTGCCATTACCAACTTGTTTAATTTTATTACATTGTTACAAATTGTCTTCCTCCCATTGGCACTTCTTGGCTGTCCAATTTATTTTACTTGTTATTTTCGTCATTAACAAAATACGGCACTCGCACACATGAAATATTATGCATGCATAGACAATTTTATAAAAAAAAGAATTCTTGTTATTCAATGTGTACCTTGAAACTAGAAAAACTGCTTTAAATGTGTGAATAATTTAGTGTATCAGCTTAATTCAAATTGTAAATAAAGGTCAAACAACTATAAATGAAATAAAAGTTTATTTTAATTATATTTTGTAACATATTTTAAATTAAAAAATGGTTATGAATGGTATTTTGTTTCTTTCAGTGCTTGCTCTTGTTCCAAAGGCGTCGAAAATAGCCTGCAATAAAAAATAATTTGATTATTAATTTAATTGCATACTTTTGTATCTGATGGTCGCTCGTTCAGACCGAGACGCGAAGCGACGGCGACGTGACGCAATGATACTTCAAATGTGTGTCTTTTCTTGTCGTAAATAAGGTTAGATTTGGAGTCGCTATTAAAATGCAGCGCGGCGCCACGCTGGGTTGTGACAGTGTATCTTTTCGTGTAGGAAATATAGTTCGATTTTGAATAGCTCTATTGAAATGTGCGCGCAGCGTCACGTTTCGGTCTGAGCCGACCCTTAGACCATAATAAATTAATAATATTCCACAACTGTCACACAACGCCATCTCATCATCATCATCTCAGCCATAGGACGTCCACTGCTGAACATAGGCCTCCCCTTTAGATCTCCACATATACCGGTTGGAAGCGACCTGCATCCAGCGTCTTCCGGCGACCTTTACAAGGTCGTCTGTCCACCTCGTTGGTGGACGTCCTACGCTGCGCTTGCTCGTCCGCGGTCTCCACTCTAGCACTTTTCGACCCCATCGGCCATATGCTCTGCGAGCAATATGGCCTGCCCATTGCCACTTCAGCTTGCTAATCCGGTGGGCTATATCGGTGACTTTAGTTCGTCTACGGATCTCTTCATTTCGGATTCGATCACGTAGAGAAACACCGAGCATAGCCCTCTCCATAGCTCGCTGAGCGACTTTGAGCTTTGAGATGAGGCCGATAGTGAAAGACCACGTTTCGGTGCCGTAAGTCATCACTGGTAACACACATTGATTGAAGACTTTCGTCTTGAGGCACTGAGGTATGTCGGACGAAAAGACATTGCGTAGCTTTCCGAACGCTGCCCAACCGAGTTGGATTCGGCGGTTGACCTCTTTCTCGAAGTTGGACCTACCTAATTGGACTACTTGTCCTAAATAGATATATGAGTCAACAACTTCGAGTACCGAGTTTCCAACAGAGACTGGGGTGGGCACAACATTGGAATTTGACATAATTTTCGTCTTGTCCATGTTCATTTTCAAGCCCACCCGTTGTGAAACTCGGTCGAGGCCATCGAGCATCATGCTGAGTTCCTCCATCGACTTTGCCATGACTACGATGTCGTCGGCAAACCGAAGGTGAGTGATGTATTCGCCGTTGATGTTGATGCCAAGTCCTTGCCATTCCAGGAGTTTGAAGGCGTCTTCCATTGCGGCAGTAAACAGTTTCGGGGAGATAACGTCCCCCTGTCTTACGCCTCTTCTCAATGGAATCGCCTTCGTGCTCTGCTCCTGTACTCGGACCGACATGGTGGCGTTATTATACAAACACTTCAACACCTCGATGTACCGATAGTCAATACGGCATCGCTGGAGTGACTCAAGTACCGCCATCTAGTCCCAAGCTAAGCAGAGCTTGTGTTATGGGTACTAGACAACTGATAAACATACATACATATTATAGATAAATTACACCCAGTCACAGAACAAATGATCGTGTTCATCACACAAACATTTGTCCTGGGTGGGAATCGAACCCACGACCTCCGGCATAGCAGTCAGGGTCACTAACTACTAGACCAACAGGCCTGTCGAATACATAAATATTACTACCTTATTTTTTTAAACCATACCAAAAGTTAATTGTTATATGTAGGGGAAACTGAGGACACTTGATCCTTACGGGAGACTAGATACACTGGATTTACAGAGCTTCTGTGAACACTCTTTAAATTTAGAGAGGCCACATTTGTAGCATTGGTACGTCCTAACTTTCTAAAATAGGTACCCATGTCAAATTCGATAGTTGAGCAGATGGCGGATGATTTTGTGTTTCGTGTTGTAAGAAAATGGGTATGAATGAATATCGAATGGCGCGGTTGTCGCAGTGGTAACCGAACCCGCGACTTAATCCACTGTTCTCTGCGTGTCGCGGTTTTGATTCCCGCTCGGAACAAATATTTGTTGTTTGTGCATGTTTGTTGGATTTATGTTTATAAACAGACGCACGATACAAGAGAAATCCTGTTAGTACCTATGTCCAACGATACAATTATGTAAAAAAATTAATATGGACCAGCCATTCTGTCGGAGCCAAAACACTGTGGAACCCCGACACTAGAAGGCATCGCGGCTAGGGTTACCATATCTCAGGATTTGTCCTGAGAACTCTTCTCAGGATTGCAGCCGTATTTAAGTAATCTCAGGATTTTTTTTACTTTTCACAAAAAATAGTATTTGCAGATTTTTTTATTAGAGAAACAAATAATAATCTTCTACATACAATAACATTATTATCTTATTGATACTAATTTTAAAATCGATTTTGGTCTTGTGGATTGCACATATAAAGTCGAACCTTAAAATATCTATGAAACCTATTGGAGAGATACAATTACATTTTGTAGATGGTTAAGTCTGTCTCACGAAAGAAGTCCCGCGGCAATAATTGGAACTAATTTTTGTCAAAATCATTTTCTATTTTAATGATATTAATTAAATTATTAAAAATAATAAAATCGGATTGAACCAAAAATTCAATTTGAAATCTTCTATGACATTTTTGGGGAGTCTTAAACAGTGGAGTTTGGCAAAAATCCGTGACATGACTGTAGCGCTAGCGCCGCATCTGCGAGACTTCTTTCGTGAGATGGACTTTAGAAACCTATCCACGCGCACTGCGCACACGACAAAGTTGAGACTTCAGACTTTATCTCCAGACTTTTAAATTTTCTATCTGGTAACCCTATGTGCAACGCGTGAGCAAAATCCGCAGTGTATGAAAAATTAAATTTTTATACGTTTGAGAGAAAATTTTCAAACTGTAAAAAATCTCAGGATTTTTACTGGTAATCAGGCCTTTTCTCCGGACTTTCGATTTTTTCATCTGGTAACCGCGCGACTCGCGGCAGTAGGCAGGACGAGCTGGACAAAACTTACCATGGGCTCTATATTGGCATAGTTAGAACACACTGGGAGAAGCTCTGCCCAGCAGTGGAATTGCTCAGGCTGACAGTAACGGCTCTGTTCAGCTTCAACACACACCAGTAAAATGCGCAAGCGTGTTTTCTGATGATGGTTCATCATCATCATCAGCCTATAAATGTTCCCACTGCTGGGACACAGGCCTCCTCTCTGTGAGAGGGAGTGGGCCATAATCTACCACGCGGGCCCAGTGCGGATTGGTAGATGTCACATGTCTTCGAATTTTTGGTTCTAGGACATGCCGGTTTCCTCTCGATGTTTTCCTTCACCGTTTTGAGAGCAGTGGTTTTGAAATAAATTACACAAAGTAATGCGCCTGACGGGGTTCGAACCCACGACCGTAAGTCGAGGCCGATACCACTGGGCCACCACTGCTCTGATGGTTCTTATTCGATTGAAATTTGACTTGAACTGACTGCAAATACTATTCTTTGTGATTGTTTGGGGTAGGTTAGATATCCTGGCGTTTATAAATTAGTAAATGAGGAAAGGATGGTACCAAATGAAAATAAAAAAACGTAAAAAAAAAGTATTAATAAACTATATTCTATCATGAAAGTAAAACAACTGAAAAAACAAATACATTACAACAAATGCATGATGTGAAGTCAAGATCTACAAGACTAACTTAACGATTAAAAAAGTTTTTAATACTACTGAAAATATTCTTATTCTTACTCTGATTAGGTTGGTCATTCTGTACCGACGCTTTAGCCGGAGTGGCCACATCACCCGTGCTCCGACGATCTGACTCTGAAGAAAAAACACTTTGAGGAACTATGCTTTCTTTATTCGAAATGTCTGGACTAGTGGTAGTATGCTTATCAATACTTTGTACAATTATATCCTTATCGCTAGTTTGAGGGGAAGAGTCAGCTGGTTCGTCGGAGCACCCGAATTCCTATTGTTTATTGGCAACTGTCTTTGGCTTCTTCTCTCGTAAAGGTTTGCTGCGGACGAGATCCGTGCGTCCTATTGATATCATTTTAAGTTCCCAAGCTTCTAAATCTTTTCTGAAAGCAGAAGAAAATAAATTGTTAGATATTCGATAGGTGATGATAGTAATAGACTGACTGCTGTGATTTTCCAAAGATGACCCAAACTTCTCTGAAATATCATCATCATCTATTGGGTGTATTGGAAAACCGCATCAAAATGGGTTCAGCCAAACGCGAGATAATTGGGTACAAACATACAGATCAAGTTGGTTAATTACTTGAACAATTGACCCAAAATCAACTTATCACATATAGGTTGAAGTACTTTTTTTTTAGCGTAGTAAAATCATCAAATGAGTCCTCCCACCCCGGGCAGGGCGGGAGAGACTGTCAGACTTGTACTGACTAAAATCCACGGTGTCCTTCAATAGCCCTTTATGTTCCGGGGTCACGGTAATGAGATAAGTCCCGCGACCCCGGCAGGCTTTGGCCCTCTAGAGGGGGGCCCCGTCATCTTGCTGACGCTCTTTGAGGCGCGCGTGGAACACAACGCGCCGTCGACCCGGGCATGGTCCATGGTCGGGCAGCAAGTTGCCCTTTACTCGCCGCCCGCCCGCGTCTACGGTGGCTGGAGATCGTCTTGCGACGTCCGTCGCCGTGGGCGTCCACCACCGCGGGTGGGGCGGAGGGAGGACATTGTCCTCTCCATCAAGCGGCCCGCCTCCTCCTTCGCGAGCATGACTGCTTCGCAGGAGGCGACCGCTTCCCACTCCGTCTCGCCCCGCAGCATGGCCTCGACCAATGCCGGGCGCGAGAGGTCTCCGCCTAGGTTGAAGTACTTTGGAAATCCTGGTACTCTTTGATTGCGATTGTCATCAACACCAAGGTAAATGTCTTTCTGTGGAGTTACCACCTTTGGTCCTATAAGACCCCCATTCCATAACATGGCCTGAATGTGAGAAGTCACAGCTACGCTACTTCACCGGCACCCAGTGGCGACACCTGGGTTAAAGTCATAGATTACTAAGAGTGTTTTAAATACACTTACTTGTATTTAACCATTAGATCGGCAGCCTGCTTATCAAATTTAGCTTTTTCATTTTCAGTTAACTTTAGCCATTCTTTCTTCACTTGTTCTTGGAATTGTTTAATATCTTTGCCTTTGAAACCTTCTTTTCTAGATTGAATGAAGAGGAAGTATGAAGACATTGGCTTCTTCGGACGACCAAGCTCTTTGTATTCCTGTAAAATTACAAACAAAATATAAACTAAAAGGAAATAATTTAAAAAGTAGCTTAGGTTGCCTACCTAGCCTTTTCTATACTTAGGGTTTACTATATTAAGGGTAACTGCTTGTCTAAACCACAGAGTACTATCTAAACTCCATATACTGTTTGGTTACACAACCCCCCAAGGTGAGACCAAAGTCTCAGGATTTAGAAGTCATCATCTTCCCTGGTCCATGTAAGTTTTCAGGTAATATAAAAAGTTCCATTGTTTATAATATGTAGGTGGTAATCTAAGTGATCAAATAGTAATTCTTTTTTTTCTGGTATTGCCGAGTGCTAAAGGCTATAAATTATATTTATGGTATGCATATGAGCCAACCTATCAACCATAGCTACAATTTTTATCTAATAGTAAGTCAGAAGTAATAACACAGACAACTGATGGGATACGATGTTGCAGATCTGTCGAGTATATGGGAGTTAATTCATTAATATTCAAATCATTTTTACTTACAGCTTTTAATTTTCTCTTTTCCTTAGCCTCAGCCAATTCAATCTTCACCCTCTTGATGTCTTCCTTCTGTTGATCTGTGAGTGAAGATTCATACATTGCCTTGATCTTCTTATAGTCTTCGAGATCCTTTTCATATTCCTTTGCCATCTGATTTTTAGTCTGCAAAAGAATTACATTACTTTTAACAGACTTCAAAACAGGAGGAGATTCTCAACTTGTGTGTTTTTATGTGTCACAAAAATTGTATATGAAAGTGTTAATTAAAAAAAATATTTATTTAATAAATTTGTGGTCAGTGGAAGTGCCAACAGTGGATTTCTGACTCCCTACAAAAGACAGCATCTTTGGGTAGACACTACCATCCTCAAGTCAGGTTTTGAGACGAGAAAATGGCAATAAGCTCATGTCAAGTGGTAAATGGATAGATATCTAAATGTTAAAATATTTACTCATCATCTACACTAAACTCTTCAGAAGAAGTTTATGTTGTTTTAAAAAAGATAGTTTATTCGTAATTCGAGCCTACCTCTAAATCTAACTGCTGCCAGTGTTTAGATGTCCAGGAAATGGCCTCCTTAGATGAAATTCCGGGGTTCTTAGCCAGGAGGGCTGGCCTCATCTGTGTCATGAACTTGAAAAATGGAGTCAAAGGCCGTTTTGGCTTGTCTATACCCAGTCTCTCCTCTGCAGATTTCTTCGTATAACTGCATGATTGAACAGGGGCAAGCCAGTTTGTTCTGTAAGAAAAAGTGAAATAATCTTCAAGAATGATTTGTTTACCTATCATTTATTTATTTTCAACAGACTAATATTGATTTAGTCAAGTTACAATATGTAAAGTGAATACATTTACTCAGAAAAGTAAATAAAAATAATAACAAATACAGCAAATGATTTTCTAAGATAAACAATGACCCAAGCGTCATAACCTCAATCTTACCTCCCATGTAGAACACTTTTATAACTCCCTACGAAGTAATTACTCAATCGACAAATCTGAGTAAAAGAGGACATTATAAAAAATATTCGTTTGGTCGATATAACATAGAAATAGGATCACAAGTAACAGGTAGGGCCAGAGAGAGATTTCAGCTTGTTGGTTACTGGTTACACTTACAAACTGTCAACTTTTTGTTTAAAAGCGTCGCATTCACATATTTAGCATGTCTAACTGAGATAGGTATAGGCTACACACCTAAGTGTGAAGCAACAAAAACATAAAGGTAACAATTCGTCACATCAATTATTGAAACGCTCCTTTGACGTTTAAAAAAGGGCTGCCAGTGTTAAAATTAGATAAAAACCGTAAAATCACATGCAGTACAACAAAACAACACAGCACGATTCTTTTTTAATGTGTGCGAGTACAATATATTATATATATAGGGGAACAGTGTATAAGACGGGGACACGAGGTATGATGGGAAATCACACACTTAAGGCAAACTTAACACAATACTAACGTAGCGCAAGCGCCAACAGGACGCCATTTCCGTCTGGCCTCTTGCAAATGACGTCCTGATGGCGCTTGCTCTACTTTAGTGATGGGTTAAGTATGCCTAAAGAGTGTATGTCCCCATTTTACCTCGCGATTATTAGCGTCCCCGTCTTATACACTGTTCCCCTATATGATTTTACGAAGAGAAATAATTCTTTTTTTTAAATTGTCTTCACACACTAGAAATTTCTCTTATATCTTGGGTACGTTTACAAACATTTAAACTCACATTCACAAACAGCCAAACCCGGAACTACTTGCAAATCATTCAAAATAATTTTGTTCCGTGCGGGAATCGAACCCGCGACATAACAGCAGCAGCAGCGCAACAGTCGATCCCCATGCAACAACCGTGCCGACTTTTCTAATAAGCAAGCCGTGAGCTAAAATAGCCACTTGTGGCTGAACCAGAAGGTGTTACGGCGGACATCGTACTAAATGTCGGGATGAACAACTACGTTATTCTCTTTAAGTAATCTCAATCGCTGGACTTTCAGTGTGCTCTTCGACGAGACGTCTCTAAGATCATCCAATCGTGAAGCCCGATCGCCGCTCACGCTGCATGATTATAAAATGTCGCTGTCAGTAGCTTGGTGAATGGAAAACTTTAGTGCGTGGCGTGAGCGCTGCAGCCGCGCCGTCACATGGCTATGTTTACAGAGCAGGGGTGGCCAACTTGAACTTGAACCCTGTGCGATCTACCAACCGAAAAATGATACAAGATGATGCTGCAGGTCAACGACCATATTTATCTAGACGCCTCATGCACGATCTGACTAACGAAAATTATTCTGTCAAGTCGCTGAGGTTCGTACCTCAGCGACTTGACAGAATAATTTTCGTTCGTACGTCGTCGTAAGCGAGGGGGACGGGGTACTGCGTTCTGATTGGCTAATACTGCGTTCTGATTACCTAATGTGTTGACAGACATCGGTCGCCTGTGATTAGGAGTCTAGATATAAATGGTCGTTGCTGCAGGTAGTTGATAATTATTTATTTATTTATTAAACTTTATGCACAACAATATAAAACGGCGGACTTAATGCCGTAGGCATTTTCTGCCAGTCTACCTTGGGGTGATGCAGAGTTAATATAATAAACGTACGTATTTAATCAATAGAATATAATTACGTTACGCAGTCTGGTCTTTTTTTTGGTTTTTTTTTCTAGCCTACTCTGTCCCACTCCTAGGCAAAGGCCTCCCTCCACTCTTTTCATCTTTCACGACACTGTGCGTCCTCCTTATAGTTCGGACGGAAATATCTGTCCAGTTCGTCCGGCCATCTCCTGCGTGGTCTGCAGCGACCTCGCCTCACTGTCTCAGGGCACCAGTATTGTGTTATTTTGGCCCATAGTTCGACTGGCATGCGGCAGACATGACGTCCTGCCCAGCCTTCTGCGCCACGTCAGCTATATTTGTTATTTTGGAGCGCAATATTGTGTTTCGTACTCGGTCCGTTAATTTTACGCCTAGTATACTGCGCTCCAGTATCCGCTGCGACTTCTGGATGTCAGTCAAAGACCAAGTCTGTTCACCGTAGTCTGGTCTACTTAGGCGCTGCGCACACCGCTGGAAGCGCAGCGGAGCGCATTTTAAGATAAAAAATTAATATAAACCTTATCTACCTTTACATACGGTCTATCATGTCCCAGTCCACATCCATTACGAACGAGGGCGAGTTGTCTGTGCAAAGTATCGATCAGCACTAAATGGCATGGCCGCGCTCGGAGTAAGCCAGCGGAATCCGCCCGCACGTTTCAAGGAAATGCGCTCCGCTGCGCTTCCAACGGTGTGCGCTGCGCCTTTTTGATATTTTTTGCCTTGCCTCGATCGACTGCTGGTCGATCGCGATCGACCGGTTGGAATAATTGGATACCAATTACAGATTATTATCGTCGATCGACAATCGAACGATTGGTCTAGTAGAAACTATTGAACGACGTCGACCAATACATTCTACCATCGATCGATGGCATCGATCGACGATCGCTCGATTGGTGTGGTAATACCCTTATAGGGAATAGCACTGCTGCACAAAACTAACGACCAGTAGTCTATCATTACCAAGTATTCAAATGATTGGAAGAGGTATCAGACTTCTTAATATTCATATTGCTGACCTCAGCCTCCATATTTCAGAGCAAAGCTTTAAAAAAAAAAACTATTCCTCACCAAAGGAATTTCTCTTGTATCGTGGTTTACAAATATAGAAACTCGTACACAAATACACAGACCCGGAACAACTACTTGTAGGTCATACAAAAAGTTCCGTGCGGAGATCGGACCGCTGCGCAGGAGTCGATCGCTCGGCCACTGCGCCAATCGTGCCGTTCTAGAACGGTTACAATAATTAAAATGAAACTAAATGAAATTAAATCATATTTTATTGTAAATCTTTACATTAGCCACTAAGTTCTAATACTTACAATTATTACTTACATAAATAGAACTTATTTATTATTCACAATCAAATATTTTCAGTCATTATTTACATTATATACTTATACAATATTTTGGCAATAAAGAGGTGGGTTTTCTCCCTGTTCATTACTTGTTTTAGATTTTTAATAGCAGTAGAGAATATGGAGAGCAGGGCCGTATTTTTCGATGGGCATTCTGGGCAGTTGCCCAGGGCCCCGAGTTCTATCAGCATTAACGACTTATTTAGAACATCTTATCCGAAAGGGTCATAACATTTTCGATCTCGTTACGATCGCTTTCGTACCCTTTAGCTGTTCTACTTATTTATGTCGAAGTTTGTGTGAATAGTAAAAAGAAAACCCTACGTAACCCAAGCGGTGTGGCCCCATTGTCCAGGGCCTCTAATAGGTTAATGCGGCCATGTGCCGGTAAAACAACTGCCAAGAGGGGTAGGATAAAATTTTACTACTTATTCGGAAGTATAGACGTAAAATTATTTGCCCGTGCAATAGAATTAAGAATAATAAATTAACAGTCACCAGGCAAATTGTTACTTCAATTACTGTAATAATTTAAAAAAAAAAAGTTTTGTCTTAGGGACGCCGGACTTTATTACTGTAAACAAACATGAAATCCAGAAAGAAAGAAATGTAGTGGATAGTTACAATTTTAATTTCATTTAAAACATAAGAATAATAAAATGAGGACGTAAACGTATTAACAAAATAATACGAATAATACTTAACTTTTAAATATTTCCATTGATATTTACAATTCAGAGTAGATATTATACCCACTCATTACAATTATAACTTATTTACAGTTTTCTAAGTAAAGTTACAAATAATTATTTACAAAATAAAAAAAAAAAACAAATTCCTCTTATTTCTGCTAGTTAGGCAATTTTTCTCGGACTGAGCCTTAAATCTATTTGTATCATCAATTGATAGGCAACAACTCATTTTTTTAAGTCGTTTATGCATACTGCCACAACAGTATAAAGGTACTTGGGGTGCTACACTGTTTACGATGTAGATGTAGGTAGTTTCAAAAGTTGGCTACAACAACCAAATGCGAGGTTTGACATTTTCGGCACAGCAAACAAACACACAGTCATGCTTCATTATTATTATGCATCATTCAGAACACTAAACATAGTAATTTTTACAATTATAAATACTTAGTTAAATAATAAAGGCCATGTCATCCTGACCTCAGTTAATTACAAAACGAATGGCACTTGAATATTAGTTCATCCATTCACACATCATTTAAGATTTAAATGCAGCAACGGAGGATCCTCCACAAAATTGTCTTTGAACCGTCTTTGAACGTTAGTGAAAATATAATTAAATCATTATGCTTGTCAGAGAATAGTTTCACCGGCGGAGTAATGGTAGTGTCTAGGCTTTCTATACGAATGTGTCTGTGGAGGTCTATACGTAGCATACTTGTGTGGATGTCGCGTGAGGGTGTGTGGGTGTGACGCATAGCAGTGCAAAGTTAGCGGTGTGGGCGGTGGACCCGGCGGACATTTCGCCATTGGCGGCTTCCTCGGCCCAGCAATCCTCCTCCACAAAGCCTTTAGACTTGGAGTCGCGATCCATACCGCAACCATTACACCGAGAATTTGTGTCGCAAATATTCGGAACAAGAACACCCAGAAAGCTGGCTTCGGATGCGTTGAAGGTTCTAATGAAGGCACTGGAGCAGCAAGCCACTCGTCTCTCCATGCGTACTCGTACACCCACGTCGCAAGTATGCATGCTGAGGGCACGGCGTATAATGCCGCAAACGCTCCTAGTCTCAGCACACTTTGGTCTTGATGTGGTTGTGGCGGCGAGTTCAGCAACACAGACGGGGCTGGCACAGGTGCTGGACGACGAAGAACAGCACGGAAGCCCGACGAGAGGAACACGGAGCCAAGCAGCAGGCAGATCGCTTCGGGAATTATAACCAGCGCCAGTAAAGACTTACTGGATTGGTTGCCCACGAAGCATGTCCCTGTAACAAATAGAAAAAGAAAATGTTTAGTAAACGTCTTCACTAGTGTTGAGGTTAGCGGATACCGAATTCTTTTTCTCGAGTACTCTTTATTGATGTGAATGACATTCCAATTTCCACTAAAGCTGCTCTCAAAGCGAACACCTACACAAACATACGGCGAGAAAAAAGGCTTGCATTAATAAGGCGGTTAAAAAGAGCCGATTTAAAATTGAAATACGAGCGTGCGAGGAGGAAAGGTGTCGTATTTAACGGCTCGAATAATGGTCGAGCATTTCTTTCGGCCGCCATAATGGAAGTGGATGGAAATAATAAAAATAAAAGCACAATACTCGTGGCATGATTGAAACTGCAATATGCCTGAGAATCTGGCCGCGTGGCACTTCGCTCGCACTTCGCATAATGGCGATAAAAATAAATGTAAGAGGATTTTAAAATATATCCACAGGCCGAGATAAACAGATAGCGGACAAACATACATCAGATAGACACTAGCGCGGTTAAGTAGTGAAAGACTAATAAATTGTTTTCGCAAATGAGAAACTTGTTGATAGATGAGCTTGTATAAAGCTCGCACACGGCTCATTAATTCTGGTTTGTAAAATGAGCTGATACTGTCAAAAAAGATAAAACTATGCAATGCCATAATATTCAGAAATGCATATGTGGTAAAAGAAGGTCCACGAAAACTTACTAAAATAAATATCCGACATGCTGGTTTCCAAGTGCGACCGTAACGATACTGTCATTAGCATCATATAATAAACCTTCCAGTTTTTACCGATCACGAATTTATTACAGTCGACAGGTCGGTCGGGCCAAGTGATTTATGCCCAAAAATTTATTTATACAGCCAGTTAAATATTTTTAAGTATATGTCCCCATAATTCAGCCTGATAAGTGATGATTGGCCCATTGTTCTCTTTCAATCGAAACTGGTTCTTCGAAATTAAGGAGAATGAAATAAAATTGGTATTCTGATATGAAAAGTGTTGATGTTTCCGACTGGTCTTTGGAATAAGTGACCAAATTAAAGTCACTGAAATTGTCGAAAGCCATGTGTAACTTGAGAAGGATAGAGAGTACTATTTTACTGTAAGTGTTAAGAGATAATAAGAGATTCAAAACTCTTTTGGAGATTAGGGAAATACTAAGATTATTGAAGACATTATACATTGTAAAATCTCCTATTTATCAACTTCCTGAACTATACATATAATATGAGTCTTCAGAAAAGAAGGCCGCCTTTGCCAAAGGACTAGGACCTACTTAGACCTAATCTCGCCACTTTTAAAGAGGACAGCCAGCCTTTGTCGGCACCGCATCTTTGTAAGTATCACGCAAAACCACAAAGGCCGAGTCTTCTGATCTAAGTATTACCCGATAACGATAAAAAAATCCTTCTTTGCACTAAACGTTATCAAATATGCCCTGCGGTGTTTTTGTTATGTTTGCTAGTCCGTTATAATTAATCGTCTCTAGCTTAAGTGATAAGAGGATTTTTTGATAACTTATGTTTTGTACCGCTACTATGTTAACAGAATTTTGATTATCTAAAGCTACTGTTCCTGTATCTAGTGTTTCAGTCTTTCATGTTGCCGCTACGACTGTTTCTTTTATCTCTCATGTAACGATGCTTCCAGCAAAGGGACATGTGTACTTTGCTATGTAAGCATTACAATTTTGGATGTATAATGCCGCCTGTAACGCGGTCCGATTGTAGAACCCCAAACAGCGGCACATCGTACGATTCGACGACAAATCTCGGGATTTACTGATACCGATACTGTATATCTTGCCGAAAACCCCGGCTTTGGGTCAGATAGGGCAAGCCGCGGTTTCTCTTTAAAGATTAAATTAATATTTACTTGAAGAATTTATGAGATTGCTTCCTGACTGGTCTAATCTAAAGTTGTTTCTTCGGTTTCTACAAACAGAAATGTGGGAGTTTTGTTATGCGCGCCGCCTAAATGAGACCGGCAGTAAGTAGACAAGCTCTGCATTATTTATTGTCATACAGTAATCTGCACATATCCTCTAATGGCACAGACCGAGTCAGGATCTCGTTTAGCACACGAACAACATTACAATAAGCCGGTACTTCCATACAAACCGCTCAATACCATTACAGCATGAATACGTGCTCCCGCGCACTCGTACCAGATTTAATCGCTTTGAAAAATGCCGCCGATCAAACAAGAAAGGACTATTAAAACAGGAACGTTTCTTGCGTTTGTGTTGTTTCGCTACGGACGTGTATTAGGACTTATTGATTGATTCAGAAACAAACAATGGGACTCTGAGAATATTATGCGTTGTTCCTGCCTCGCAATTAAGCTTCGTATTTTTTAAGGGCTTATGTATTCCATTATTATAATATGTTTACATTATTTCCATGATGATGATATACATACATTTAAATACAATTTATTTACTAATTACTAGGTATCTATAAGATTCTACTTTTTACCGCTTTAAAATCTAGTTCGATCAATCAATGCTAGAGGATATGGAGTCCAATAAATAACTATACTAATATGGTGAATCACCTATAATAGAGCAGCCTCCTTTGGAAGCGTTGAACTTCTAACATGACCATTTAAAGGTGTCCGAGCACCGAGAAAAACGACTCGTGATCGACTACCTTTTCGATATGGTCAGGTTATACAGGATTTGGTGTAAGGAAGGATTTGGTGTAAGGATTTGGTCCGATCGTTGAACTATGTCTCTATTTTTTCTGAAGTAGAAGACTTCTTTCATCAGTTTTCGCGGTCGTTAGTGATGTCCAATTTTGTCATTAGTTAGTTCAACATATGCAGCATTATTATTCCGCCTTCTGCAGCGACAAACTAGCTTCATCTATGGTCGGGTACGCGCTCGCTAACTATCGAACCGGTCTCTAACTGCCATAGTTGGTAGACCCAGTTACTGAGAAACGAGGTGCTATAAAAACATATGATAGAGTCCGATGATGGTGTGTAAAAGTTGCCTTTACATTGGAATTGTAAATCGTAAATTAAAATTCTATGAGGAAAAACTTGATCATAATGAGGTGTCAAATGGTCTATGGAGATAAATGTCACCTTTTGTGTCGAATAATAAGTTCTAGCGGACACTAATTGATTTGGTATTAACAAACAGAAGTTATTTCTCATTAATTAGGCCAAACAACAATCAACATTGTTAAGGATGTCGCTGACAGGAATGAGAGTTGACATTAGGACAAGTTAGTGACCTTCTTCTTGTGGATAATGAATTATTTATAGCGGTTTAGGTCTTTTCAAAAGCTTATGAGAAGACTAAATTAAGTAAGCTATTGTGTAATTTTCCGTTGGATTATCAGCGGAATGCCCCAAGGAACGGTCCTAGGACCTCTTTACATCCGTACCTCACTTAACAATTTAAGCTACTGTATTGGCATTTGATAAGTATTCTTGAGATTTCTAATGCTAACAACATTAAAAATATCAGAGAAGTAACCCAAAAGTTTTACACGCGTCAAATTGAAATCTAATAAAATTAGACACTCTTTTACGTCGCATCTCTACATTTACCTAAGTCCAAGGTAACTTACCAGTAAGTTCATCAGCATCAACATCTCTGGTCACGAGTACAGCGGCTGCTAAAGCTGCTGGAACGCCCCATGCTGCAAGTTGCAGGAGTGAGGAGTGTCGGTTGTTGCGGGCGCCTGCTGCAGGTGTTGTCGGGGGTCGCATCACGCTCGCTCGCCAGGCTCCTGCTACCACCACCCACCTGTAATAGAGAGATGAGGGGGTTAAGATTTGTGCCACAGGAAATAGATAAACGAAGTAGACCAGGCTATTGGTTTAAGCAATCAAAAACAAGGTCAATTGGCTTGATGAGGCTTGATGAACTCCAAACTAAAAATTCAAAAGTTTGTACACTACAGACAGGAAGAATGCGAGGCATAACAATGCAAAAGCAATCAATGCTGGGAAAGATGCAATATGAAGTGACTCGTCATTGTAGATGTGTCGCATATGCATATGGTGGATGTGTTACAGATAACTTTTAAACATTGGAGCATAATCTTTAAGTGATATGTCTAAGGACTGTTCTTTTTATTATTAAATTAACTAATTGATGAAAAAATTGGAGCATCCACGTGGACAGAATACAAAAATACTCGGTTGGAGGGTGAAATTAAATCTCGAGTTTCGAAGGAAATATTTTTTTTTTCCCATGATCAACTATTTCATATTATTCTTGCTGTAAATCTGATGGTCATAGCACTTGGCGCCAGTTCAGCATACCAGTGAACTAGTCGACCGGTCGTTTAGCCATTACCGTTGATCTAGATCAGACGAGTATACGTGTGAATGCGCTACTGCCACTCACGCGCAGGTTTGGAGTTCAAATGTCGAAACTCGTAATACTAGTGATGCACAACATGCATGATGTAAAACACGGTGAGTTAACACTGGCCGGAATAGATATCATGCTTTTTTATTTTGTTTTTGGAAACGAGAGAAAAGAGGTTTTAGTTTTGCTTTACAAACTTTTTGATTATTTCGGTGAAGAAAGGTGTCCTTATAGGTCTTAATGTAACAAAAATACAGGCCACAGGCTTTCACGAGAAACATTAATTAAAACTTCCATAAACGTAAAAGTAAAATACAAACGACTAAGTGAACAAGATCAATGATGTTTCGCAGTAATTAAGATAATTAGACAGTCAATGGGCAAGGTCTTACAAACAGCTGAAGTGAGCAGGTGGCCTCCATTAAACGAAGACTATAGTACTAGTACCTAGTAGAATTACCTACTATCAAGATTATAATAATATTCAGTAGTTACGATGGCGATACCGCTTGTAAAATATAGATCGTGTAAGATTACCTTATCGATATTCCGCGATATGAAATATCCTACTTTTTATGTTTAGTTTATTTTTACGATGTCAACAACTTTAAACATGTGCTCAGTCTAGACTGCGCGGCATCAAGCGGATTGTAATAAATATTTACTACTGTTGCTTGTTGCGTAGTTTCTATTGTCCTTCTTGGGTGATTTACTTACTCTATTACCATTATCAATTAAATTTTATTACCATCAAGTTCGGTAATATGGTACTAGGTGGGTTTCCAGTATTATACAAACACAACACTTGCAAACGGGGGTGTAACTGTATTCGTATGAGTACCTATGAAGCTTTTAAAATTTGATAAGAACATTTTTAATTTCATATTTTGAATGATACTATCGTGAGAGATATCGGCAAGAATGTCGGAATCTCCATGACTATAAATTGCCATTTAATTGACGGTGGAGAGTTTTCCACAAAAGCTCTATCTATTGCACGTGATACAAGTGCAATTATATGCGTAATTAAGAAAATATTCGTAAAACATGTTCTGTTTGCCAAACAATAGGTACACAAACCTGTTTGTTTTAAGCGTGTCCAAATTGTAAATAACACGAATTATTCACACAAAAAGGGCAATTAGAACCTGACACCAGTTTTGTTAATAAAGTGTTGCCATGCACGCTGTTTTGCGATAAATTCCGGTTTTATCATCTTTCTCTGATTTGCTCTTGTTATTTAAAAAGTAATCTGATCTATTCTTTAGTGCAGCTACAATGAAATTTTACTCCAGACTCGTTGGGCCGCTGATGTAAACAAAAAAGTGGTTGTAATCAAGATGACAGTGTAATTCGATGCCGCCATGCCGCTGAGGGCTGAGACTCGTTATATTGTTTCATCTTTTTCTACTTATAAATTTAAATTTTACGATCTCGGCCACTGATCGATAAATCGTTAATTTCCGAACCTTGATTGCATACTCCTAGTTTTATTTTAGTCCTGTTTGAATTTTCTGGGATCTCGTGTTCTCAGAGCCTCGTAAACGATCTTGTTGGACTTCGCCTCGAGTAAATTATAGCCTTTGTCAACCCTTACTTAGCTCGTTAATGTTAAATATCTGTTAAAATATTGGGAACAATTTGTATATTGCAACCCTAATATTAATTTTTATAGATTGACAACTTCATATTTTGACAGCTGTCTTTCCTTTAGCTCTCTGCCCTTTCTATTACGCCATTATTGAGTCCGTACATTATTGTGTGTCTGTCCACGGTAATCCCAACTATTGCATAGTGTTATATCATAAGTAGTCCAAAATATAAACTCATAAACTGTGAAGAATTACGTAGTGTTTTTATTTCTATCACAACAATTACACACGCAGATTCCACTGCATTTAAAACCAACCACTCGAAGAGGTTATGTGCCCAGAAGCATTGTTTGATGGAATCTTTAGATGTTGATAGCTGAATGCGTCTACGAGCACTTACCGCGACACGAGCGTGTCACTGCTGCGTTTGGCTGACGGTGCTGACCGTGTGTGGCGTGTTTACATTGATTTTCACGTTTGCCACGTTTGTTGCTTAAACTACGTTACCAACGTGCGTGATGGCGACCGGTGCGAACGGCGGTGTTCCCGTGAGAGATGCTATTCCTAATGCTACTGTGACTACTGAGAGTACGAGAAGTTATAATGTATATGTTCCGTTTGACAAATTGGATGGAGTAAGTAATTATAATGTTTGGAAATTTAACATGAAAATGACGCTAATAATGGAAGACTTGTGGTCATGTATAGAAGGTGCAGAGCCTGTAGATGCTGGTAGGGACTTGCGCGCACTTGCCCGCATCAGCTTGGCCCTGAAACCTACATGCATACAATATGTTAGAAATGCGGAGAAAGCAAAACAAGCATGGGATAACTTGAGCTCCGTTTTTGAAGACAAGGGCTTCAGTAGACGTGTTACACTTTTACGAAAACTACACCGTGCTAACTATGATGATTTCAACAGCATGGATACTTACATCGAACATATCATGACTCTCGTGCAGCAATTATCAGACATAGGACGCACTATTGAGGATGCTGAGGTTGCAGAGTTGATTTTGAGTGGACTTTCACAAGAGTATGACATAATCGTCTCGAGCCTTGAAGCCGTTGCAGTTGCAGGTACAATATCGAGTGAGCTTGTTAGAACTAGACTGCTGCAGGAGGAATATAGAAGGAAACGCAATGAGAAAAGCGATGATATGGCTCTTTTCTCCAAGCAGCAACGCAAGAAGGTACTCGTTTGTCATTATTGCCATCGCTCTGGTCATGTAAAGACCAAATGTTTTAAATTAAAGAAGGACATGAAGAATTCTGCTAAAAAGGATGAAGCAGCTTTGGTGGCAAATTGTTTTGGTGTTTTTGAGAGCTCAGACTTTATTGTGGACTCTGGGGCGACTGCCCATATGTGCAAGGACATTAAGTGGTTCACTAAATTAGAAAAATGTAATAAGACAGTATGTGTTGCTGATGGTACTTCCTTGACATGTTTAGGTTGTGGTGAGGTAAGCATTCCCATGAAAAATAACAAGATGCAAATTGTAACAGATGTTTTATATGTACCTGGTCTCTCAACTAATTTAATAAGTGTTAGTAAATTGTGTGAGAAGGCTTTTTCTGTTAATTTTAGTAATGATAAATGTTATGTTTTTAAAGCGGAATCTTTTATAGTCTCTGCCACTAGACATGGAGGAATTTATATTTTGGACAATGTGCATGGTAGATTTAAATCTGATTCACAGGAGTGGTCACATTCGGCCATGAATGGTGTGGAAGATGTGTCAACGCAACAAAGTTCGCTAGACACTGAAGTTGCCATGGTATCATCAGATTTGTGGCATAGGCGACTCGGACATTTAAGTCATCGTGGGGTGAGTGTTCTCCGTAATATTGCTATTGGTGTTGATATTCAACCATCTCAGCATGGTGCGACCACTAACAAGTGTGTGTCATGCGTTGAGGGGAAGCAAGCAGTGCAAAGGTTTCCTAGGGGTGAAGCAAAACGTGCCAAGCAGTTGTTGGAGCTTATCCATTCGGATGTGTGTGGTCCGATGCCTGTTAGCAGTATTGGTGGTTCTAGATACCTGCTAACTTTTACAGATGATTTTTCTAGAAAAACATATGGCTACTTCATCACACGGAAATCTGAGGTTTTGTCTAAATTTAAATGTTTTAAAGCAACTGTCGAGAAACAAACTGGTTATTTTATTAAATGTCTGCGTACTGATAGAGGTGGAGAATATTGCAGTGCTGACTTCTCCAGGTATTTACAAAATGAGGGCATAGTTCATCAGACTACTGCTCCTTATAGCCCTTCTCAAAATGGTGTCTCTGAAAGGTTAAACCGGACACTTCTTGAGAAAGCTCGCTGTATGCTTTGTGAAGCAAATCTTCCTAAAGAATACTGGGGAGAGGCTGTCTCTACAGCTATATATTTAAAAAACAGAAGCCCTACAGCAGCTGTTCCCAATAAAACTCCCGAAGAGATATGGACAGGCCACAAAGTCGACCTGAGCCATTTACGTGTTTTTGGTTGCCATGCTATGACACTAATTCCTGAGATTAAACGAGATAAACTTGATTCAAAATCAAAAATGTGTATTTTTGTGGGTTATTGCGAAAATACAAAGGGCTATAGGTTATTGGATCCCTCTAAACCTAAGCAGATTATTGTTTCTAGAAATGTAATTTTTTTTGAGAACCAGTTTATGAACCACAGTATGAGTAACAATAATGATTCACAAAGTTTGTGTAAGAATGATTTTATTTATTTTAACAATATTGGTATGCAAAGCAACCAGTCTATTGGAAATAATTTTAGAATTGACATGCAAAGCAAATCTTTAAATGAAGTTAATAATAGTGATAATATTATTTCCAAAAATATTAATTTAAATAATGATATTCATTCTAATGAAAGTATAAATAATGATATTCATTCTAATGAAAGTATTAATAATGATATTCATTCTAAGGAAATTTTAGATAATGATATTCCTACTAATGACAATTTAAATAATGAACTTCATTTATCTCCAGTTTTAGATGAGCCTTCCTTCCAAAGTGCTGAGGAGACCGATGAAGGAGATGGTGAGGAGCAAGATGCTACTCAGGTAAACGAAACAGTCGTTCGAGGGGAAGATTTACCCCACCAGGTTCCTGATAGTGTTTGCGAGCGACCTGTTCGTTCTACTCGTAATAAGAAGCCTATAAGGTATGTAGATTATGATCTGTCTGATTCATCAGATATATCTTTCCTGGTTAATGTTTCTCTTAATAACGAGCCTCAGTCCTATGAGGAGGCAATGGCAAGCCCTAACAAAGATCAGTGGCTGGCTGCTATGCAAGAGGAATTTAATTCCATTATGAAAAACAATGTTTGGCAGATAGTAGAAAGACCACATAATTGCAACATAGTTGGTTGTAAATGGGTTTTTAAATTAAAGTCTGATGATTCAGGTAATTGTACAACATATAAGGCCCGTCTAGTGGCAAGAGGTTTTAGTCAAAAGCCTGGCATTGATTATAAGGATACCTTTTCACCAGTTGTACGACATACTACTCTGAGAATTTTGTTTTGTATTGCTAATGAGTTAAATATGGACATAGAGCACATAGATATAAATACTGCATTTTTACATAGTAATCTTGATGAAAAGATTTATATGGAACAGCCTTTAGGTTTTTCAAATGATAAGACAAAAGTTTGTTTGCTAAATAAAAGTTTGTATGGACTGAAACAAGCGAGTCGGCTGTGGAATAATAATGTATGTAATTTGTTGACTAACAATGGTTATATCCAAAATAAATGTGAACCATGTGTTTATATGAAGAAAGATGATAAACAATTGACTGTAATTGCATTGTATGTTGATGACTTTTATATCTTCACTAATAGCCCTATGGAAAAAGATAAATTATATATGTTGTTAAAATCTGAATTTAGCTGTAAAAGTCTTGGTACTTTAAAAAATTGCTTAGGAGTCAGAATATATAGAGATAGAACTCGTGGCATTTTAATGTTTGATCAATCTGACTATATTAGAAAGTTGTTAAATCGTTTTGGAATGACTAATTGTAAGAGTGTTTTGACACCTATGGCTGTAAATAAATTGGAGAAAGCTAAAAGCAATGACACTTTATCAGATAATACTTTTCCATACAGAGAATTAATAGGGTGTTTAATGTATTTGTCTGTGTTTTCGAGACCAGATATAACTTACGCACTTAGTCATTTAAGTCAGTTTAATACAGCTTTTACACGACATCATTGGTTGGCTGCAAAAAGGATATTGAGGTATTTGAGTGGTACAATAAATCGGAGACTAGTGTTTGTTAAATCCGGTAGTTTTGATATATCAGTATTTGCAGATGCAGATTGGGCCAATGATATTGTGGACAGGCGGTCATATAGTGGCTATATTGTTAAGATTGGTGCCTCCACTGTATGTTGGGAGTCACGTAAACAGCGATGTGTTGCGCTTTCGAGTACAGAAGCCGAATATTTGGCCTTAAGTGATTCATGCAAAGAATTATGTTTTGTTAGGAATTTCTTATATGAAATTTTTAACAAACATTTCAATTGTAGAATTTTTAATGATAATCAAAGTGCACTTAAGTTGCTTGAAACAAAGGAATATTGTCACAGAAAGACCAAACATATTGACTTACGCTACCATTATGTAAAAGATATTGTAAGGGAAAGGAATGTTGTTATAGATTACTTACCTACTGAAAAAATGGTGGCTGACCTATTTACAAAGCCTTTATCAAGTTCTAAACATTCAGGTTTTGTAAATAATTTAGGAGTTAGAGATGTAGAGTCATAAATGTCTAAAATGTGGAGGCAGTTTCTTGATAGAGCCATGTATCATTCAGTTGTCATGTAGAGTCATGCTAGACATGAGGTAGAGACAATGTAGAGTTTATTTTAATTAAATTGTTAATTATTTCTTGTACCTCTGCATTGTGGTTTTCATGTTACGCATGAGGGGAAGTGTTAAATATCTGTTAAAATATTGGGAACAATTTGTATATTGCAACCCTAATATTAATTTTTATAGATTGACAACTTCATATTTTGACAGCTGTCTTTCCTTTAGCTCTCTGCCCTTTCTATTACGCCATTATTGAGTCCGTACATTATTGTGTGTCTGTCCACGGTAATCCCAACTATTGCATAGTGTTATATCATAAGTAGTCCAAAATATAAACTCATAAACTGTGAAGAATTACGTAGTGTTTTTATTTCTATCACAACAATTACACACGCAGATTCCACTGCATTTAAAACCAACCACTCGAAGAGTTAAAACATCTGACAGGTAAATCCTTCCCACTACGGCCGAGAAAGGTGTCGCCTTGTTTTGAACCGCCACCACTGTAACAAGAACCATTTCGTCCCTTCCTGCTCATTGCCGGATAATTCAAAAAGAAGGGACTCGAAGGGTTCTTAGGGGCTTTCTTAAGCTGGACAAAGATCTCCGCAGTGGCGTGTCACTGGCACTTGAACAAACAACGGTCCCTATTTGTACAGAACCGAAAGTGGCGATAGTCCAAACACCGGTGTTTGTTCGCTTGCTCGTATGTTTGATCCGGCCTCCGCCGCCGGCACATGTTGGCTAACATTTTACTAATGTTTGTACGATTTGCATTGTGATAATAATTAGGCTCATTTCTTTCAAGTACTTACCGAGCACACCATGCAACGGTTTTAGATGTCACGCGCTAATGAAAGTTTAATTTGGAGATCACACGGCATACGTTGAAACTAAACTTTACTACTTTTGAAGTAATCGAATTTGTAAATGTTAGACAGTCAATCAGTATTGCAATAAAACAAAAACCTTTTAGCATATTAGTACAAAGTACTTGAAGAGGGATTTATGACTCAATAAAGCATTGGGATCTATCGAGAGCTGGTGGCATCGGAGCGAGCACGACTCGTTTGTCTGCAGTGAAAGGAAATGCAAATGTTATTACATCGAGGCGCGAACGGTCGGACGCTTTTAAAAATATTTTTTTATTTCTTTTTGTGGCGTCGTGTCGTGGCTCAAGTGGCCATTAAACGATAACGCTATCTCCACAACGATTGGTTTCACGCCGTAAAGAAATATATTTATTTGACAAGAATGAGATGCGCGATGCAATATTTATAGGTTTATGGTGTTCATGAATATGTATTGTGAGGAAGTTATGAGAAGCGCCATGTTGCTATATTAATAGCGTCTGTAAAGTGTAGGTGTTATGTCAATATTATTAATAGGTACGTAACTGTACGTATATGGGAGACGAGAACATAATTTCAATTTTAATTGACGTTTCCTGCAAAAATACGGCGAGATGTAGTAAAGAAAATGATTGTGTTTTTATATTCTCAACTGGGTATTGCTTCTGGTAATAAACATCATGCTTCGATATTACTTTCTGTAAGGATACAGAAAGTAATATCGGGAAGGAGCCCAATAAAGTTATTCTGCAGATGCAGTTAGCTACCAGTTGTACGACTTCTACTAGACTATTGAAATCTGAGAGATCGAATCATAAAATTTTAATTCCTTAATCCTTTTTGTGGACATTTATCTTAACAGTTGTTCATTCATTCTTAATACATTTTAGGAAAGCTTCAAGATTTTAATTTTAACTAGTAAGAAGAGATAAATATTGTCAATATAGTGGAAATGTAGCAGGGATAAAGTGCAATCAGAATACACTCAAAGGCATAACATACGTTTGTTCATAAAATCTTTACTAATGGGAGATTTAATACTTTCGTTAATAACTTTCTGGGGCATGTAGACACACTGGTATATTTATGAGGCCACACATGTGGTCATTACATTTGTATTCTTATTTCAAAATGTCGGGTAGTCGTAAATGTCAACATGACATATGTCAGTGTGCTTGCACCGAGACACCTCGGTACTACAAAGTACACGTGCAGTCGGGCACCTACGTCAAATAGCTAAGACATGATTGACGGACAGAGTTTAACTTATGCTTCAAAAACTAAAATGGAGTCGGGTTCATGTTTACAAAATTAAATGTAAGTGGATCTTTTCAGGTCGGTCAGACCAATGTGCCGGCGCCGGCATTCTTAAGACTCTAGAGAAAATAATAAGAACCAAAGAGGTTTGTTTCTATCTTTAAGTTCAACAGTGATTTTAATAGACAGAAGCCACTTATTGCCCAAGTACTAGTACTAGTAGTAACTGTAGTAACTGAAAGATATGCTGTAGCAAGCCGAACTGACAGTGGACTGGTCATATCCGTTTGAGAACAAAAGAAAGGCGGAGTTAGGAATTTTTCAAATGGAGACCGCACGTAGGTAAACGTAGTTTGAGACACTCTCCGGCCCAAGATGGACCTTGAAGAAGGTAGCTGAATGTAAAAGGCGATAGATAGTCCGCGATGGCGCTCCTCGAGGGAGGTCTTTCTTACAGTGGACAGCAATGGGCGGAAATGATGATCATGAACTAGTAACTATCTAAATAGTGACCACAGAAATGTGGGGGACTCAAGCTTGTACAAGAGACTTAAGAAGAGTTTGTTAAAGTTTCCCAATAATTAACGGTTTGCGCCATAAGCATCGGCTATAAAAAACTCCAATAATAGTAACCAAACAGACTATTCCCAACGACCCAGAACGGAATACCAAAAAAGTAATCCCCAAGGAATCGTTTACATGTTTCTGTTTAGGATAGCTCGCTCTAGGGAAGACATACTGACGAAGCTTTCGGCGTGGACGCATGGCAGTGCGCCGGCGCTCGTTAACCCGCTCGTAACAATAAAACACAACACCCACACTACTATTTGGGTGAACGGACCCATTTATTACCTTACCCGGGACGTTATTCTGCTACAATACCGTTTTCTATCAGTAGTATTAATTCTGTTTCCCTATTTTGACTTTAAAGTGTGTTCTGTAAATGGAGTCGCCCACGATTGGCTCGTCTATTACCTGTTGTATAGCTAGATCATAAAATGCGTCATAGGTCCGACATATTGATCGAATTCTTGATTAAACTAACTGGTTGAATAGTGATGTCATAGGTTATAAAGTAAGTTTGTGATTAAGATTCGAAAATCCGAAATATATTTCGTATTTAGAATCAGTGCTTGTTTCTTAAACAACATATGGGCGAGTCATACATTTCCCCTCAGTAAAAGAACAACACAAGCTGCAGAATGTGACCGTCGATGATGCATGTTGTGCCGAAGGGACTCGGGTTATTTCGGGAGCTCGTAAAATCGATTATCCGTCCGATTCCAGCGCGCTCGGCTGACACTCGGGCGCAGGCACGGAGCTCGACGCGCGCGCACGAAACAGGATGCACTATTTCTGTTGCGCCTCTGACAGAGATATGTGTATGATATAATGAGATTCAAATGTATGAGACTATTTATAAGGGTAAATATGAGCTGCTGACGTAAATACCGTTAGGTTCCTGAAGTTGTGCAAGCGCGGTGGCTCTAAAATGAAAAGCTATTTCTGAAACTGTTTGTTTTGCTGGAATGCAACATTATCTTTCTAATTCTGCTTAGTGTGAGAATGTGCATCGTTAGGTTACCCCTTCCATAGAAGCTGTAAAGTTTAATAAAGTACTTATGTCCTGAAATTCAAACCAGGCTAATATACTCTATTTATGGCTTCAACCATTCCAAGTTCTAGCATGCAAGAACCTTTGAACTTCATACCAACTGCCCAAAATGGCAAACAAGTTCACAGCAGGTGACTAAATATGGCCGCGCGAGTTGAACGCTCCACCATAACCATCTGACAAGTTTACTTGGACCCTCCGTGAACGGATAACTGGGTGTCAGTGGAGGAGATTAATGACCTCCCAGAGGTCTAATTATACTGGTCGTGTCATGATCTGGAATGGATATTCGATCAAGTGTTGAGATCGCATATGATTGAAGTTTTTCGAAAAGAAAATAAAAGATGGAACACTTTATACAACATGCTGGGAATTCAAATACCTAAGGTAATATTGATGTTACACAAGTTTAAACTTTATTTTTCAGTGTTACAGGCTTATTTTACTTGTGCTCAGTAAATTGGCATGTAGTTAGGTGTTGTTAAATGGAATTAAATATGAATTGATTCCCCTGTCAGTGAATGGCAAAGGTTTAAAACGTGTTATTCGTGTAAATTAGTGCAATTAATTAAGTTTAATTTGTTTCCCCCGTTTATACATGAATTAATTAAGTACCCAATTATAAAGTTAACGTATTTTATGGAAAGGTCAGCAGTAAACTTTTATCTAGTAGGTTACATAAAACCACGAGCCAGAAAAGTTTTTAAAAACTTCTATCTGGAACTTACATAAGTTTTTATACTAAGATTGTTTGATTTTCCCTCCTATTTTTGAACATAGACCTTGTATAACTTATGGGAAAGTCTCACTCATTTGATGAAAAAGTTCTTGATGGGTATAGACAAAAAACATAAGAACGCCACAATATACCGACTACCTTCCTAAGAACACCATTAAAACATTTATAATTCTAACAACTTCACCCATACAAGTCATACAAACAGTTATTACACATTTCCTTCTGTACAATTCATGTGTTCTTATAAATATTGATTGATCGCTCGATGCAACATGGCGTCGGACCAGTCGTGCGTCTTGTTAGGCAACGACAACATGACAAGTCTTTTATGGCTGCGTCAGTTAATTAAGTTTGTTTTACGATGGCAAATTGCAAGCACGCCCCATCAGAGAACGGGGGCATAATTTCTTGTTAGCATAATGAGTGGGCTTGTTCTAGCAAGGCGAAATTGTCTGGTTGATGTAAACGGATGTTCGTGGCAGTGTCAATTATAATTCGAGTGGGTTGGTGTAGGTGAGTACCTGGTTACTGTTCATACACCCTGTGTTTCTCTGTAGGAGTTGGAACTGCGGAATAGAGAACGTATTTGAAACTAGTCAACACTCTAGAGTCTATACAGTTTATTTCTAACTCCTATGCTATTCTCTAAGGAACAATTTCTGGGCTCCATGCTACGACGAATTGGTCGTCGTTTAGGTAGCGTCGAGACACGTCGTTGACTTGTCTGAAGCTTGGTGAATACTAAACCGTAATTTCGATGCTGCACACTAGGCTGAGAGAGAACAGCACTGCTGAGCATGAGGTCAATTCGATTTGTATGTTCAAGTAAACTAAATGATATTGGGTCTCAGTACCAGCTGTACCAGCCGGAAAGCTTTGCCCAGTTTATGGCAATAAGTACACTTACATTTAAAATACGCAAAGAAAATTGCTAAAAGACCAACACAATACTAAATTGCAATATTGCCATGCCGGTTCTGCATCAACGATGCCCTTTACCTCAGTTTGCAGTCTAGATCCAATCTGTAGGAACAAAAGCTGTCCGTAAGTCGTATGTCCCATGTTTTCTCGTGACAGCCTAATATTTACATAATGGGAACTGAACAAGAGAAGCACGGTTAACGAAACAGGCTCTGTGCATACAAAACACTAGAATTTACATTTTCTTTCTTTTAAAAGTCGCGGTGATTGGCGACCGGCACTCTATACCTACTCTATGCACGGAATTGTTAGCGACCAGCATGCTCGCTACAGCGCAGTATTTTTTTTGTTTTGAGGGAAACTTTTTGGTTTTTGACAAAGGCTGTATACTCGTATTCAGATCTTCTCTTCTTCAGCCTCTTTCTACCATCTTGGTGTAGGCCTCCTTCAACTCTTTCCACTCTTCACGACATTGAGCTCTTTGTAACCAATTTGAGCCCGCAACCCTCTTCACATCATCCTTCCAGCGCATTTGTGGTCTTCCTTTTCTCCCCATGGCTTCCATTCGAGAAGACGTTTGCACCATGAGTGTTCTTTCCGGGCAACATGGCCAGCCCAAGCCCACTTCAGGTGTGCCACAGAAAAAAGAAAAGCGGTTTTACCAAAAAGAACTCTTGTAACTGGGAAAATATACAGAAAAATATTCTCGAAATGAAAAAAATATAAGTGTTAAAATTGTAAAGAGAGCGGATGGAAGATAATCGCCGGATGGGTAAATAAAAATGCTATAGAAAAGTCCACCTGACATGCAAAAGTGTTAAACAAAGGTGTGAATAAGACAATTCTTGTAAAAATAATTGAACCAACACTACTATCTACTGATAAAAGAGCTATTAACTATCATATAAATCCAATCAACTATTCCAATAAACAATTACTTTTTCAATCATATTTTACAGCAAATAATTAAAGTTTGCAATCATCAAGTTATGGCCGTCGGTCCTGCACAATTTTCTTAACAAGCCTTCAGTTTATAATAACGTAGGAGATTGATAGTGCTTCCAGCAATGAGGTAGACATGTGATCCCGCTCATAAAATAACTAATATTCTAACATGATACATGGACGTGTCAAGAAATACTGGCTGGAAGGAAAACTAAGCAATTACAGATTTTTTTTTTAAATCATCAAGATGGCAGCGCTCATGAATTTTCTTAACGGCCTATTTATTCGAAATAGACCGTCGTAAACCAACGCGACACGACTTTTAAAACTTTCATTAGTGAATTCAGCTTTCAAATACCAATTAATTTAAAATTCCAGATTATTTTAATTTGACATTAATTATGGGTGGACTTCAAACAGGTTCCCAAAATGTTGACAAATAAAGTCGTTGACAGCAGGATATCCGCTGTTAATCAGCTATCAAGGAAGCGAACATGATTACCGAATAACTGAATTAGAAAGAAACAACATAAAAGATGATTGATACGCCGAATAAATTATTTGTTTACGCAACCAGTGAACAATTTCTAGACGAATAAAATTATAAGTGGCCACAAAATCAAAGAATAACAATAAAACATCAATATTCCACGCTTAATCTAATAGATTAACAATATTTACGGAAGACAAAGCATTCAACTAAATTGTTTAATTCTCTAAACAGCGTTCGGAAAGCAATTTAAATTCCAATCAAACGTTATTTAACGAGGGTACTGTCAGGAGGCACTTCAGGTGCTTTCGTAAATTCATCTGTGATAACTAGAATACAAGATTTAAGCTTTTAGAGTCCCGAATTGAATGACAGACGTTTCTGTCGACCGGTGGATGACTACGCTAGTTTTATTGTGGCATGGACGGGGATTTTCAAAGAGCTTTTTAATGCCCCGCGCGTACGCATCTTGTTAGAAACTATTACAGCATACTAAAGCCGATTACACGTAGGCTGTTAGGAGACTGCGTATGTGCGTGCTGCTTTGAAATTGGTGTTCAAATAGAAGTTATTTCAACGTTAGTATCCCTTTCGGTTCGAGAATTTTCCGACTTAACGAGTCTGGAAACCTTTCTGTTTTCGTGTATTTAGATCAAACTAGCTGCTGCTTCCGACTTCATCTGCTTCTGTTATGCTAATGTAAAAGAATCTGGTTGAAAATTAGGTCAGTTACCTACCTAATACCTACATTCGTTAACATTTTCACAGCCCATAAATATTGATTTAAATGTGCCACATGCGAAAGGTAACAAAAACGGACAGGAGGTTCTTGTGCAAATCTAATATGGATTGGTATACTTAGTAGCCAAGCTACTCGCCAATGCTTTAATGCAGGACAGAAATATGACGCGAGCATTCGCACAGTAGGCCTCATTCATCACTGTGTTCTAACAACATAAATTACAGAGTAGTGACTTTACATCACAGACCGTTTCGACAGATGCTCTTTACACTCCATTTATTATCATTTCAAATGTTTCTGATTCATCTATGACGAAGGAAATACGAAATTTTCTCACGTAGTTAGTAAACTGGGAGTTGCAAAATGGGACAGTTAGCAACAGACGTACCGATGTAGAGTCAGGAACATAGAAAGCTTAAGGATGCCCTAGTCGGCGGGTCGAACTCGTTGGCGGGCGGGATTAAAATGCATGTTATTTCATCCAACATCACGTATCAATGAGATGGATGAGCAGTAAGAAGCTAGGGCACCTACGCACACATACTCCAACCTTTGACTGTCTCATACATGCGTGATTTCATTGTAGAATGGACTACTGCAACTTTTCCAGAGACCTTCGGGAGTTTGGATATTATAATAAAACTACTGAATGTATCTGTTCAAAATAAAATAATTTACATTTTTGAACAAATTACCTACGCCTGTATGGTAATAATTTTACAATTTACAGTCTTCTTTTGTTATTTATTTGCTCCCGAAGATGCGTTAAAATTAGTCTTAAAATACGGAAGTTTCGACACTCATAACTCACAATAGATGTTTTTTTTTTACTTTTTTGTTTCCATATAGACCTAGATAACAATGAGATGAATGTGAATCATTGTTTATTCTGAATGTATACCGTCAAATGTTGGATTAATCTCCAAACTACGTTTGTATGGAAGAATGACCGACTAGCGTACCCTTAAAATATAAGCTTTCAACTTAAATTGGGGAATAAACAAAGTAATGCCGTAACTATAGCCTTTTATGTGCGTAGTGCTACTGCTAGCTTCTTTAACTGCGCTCTGCTGGTCTGGCTAAATTAAGGTCCTGAACTGGCCATTTTTGCAGTGGAGCGGAAGGTACTGTCAGACACGTACCTACATATATACCTAGTCACTAAAATCCTCTATATTCCGTCAATAGCACCTTACCTTCCAGGTGTCCTGCGACCCCGGCAGACAATATTTTGAATCGGGGCCAAGCTCTATGGGGGCCCCGTCAGATTCAAAGTATCTGTCTGACAATTAAATTCTCCAACTGTACATCCAAGCTGCGCCTACGCAAGCTTCTAAACAGCCGTCGTGTGCGCACAGCTTAATTCCACCGAATAGTTTTTCGGCACGGTGATTAACTCTTTGACTGATCGGTCGGTCGACACGATGTAATCTTCTAAATTGTTATAATGGCTGTTGTGCTTGTGTCTACTCGTCAGACCACGGTTCGGCCATAACAAACATGGACGATTGGACGTCTGCTAATGCTACATGGTATTTTAGGCCCGCCATCTTAGTATAATATCGCGCCTGTAATCCGTCAAGGGAAATGCAGGAAATAAAAAATTTTGGAATACCGTAGGTACCTAGAATTTACACATCTCACTAGTTAACCTATATTTTAAGAATTATGTAATAGGGATCAACCTATTGCCAACCTAACTCTCAAACTCTTGCTGTGACTGAGAATTTCCTGATCTAAAATCAATTTTTCTGGCCTGACTTGGGAATCAATACTTGGAAAGCTGATGACATTGAAGCTGCTACGACGAACCAGCGACAAAAGTTACACAGGCAGTGTGAGACAGAGATAACGCTCTCCAAAACCGAAACTAGCTGATTTTGTCTCTTTCTAATGCCCGAAGTGCAATAATTATCTTCGGTACCAGTACCAACTCAACATGGAATATTTAGCGGTGTGGTAGGTATGTAAAGCCGTGTTACTTTATGCAGGCGTTGACTTGGCTGATGAATATTAATTTCTTAGCAAGTAAATAATCACATAGAAATGCTTTGGAGCATTTGAAAGCCGCGTGTGTGCTTTTGCGTAAAGGTGACTAGTCTAGTACATTATGCATATTTACGAGATGTCGTGGCCATCATATCGTATTTATCACTCCATAGTGGTGTGGTCGACCATTTCATTAAATGGCCCTTTGTCCGTGATGGTAGGCTCCACCAGCCTACCAGTCGTATTAGTAACACAGCTGCTTTACGAGTACAGGGTCTCGGGATCAAATCTTGGATTTTTCTTCCCTAGGGATGTGCCCTAACAGGCGTTGTACAGAGGAAACGGGGCCTCCTCCCATGTGCTGATGGTGATCACTGGGGTGGTTTTAGTGAGGTAAAAACCCCACACTCCCAGATCTTATCCCCAAAGACCACAAAAACTACTGAACGGTTTTATGAAGGTAAAATTTGTTTGTATGTAGGCGGTAATCTCCGGAAGTAATGAACCGATTTTAAAAATTGTTTCACTGGTCGAAAGCTACATTATTTGTGAGAGCTATAGGCTATAAATTATAAAGATATCATGTATATTTTACCGCCCAACGAAGTGGGCACGGGTCAGCTAGTAGGTATATATTATAGTTTGTTCCGTGGTTGCCGCGGGATCTTTTTTAACACAAACACAGGCAAGACACAGTGGCGGATTTACCAATAGGCTAAGTAGGCTGGAGCCTAGGGCGGCAGATCTAGAGGGGCGGCAAATTTAGCCCAAATAATAAAAAAATATATATTATATGTATACCTACACATCACGTTCGTAATCCATAAATAAAAGACTAGCTATGCCCGCGACTTCGTTTGCGTGGATGTCGGAACTTAACAATGTATTTTTAGTGCGAAGCGCTGTTGGAGGATACCGATACAAATAATTTTTAACCGACTTCCAAAAGGAGGAGGTTCTCAATTCGGATGTTTTTTTTATGTTTGTTCGGGCATAACTCCGTCGTTTACCAACCGATTTGAAAAAATCTTGTTGGAAGGGGTATGCTTTCCGAATGGTCCCATTAAAATTTCATCGAAATCGGACTAGCACTTTTTGAAAAATCAACAAAAACCTAAAAAGTTTTCAACATTGTCTACACCGATTACTCCGAGGTTTCTGGGTTCGATGTCGATGATTCTTTCTACTTTCTGTTCGATACAGTATATCTGCCATTTGATCCCATAAAATTTTCATTTAGTTTGGTGCAGTAGTTTTTATTTTCAGCTCATTGTGTACATACATGGGTGATGTTATTACCGGAGCTACACGAATTACCTACAAAATTTTAGTGCACATGGAAGAAAATTACGTATTTGAAAATAATTTGGGTTGAATATTTAAACGAAAAAGGATAAAATTGCCGGCAGTGCTTTTTTATAAAAACATAGTCGGACGGCAAGCTACCCATTACTCCCCGTCCAGAAGCGGCTGGAATATGAACCGCGATTTCCTGAGTGACTTAACCTTAAAAAATAAATATATGCTCTCGCGGACTTTATTGAAGAATATTTCATGAGAAACACCGAAGAACCGTTTGCGCAGCGCACGCAACGGAAGCTCTCGAAAAGGAATACATTTTCCCAATTTTGAAACATTTCTCATTGCTGCTCCGCTCCTTTTAGCGACAGCGTGATGTTATATAGCCTTCCTCGATAAATGGACTATCTAAACCAAATTATTTTTTCAATTCCAACCAGTAGTTCCTGGGATTAGCGCGTTCAACCAAACAAACAAACTCTTCTGCTTTATAATATTAGTATAGATTACTGAACGCCACTGTAAAAAAAACTTTTTTTTTAAAAGTACCGACTTCAAAACAAATACAAAAAAGTTTAAAATAACTTTTCTTTCGGAAGTCGGTGGCAATGGTCAATGACACAACAAAACAAAGCCACCGACTTCCGAAAGAAAAGTTATTTTACACTTTTTTGTATTTGTTTTGAAGTCGGTACTTTTTTTTAAAGTTTTTATTTTACCCTTTTTAGTTTATTTATTACATATTCAACCCAAATTCTAGTAAAATACAAAATTTTCTTACATATGCACTAATCTTGTAATCCGTCACAACATAAGAAAATCCATATCTCTAAAACTACTGAACCGATTTTGATGAAACTTGCAATGTACCCTAAGTTGAATAATACCTAGTACAACAAAAAAAAAATACTTAAATCGAACTTATAGTTCCGGAGATATGCGTGCACAAACATAAAAACATACATACATACACTTATGAAATTTGGCACATTTGTTCAGACGCTGATATAGACTAATATATATGAAAACTGGGCAGTTCTGATAATATTACATACATACGGGTCGAATTGATGACCTCCTTTTTTTTGAAGTCGGTAAATATAGGTACTGATCATGAAGTTTAAAATATTCCAATAGCGTTTCAATATTAATTTCATTTTTTTGGTAACTTATTATAAAAAAAAACTAGCTTCTGCCCGCGACTTCGTACGCGGATCCTGTTGCTTATGCCAGCAACAACGGGGTCGTCAAATTCAAAGATCTGAAACGTCTGATGTCCAATACCAAGAGATGCTTTCGATTCGAGATGCTCCAGATCTTCAGTTTTTATACGTTAACAGAGAGTGCTTATCAGGCTGAATAACTGTTGCTAAGACGTCATTCCTATACATGTTATAGTGTAGCTGGGCTCTTGGAGTTCCACATAAGGAGTTCCAGATCTTCAATTTTTATACATCAAAAGAGAGTGCTCATTAGGCTGAACAACTCTTGCTAAGACATCATTCCTATACATGTTATAGTGTAGCTGTTCTCTTGGAGTTCCACATCAGATGTTCCAGATTTTCAATTTTTATACGTCAACAGAAAGTGCTCATCAGGTTGAACAACTCTTGCTAAGACGTCATTCCTATACATTTTGTAGTGTTGCTGGGCTCTGGAAGTTCCACATCAGGTGTTCCAGATCTTCAATTTTTATACGTCAACAGAGAGTGCTCATCAAGCTGAACAACTCTTGCTTAGACGTCATTTCTATGTATGTTATAGTATAGCTGGGCTCTTGGAGTTCCTCATCAGGTGTTCCAGATCTTCAATTTTTAAACGTCAACAGAGGGTGCTCATCAAGCTGAACAACTCTTGCTAAGACGTCATTCCTATACATGTTATAGTGTAGCTGGGCTCTTGGAGTTCCTCATCAGGTGTTCCAGATCTTCAATTTTTAAACGTCAACAGAGGGTGCTCATCAAGCTGAACAACTCTTGCTTAGACGTCATTTCTATGTATGTTATAGTATAGCTGGGCTCTTGGAGTTCCACATCAGGTGTTCCAGATCTTCAAATTTATTCTCGAAGCAGAAAATGCTCATCACGTGGAACAATTTTTGCTACGGTGCCATTTTTGTATCTCTTACAGTTTAGCTGGTCTGTTACGGTTCTGCATCAGTTGTTCAAGTTTCCAAGATAAATTATAGCCTATGTGTTGCTCCGACTTAATATCTATACAACAAAAAAATAATAATTCAAATCCGTCTAGTGGTCCCGAAGATAAGCGTGTGTGTACAAACAAACAGACACACAGACAGACAGATTTTTTTTTTTTGGATTCCTGCTCTATTACTGTTTCTAAACCACCCTTAATTATTTATTTTTTTAATATATTCAATGTACAGACACAGTTTTTTTACTGTTTTATTAAATGTATAGATAGATGATATTTAACGTGTAATATGTTTCAACATTTATTTTCTAATAGGTAAGTATGTATTTGCGTAGTAGTTAATTAAACTAACGTATTGAATTTCAAAAGTCAGTAGGGGCGGCAAAAATTGAATAGCCTACTAGCGGCAAATTTGTAAATCCGCCACTGAAGACAGCTGATAAGAACTAGTTGTAAATTAAAATAAAAACTTTTCACAGCCATACATGACTGTAATATTACCTATTCCCATACAACACACTTAGGTAAGTATAACATAAAATCCATAAAAAATACCCATTGAAAATGTAACTCGATAACAAGCCAGTCGCTTTAACACAAGCGAATTTTTTAAATAAGAACGTGTTGTACCTATAAAAAATCGGTTATACTCAAAAGACGTTATAAGAATCGATACAAATACGAAGTTGGTCCGAGAAGGTATCGATTGAAGGCTCAACGCCGGGTCGTTTTCTACAGAAATACCACTTTTTTTTCTCTTATTTCTGCCCGGAACGGCCCAGGAGCATTGCCTTCACTATAATAAACAAGAACGTTACTGTAGCCATAACTTTTTAACTGTTTTACAGGATATAATATCGAAATGGTGTAAATAAGTACCTTTGCAGTAACTGTAAAATTTTTGATGCAGTTTATTGGCAACTTATTCAAGTTTTTTTTTTTTTTAATGAGTTGCCGAAATCTATGAATCTCCTGTGTCGTAATTAAAAAAAATTGTCGTAAACTCACAGAAAAACAGCCAAACCTTGAAAAATTTAATCCCTACAAAAAAGATCTACAGTTTTAAAACCTTAATTAATTTTCCTGTTCTAATCTTAACTCTGAAACATACCTACATCCTTTTTGTGTAGCCACACGCTCAATAAATTACAATGATTATGCAATGGCAATAAAAAAGATATAACAGGACAGGCTACCAATTAAATCTTGTCAAACTAGTACAGGAAGCTCATTAAGAACCTAAACAAAAAACATTACTACAATGATGTATACGTACTTTTTTATATGTGTATGTTTGTGTGTGGTTATCTCCGGAACTACTGATCCGATTTCGAAATTTGTTTCTTTAATAGAAAGTTGCATTATCTCATGTGTATTGTTACGCTTTCACTTCGAAATAGCTGAACTAATTTTTATAGTACAGAGATAGATGGGGACCCTGGAGGGAGACGGTTATATGGATTTACAAATGCGAGTGAAACCGGGGCCAAAAGCTTGTATTAAAAAATAATCCGATTACAACTTGAGCCAAATCGTAAAAAAACCTATAGTCGTGTATTAAATAACCAAGTAAATCATCTGACGCCGTCAAAAGATTCAAAACAAAGTTGAAAGACATTAAAATGTATAAAGAATTTAAATTGATTGCAACTCGGAACTTACTCGAAGATAAACGTAAGGTGTTTTCTTGAGGCGATTATCCTGAGTGGCGTGACGGTATGGTGTCAGTACAAGAGTGAGATAGCAACGTGGGAGAAAGGGACGGGTAGATGCGCAGGAGTGAGGTGTGAACGGGACACGCGCGGAACATGCCGAGCGAGCCTCCGACTGAGATCGTCAAAGTTCAGAGGTTAATGTGGAATACGAATTCAAAAAAAATCGTTATCGTGACTTTTATGTGATGCTAACTACCAAGAAATGTGTTAAAAAAGCTCGTAAGTTTCAAAAAAACAATACACAAAATATAAAACAAATAAAAAAAGATTTTCTCTAGTGCCAGCGAAGTTAATATTGTCGAATTTCGTTAATTTGCATTTTTTTCCATACAGCTGTCAAAGTATGACAGTTGGGATTTTAATACAAGCAATTTAAATTGGTAGTCAATTTGCTTAACAATTAAATTTTCATATAGTAAGTAGGTATATTTGTTTTAAGTATGAAAAATGTACCGAACAGGGTTGGCATGTTTAAAACAAGTTGTTTTAAAACACCTGTTTTAAACAGTGTTTAAAACAGTTTGAAATTAAACAGTGTTTTTTATTACACTTTCTAACTACTTTTCATGGCGGATGAATGCATGTAAAATGAAAATAATTTAGTAGTCAGGAGTCTTAATAGCTTGACATTAAATCATTTGAGTGTATGCCTTTGCTATGTCACATTTTTTACTTTTATTGGCATTGTAATGAAATATTACTTCAAAACATTAGAAAAAAACAGTAGATGTTTTTTTTTTTTCATTGATAATATAATACTTACGCCAAAACTAAAAAAAACACTTGTTTAAAACAATTTGAACAGTTTGTTTTATAAAAGTAAAAAAGGTAGGTTAGGTACCAAACAGTAGAGGTACACAACTTTCAACAAAAAAAAAGAAGAAAAAAAATATAACAAGTTTGAGAACCACAGTGAGGCTCGTGCTTTTCCTTCGCTTCTCGTTAAGAGCTTTTAACGAGCCGACCTTGCCGTAACGATTAGAAAGAGAGAGCAGCACCCACCCGCACCCAAACACCCACGCCAGACAAGGACGGAAGTCACACCGGTAACAATAAGCTTACTAACAAGACGGACTCACTCACTGAAAAATGTCGTAACCACCATAATTACACATTGAATTATGCAACCTATTTTTATTTAGTTAAGGTGTGATTTTAAACAAACAAACATCGCCACTTAGGAGACTGGTACCGCGGCAACTCGTCTGCCTAACGAGAATGACTCAGGCGCAGGTTTTTTGTCGTTTTTCCGATATAAACCTTTCAGTCAAAGAGGAGGGTTTAAATTAGATTGGTGTGGAGGCTCGGTATGGGGTTTTCTCATAAATGCCTTCTTGAAATTTATTTAAATTGGTTTTTCGTTGCGCAGAGCTAATCGTAGCTATAAAGTATGTTACAAGCGCATTTTTATGAGATACTATCGTTTCATAATTATTAGCTAGCCGACTCTGTGGGACATGTTATTATAGGCATAACACTAATCATGTTTTTTAGTAGATTCTTATTAGATAAATACGACTTAGGTAGGAAACCTCATTAGAATTTGGTCGTTAGAATGTTAAATATTACTAAGAACTTGTATTTTCTACCATTATAGTAGAAAATTAAATATTTAACTTGTGTGTCGGTTTTCCGGTTACGCGTGAGGTCCTTCCTTACAAAAGACATCAACGCATTCGGTATATGGTTGCAAAATTTGTCTATGGTAAACTTCTTTCGGTTAATCTGTACTATTATTATAAAGCTGAAGACTTTGTTTGTTTAATCGCGCTAATCTCAAGAATTGTGTACATAAATAAAGTAATTTAAATGCCATAATAAACTAGAAATTATCGTGGGTTTAGATCTACTGCCAGTTAAAACAACTGTAAAACTAAACCCCACTTTGTTTCAAAAAGCCGTTACCAAAATAAATCCTTTTTATCAGTTTATTTATCAAAGTGATTAACTCGCGGCAGACATTTTGAAAAAAACTCAGCCGCACAACGAGCCGTCAGTCAAAATTTGAAAAGCGAACATTAAAGTTTAACAGCACTTGAAAGGCTAAAGGTCTTATAGAGAAAGGAATTTAAATAAACAGGTACATCACTATGTTGCCAGATATATTTTGAAGTGTAATGATGTGACTGGTTAGATTAGAGAGTGACAAGCATTTTAATCGTCATATTTTTTATTAGATAAGTTCCTATTGAAGTTGTTCAGTTTGTTTTTTTTTTTTCTACAAATCCTGTTAGGTACAGGATTACGGCTAGGCAAGGATTCAGCTGTACATTAATTTAACAATTGTTTACTTATTTATTTTAACCAAAAGTTAACGCTGTGATCTTGAAAAAAAACCAGCTCATTGAAGCACCTCAATTTCGGCGAACACAGCCAAAACATCACATGATCACACCAATATTGTAAAATACCAATCTTCGAAACAAAAAAGCATCTTTTTCTCCAATTTCAAATACAGGTTTTCCGAACACCTCATTACGTTGTCAGTTTTCTAGCGACCAATTAGGTAGTGAACAAAAAAAACGTAGTCTATAGCTCGGTAAACATTCTTGGTGTTTGTGTCGGCGCTAACGCAGCGACCCGTCGATCGTGTCCAAAGTTATTACGACACACCTCGTTGAGATACCACCGAACGTGGTACCGTAAAAAATGTACAGCAATATCGTTAATATGGCGCTCGGTAATTTGATTGGGAGTTGTGGATTATATTTTTGAAAGTATTCTTTGACGATAGTCTCCTCGTGTTGGAATTTTATTTACTATTAATATACCTATATTTGGGGTGATTGATACCTGTGCATTAAACAAGAAACCAGATATTGAAAAAATTGCTCTGAAATAATTGAAATTTTCTACTTTTAGACACCTAAAATTCATGGGATTTTAGGCTGTTTCTGTTCTGTTTCTGTTCATTGGCTGTAAAAAACTAGAATACAGTTTTTTTTTCTTCTTTTTCTTTTTTTAGAAGACCATCTCTTTAAATTGATAAGATGGTGTATAAATAAGAAACTTTGTCGTTATTCGTCATCAATATAAATTATCAAAAATATTAAATTACAAAGGGCAGATGTGTGTGGGCTAGTTGAATATTAATTTGTATTTTTCCATCAAAGTGTCAAAACACCCTTTGAAGTTTGATCTGAAATAATCTTTGAGATTAATCAAATATAATATTATATAGATAGAATATAAGTTTTTGATCTCTGTGATCTTTTTTATTAATTACGCGCGTCACACTGACCATTACCTCATTGGCTATGAAAATATTGCCTTTATGCAGGATTTTTTTTTACTGATCAATCAAATCTTTGTCATCTGACAGACTTCAATTCGCTTTAAAGTACTTTGAAGTTTTCTGCTTTATTAACTTCCTATTAGTACAAACGATCAAAGAAAAATTACAAAAAATCACAACATCAAAAACAGCTCAAAATAAGTATTTGATCCCGATCAGAATTTCAAAACTACACCCACTTTTAAATCGACTAACTGATTGTACTACCAAATCAGATGTGAGAGTTAACAAGCAACATTTTACCGCCCACGGCCTCTGGATACTTGGGCACAGATTAACTTGGGTCCCTCTTCAGTATCGGACGGTGCACGGCCGGGCACGCCGCAATCGGGCACGCCGCAATCGCGGCGGTAAGACCCCTCTTTGAGGAGTGGCTGGAGAGGCGTCACGGCGTCCTCACCTTCCGCCTGACGCAGGTCCTCACCGGACACGGATGTTTCGGGAGGTTCCTGTGTCGTATAGGCAAGGAAGAAACGCCTGGGTGTCACCACTGCGAGGATCGCCCGGAGGACACGGTGGAGCATACGGTGCAGGACTGCCCCGCTTGGGCAGAGCACCGCCGTGTTCTCACGGAGGCGATAGGCGGCGACCTCTCGCGCCCAGCATTGGTCGAGGCCATGCTGCGGGGCGAGACGGAATGGGAAGCGGTCGCCTCCTTCTGCGAAGCAGTAATGCTAGCAAAGGAGGAGGCGGAACGCGTGAGGGAGAGGACAGCGTCCACCTCACGACCCAGCCGCCGCGGGAGACGCCCACGGCAACGGACGTCGCAAGACGATCTCCGGCCACCGTAGGCGCGGGCATGCGGGCGGCGAGTAATGGGTGACTCGCCGTCCGATCATGGACCATGCCCGGGTCGACGGCGCGTTGTGTTCCACGCGCGCCTCAAAGAGCTGTCAGCAAACTGACGGGGCCCCCTAAGAGGGCCGGAGCCTGCCGGGGTCGCGGGATTGTCTCACTCGGTAACCGTGACCCTGGTACATAAAGGGCTATTGAAGGAACACCGTGGATTTTAGTCAGTACAAGTCTGACAGTCCCTCCCGCCCCACCCTGGGCGGGAGGACTCATTTGATGATTTTACCACGCAAAAAAAAAAAAAAAAAAAAAAAAAAAACGGTGCACGGAGGGAATCATTACTAATGTCGGACCGATACTTCGGCTTCGGCTGAAATGAGCCGAAGTTTTGCTGCCGACACAAGTAGGCGGTTCTTGGCAAGCTCCAAATTTAAAAGAATATAAAAATGTAATAAAAATATAAACATGAATTTGTGCAATATGGGTCTAACCAAACTGAATTTAGATTATAGAATCAGGCGTTACTTTGCGGAAATCCATGACATTAAATGTTATGAAAAATATCTAGTTTTAATTCCGCGGAATTAAAACTAGATATTTTTCATAACATTTAATTCAAACTGAATTTTCTAAAATTTGGATTCGTTTTCGGCCAATGGTTGTAGCAACAGCAGAAAAATCGGTTTCGTCTTTGGCTGCAGCCAGTAACCGAGCTTCGGTCGGCTCTAATGATTACTCCTTTGACGTGCCGCCGTCGGAGATGCAAAATAGAGTTCAGAACTTCAAACTAGCCGCCTGCGATGATTGTTATCGTTGTTTATCACTTTCCACAGCGAACTATTATAATGATTATCGAGTCGTTTTTAGTAGGTGTTGCTTTTTAATGGCGGCGTTAAGTATGTGTGGCAACCGGTGATAGTTATCAAAGAAAAGTATGTGGGAACGTGGGTTTTATTGTGAAATTTTAGGCTTTTCTGATAATTCTGTTATGTTCTGCACCTACGTTACCCGAGTAATCTTATTTAGATAACACGGTCCGAAGGCTTTTGAGAGAAAATTTCTTCGGGTTGTTAAAACAACTTTAGCCCTATTAGTTTGTAAAACAATGCCACGTATTAAAATATATTTTTTATTTAAACTACACTGCACAGTGCACAACTTCTGCTGCATATTCCAAGTTTTGCATCTACCAACCCGCACTGAGCTCCTGTGGTTGATTATGGCCCACTCCCTCTAACAGTGGGAAGGCCTATTGTCCTAACAGTGGCTATTATAGGCTGATGATGAAGTTTTGCAAGAAACTCTTCTCCAGATTTATTCCGACAAGACATACATTTAACCTTTAAATGCGCAGTGGCTGAGCGATTGGACTGCTGCGCTGCGTGTCGCTGGTTCGATTCCCGCACGGAGCAAATATTTGTATGATCTACAAGTAGTTTTTCCGGGTCTGGGCGTTTGTGTATGTGAGTTTATATGTTTGAAAACGCATCCACGACACAGGAAAAATTATTAGTGTGAGGCAACGTTTTAATAAAACAAAAAAAAAAAACAAAAGGAAATTGATATAATCCATAGCAAGAACATATATTAGCACTAAAACACAGCAATAGCAAACGTAATTACGTCCAGACGAACTCGATACGATCTGACTGCACACGTCACCAGTGAGCCATTACTTATGTCTAGGCCTTAGGGCTTACATGACCCGTTATCGAGACTAGTCATGTACTACATACCCAGACCGAAGCATTTACAGGTTAACAGAAGTATAAAATTATCGTTAACACGAATGTAAAGTAGTTATGAGCTTAATGGAAAAAAAAAAAAAGTTTTGTCTCTGGTAGGTTCTAGTCTCTCTGGTCCGTGTTCCTTTTTTTCTTATTTGTTGATAATTACGACTAGCATTGACATGATAATTATGACAAATTCTGTTGGATACGGATTAGTGTATTTAATTTGAAGTTATCCCCAAGATAGTTAAAAAGCCTAGACAGATATTATGAGAGTATCTATAACACAAAACAAGCTGAAAATAACTTGATAAAAAGTATCAGAACCTAGTTAAACACTATTATATATATATTATTATTATATTAACTGCTGTATAGACACACCTGCTATATCCTAAGGGATTTGCTCAATAGATAATAGAAACAAAATTGAAATATATATATATATATTTCATATGAGATAACAAAGATCCATTGGGTTAGTAACAATATTCTTAACCGATGTTAGTACCTAATTTCTAAGATCGACAGAGTACAGGAGACCAGTGAACTCACCAACGGGCTGTCATGTCTCCCGATTAAAGCGCGTAGAATGCTATTGGGGCTGCCACGGAGTCTGCTTAGCAGCGAGGCCGCTAAAAGAGGCCTTCGTGACTGACATTTCACCGGCATCATTAAAAGTGAGGCAGTTATCCGCAGATTAGAAGTCTAGTAGTTTTAAGTCTAACAATGTATGTATCATGAATATACCAGTAGGATTATTCCTTAAGTTTAACTTGGCCGTTGTTCAATAGAGATATATAAGCTTTGGAATGGGCAAATACAGTAATTTCACAGTTATATGTCTTGTCAGTGAGACTGTAGCTTCTTTATCTGTTCTAGATTCGAAATTTCAAAAGTGTTGTAACTGGCCTTCTTGAAATAAATGATTCGATTTTGACCTCTGTCGCCTATAAACAATTCATTTGTTTCTCAAATAAATTAGGTATCGAGAAATTCAGATCCATCGATGCAGATGCAGTTCGTATTTCGAATTTATGTTTTTTTATTTATTTTGTACTTCACATTGCAATTTTGCGATGCTATTTTCAAAAGAGATCGGATTAAGGCAATTGTGATATTTCTATATTACAATCAAAGGTATCTTCGTTATTTCATTGTGTGGTCATTAATGATTACGTAAAGTTAATTTAAATGTATTTAAATTTCATTGGATTAAAATCACAGTAGCAAGAATCACTTCCTTCTTTAGTACCTATGTTATTGAGCGTCGACTTTAGTAATACAGAATCAATTAACAAAATATCTCAATAAAAGTTTAAGTAATCAAACAAATACCTATTAAAAATAAGACTCGGTTAGGAGCTTTGATACCACAGACAACAAACACGTCTTAACACCTCTCTTTATGCGTTGGGGATTAAAATGGACACAAATGTCTAGAGAAACTTTCCTTCTTGCAAAAGAAATGCTCATAAAAGCTAACACATTCTAGTTTCCAAAGCCGAGGAACTACAAAATCTAGCACCTTCTAATTATAGCTTGTCGGAGGCACACCGAAGCGTTTAAAATTAATAAATCTGCCTCGTAAACTCCCAACTCATATCGCTATTCGTCATGCACATCGCCCTTTACGCTCGCTACACTATTTCAGTTTACACTCCATTGTAACAGAACCTTACCATAAGTGGATTATTCGGTTTGTACACGGATGTGATGGACCCTCGAGCTACTAATAATTTCCAATAAGGCACGGTTTTCCAAGTGATAGATAGGGAAAAGTTCAATTTAGAAGTCATCAGCCTTCAATGTTCCCGCTGTTGGGACACAGGCCTCCTCTCTGGAGGGAGCGGGCCATAATCCACCACGCGGGCCCAGTGCGGGTTGGTAGATGTCACATGTCTTCGAATTTGGTTCTAGGGCATGCCGGTTTCCTCACGATGTTTTCCTTCACTGTTTTGAGAGTAGTGGTGATGAAATAGATTACACAAAGTAATGCGCCAGACTGGGTTCGAACCCACGACCTACAACTCGTAAGTCGGGGCCGGTACCACTAGGCCACCACTGCTCTAGATACTGAAGTAGCTATAGATTATTCTATTTAATAGTAGCTGTTCCCCGCGGTTACCAAAATTATTCCACGGGAACATTAAATCGAGATAAAAACTATACTATATGTTAATCCAAGTTATAAACTATATGTGTACCAAATTTCATCCAAATTCGTTCAGTAGTTTTTGCGTGAAAGAGTAACAAACAAACACACATACATCCATCCTCCCAAACTTTCATGTTTATTTTTATTAGTTTAGTAGTAGGTGCCTCTATCGTAAATATATAAGGATGTTGGATAAATTTCATGTAAAATGCTTTCGAAGCATCATGAACATCAGATGGTCGGGTCGTATTAGAAATACGACGTCCTTGGCATAGAGGCTTATAATGAGGCGTCAGTTGAGGTGGTGTGGCCCATGTACCTACATAGAATGCACGATGATAGACTTGCGAAGCATATTTTCTATTCGGAACTCGAAGAAGGGAAACGGAAACGCGGTGGTCAGTTGATACGCTTCAAGGATGTTCTGAATAGACACTTTAAGAAGTGCCAAATTGACTCTTCAACATGGGAGAACCAGGCACAAAATCGGCCCGAGTGGAGACGCTATGTACACACGGCTACACATCAAGCTATACAAAACCAGTATAAGCTGATCGTTGAATATGCGGGAATACCATACAAAGCGAGACCACGGTAAACTGGTTTTGTATAGCTTGATGCGTAGCTGTGTGTACAGGAGCAAGTTTACACCTTTGAAGAGACAAGAAGGGTACAATTGGACAAGAAGCGTGACGACCTAAAAGCTAGACTACCTGCAATTGTAACTTACAATGTCATCAATGGTGTTCTAACATGTCCACTTTGTGTTCGGAGTTTTACGGCAAAAGTTGGATATATATGCGAGTCACTGGAGAGCACATGAAAGAACATATCAAAGCTCTCAACCATTTTAAAAACCATCGATTGCAGCCGCTGTGGTCGAAATCGGCTAGATGGCATCAATCAATAGGATTACGGCTCCTGCATAGTTCTTTTGGCGCTTGACTGACATTGACAGGAGGGCACTGCCGGTACAGATTTGTGTAATTGTCTGTGAAAAATGTATTGAAAAAACAAGATGGCGACGTTAGTTCCGATTAAGGCCACGCGTCAATTGATTTATGTGAAGCAAAATGTATTTGACTTGTGGCTTCTGTGGGATTTTCTCATAATAGACTCACTTAGTACGTGTGAATCACTGCGTAATAAATGAATACCAATTCAATTGATTAAATATGGTGGAATATCTAATAAGATTTGACATGCAACATGCTACCTGTTTCGTGCGAATGCTTTTGTTCATCTACCAAAGCAGTGTTGCCTACCGTTGCTCAACACGCACGATTTTCAAATTAAATTTACGACTCCAAAAAAAAAACCATCAACGAAGTTTGTTATTAAAAAATATTAAATCCCATATCCCAAAACGGCTAATATTCTCGTGTAAGTAAAACGTGTCGATATGTAAGTGTAAAATTAAGAATCGAGATAAAAATCATTCGATTTGGGCATCTGTATTATATCGGTGTGCGGCGCGGGCATGCGAGCTCGTTATTATAAAGTTTATGGCCCGTTTACATCGCTTGTTTTACATACAATCGAACCTTTTCTTATAGTTGCCATGTTAATAAACTGGTTATCTTGTCCTTTGTTAGAAGCGTGATGCTGCGTCTACCATAACGAGATCGTGAGATTTGAAATTTAAATTGTTACTATCCAAGTAACTTACTAATGCCATGCATTTCTTTTGTGGGCATAATGGCGGGTCGCAGTGGACAAAATCAAAGACCTGGCGGGGTATTACAACGTCATAAAACCAGGCTTATTCCTGTGAGTGAACGAGATGGCGCTAGACGACTTGTATAGCTCTGTCACTTTCACTCGCCGGAACAAGCCTGGTTTTAAAACGTTGTAATACCCCCCCAGTGGTCCAAATTAGCCCTAGATCGAAAAGTAATGGAAAGAAGCCGTCGTCGCCCAGCAGTGGGAAGAAGACACTGATTAACAATATTAGGCTGAATTCAGTGGCTTCTCTGAAATTAGCAGTTACATAAACGTTAACTAAAACACACAATTAAATGTTTTTGGCTTAATACTTAACTGTAAATGGAAAGGTGCGAATACGGAGAGCCTGTATCTTTTAATTTGCCAGTAATACAGGCACTTAAATATTAATTAAAATTTTAACACTACACTGCTTATGATCAGAGTTCACAGTCAGAAATTACATATGTACAAAATATTGTTTAGATTTAAAACGGGATATTTACCATGTTTATTATTTGTTTTGAGTTTCCGATATTTCGGCACTGTTGCAAGCGCCATGATCACGGAGGAACATAATAATAGGTAACGAATAATAAACATGGTAAATATCCCGTTTTAAATCTAAACAATAGTTCTAGTGACCATGTCAGTCTAAAAATTACATTTGTACAAATAGATCTGAAAATCTAAGTCTAGATTTCTTACTTCAAAATGTCATCAAAATGACTTTTTTGAAAACTTTTACCAAAATAACTCATCTCCATAATATTCTTACATAATCAAAATTCTTACCATAATAATGTAATTTGTAAAGCTTTTTATTCTTATCTCTTTCTCCCATATTGGACAGGTTTATTGTGTGAAAGGAACGGCGATGGCTGTAAAAGGATAGATAGCGGGTGGATGCAAGTATCCCTGAGTAGATGTGCATCTGCTTAGCGGGGCCTCTTGGAGAACAGGGACCGGGATGGAGTAGCTTAGAACTGCATATTTTTGACTTATTCAAAGATTTCACTTACTTGATAATTAACAATGGTGAATATTGAAAAAAAAAATCGTATCCTTTCAATAAAAAATCGTTGAAATACCTATTTCAAAAGCACAACGCTGTATTTTTATTTCTACGCTTGTTGCGTAGTTCAAATAAAAATAACAGTTAAATATTTACTACTAATTTTAAGACCTAATAAATCTTCGTTAAAAAGTATGCTGAATAAACAGATTAAAACAGAGCATTTGTAGTACGGCGCCTGATTCCGATGATTGATTGATATATTTATACAAACTCCATTTCATACCCAAACAATACTCCACTATACAAATATTTCACAACATAAACTGATAGATATAATCAAAATATAACACAAACAGAGATATGGCACGCACGCACACGTAAATACCGCGGGATATTTTTATTTTACCATAAACATGTCCAAACATTGCCCTGTTCGACTCCAAAACACGGCCGGCTTTTTGGACGCTCGTTTAAATTACGGCCGACGGGATTTCTCCTTACGATCAATAAATCAATAAATATATACGGCTAAGCCTGTCTGTCTGGCGGACATTAATGGAAAACTGTGTTTGTTTAGGACGCGATCCTCGGCCGAAACGTTTGTTATTAAACGGAAGCTTCGTCGATCAACTTCCTGCAAGCTGCTTTGCTATTTTAGAAATTATGATTTAGGTGTAACGACAATTTGTTTAATGGCTTCCTAACTGCGTTGGGTAGGTTTTGTAGAAACATTGCTTTGCAACGGCAGTTTAACTTGTTGGTCGTGGGCGGTGCTGTGAGATTTTATAGTTTCCAATTGTATGGGATATGTTCAGGAAATGTTGTTCTTGAAATTGAATGCTTATGTGAGGTTGGACGGCTTGGACGTCTCCTTTAACAAGACGAAGGATTGTGCCGATCGACCATGGATCGACCTATTGTTTACCACAACATCGCAAACCACCCAAACCTGTCTTACCAAATTCGAAAAGAAAGGTTGTTTTCAGGCGACTTTTTACAAAACTGTCCCCGACACACACAACTACTGTTCAAAAACAGCCGGCTCCAATAAATTACGCGTTTTTTTCTCCACCACTACGGCCGTACGGTCGGCAAAAAAGTCTACCTGCTCCCCGAAACCCACACAATGGTTCCCTCGACCATTTATTTGGGCGAGCGTCGTAACATTTCACGTTTTCGTATTCGGAAAAAACGAACAAAGTTGCACACAAAGAAATCTTTGCATTTTCGGGGAACAAAACTTAGCCTTGTAAGATAGAAATATAAATCAGTTAACGAGACATCGGAGGCAGTAAAAATAAAGGACAGGACACATTTAGTTTTATGATAGTCATTGTCTAATCGTTGAGCTAATAGAAAAGTAGGAGAAACGGGACCTTTGATGATTTCGAAACGGACGTAACCTAACTAAAAGTACTACTAATTAACAGGGCCGTGTTGGGCGTTAGTTTTGATGTCAAAACGAACCGTGAAAGCTTTTAAGATGCACAAAACTTGTACAAGACAACGCGGGCGCAAGCTCGTTTAGAAGAGGAGGCGCTAAACGACGCACACGCATCAGTCGAAGTAACAACGAGTTTTGAAGCAGAAATAACTGTAGGATCTGTGTTTTAGACGAAATATTCGAAACCATTTAGATTTATGGATAAAAGTAATCCATTTAGAAATGAATTAATTCAGATGTTTGTAGCTATAATTTATTTGAAATTTTTAGATAACTTTTAAACAAGATGATGCCTCCTATGCTCACAAGTAAATGATTATCTTCAGCCCGATAACATTGTCTCGAACGGTGGTCACATTACGCGGTCATCAGTTTCCGCTGACCGCGTAGAATGCAGTGTTGTTCACGCTAAGAGCTGTGAGTCAGCGACCACCGGGAAGCGTTCCTGACAGAAGTCACTGATGAGAACCACATTGCATCGTGTGTAAATCTAAATAAACTAAGATTGTGAACATACAGCTATTAATAAAGACGATGAAATTATCTAGGAGGAACAGGTCTTGAATAAAAACATTGCCTGCTAAGAAGAAATTGTGATGATGGGACTTCTTGAGAAGACTAATGACGGACAACCAGAAAAATATAGGATGCAGAGAGCCAAGGGGCCTTTTGCGATCAACAATCTGAGCAAGTATGGTAAATTGAATAGCAACTCCACCATAAAATATTCATTATAACTCCATAAACCAGTAAGGATACCAGCAGAAGCATAAGCTTATTTCCATAACTGACTATACGCATTAACAACAATTTTAAAATTCCACCAGACTACCCAGTTTCCTCGAGGCGGACGGGTAGACAGATAATCGGCTATAATTACACGGCTATCCATCATCGAAAACCAACAAACGAGGTTGAAATGATCGGCCACCCACAGCATAGCCTGACCTTTGAGGAACAACCTTCATACGGACAGGGGAACATGGGAAGGGTCGGACTCGGAATAGCCAGAAAGATGTCTTAGAAAAGTTCTTAAATGAAACGCAAGCGATAAAGAATGGAAAGAAATGCGTGATACACTTTTCAAACGATAATTCTACCTGTAAAACGTCCAAAACATCAAACATATCACTGAAATGAACGCCATTGTTGAATGAATGAACACTACTCTAAACTGTGCCAGATTGTCTACAAAAAACAACGTCTTAAAGCTTTCATGAAACTCTGAAATAGCTGCTGTAAAAATACTTGTAGACACCCACAAAATCTCAAGTAAAAATAGAAAGTGACAGCCATTCATGATCGCAACGTAGTGACGGCGAACAATGGGCGGCGATATGATCGTGGTACAGGCAGGCGAGGCAGGGACCAGTTCTTGTATCTAAGCCGTGGATCGCGGCTAACAAGCTCGCTTGGTGCACCAGCCGAGATAACACAATGTTTCTTGTAAAATAACTTTGCTTTAGGAGACGCAAGCAGCATTTCTTATGACTTAACTTCGAGATAAAATATTTCTACAATAATTTTCCTGATCTCGTCAGGGGCTTTAAGAGATAGGCAGAAAATTATGAAGCTGGATTAGCGTGTATATTTATAAATGGCTCTAAAGAATCTCTTATCTCTTGAAAAAAACTTAGCTTGCGATGCAGCTATTCGAAGCTCTTCGAGCTGCGTATCAACAATGTTATACTGTTTCAACCGTCTAGTTTCTTAAGGCTATCATTTCCCTCATACAATAAACATGAGAGATATCGATGCATGAGGCAATAAACTTGATAATTGGACATTACGTTTCAAAAGAAATTGGTCTACGCTACGGGCCTACGTAACAAAATTTCTTGTTACTTTTTTTCTACCTCCATAGCTCTTCTCACAATTCTGTGTATACTATTTGTACCCAACAAAGCGTGTTCCAATAATGAGGATCGCTCGATACGATCTCGGCTGCGCTGCGCCCGCGCCGATCAGAGAGTCAGATCAGAATCCTCGCTCCTCGGCTCCTTTGTAATCCGGCCAGGGTAAACACCGCTTTGTGGCTCCAGCGACCCATCTCACCGCACGCACGTGATTGTTTTTCTAGCCAAAATCAAATCACCAAAAAAATTGAATCATGACGAGTCCCTCCCCTACTACATATAAAACGATTTTGCATCGGAATGATCAAAGCGCCCATAATAGAATTTATAGCCGTCCTATAAAAAGACAAGTGAGTTCTCAAAAATGTGTTTTTTACAACACCGATTCTCGAAATGATTTTATTGGCTGTCATAAGCGGCTCTACTTAGCTCGTTACAACATTGCATATTAATTTTTTTAACTACACGATGAAAATTACAGCAAATTGTTACTTTAAAAACAAAAACAACTATCGGAACCATCTCGTCATTCCATAACGTGATTCTGCCGGGTTGGGAGGTTGTTAAAAATGAAAATTATTCTGCCAGCGCAAACTACGGTGATTACATATCAGGCGGGCCGAAGCCCGAGGGAAGCGCGTCTCTCTCGCTTATTGCCAGATGATTGAAGACCCCGCCGCCTACGACGTACTCCTTTCTGACTCGAGAGCGAGATGGCACCGCCTCCTACCGTGGGAGAAAACGGGATGGCGACAGCTCAGCATCTGATTAGCATCCCAATTACGGTGCGGGCGCGCAGTGGGATCGAATCTTCCTTCGTAGTGTTGTACCACATCGTTTTCAGCAGGAGCTTTTATCGATATAATTTTGTTGGTTCAGTTAATCTTGCAAAAATGTTTTAGTGAAGCATGTCTAGCCGTATTAAAGTTTGACGATGATATTGAACTCAAATTTCCTGGTGCATCGACAACAAAAAAATATGGCCTGTAATAATATTTACAATGCGATGTAGCTTAGCCGCGCTGTCGGTTGTCATGTTATCTCTAACAACAATCACAGCTGGGTTATTGATCGATAATAAAAAGCTATAACGAGTGGCAGCCCTATTAACGAGAATGGCGGCCGAGGCGCGAGGCGGGGCGCTCGTGTCGAGATTACATCGACGCAGCACGGAAATTTTAAATAAACAAGGAATTATGAACCGACCCCAGATTATACACCTTCGTATTGACCAGCATCGGGCGGTAACTAGAGGAAATTACCGCAACAACAATTATTTATAAGCACCTGATGCGGGCTGTGAGTTTTATCATTTTATGCTTTTACTAAATTGCGGAATTTCCGTCACTCATTGAGAAGTATCGAACGCTGGTAATAATTTAATAACGTGTAAGTACCGTGACTTTCTATTCCGCAGTAGACATTACCTATTATGGGATCCCAGTACATAATTAGAGATTGCAAATTACAACACAATGCTCCGAAAGTGCGCTGCCGGAGAAAACCTACTATCAACGAACTGCGTTGTGATTTTATGAAATAACTGTTGGCATTTATATTATGTTCATAGCCTTATCCGTGGTATTTCATCTAAATGAAATAAAATTATTGTTATTTCAAGAGAAAACCTGCAGTTTGGATTCTTTACATTTACGCTTTTATGTTTAAAGGCATGTCGTAGCAAACGCTTATATGAATATTTCTTGAGGTAAGTTAATTCTAAGTTAGTTTTGTTTAATTAGGTATACGTATAAGAGGATAGTAACAACACATACATACAAAAACTGACGTCTTTTGCCAATGTGGGTAGGTAGAAATTACAGAACGCTATCTTACGTACGAGGTCCCTAATACCTTTGCTTCTCCTCTCTCCTCGTCCACGATCGTTCAACAATTACAACACGGTTGCTATTTTTTTACTTGAGAAGAAGAACCCGCAGATCGATTTCAAAAGCAAAGATATTATTATGAGAACCTGAAACTGATAACTACAGGGAAAATACAAAGACTATATCCAAGTATATGCCAGCAAAGCTTGAAACATTGTATGGACAAAACAAATGCTAACGGACCGCGTCCGTAGTGTAAGCTCACAGCGCGAGCGCATGAATACAAAACCAATTTGACGTTTCTCATTACACAGCGACCACAACATGCGCAAGAGTCGCTCGACTAACTAGTTCCGCGCAGAGCGATCTGTTATTATGTTAATAGGGCTAGTTTAGAGGCAAGAGGCAGTAAGAGACGTTTGTCTATACCACTGCGTTGGTGAGTTAGGAATTGTTCCCATTTTGGGACGAGAAAATCCTAAATTGAGAAAATTTCGGGGTAATGAAATTCTTGGAAACTATAGAAGATTTCACCACGAATATAACTGACACAAAATTAGATACTTTAGCGCAGGCTGATAAAGGGTAGCTGGGATGCGCAGGCGGCCATTTGAGAGTAACCATTGCCATTGTTTAATTAGCTGATTAAAGAACTGAACAAATAAAAAGCCGACCAGTTGCAGAAACTATAAATATAGGGAAAGAAAAAAAAGGAATTTAGGGATGCGAAACTTGATCTAGTAACCCAGCGAACCTTCTCCTCACGTACGTTGCGAACAATTAAACCGGCTTCTTTGATGTGTCAATAAAACGCGATAACTACTTGTAATTGATGCTATAACTGGCAGCGACTGGTTACGTACATTGTTACTGAACGGGGCACAGTCGTTGACTCGCTTCGATTGTTATTGGAGGCCTAGGGCGCTTGTGATACTGGGTCATTGAGACCGTAGGGTCTTGAGCTTAGTGATGTTATAAACCACATGGTGTGGTTTCATTTTGAACGTCAAACTCATTATTAAATCAAATCTAAGTAAGCAATCACGAATACAAAAGTTTTGTAAACTTGTAAAGATAGTTTCAAAGTTTTAGTGACCTAAGATCTAAATAGTAGCCAAAAGTCCCTAGCCCCTTCATACACAACGCGACGCAAGTCTCCGATACGTTACGACTTTGATATCCAGGCGACTATCGTAATACAAATCCATACACTGAAAAAATTTTACTTTAGCAAAGTACCTTTTTGGCTCGGTTACAATCATATTGGTAAATTTTAACTAAGACTTGCCTAAAAATCTACAAGTAAACTTGACAAAGAGTAGACTTGTGAATATTGTTAAATATTCTTGGCTAATAACCAATAAGCATGTTGTTGTTACTAAACGAGTATTTCACTCGGTTGTTTTTTCCAAACATCTATAGTTAATAATAGATAAGTACAACTCTGTTGATTGTAATCGAGTAATTATTCGGTTGTTTTTTACAAACATCTATAGTTAATAATAGATAAGTAGAACTCTTCTGATTGTAATCGAGTAATTATTCGGTTGATTTTTACAAACCAACATACACACATCAAAAGTGTCTAGGGATCAACATATATTTTTGCAATAACTTTTCTCCTGATTGATATTAATTAAAATTTTCTTTAAGGATTCATCAAATAAAGTGTTTTCGTTTGTCACAGTAACGATAAACCAAGTCAACTTTGCATTAATAAAGAAATTTGCCATTTTCCTAATAAAGGGATTTTTGACATTTGAACCACTAACACAAAAGTTCGAAAAAAAGACTGAAATAACAGTTTTCTTTAAAATTTTATTGGGTAACTTAAACAATTAATAATCCGTGTTTCTACCGCGAACACTAACAACACAAGAACATCGGTTTGGCATACTCAAAATGAGTTCATCCAAATCACGCTGTGGAATGGCCGCCCATGTTCGTTGCAACAACAAAAAAAGGTGTTCTTGCGACTGGATACCCTCCATATTCGGCAGAGCTCTTCTCTGTAGCATATCCCATGCATGCTCAATCGGATTCAAGTCTGGCGACTGAGCAGGCCAGGGCAGGACATTGATGTTAGCTGCGGCGAGAGTCTGTCTTACAACTCTTGCGGTGTGCGGTCGTGCATTATCATGCATTAACTGAAATAAGGGACCGATTTGCACTTGTAGAGGAACGATGACGTCTGATACAATCGTCTCAGCATAAATTTGAGCGTTGAGGTTGCCTCTGATCCAAATCAACTCAGTTCTTCCGCCGATCCAAATACCCGCCCATACCATGATGGTTCCACCACTATAAGGATGGACTTCCTGGCAGGATTTTAATCGCTGTTGGCGTCCAGGGGTTCTCCAGTGTCGTATACGTCTTGTATCCGGTCTCATACCGAAACGAGACTCATCAGAAAAGCACACGAAACGCCATTGTCCTTCTGCCCAATTTCTGTGTTCAAGAGCCCATTGATATCGAATCCTACGATTGTGCATTGCTATAGGTGGTACCCGTAGCGGTCTTCGGGAATGAAGGTTCACTTCATGCAAGCGGTTTCTGACTGTTTGGTCGCTAATTAAGTTCCCTGAAGAGTGATGAAGCCTCACGGCTAACATCATGGCGGTTATTGTTGGAGCTCTTCGAGTTAAGATTTGAATGTATCGGTCTTGTCTCCGTGTGGTGCAGCGATACCGTCCTCCATGGCGCTCAGCCACGGTACCAGTGCTTCGGTAACGTGTCCAAAGTCGACTGATAACACTGACTTGTATTCAGAGCTAAAGCCACAGTACGTTGCCGGGAACCAGCTTCTATCATTCCCACGGCTCTGAGCATTTCTTCCCTGCTTAAATGACGTCGCCGCTCCATAATAACGTTGGTTTTAATCAGTAGTAGGGAAACAGTAGCACTAATAATGTCTTCAATGCGTTGTATGTTTTTATAGGGAAAATATTGACAGCTGATTTTCATCTTTTACTCGAGTTTGATTCACAGTTCCTGATTCAAATTATGAAATGCACCAAAAAGGATCCATATAAATTTATAAAATCATAAATTTATTACAAAGCCACATCTCAATCTCAAGAAATCCGCATAAAAATTCTTGATCCCTAGACACTTTTGATGTGTGTATTTATCAATACATAAGATTAACCGATTCATTGCCACCTTCATTTTCGTGAACATTTCAGCCAGGCCCCATTCATTGGTCGGTGGATCACCATTTGAGTCATCGGCCTCCCTGAAGGATGACTCAACTGATGAGTCATAAAATATTTTTGATTTAAAGACGTAGGAAATTAATCTCAGCTAAATCAAATGTAGGTATGGGCGGCTGCCATTTTTCTTTACTCGGTTGCTTCTTGCAAACTACCTCTGTTAACGGCAATCGGTTCGTGTCGTTTAATTTTAACCGAGTAGCTAACTCTGTTAAAAATAATCGAATCGTTTGGCTAGCATCAATCAATCCCATCATTCGTTTAGTCTCGGTCGCTAGTTCGCTCGTTCATTTGCTCGTCGATTCTCTTGAAGTAAGCACGCGTGCATGCGCTCCTCGTTCGTGGCTCCGCTGTGAATATTGGGTGTGTGTGATAAGTTTGGACAAGTGACACGTTGTTTGGACAATATTATGGATGATTAATGAATTAAATTTGTATTATCAATAAAAATACTTAGGTCAGTACTTCCAAAGTTTTTATATTTTAAAGTGTATCTACTTTCGAATATAAAAACTTTGGAAGTATTGACCTAAGTATTTTTATTTAATACAAATTTAACTGTCTTTATGCACCGAATTAAATTAATTACGAATACAGAGTAACACTGCTCTAACTACCTAGTAGGCTGGCTGCAGATACTGGATATAGTGGTTAAGTATACTGAGTAACACTGCTCTAACTACCGAGTAGGCTGGCTGCTGTTACTAGATAAATTGGTTAAGTATACTGAGTAACACTGCTCTAACTACCGAGTAGGCTGGCTGTAGATACTGGATAAATTGGTTAAGAATACCGAGTAACACTGCTCTAACTACCGAGTAGGCTGGTTGCTGTTACTAGATAAATTGGTTAAGTATACTGAGTAACTCTGCTCTAACTACCGAGTAGGCTGGCTGCTGTTACTAGATAAATTGGTTAAGTATACTGAGTAACACTGCTCTAACTACCGAGTAGGCTGGCTGTAGATACTGGATAAATTGGTTAAGAATACCGAGTAACACTGATGTTATGTACCGAGTGAGCCGGCTGTAGTTAAGTTAGTAAAACTGGCTAAATGCAGGCAACTTAACTCGGTCGTTACTAACGTAAGATACTGTGTTATTTCTAACCAAGTAAAATTGGCTTAATTCAGCCAACTTGACTCGGTCGTTACTAACTTAAGATACTGTGTTATTTCTTACCAAGTATTTTTAACCAATTTTAACGGTTAATATTTAACAAGTAATGTCAGCAAAGTTGACGTATTTGTTTTTAGCAACAAACTTTGCAGGTGCTATGTTGACAAACATGCTGGGTTATTTTTAACAGTATTTTATTTATTTTTAACCCTTACGTTTTTTGAGTGTAGAGGTTCGTACACAGGCACGCGTCAATGGATATCAAAGTCGTAAGACTTGCGTGGCGTTGTACACGAAGAGGCTTAATCAAGATTATTATTCATGCCAATAACAAAACCTATGATAAGTTGATAACCAACAACATCAGAATGAATGGATACGCGAATTATATTACGAACAAGGCTGATTAATCGCATGAAATACTCGATATGACGTTTATTTACAACGTTCAGTATCTCCAAATCTTATCGGAGATACAATAATCTACGTACTTACACACTGAAATGGAAGAAGGGAAGCTATTTCCATAGATATTATAGCATCATTACGACTGTTTTCGCTGAAAGGTTAGGTTAGGTTAGGGATGCTGCTCTACGTCCACATTTTGTAAATTACGATCAAGTCCCATGCGATAGGGGGTCTAGTGTCTTCAAGACTATAAGTTGCTACTAAGAATTTGAAGGCACGATTGGCGCAGGTTCGGTTCCCGACCAGAACAAATATTTAATGATCTGCAACTAGTTCCCGGTCTGGGCGTTTTCTGAAGTGAGTTTAAATGTTTGGAAACACAACAATCATACAAGACAATTCCTAAGGTAATGTAAAGTTGGGGTGCTAAGACAGGAAACCTCCACGTGCGCCCGTAGACTGGAGTTCCCTCTCGGATACGTCCGTGGGGAAGACCAGTTTTTCGGGCCGGTGCACCCTGGGATGCGGGCAAAGACTTCCTTAGGCACTGTGTGCCTAAGGGGTCTCTTTGCCCGTATGCGAATAGCCTGTCGGGTGGACGCTCCAACGCGTGTCCCTCTGATTAGCAGAGGGCACAGCGGCGGAGCGGGCTTGCGGACGGTGAGTAATGGGTAGCTCGCCGTCCGACCAAGGACCAAGCCCGGGTCGGTGGCGCGTCGTGTCGTGTTTCGCGCGTGCCTTCGAGGAGTTGTCAGCAAACTGACGGGGCCCCTTATGGGGCCAAATGCCTGCTGGGGTCGCGGGTTTTTCTTAACACAGGATACCGTGGCCCCGGAACGTAAAGGGCATCCGAAGGAACACGGGTGGATTTTAGTCAGTAAGAGTCTGACAGTCCCTTCCGCCCCACTCAGGGCGGGAGGACTCATTTGATGATTTTACCACCTAAAAAAAAAAAAAAAAAAAAAAAAGGTAATGTAAAGTTAAAAAAAAATGCTGCGGGAATCACCGAATACATATTGTGCCCGACCCGGAATAGAATCTTGGACGTAGCGCTCATCAGCAGTAGCGCTCGTTTTACTGAAATTAAAGCCGTTTCTATTTCGTCCATTTTATTATGTATCAATATTTTCTCACTAAAAAACTATCCAGGATTAACATAAAACAAATTCAAAGAACACCGACGTCGTATAAATCACCAGGAAATTATCATAACGAGTCAGTTTTGTTACGAAATTGTGGCTTTCTGAGAAATTAATAATGTCCGGTATAAACTGAGATTTACAACTGTTATGGGTGTGTGTCCTCCTTAAATATGTTGCGTTGGATGTAGCGATGGCGTCAAGAAAACGATGAAACACTATAATGCTTTTGGATTAGGCTAGGCGATGATTGGTTTAATGGTTATAATATGGAGATGCATTAGGTGAAGCTTTGACATAGGTGAGGATGGATAAATGTAGTTAAACACAGTTGTATGTGATCTGCATTAAGTATAACGTCATTTCAATGAAGGAAACTGTACCTGAGTCAAAGTTTGAAATGAAGATTAAATGGTCAGGCACATGAGAAAATACTACGTGTAATCCAGACCGAATAAAAGCTTTAACTAGATTTATAAACACAGCTTAATTTCACTTATAAGTAATTTAAGTAAACCTCACGACTCCAAACGATGTCGAAGTTAGAAAAAGCGCTTTAAATCTAAACTGAAGCTGAGAGAAAATAGATATGTTTGTTAAAAAAAACCTCGGAGGAGTAAAAGGCCTTACAGGAGGAGATACAAGCACAATAAAATAAGAAAGTTCACCCATCAATTATTATGTTATTTCTACTGGTAGAATATGAACGGATTATAGCCGCAAAGATCAAGATGAACTTTCAAACAACGGACCCACAGTTCATCTTGAACAGATAAACCATATTTTTAACCGACTTCAAATTTTATGAAGTAATTTAAGTACTTGCGTATGGTAATCATAATTTCATGTAGCTGAGCTGATGATGGAAGGTAGAACTCCTTAATAGTAAGGAGTAGGCATCGACTGATTTAGTTTGAGTTCGCATATCTCTGGAACTACAAGTCCGATTTAAGTAATTCTTTTTTTGTTGTACTGGGTATCATTTAACTTAGGGAATATTGTAAGTTTCATCAAAATCGGTTCGGTAGTTTTTGAGATAGGGAATTTTATTAGCTTATTGTGTACGTGAGCGATGTTATTACCGGTGTTATGGATTACAAAATTCTAGTGCACATGTTGTATTTGACAAGAATTCGGGTTGAATATTTAAACTAAAAAGAGTAAAATAAAAACTTTTTCAAAAAAAAATGTAATTAACAAAACAAGAGATCCTTTTCTTGTATTAACACGGCATCAAATTCACCGGAACTTTTTTAAACGCAAGGTGAGCGATTATTAAGTTTAACAACCTTAAAAAGATATAGAATTTGCATATTAAAGAGATAATTGCAGATTAATTGCAACTTCTTATGTGTTCATGAATAGTCATTTTACTTGTTAAACTCACATTAGTAACGGTTTAGTAGAAAACTAGAAATATAATACACAATGAGTTAGAAAACAGAGTCGACGAACTCACAAAGTGAAGCTTTCAAAAGTAATGTGCCTTCGCAAGCGTATGAAAATTATGTGCTTTGAAGACCATGCATCCTTTTAACACCGGATACAACTATTTATCTTTTGCAATTGTTTTAAATGCAATAGTTATTGAACCTGTTATTAACTGCTAATAGCTGATCAACCAACATACCCATACGTATGGTACTTCTACTCTAGTACCACTAGAGAATGAGAACTTGAATTACCTCAAGTACTTATAACCCTTACCGGAATCAAAGTACATATAGCCAATGCCACTTAAATGTCAACTCTTCAAAATGTCAGGCTCCCTTAATTAATACTAAAACCGTTGGTATTGTAGGATTACAAACATCAACAAATTCAAGCACGCGCGTAATTCGTTAATACAACAAACTTGCAGTACTTATAAAAACGGTACTATAGGTAATTTATTTTAATTTCCCCTTTTGTCTAAAATGTCAGTTAAAATGATGTGGAACTACACGCATCAAAAGTAATTAATAAGGTCCAAAGTATAGCTATAATCGATATTGATGACATCAAAAGTTGTAGAGTTAACATCATTTTTCACCACGGAAAGGATAAAACCACTAGTGTTTATAATGCAATTAGTTAACTATCCAAAGAATCAAGTTTTACTTTCGTAAACGTGTTATGATTTCGAAAAATGTCTTCATTAGCGCATTGGTTTCGCAAGCAAGAACAAAACGCATTTCTGGAATGGCTGGAATATGTGCCTCTGCTGGCATTTCTTTTTTAATTGGTAAATCTCTGGCAGGAGCAAATTTTTCATTTAATAGCTATCAGTAACCTTAAAGTTTATTGTTTGTTCGTCTTGCTATTTAAGTACTGTCTAATGTTCCATAAGTTTTTACAGTAATTGATACACATACCATAACTCATGGTCTACGGATTATAGCTTTTACAAAAAGTTCGCACATAATGTTTAATGTTTGCCGCAAAAAGTCGATCGCCAATATTTCTCAGATACCAATCATTGGATCGCAACTGCTGTATGGGTAGTTAAACCAATATTTATGTAGAAATGCAAGACGGCGAGTTTTTACTGCACCACCATGACGCTTCAGATTTACAAGCTTTTCATTACCGCCGTATTGTATCTTACTGTTACAGAATAAGATTTATATTTGAAAATCAAGAGAATGTTTGGTTTGCAGACTGTACAGGGCTAGTTTTTCTGTGTCCTCGTCAAACTAAATGTATTTTGTTACAACCACGTGAAGTTTTACAGCTGCGTCTTATTATTTTTTGTGGAAGACGACCATAACTCATTTCCTATGCAGTAAAAATGTCACTTTATACGACAAAATGAATGGGAAGTTATTCTTAGAACTAAATTGTCTCATTATGGGGCTTGAGACATAAAAGTATAACTTTTTCTCCAGTATTCTAATTTAAATTCCGGTTTAATTTCAGCTTACGTAATACAGTACAGTGTTTTCAAGTTTAATGTCCGTTTCTTTGAACTGTGTACAATTTAAGGTGCGTTAAACTTACGGAGTTAGGGCGCACGTACTTACATGAACCGTGTTTCGTCGCTGCAACCGGCGGCGCGGCATGGCGCGTTGCGGGCACAGTCTTCGCCTCCCGTGATTTATTGGACCTCGTTTATTTTATTTCCCCAATTCGTTTTAGTTTACAACCTCGATGTTCCTCTATCGTTCTCTAAGGAAATGGGTCTTACAAAGAAATTGTGGTGATTTGTCTTCTCTTATTTGAAATTGAAAAATTGGGTTTAGAAAGTTTTGGATTCAGAATGGGTTCAGAAAGTCTTGAGATTGCGACAGGTCTATGTCCAGCAATGAGCTGATGGTGACGTTGAAGAATGTTGGTATAGGTAACTAACGATTTTATCGTTAGGTACTATTGAAAATCATTGAATCAGCATTTAATGTGACCACAGAATGTGAGTAAATATCTGCATTTGTCGAGGAATTCAAAAGCTATCCAGGTATTTACATATGTACCTAAGTCCGGATATTCCAGAAGCAAATAGTTAACATTCCGATGAAATATTGCCAAGTATTTTTCTTGTTTAAGATTTTAGTGATTTCGTAACGGCAGCGTCTATTACTTACGAACTAGACAAAGAGCTAGTTCCATTTGTGTCTAACCGTTTCAAAGCATGACTTATTACTAAGAAAACAATAAGTATTCCATCTAGTAAAGGAGTTTGAACTCTGTTAACTCCATTCAAGTTTAAATAGCTTTGTGTAAGCTTCCCGGCTCCGACTACAAACAATGATTATAATTTTCTGATTTTGTATTACAAAGCGCGAACTGTGAAAGAATTTGTGCTCGCTGTATAGCTGGTGACAAAAGATGAAAGTTGGTCTATGTATTTGTACCTGAAGAAACCTTGATGTTGTATTCACTATTCAGCTCTGTTTGTCAAAGCAAGCGACAGATTAAAGGACATTATAACACGACAAGTGACAAAACGTAATTGATTGTCGTCAAGTTAACGTTGGGGACGGGACGGACCCATACAATAAGGACAGGTACCCAAATCGGAATACAAGAAATGCATTGTCCATCCCGCTCCGAGGCGTCAATTGTTGCCAATTTTTTTGCTGAACGTTGCTTGTTTTGTTTGCTTTGCACAGGTACTAAGGTTTTTGCCAATTTTATATTTGGGTCCCAATTAGGGTCTGCCAATAATATTGACTTTGGCCATTCCTTATTTTTAGCATGAGGATGTACAACTTAATGGTGTAATTACATTTTGTAGGTACGATAATGATCAACCATGGGTGCCGCAATAGTTAAATTATGAAATAAAAGAAGTTAGATGCTGCAACGCTCCTTTTAGAAGTTATCTGTAATGGCTCTTGTATGAGAATACACAATTGACTTACCAAACCGATGCAGCGAGGCCGAAGTAATACAGCAGCAAGAAGACTACAGCGCAGTTGGGGTTGGCAAGACCGTCGTGGGCTAGCAGCATGCGAGTTGGTGAAGTGGAGTCCTTAGCGCAGCCAGCGGCGGCCCGGCCGGCGGCAGCGCGCACGCCCCAGCCCGCGGCCGCCGCACACCGGCACAGCGCCACCAGCACCAGCGCGCGCTCCCCGGCCCCCCCGCGCTCCCCGCACGCCAGCTGAGCCCCCACAGCTGCCAGCGTGCATGCGAAACTCAACGCAGCCCATGTCGCCAACCACACCTCTGAAGCCTTCCGCTCCCCTCCATCCCACAGCACCTCCGCATCACAGTACTGTGCGCAGCGGGCTGATCCTCTCACCCACACCCAGTTATTAGGCTTGATGAGTCTCCGGCACGCTCCTCTGCCACCTGCATTGCCCATATCTAGAGGAACTGTTCCCACTGGAGGGGCTCGCTCTCCTGGCCCTTCCATGCACATATGTTCATGATTGTTCTCAGCAGGGAATAAGGAACAGTCCAGCTCTGGAGGCCAGAGGAAGCCGAAGCCGTGTAGTACAGGGTAACACCTGGTGTACACACTCTCGCACAGGCCTCTGCAGGGGCCGATGGGAAGTGCCACCTTGTCGGTGCACATGGGCACGTACACTGAGCACAGGAACAGGTGGAGCTGCGAAGAGCAGCCGTACTGCACCAGCGGGCTGAACGTCTGCAGCGTCACGTCAGCGTCCGCCTGCAGCGTGTGCCGCGCCAGGTTCGGCATCCCCGTCTGGTTGTATCCAATGTTCTTACACATCGCCACTTTAATAGGTTCACATGTCCGCACGGAGGCCTCGGCGGCGACTCCGGTCACTAGGGTCACGGTAAAAACAACAGCCACGATGCACTTCATGTTCGGAGAGGAGGTATCCGGCGCGTTACATCAAAGATCTCATTGTAGTCGTGAATGTTTACGCGCTCGCGCCGCGGACGCGCTGCTACGTGCGTGCGTCCCGAGTGGCAGCGACACGGTGTGTGTGCGAGCAGCGACCGGGCGCCGCCGCGGGGGGACCACCATCACAAAAAAAGGTCCGCAGGTATGTGCGGCTGACGGCTGTGCTACAGTGTGGCGGCGGGACAGGGACAGACAGGGAGAGAAATGCTCGAGGAGCGGCCTGCTGTCCGCAGTGTCCGGTGTCCGCGACCGACTGTCCGCGCCGCGTGTTATCACCGCCGCACCTTATCACCGAGGGTAGATTCCAACTCGTGATGCGGTTTCATTTATCCAGTATCGATTTTTCGATAACTATGATATCGGTCGATTGATATGAAGACTGATTAAATTAGATACTCAATTTGGATCTGCATTTGGAAACTTGTAATGAAATTGTTTATAACTGATATGTGTTAATGCGTAGCCTTGCTTTATTGATTTTGCTACCTCATAAATCAGCTGTACGCTTAAGAGCTTTGAAAAGACATTAATCTTGATTGTTTTGTTAATAAGCTTTAAATTAATTTTAGAAATTTTACAACCGCCTGACTACAACTCCTTGCCTAAGTTCTGTCATCTTTTAAATACAAATACTAATACAATTTTGAAATAAATTTATTGTACATAATTTACTACATTGTATTTAAGCATTACTGTATAAATTTTTTATGAAACATAAATAGGTAAATAGGTATAATGGTGAACATTATTAGTAGTACAAAAATTGGACCAAAATGTAGATCAGTGGGGTTATAAAGCATTCGACAGACGTTTCTCTGAGAATTAAAATATTTACAGTGCGATGAGGCTGCGATCTAACTGAGGAGCAATATACTTAAAGTTACGACTAAAATGAAAGATAAATACTTTTACAATAATCTTATTATAATACAAGTTTTATTTCAACACATATTTCAGTTGCTAATATTGTAATGTGATAGTTTATAACATCTGCAGCGGGCCTCTGGGGCCCCCTATGCGTCGATACCTACTTACAAATAACAATCTTATGTACTCTTCATACTTCACAAGTCTTGTACATCGTCTTTCCCTTTAGTTCTTATATCTTGACATTTTTACATTCGCTAAGCTAATGTATAATACAACATTCACAAAATTTTAACAAATACACCCTCCGACTGATGGAATTTTACACTTATAACGATGACAAAGCAAATTATAATAAGGAATGCTAATCAAGCAACTAGCGCCACCCTGCGGAACATATCGGAGTTACAACTAATTACTAATATTGTACAAATGTATTCTATGAAATTATAAATGCCACGGTGCGAATACAAAGAAATAGACAATTTGGAAAACTACGAATCTTATAGACTCACAAGTATTTGGCCTCTAACAGTGAATTATTAGTTTTCTGTATTTTTTATATTACAAAAAAATATCGTCAACGGATACAAAAAACCGGCCAAGTGCGAGTTGGACTCGCCCATGAAGGGTTCCGTAGCAGCAAGCATAGATTAGAGATATAATTATATTGAGATTAGTAAGTAATATACACAAACAATAAAAATAACTTTGTTTTTCATAGTATTTGTATGAATGGCAAAGTTATATTTGCGGTTTTTGAAAATGTACTATATCTCAAAAACTGCTAACTGTATCTCATCCAAACCAATTTTCGTTGGTAGTTTTGGTTGAGGTCTACATTATATATTTTTTTTAGTTTTATCATTCTCTTATTTCAGAAGTACGTTACACTTTTTACCACTTTGGAAGTGTCTCTCGCGTAAACTGTTCAGTTTAGAAAAAAATGATGTTAGTAACCTCACTATCATTTTTAAAGACCTATTCATAGATACCCTACACGTATGGGTTTGGTGAAAAAAATTTTTTTGAGTTTCAATTCTAAGTATGGGGGGCACCCCCAAAATTTGTTTTGTTTTGATTTTTGTGTGAAAATCCTAATGCGGTTCACATAATACATCTTTCTACCAAGTTTCAACAGGATAGCTCTTATACTTTCGACAAAAAGTGGCTGTGACATACACGGACAGACAGACAGACATGACGAATCTATAAGGGTTCCGTTTTTGCCATTTGGCAACGGAACCCTAAAAAATATTATTTAGTCTTATAGTATTAGCCTTTGCCGATTTAGATTTTACAAAACGTATTTCAGTTATTGAAACTTTTTTAATAAACAATATCTCTAGTAAAAGACGATCCGTTTTGATATTTAACTGTTATCAAAATATGAATGGAAGTTCTGAAATGAGTAAGCAAGCACAACCACTGAATAATACATTGCTCTATAATATACTTAGAAAACACTAGAATAAGCGACAATTTCAAATCAATTATTTAAATCATATTTTTGGTACTTACAATTGATTTGAACATTGATCAAGAATAGATAGTAAATATGTATATAAACGACGGTATTTGTAAATCCCTTCATTTTCTACGAGACTATTTATTATGTCTCTTTAAAAATCTTTTAATATTTTTGTTGTTTTTTGCTACAAGCCCACAAACGGTTGGCCTAACAATGTCTAACACTTAGTCTTCAACACTGCTCTGGAAATGTGCGGGAGTAACGTCGTAATAAATTTAATTATATACAATACAATATTATATACTACATGCATACAAAATTATATAATGTGATCGAATCATATTAAATGCTACTGAGACTACAGAAATTAGTAAGACGATAAATACTGCGGCTAAAATAAACAATAGTTATTTTCAAAATAGCCTCTAGAAATAAAATGTAAATGGACCCCTTATGCTCAAAAATGTAAAAAGGCACAAAAAATATACTGCGCAACGCTAACGCCGAATATTTCACAAAACGTACAACTTGATACCTCAGAGCATTACGCGCAAGCAGAAATGTAAACGTGAGGCAGGTCGAGGCCGAATTAGCGCGGGGCGATCAGCGAGGGGCGAATAAAATACACCGGAACATACAAATAATTAGTCTCACCGAATATAGGATAACAATACTACATAATAAACGATTCACATTGCATGAGATTACATATTTGAAACAATAACATAGACGTGGCGTGTCGAGGCGAGGCGTGACGCGGCGTGACTAGAGGTTGGCCTGGTCCAGGCGCACGCGCAGTGCCTCGCGGTCGCGGGTCACGTCCGCCAGCTCCGAGCACAGCGCGCGGCACACGCGGTGCAGCACGGCGTTCTGCTCCGTCAGCGCGCGCACGTCCGGCTCGGGCGAGCAGTCGCGCGGCTTGCGGTACACCTCGAACGCGCCGTGCATCTTGGGCGCGTCCTCGCGCACGTAGCCGAAGCCCTCCGCGTCGTACTCGCGCGGCGCGAACGCGTCCGGAGGGAACGCGGGCTCGCCCTCGCTGCGCTGGTTGATGAGGCGCCGGGGGGGCTCCGCCGCGGAGGGGGACGCGCGCGGGGGGGGCTGCGGGGGAGGGGCGGGAGCGCCTTTGAGTCGGTTGAGGTCCAGGGAGCTAGAACGAGCGTGGTTGCGTAGAGGGCGGGGGGGAGGCGGCGGTGGGGGCTCCTTCTTGGGCGCGTACGTGAGCGAGGCGGGGCCCTCGTCGTGCGGCTGGTCGCGTGCGGGGGGCGGGGGCAGCACCCCGGCCGGCTTCACAGGCTTGCGCGGCTGAGGACGCTGGATAGACTTGATCTCTGCACCGTTGGGCGGTGGCTCGGCCGGCGGCTGCGAGTGCAGACGCTTGGGACTGGCCAGCTCGAAGGCGTGCGCGAAGTCGTCGCGGCGCGGGGAGGCAGACGCGCGGGTGTCTGTCTCGAGCGGCAGTGTGTTGTTGTCGGGAGTGACGCGCACGGCCACCGGGTGGAAGATCTTAGGGTCGCGCTCTACGGCTGACTTGTGAAAATCGAAGTTAACTGGTTTAGGACCGGGACTGGACACGCTCGAGGTGGGCGAGTCCACGAACTTGGTCCATTCTTTGTTGTTCACTTGGGCTTCTGTTTTCGGCGGGGTGAGTGAGGGTGGTCGTTCCTCGGGTTTCTTGGGCGCTGCTGCCTTGGTGGCGTCGTAGGGGTCGATGGGTTCGGGTTTGGGCGCGAAGTTAAAGTCTGCGGAGGTGCCGGAGCTGAACATGTCGGCGCCGAGGTCGACCAGGTCGGTAGTGACCTGGCGGGCACTGTACCGCGAGTCCACACGTGGGACGAGGGCCGCGGGCAGGACGTCAGGCACGGGCACATTGTTCCGCCGCAGCACTATCAGGTGCATCGCTATGCTGAACTCCTCCAGTGTTAGCATGCCATCCTTATTTATGTCTGAAAGCTGCCATATTTTCCGTAGGTCGGGTACGGGTAGATGTGATTTTTCGAAAAATAACCTGGAGAGACAAATATGACTTTATTATTAATCTTACTTTACTTTTCTCACTGATATGCTCGCCCATTATAAAGCTGCCTGTCCACTGAAGCGGAGCGAGGCTCCGGATCGGAGAAACAGAGAAATATTAACCAATAGGATTGCACTAAATCTTCACTTCTCTTCAAAGGTGCAATCCTATTGGTGAATATTTGTCCAGGCCAGCTCGCTCCGCACCAGTGGACAGGCAGCCTTACACAAGAGTTCGACATGTAAATTGACTATTATAAGGTAGACTATTGTGTTAAGCTTGGGTGATAAGATGCGTGATGTATGTTACCTAGCAGTCTGTCCGGACAGCATGCCTCTGTCCGGCCGCAGCGAGGCGAACTGTCCGGCGTAGTGGCGCGCCTGCGCGTCGCTGATGGCCCAGATGTCGTCCACTCCGTCTCCTTCCTCCTCTGAAGAGTGCCGATCTGAGGACTCCTCTTCTGTTCCTGTTTACAAAATTATGAAGGCTTTAAAAATTAAATTGCTTATTGGGTCCCAGAGATTGACGTCGTGACCGAAGCCGGCCCAGAGAGAGGAAAGGTGGCGAGATGAACTGGATAAGTAACGTGAAGACTAATTTCAAGGAGGCACAGCTCACAGGAAACGAGCTCCATAGCATAGTCTAAAATCAAATAGATGTTGAGATGAGACTACATTTTTTATATCTATGGTTATTTTAGCAACGTAAATAATTTAGATTGAGTAATGTAGTCTCTAAGTGACTGACAAATAAACGATTTTATCATCATTTCAGTTTACAGCTAACCCATTAGCAACATTATTATAACGACGAAAGAGCTCAGTAACTGTGAAAGAACTTTTACTAACGCCTAACGCCAAAATCAGCTTAATTGCTGAGCCCTCAAAACACGGCCAAAATGATTGCCACTGGCCGGAAAATTTGGTCTTCGTATTATAAGAAGTAGAAAGAGCAAATAGTAGATTGTATGACAAGGGAGCAAAATAATATTTTTACGGCGAGGGCGCTATTTTGAATCCAGAGCGAAGTGAGGGATTCTACAGTAGAATCCTGAGCGTAGCGAGGGATTCTTTAGTAAAATCCTGAACGTAGCGAGCGATTCAAAGTACGTCGCCCGAGCTAAAAATATATTTTGCGCCCTAGTGATACACTCTACTTTTCATCACCCACTATGAGAAAATAAAAAGCGCCTCATATTTTATTGTAATATTATTATTTAATAAAACATAGAGTAACAACTAAATTGAAATTAAAATTAGTATCTAATAATAAAACAACTAAAAACTTATATTTACATTTGAGACATTTTCGCAATTATGAAAATTTATTGATACAGCTTTATTAGGAATAGAGAAGATTTTATATTCTGCGTGTTTGAAATATTGTCCGAATCTAGCTCATATTGAGGAAAATGTGACGGTGAATCTCGTTGTTTGGATGTATGTAGATGGGCGCGGCGACAGTGGCATGGATGTATTAACTGAAGGTTGTAATTTAATGTTAATTTTTAAAAATAATTCATTAATAATTTTCATTATTAATTGTTCAAGATCAAGTAATTTTTTTATTCAGGCAGCGACGGCGTGACTATGGGCCGTCGTACCAGCCAGTCTTTATTCAAACAATAGTCTAGGATACATTTAAGAAATATATACCCTCATGTGTTATTTGAAAATGGGATATAATGCACGCTAGATACTCTATACGACAATATTTTGGTGATAGGTTGTCTCCCTGAATCGCGTACCGTCATTGTTAATTTATAAAAATTGACCTCAAAAATTTTGGATCAACTTCCCTCATCTGTTATTTGGAAAAATCGAGGATTAGCTGATAGAACATAACTCAAGGAATCTAAAAAATATAGGTTGTCGGTGCCTAACCCTGTCCTGCTAATTAGTTGTCGGGTTCAAACAGGTGAGTTACCGTAGATAATATACCCTCATCTGTTATTTAATCGAATCAGATATCAAATGATAGATTATTTTATTCTGAATCCAACAGTATTTAGTTGTCTAATCAAAAACATGGCTGAATTTGGGTTGTCTAACTTTTAAGCGTAAAATTTAATACACAAGCATTGAAGAACAAAAGACAAAAATAATGATGCAAGTGTGCAGTTGTGCACCCAGAGGTCTTAAAGTGTTTGGAAGACTAGTTTCACTTCCTACTAAGGTCGCGGTAATAGTACAACTACATGCGACAGACAAAGATAAAAACAATTCGTTTTAAATAATTTTCCGACCAAGTAAGCACGTGCCGTTGACCAAACACTGGATTCAACTCACATTAGAATAATAACAATGATACATAATTCATTCATCGGCAAGTAATTTAACTACACTGATTTATGAATTTTTGACTGATCACTTAGAGTAGGCCTTACCACGAGCTCTTAACGCGATCCAGTTTAGGCTGTGGGAAAGAGACAGAGCTATACAACTCGTCTAGCGCCATCACGTTCCCTGAGCGTAAATTGGATCAAGTTAAGAGCTCGTGGTAGGCCACCTGGACTCATTAGTTGTTTTTCTTTTTCAAAATTGTTTTCTGTCAAATCTTACCACTTTACTAAAGTCATTTAATGATTTTACCACGATAAAAATGTGAGAATGTAACGACTGTCAAAGTTCTAAAAAGGACAGTTGGGACCAACTGCGTTACGAGCTTTCCGAGACACTGAAGAAACTCACTATGATAGATGGTCGTCCATCCACAAAGCAAACTCGACAAGCGCGGCTTGACCTGGAAGACCAGGCTTTAATTATATAGCCACAAGCTCCTTACATTATCAGAACAGGAATATTAATGAGAAATGATTAAGAGAGATATTACTGTAGAGTCAATTTCTTAGTATTGTATAAATTGTTTATGACATATTTTGTGAGCACTATGAGTAAGTATGTACTATTATTAATTTTGTCCTGGTGTTTGAGGGATGTCATGCTCAGTTAAATATCTCGCTGATGGAGGCGAGTGCTTTGGGTTTTTTATTTTTCTGCAAAATTGACACTTCTAACTACAGACGCCAGCAGATCAATCTACCCGAATCTGTCAAATTTTACCGAAATTAACCTTCCACTATTGAGTTAATGTTGAAAATCTATTAAAGAAATTTGACAGATTGTGGTAGCTTTGTGTACTAGCGTCTGTACATCGCTTTCACGAGTAAATAAATAAATGTGTATCATTGTTATTATTCTAATCCGAGTTGAATCCAGTTTTTGGTTACTGGCACGTGCTTACTTGGTCGGAAAATATTATTTAAAACGAATTGTTTTTATATTTGTCTGTCGCATGTAGTTGTACTATTACCGCGACCTTAGTAGGAAGTGAAACTATTCTTCCAAACACTTTTAGACCTGTCTGGGAATTGAGAATTGCACACCTGTATTCATTATCTTTGTCTTTTGTTCTTCAACACTTAAAAGTTAGACAACCCAAATTCAGCCATGTTTTTGATTAGACAACTAAATACTGTTGGATTCAGAATAAAATAATCTATCATTTGGTATCTGATTCTATTAAATAACAGATGAGGGTATATTATCTACGGTAACTCACCTGTTTGAACCCGACAACTAATTAGCAGGACAGGGTTAGGCACCGACAACCTATATTTTTTAGATTCCTTGAGTTATGTTCTATCAGCTAATCCTCGATTTTTCCAAATAACAGATGAGGGAAGTTGATCCAAAATTTTTGAGGTCATTTTTTATAAATTAACTATGACGGTACGCGATTCAGGGAGACAACCTATCACCAAAATATTGTCGTATAGAGTATCTAGCGTGCATTGTATCCCATTTTCAAATAACACATGAGGGTATATATTTCTTCTACCGGATCTCGTACTACAATATTTGCGTTCGATTTATTTGGCGCTGAACACTAAGATGTTCCAAATTCAAATGGTGCGCGGCAAAGTTATTTGCGGCGCACTTAATATTACAAAGAGGATTAAAAACTCATTACTGCCCGCTAAAAGTTTCCAATAGAAAACATCACTTTTGGGTGCACTTAAAGGCGAACCAAGTCGTCCTTTTCGAATAGATGGGATGAAAAACCTTTTGCGACATTCTTAGGCTTATTCCACGCCTAAGGATGTCGTCCCTGCTCATTTGTTTCCTGACACTTTGGGATCTTTAAGTCAAGAGTGAATAGGTTACTTCTAAACAAGCTTGATTCACCGTCCGTAAGCGATGACTTGGTGTCATCGCTTACCATCAGCGAGATAGCAGTCAAATATCATCATCATCATTAGCCTATAAATGTTCCCACTGCTGGGACACAGGCCTCCTCTCTGTGAGAGGGAGTGGGCCGTAATCTACCACGCGGGCCCAGCCAGTGCGTGTTGGTGGATGTCACATGTCTTCGAATTTTTGGTTCTAGGACATGCCGGTTTCCTCACGATGTTTTCCTTCACCGTTTTGAGAGCAGTGGTGATGAAATAAATTACACAAAGTAATGCGCCTGGCTGGACTCGAACCCACCTACAACTCGTAAGTCGGGGCCGATACCACTGCTGCACTGGGCCACCACTGCTCAGTCACCAGTGGTCAAACGCGATCTCATAATTAATAAAAAAAAACCACGAATAAAGAAATGTCATAATTTAGAAGGATATTTTTGGACGCAATGATAACTAAATAACTATATAATAACTTCAAGCAATGTATTCAGAAAGATTCCCTTGAGCAGTCTGCGTATTTCACATTTCTTAATTTTAAGTATGCCGATAATATTAATTCTAGAATAATGAACTTAGTGAAGGACATATTCGACTGAAGAATGTATGAAAATCGTGACTCATATAGAGCGACGAAAAAAATGCTCTAATTTAAGTAGTGCTAAAATAAGAAAATGTGGTTAATTAAGGTCAATTGTCGCTATAAGTTGAAACGTGGTTTCTACGGTTGACTACTATAAGAAAAACTTGAACTATTGCTTCAGTTGTCGTATTTGTAAGATTGAATTTCACTTTTATTTACTACTTCTTGTTGCACTGAGTTGCGGTTAGAGATCGAGTGTATTTTATACGTGACGTAAAGGAAATAACCGCAAAATAGGAAAATTAATATTACATTATGTTGATCAAATCATCATCATCTTGTTGTATATTCATACTTATTAGTTGTCTATATACAAAAAGTTATGGTTTTGTACTCTTTACTCTATTCTTGTCAATCTTATAAAAATGTTGTTCGTTCCTAACAAATAAAATTCTTCCAACACGTTATCAGCACGAAGCTGCTTATTTTAAAAGTAAATAATGTCAGGGAATAGTAGTATGAATTTTCAAGGAATTCAGATGTTAAAAAACCGAGACGGGTACCCAACCTGGAAGTTCAAAAAACTTTTTTAAAAAAAAGTACCGACTTCAAAACAAATACAAAAAAGTTTAAAATAACTTTTCTTTCGGAAGTCGGTGGCCATAGTCAATGACACAACAAAACAAAGCCACCGACTTCCGTAAGAAAAGTTATTTTAAACTTTTTTGTATTTGTTTTGAAGTCGGTACTTTTTTTTAAAAAAGTTTTTATTTTACCCTTTTTAGTTTATTTATTACATATTCAACCCAAATTCTTGTAAAATACAAAATTTTCTTACATTATGCACTAATCTTGTAATCCGTCACAACATAAAAAAATCCATATCTCTAAAACTACTGAACCGATTTTGATGAAACTTGCAGTTTACCCTAAGTTGAACAATACCTAGTACAACAAAAAAAGAATTACTTAAATCGAACTTATAGTTCCGGAGATATGCGTGCACAAACATAAAAACATACATACATACATACATACATACATACATACATACACTTATGAAATTTGGCACATTTGTTCAGACGCTGATATAGACTAACAAATATGAAAACTGGGCAGTTCTGATAATATTACATACATACGGGTCGAATTGATAACCTCCTTTTTTTTGAAGTCGGTAAAAATGAGAATGCTTCTCATTCATGAGGAGCTGTGGACGTCCATCACAGGGTACGATGATTCTGATAAAACGGCGGAAAATGTGCGCTCTCGCAATGACCAGAAGGCATTGTCAAAAATATGCCTTACTGTAGACGAAGGTGCAATTTCGCACGTACGAAATGCGAAAAACGCTAAGGAGGCTTGGAGTGCTTTACAAAAAGCGTACGAGGATAAAGGTATGGGTCGAAGGCTCTCTCTAGAGCGTAGACTGTACAAATATACCTTGACCGATTTCCAAGACATAGAATCTTATTTCAACGCCATAATGAGTACTGCTCAAGATCTTGAAGATATTGGTAAGAAGATCGACGATGGATCTCTGGCTGCGATTATTCTCGGAGGTTTGACATCACGATACGAACCGCTGATCATGGCTTTAGAGAACTCGAATGTTGAAGTAACCAGTGAGTTGGTTAAGGCAAAGCTATTAAACGAACTTTCTAAGGACCCTCACCCGGACGAGGTGGCTGCGCTACGTTCAACAGGTTCTACGAGCAAAAAGAAGAAGCCTATAATCTGCTTTAAGTGTACACAACCAGGACACAAAAGTCCCGAATGTCCCAATAAGAAGGGTAAGAAGGCTTTGAGTGTGTCGGGAAAGGTTTTTAAAGATACAGATTGCCATTATAATGAAAAGGTGGAACAGGCTATTGTAAAGGAAATGGCTCTCTCTGCGCCAGCTGCTATTGATGGGAAATGGATTATTGATTCAGGTGCAACCATCCACATGACTCCGCATCGCGAGTGGTTCAGCAGTTATCGGTCTGTACAAGGTGGAACGATTACTGTGGCTAATGGACAACAAGTGGCAGCTGTGGGTATTGGTGATGTATCCATTAATACCGATACTTTGGCGAACAGAATAGAGAATGTAGTTCATGTTCCTGATTTGAACTGTAATTTACTTTCAGTGAAGAAAGTAGTAGAGAAAGGTTCCTCTGTAGTTTTCAATAAAGAAGGCTGCATTATTTATGACTCAAAGTGTGATGTAGTAAACAATAAAAATGTTTTAGCGTATGGTTCTGTATGTAATGGGCTGTATACTCTCGATTGTTCAATTAATATGTTCAATAATGTTTCAGCTAAACTTGTGCACTCTGATTGTTCCAACTTTCAGCTTTGGCATAAAAGGTTAGGACATCTGTGTCGAATTGGCATGGATCTGCTCAGAAAAGGTCAAGCTATCGGCGTGGAGTACACACAGGTTGACAAGGAACCATGCATACCCTGCATAGAGGGTAAGCAGTCTAGAAAGCCCTATAAAAGCCTAAAATATAGGAAGGCTACATCACCGCTTCAATTAGTTCATACCGATGTCTGTGGACCTTTTTCTACAAATTCGTTTACAGGTAATAGGTATTTTATTATTTTTATAGATGACTATACACGTTTTATTTTTGTGTATTTTATGTCTTCTAAAACTGAAGTCAAAAATAAGTTTTGTTCTTTTCATTCTCATGTCGAGAGACAGTTTGATGGAAAAATAAAGACTTTGCGGTCAGATAATGGAACTGAGTTCATTAATAAGGAGTTGATGGATTATGTTCACTCCCTGGGTATCGATTGGTAAACGACAACACCTTACAGCCCTCAGCAAAATGGGGTAAGTGAACGGTGTAATCGGAGCATAGTAGAGAAGGCTCGGTCATTATTATCACATGGTTCTCTCTCAAAAGCCTTTTGGCAGGACGCAGTGGAGACAAGCGTCTATTTGAAAAATCGATCACCACACCGCGCGCTTAGTGGTAAAACACCATTTGAAATGTGGTTTAATAAAAAACCCGATCTGTCTCATCTGAAGGTTTTTGGATGCAGAGCACTTGCTCATGTTCCATCAAGTCAGAGGTGTAAATTGGACATGAAAGCTGAGGAACAGATTTTTGTAGGATATTCAGATGATCCTCGTAGTTATTATTTCCGGAATGCGGCAAATCCTAGACGGTTATTAAAGTCAAGAGATGTTACATTTTTTGAAAATAACTTTACTGGACTGAAGGAAAATATTGAGCCTATATGTACTGTTAACTCTGATATTATCTGATATCGGCGTTGTGTGATAGTTGTGGAATATTATTATTATTATTATTATTATTATATTGTCAATTTGCTCTCACAGTCACCATCGCCAGCAGTTTTAAGACAAGAAGTACTACCGACTTCTTCACCTAGAAGATGTGAGGTAAATGCTCCTACCATGGATACTTCTTTCATGGATGCTGAAGATGACAATGAAGCAGTCAATGTAGAGGTCAACAATGTTGATGATCAGCAGTCAAGTGAGGCTACAGATTCCTCAATTGAATCTCGTCGATATCCCTCAAGAGTTCGCAAACCACCGGATTATTTCTCATATAATACTCTGCTAGAAGATGGGTGCGATGATCCAAATAGTTATCAGGCTGCGACTAACAGCGATGAAAAGGATAACTGGATTTTAGCAATGAAAGATGAGTACGATGCCTTAGTCAGAAAGGGCACATGGGTTTTGGTAGACAAGCCAAATCATAGAACGTGTATTCCTAGCAAGTGGGTCTTCAAACTGAAGCGAGATGCGAAAGGTGTTGTTGTTAGATATAAAGCGCGCCTAGTAGCAAAAGGTTTTCGACAAAGAGAAGGTATCGACTACCACGAAACCTTTTCTCCGGTTGTACGCAACTCATCGTTGCGAACCCTGTTTGCACTTGCAGTGCAGGAAGATTATAAGGTCCGGCATATGGATGTGGACACAGCTTTTCTGAATGGCGATTTAGAGGAAGAAATCTTCATGACACAGCCAGAAGGTTTTGTAAAGGAAGGCGAAGAGTCGAAAGTGTGTTTATTAAAACGATCACTTTATGGGTTGAAGCAGGCACCAAGAGCCTGGAATACAAAATTAAAACAGATTTTGTCAGTTCTTGGTTTTATGAAGACATCTGAGCCATGTATTTTTAAAAAAGATACAAACTTAGACTCCTTGGTTCTGGCTGTATACGTCGACGATCTAGTAATTTTGTATAAAAATGAAATTACGCTTGACAATTTCAAATGTCAATTTGTTAAATATTTTTCATCAAAAGATCTTGGACAAATTAATTTCTTTACGGGAATAAATATTCACCATGATAATTATGGAATAAAGCTATCTCAAAGTACATACATTGAAAAGATGCTGAAAAAATTTAACATGCAAGATTGTAAGGGTGTTTCTACACCACTGGTCAAGAAGATACTTGAGCCTGGTATTGGTGAGTGTGAGTACCCTTACAGAGAGTAAATTGGCTGTCTAATGTTTTTGGCTGTAAATACCAGACCAGATATAGCCTACACCGTGAGTTACTTGAGTCAATTTAACTCTAAATTTGATCAGTCACATTGGAATATTGCTAAACGATGTCTACGTTATCTGAACGCGACAAAAGATACTGGTATTACATACAGGAAAGAAAAAGGTAATACTACAACTTTGACGGGTTTTTCAGATGCAGACTGGGCAAATTGTCCAACTGATAGACGGTCCTACACTGGGTTCTATTATGAACTTGCAGGCGGCCCTATTTCCTGGGAAGCTAAAAAACAGCCCACCGTGGCTTTGTCGTCCGCTGAAGCTGAATATATGGCGTTGGCTACAGCAGTAAAGGATGCGTGCTTTTTAAAAAGACTGATATCCGATATAACAGGTAAGTCGCTTAACATAGTTCTGTATACGGATAGTCAGAGTGCACAAAAATTAGCCATTAATCCGGTTCACCACAATAGGACAAAACATATTGATGTAAAGTTCCATTTTGTCCGAGAAAAAGTGAACGATAAAACCGTTGAACTTAGGTATATGCCTACCGACAGGTTACCTGCAGATGTTTTGACGAAACCTTTGGGTCCAACAAAACATCGCAGTTGTTTGCAAATGATGGGTATATCGTAATGGTTCTATTTACTGTTTTTTTATGCCTTTGTGTTATGCTTATGACATAAGAGTGCAATACAATTAACTTTTTGAGGGAGCATGTTGTATATTCATACTTATTAGTTGTCTATATACAAAAAGTTATGGTTTTGTACTCTTTACTCTATTCTTGTCAATCTTATAAAAATGTTGTTCGTTCCTAACAAATAAAATTCTTCCAACACATCTGCCTAGCCTTATCCCAACTATATTGTGGTCGGCTTCCAGTCGAACCAGATACAGCTGAATATCAGTATTTTACATGGAGCGACTGCCTATCGGACCTCCACAACCCAATAACTGGGTAATACGATACCCCATGATAAGACTGGTTGTCAGACTTTTAGAGCTTCTGACTAATAGTTACGACTGCCAAAGATTACAAATGACATCCGGGACCAACGGCTTCACGCGCTTTCCGAGGCACGGAGGAAACTCGCTATCACAGATGATCACCCATCCACAGACCAACCTCGGTATGCGCGGCTTAACCCGGAAGATCGACCTGTGCGGCTGTAATTATTTAACCACAAGCTCCTCATATTGATCAAATCATATTAATATAAAATCTGCTGGTGGAGAAAACTGAAAAGAACGGGAATCTATACTTAATATTATAAAGCTGAAGTTTCTTTGGTTGAACGCGCGAATCTCAAGAACTACTGATTCGAATTGAAAAAATATGTTTGTGTTGAATAGTCCACTTATCGAGGAAGGCTATAGGCTATCTAACATCACGCTAAGAACTAAAGGAGCTGAGCAGAGGGGATGAAACCGCGGGGAATATCTAGTGTTTTTTTTTTTAATGTAAAATGGGTTTGCTCTTGACCTTAGTCTAGGTCAGGAACGACTAAGACAAGGTCGACGATGGAGCGAGCTTACCCAGAAGAAGCCTGTTCACTCTAAATTTGAAGAGATTAGGGTTGTATGCGTTCGGAAACACAGACGCAGGCAGAGAGTTCCACTCCTTCGCTGTCCGCGTTATAAAAGACGTTTGGAAAAGCTTAGTGCGAATTGGTGGCATAGCAATGAGGTAAGGATGGTAATTTGCCGTGCGTCTAGATGTGCGATGATAGAAGGGGGCTGGTGGGATGAGGTCGTAGAGTTCTTGGGCACACTCTCCGAAGTACAATCTGTAGAAGACCGACAGGCAGGTAACTTTGCGTCGATGAGTCAAACTATGGAGCTTGGCATTCACCAATTTTACGTCCACAACGAGCCTCCTAGCTAGGAACCGATAAAAACCTGACGATGTTCAAAGGTTTGGAGCTTAGAGGCGACCTTCGTTACCAATAAGCCTCTTGGCCCTTTTGTCAATCGACTCAAGTGCAACGAGTAGGTATTTGGCAGACCAGTACCAGACGTCTTCATCATCATCATCCTATAAATGTTCCCACTGCTGGGACATAGGCCTCCTCTCTGTGAGAGGGAGTGGGCCATAATACACCACGCGGGCAGTGCCGGTTTACGCACTACCAGCGCCCTGGGCGAGATATTTCTACGGCGCCCCCTAACTGCAATTCAATCCCATATGAAATAAGGAAAAGGATCATATAATGAAATTACCATTTATTAAAACTAGTAAAATTTTACTTTTCTAGCCTCGAGGTCGAGGTTATCAGCAATTTCATTTCGATTGACAAAGTTGCCAAGTTTGTCAAAATTCAAGCAGTTTTTATTTAGAGATCTCTGTGGTCCAAGATTTTCGGTAACGTAAACTGCTTTGCATGCAGTGCAGTACTCCGAATTTTACACTGGAGTTCCATTCTAATCTTGCCACCAAACGATTTTTTCGCTAAAGGGCATTTACGGGAATTAAGCAGACCTGTGGCGCCCTTTTATATCCGGCGCCCTGGGCGGTCGTCCAACCGCGCCTTACCCTAACGCCGTTACGTTACTGCACGCAGGCCCAGTGCGGGTTGTTAGATGTCAGGTGTTTTTGAATTTTTGGTTCTAGGACATGCCAGTTTCCTCACGATGTTTTCTTTATGAAATAAATTACACAAAGTAATGCGCCTGGCTGGGTAACGAACCCACAACTCGTAAGTCGAGGCCTATACCACTGGGCCACCACTGCTCTACGACGTCTTTATAGTTCGAGCAAATTAAACATTAAGGGACTTTACCCATGGCGCGATGCAACCGATTCCAACTACAAGTGGAAATCAACCTTGCTACTAAGAAATAATGATGCACGCCGTAATCGCGGCTGTACGACCCCTCTTTGAGGAGTGGCTGGATAGGTCCCACGGCGTCCTCACCTACCACATGACGCAGGTCCTCACCGGACATGGATGCTTCGGGAGGTACCTGTGCCGACACAGGTACCTCCCGAAGCATCTGAATAAAGAAGGAGGAAACGCCCGGGTGTTACCACTGCAGGGACCGCCCGGAGGACACGGTGGAGCATACGGTGCAGGACTGCCCCGCTTGGGCAGAGCACCGCCGTGTCCTCTCGACGGCGATAGGCGGAGACCTCTCGCGCCCGGCATTGGTCGAGGCCATGCTGCGGGGCGACACGGAGTGGGAGGCGGTCGCCTCCTTCTGCGAAGCAGTCATGCTCGCGAAGGAGGAGGCGGGCCGCGCGAGGGAGAGGACAGCGTCCTCCCTCAGCCGCAGTGGTAGACGCCCACGACGACGGATGTCGCGGGACGATCTCCGGCCACCGTAGGCGCGGGCATGCGGGCGGCGAGTAAAGGGCAACTCGCTGTCCGACCATGGACCATGCCCGGGTCGACGACGCGTTGTGTTCCACGCGCGCCTCAAAGAGTGTCAGCACAATGACGGGGCCCCCTTTAGAGGGCCACAGCCTTGCCGGGGTCGCGGGACATACGTATACCGCGACTCCGGTACACAAAAGGGCTACCGAAGGACACCGTGGATTTTAGTCAGTGCAAGTCTGAAAGTCCCTCCCGCCCTGCCCGGGGCTGGGAGGACTCATTTGATGATTTTACCACGAAAAAAAAAGAAATAATGATGCAATTAGATTAACTTGACGTCGTTGTGGCGATCGTGTTTTGTTTTTCATCTACCCGTAGATAACAACGTGTTTTATGTCATATGTCGTAGTGGTAAGGTTGGTTTTCACTTGTAGTTGGAATCGGTCGAATCGCGTCGCATCGCGCGATTGGTAAAGTTCCTAAGCCAAGCGTTTCTTACCGAGTAATCTCGTGTGTTCCTCCCCGGTGTTGGCGGGCCACACGCCCCGGCCCGTAGCACTATGTTCCCACACCGGGTGCACTCGCTCCGCCACGCTGTTGGTCGGCGTCGGACTTTCACTTGCTGTACTCCATGGCGAGCCGGTCTTCGGTCCTCTTCTCTGTAAACAAATTGTTTATTGATCAGAACTTGCTAATAATAATGGGCGCACGAGTAAAGGGCTATTGAAGGACACCGTGGATTTTAGTCAGTACAAGTCTGCAAGTACCTCTCGTCCTGCCCTGGGTGGGAGGACTCATTAGATGATTTTACCACGTCAAAAAAAAAAACGGTTGACGCTGTGGCTGTGCGATTGACCGCAGCGTGTTGCAAGTATTTGTATCATCTACAAGTATTTTCAAAAATATTATATAGGTATTTTCTTTATTACTCTAGAGCCATGCTAACGGAAAATGCCGTTGATTAATATCGTTAATATATGTTTAGGTATACGAACATTTATATAGTGACAATATATTTATATAGATTATTATAGTGACAATCAACGGGATATGCCTTTGGTGTAGCCCGGCTATTATAATGTTTGGGAGAGCATGTTTTTCAACTGCAAATATAAGCTTGTTTCTTTATTATTCAACATTGAACACTTGCCCGTTTTTAGTATTAATTTACCCGTGTTTGCACTAATACACGGCTATCTAATCTAACTTTTGACTTAATTTAGAAACGTAAAAACAAACCGATAAATGGATGACCGTATGAATGAGGAAGCAAAATTCGTTACTAAAATTTTGTAGGTGTAGGTACATGTTTAATACAAAAATAGAGACGGAAAATTATGTGTTTTCCCCAAAACTACTTCCTACTTCCAATTGGTTAAATATTTGCAATATTAAAGCCTACTTTGTACCTATTGTAAATGTACCTCTGTATGTATGATCCACCACTTTCACATCAAAACGGCTGAACCGATTTTGATCTTCGGTACCGTACCGATACATGTAGATGGGACACATGGTAGATGGTTAGAGGCTATATGCAGAGAATGATGATTAAGGAGCGAGCGAAGCCGCGGACAGAATCTAGTATTCTATATAAACACAAGTTATGTAGGTACACCGATGTACCTCGTACTTGGTCAGTTACTAAAAACCAGCTTCATAAACACACATAGGCACAAGTACTTATAAATATGTATCAATAAATTAACAGCGCACACCTGCAAGGTCATGAGCTCACTAAAACTGTATATATGACAAGTGTCGCGTATTGATACGCGATCTTGCCATCGCATCAGGCCTGTTATCCTTAAAGGGTTATCTATAAAGGTTCGATTCCTGGCCAGGATTATTGATATTTCTAATATGTAATGATGCAGTTTTAGTTGCAGTCAAAATCGGCCTCGAGACTCCTTTCAACATTCTTTGATATTCCTCATTGTTTCGGATATAGCCATCCACATGCAGTTGAAAAATTCACCCTGTATAATATCTGTACCCATTTTTAGGGTTCTGTACCCAAATAGTAAAAGGCACCCTATTATTAAGTGTCCACTGTCCGTCAGTCTCAGGCTGTTTATCATGAACCATGGTAGTTAGACGGAGGAAATTGGGCTGTAGGTAATCATACGGCACACAACACTTGTGCTGGTTGGATTACAAAGATATATGTAGACAAATATTTCTTTAACTCTTCAAGTATAAGATTAAATACTGTTTTTTCAAGGACCAGATAATGAATTGAAGTCAGTCTTACAAATATTTCATCACTGTGAAATATGTGTTAAGCTGATACACAATATGTGTGTTTTTCAGAGTAAATACTATAAAGAAAAACGCTTCCTCTGCAGTTTCACTCCCACAGATCGGCTCCTATTGGTTGTAGCGTGATGTTACATAGCCTATAGCCTTCCTCGATAAATAGACTATCCTACAGAAAAACAATTTTCAATTCGAACTAGTAGGTCCAAAGACAAGCACATTCAACCAAACAAACAAATTCTTCAGTTTTATAATATTAGTTAGATTAATTTTATTTAATAAGAAATTATTTTGTTTGTACTAATACTATTTAATGATGCAATAGGAGTGTGCTCATAACATGGCAATAGCTTTAAAACAAGAGCAGTGAGGACAAAGGCCACAGCAAAGTTCAGCAAACAGGCATAAAAAAAAAACAACTTTACAGCATTCCCGCTGTTGAGGTAGAGGCCTCTACTCAGTGAAAATTTACTGTAGCACCATGCCCATTGTAAGTTTTATTCTATTTTGATATAGACTTTCTTGATAAAATACAGTAGATTCACACAAATTCTTCAATATTTATTGTTGAAGTTCATATTATTACATACAAGTAAACAAACAATTTCTTTATAATACCTGACCTAAACAACCGAGTACAGATGTAACATTGTACCGTTATCAACCTGTGTTCATGCTATTAGCTGGTTGTTAACCTGACTGATAACAGTGTCACCATCAAACTCGTTATCTTGTTTTTAAGTATAAATATCAATTACAATCTTTTTGCTGTATTTAAAAATATTTCCATTCAAAACATGTACGTACTAATATTTATTTATAAAGATGAAAAGTTTGTTTGGTTGAATGGGTTAATCTTGGGAACTACTGGACCAAAATAAAAAAAAATCTTTTGTGTTGCATAGGCTATACAACATCACACTACCAATAGGAGCCCAAGCGAGGCTGAAACCACAAGGAAAGAAGTGAAGAAGAAAAAGTAAAAAGTTGTAAATGATAAGGTGATGGCTGACATGGTATAATGGAAGAAAAAAACATTAGTGCCGAACCCAAATAACGTGGTACCAGGCCAGGAAAACTTAGATGATGCTTTGCCAAAATCTATTTACGTAAACACAATCTATATTCTCATTATGGCAATTAATCAATCCCACACAACCACCTGCGTCTTTCAAACATCAACTTGTGTAAATAAAGTCAATTGTAGAAATTTGATACAAAATTTTTAAGGAGGAGAATCATCATGACAATGCAGCAATGTGACAAAAGAAATTTTTGTGTTTACCCTTTTTATTTTTTGTTTCAGCTTATTTTCCATTTTTCTGTTTCTTGTGTGTTTATCATGGTTTTGTGCCAAATGTTTTTTCTTTCTTTCTTTTACATTAAGAAAATTGACAACTTTTTTTTAAATAGAATATTGTAGTAGGTTTGATAATGTGTATTGAATAGCTATTATTTTTATCTTAAAAACAAGTTTATTGCATAATGCAATAAGTTAAATAAGGAAAAGGGGTTAATAGTACTTATGGGCATTGACCAACCAGTAATTAATCAATAGTACATCCTACTAATATTATAAACGTGAAAGTTTGTTTGGATGGATGTATGTTTGTTCCTCTTTCACGCAAAAACTACTGAATGGATTTGGTTGAAATTCGGTACATAGATAGTTTATAACCTGGATTAACACAAAGGATAGTTTTTATCCCTATTTTATGTTCCTACGGGATGATTTTTGAGTTGTAGCGGGTGAAACCGCTGGCAACAGCTAGTTGTAAGATAAATTGTTTATTATTAACATGCACTTGTTTTTTGTTGCTATCAGAGAGAGCACTGTTCTACATTAGTAAGTGGGTCACAAAAAGCAAGCTTATGTTTCTTGGCAGAATTCTTACTTATTTTTAAGTGTAAATTCTGAGAATATTTTTCAAAAAAATGTGTGTTATTTGGAATTCCACTAAAATAGTATAATTTTTTAATTCTTTAGTCTTCACTAGTGAATTTTGTAATTAGATCATATATAATAGATAAAAAAAGACAGAAACTTACCCCACGAGATCCAGATCGCTGTGACAACGTTTCAGATTCAATTTCAGAGTCTGTACTTAATCCTTCAGTGGTATCGTGAGACAACACCTGAGGGACATCACTATCCGAGAGGTTTGATGACAGTCTTATAGGCTCATATGCACCGAGGGTTCCACCAAAATTTCTCTCCCGTTTACTCAAGTGATGTTGGTGATCATGTGGTGAATTAGATAATTGTATCAAGTCAGCATTCGCTTCAGAATTAAGGGCCCACGTAAACCTCGGCAGAGGCAAGTCTAAAGGAGTAGACAAAAGCTCTGGCTTCACTGTCATGTTTGTCTGATGGGCTGCTATTAGTTTCAGTGCTGAATAAAATTGTTTTCTGTTCATGTGACTCAGTGACGCACAACTGTTAGGAGCAACGCTTATATCCATGATCTGTAACATAATAATTAGCGCTCATAATCACTCATTCACAAAATGTGTTATCGTACGTCTAACCTATACCACTAATTACCTGCTTTAGGACATCGTTGTGTACATTTGATGATCGAAACAATTCTGTTGCTTTTAAAATCGGTATTTTCCCATTGGATTCCTCGTCACAACATAAAAACAAATCACCGAAATATCTCATTTCGGTTTCTGTCAAATTGAGATCCTCCATTATAGTAATAAAATAACAATAATATGAACTTCTACACAGTGTCTTTAGTTTATTATTAAATAGGCAACATAAACAACCATTATCTATTAATGTACACCATATTCATTGATAAATAGACGGATTCGAAACTTGTACATCACAAAATTTACACGAAGCAAACCAAATTAGCGATGGGTAGCTATAGCCATAACTAGCCAAATACCGGCTATGAGCAAAATAGCCACGGCTATGATATCCGTCAATACGATAGCTAGCTATCGGCTACTGGTTGGCTAGAGAACAGGTTATGACATAGCCAGTAGCCGCTGGTAACCGCGTAGCCGCTCGTAGCCGTGTAGCCGCTCGTAGCTGCGTAGCCGCCACAGGTATAGGTAACTGCTACGTTTTGTAGCCGTCCCGGTATTCGGTAGCCGGGTTGCGAGAGTAGCCAAAATAGCCGATAGCTGAGCGCGCGCTCACTGCGCTACTCGTGTGTGATCTTCATTCGTATCGTCCATCTTTATCTCACAATATTCACAAAATAGATTAGACAAAGAGAGAGAGAGCATCATTATACTTAGTAATTTCGTCCGTTTAATAAAAGAACTTATGAAATCCGATAATTAGACAGGTGGTTAGTTACCGTCAGGTTTAAAATAAATAAACATTTGATAAGTAGTTACTATTTTGGTTATTATGACCTCCGAGAGGAAATCATTTCTTGTTATGATTATAAAATAAAATTAATAAACGAAATCTTTCACCATCTAGGCTTTGTTGTCGTTGTTCGTTATTTAAGTCCTACCTAGCTACACCGGCGCCGCGTCGCCGCGCCGCTAGTTACTAAACGCTATTGTTCAATAGCCAAGTAGCCAAATAGCTGGCTAGCTAGCTGGCTATTACACCACAAATAGCCGGTTAGCTTAGCTATTGAAATTTCGGCTAGTTACCCATCTCTAAACCAAATGTCACTGACAGACAGCTGCCTGATGCGGCCATTAAAATTTTAGAGCTGGCTTTCACGTACAGAAACCGATAATAGAGTAGTCCCGCAATCGGTTTTTGTAGTATTAAAGTCGACAATCAACCCCTTGTCATTTTGGTCTGCACTATAAGCACAAACTAACTATAAGTTAGCGTCCTAAAATAAGTGATGCTGACTGACCAATACAGGCTGTATTATTTTTTACAATACATAATCCTCCCAGTAATAGATTCTTCATACTGAAGTATTTATGGGAAGTTAAAGTTTAGATAAATTTTAGTTTACCGGAATTTTCAAACAATGAAGCGTGTAAGATAGTTCTTGATTTTGTTTAATATTTCTATTTGACTTTGTCAATGTTACAGTCATATTGATTGATTGATGTGATCCGACCGATTTCGGCCTGGGCGATTGCTTCAGCACCATGTGAAAGTATAATAAAATTCATTTGAAACATTACTAAATACACAGTTCATATAACAATATCAAGTTTCTGAATAATGCATTCATCACTCTGAAAAACTATGAATTAAGTCAATACTGATTTAATTAGGTACATACCATTAAATACTCAGGTACATAGGTATATCTTTTTCTTTATAACATGGTCTTGAAGAACTAACATTTGGAATATTGTGTCGGGGAGAATATTCTCTCAATTTTTAATCTCAAGAGCGGCCTCCTAGTGGTTTTTCGTTTTTACCCGACTGCGCGACGCAAAGGAGGGTAATGTGTTTATCAGTCTATGTATGTATGTTTGTTTCTATGTGGCGTTCTAGAGACCAACGCGTAGGCCGATTTTGATAATTCTTACGTCAATCGATTCGTCTTAACCTTGCGAGTGCCACTAAAGACATGACAGTAAAACCCCTTCTACACGATCAGACCCGACCGCCCGACAGAGGTGACCTTGGTCCGGTGGGTGTGAAAATCTACCGTGTAGACGTTGGTCGGGCGACCAAATATGGGCGGAGCGGAGTCAATCGACCTTTGGATGACCTTGGTCGGGAGCGCATCCGTCCCGACAGGCTGCGTCCGCGGTCGGTCCCGACCGTCAGCCGACAGCGTTCCAGACGGTTGGGTACTGTTGACGCGACCAAGGTCACCTCTGTCGGCGGTCGGGTCTGATCGTGTAGAAGGGGTTTAATCAAAATTCACCACAGCGACAACCAGACGCCATATTGTCAAAATGAAAAAAATAAAAGTCGATGAACTATGTCAAGTGGGGTGTCGTTGAATAGGTATTTTAAAATCATCTTTAGGTTTCTTTTATCATTTTTCATTTTAAGTACGGTAATAGTTTAGGATATAATATAACGATAAAAAGTTGTTTGGCAAAATAATCATTCTGGCTAATTTTCTTACTTATTGATTTAAGTTTTTATTTCAAGTATAAACGATATACAAACAAAAAAAAACAGTAAACAATTAATCGTAACTAAAAAGTGTAAAAAAAAAAATTAAAGAAAAATATGTGAAAAAGTTAACTTAAATAAAAACTAAAAAGAAAGAAACAAGCCCTATAAAACAGCAGGAAGAAGCAGGACAGAACGACTCACAGTCGGGGCCCCTTGGGAAGATTTGATTGGTAAAATTTGAATGGGCCCCGACTGTGAGTCGTTCTGTTCTGCTTCTTCCTGCTGTTCTGTAGGGCTTGTTTCTTTATTTTTAGTTTTTATTTAAGTTAACTTTTTCACCTATATTTCAAAATTAATTTTTACGCAGTCTGGTTTTTTGTTTTTCTTTAAATTATTTTTTTAAATAAATTTACAAGGCGGCTAGTCTCGCGCTGCACCTCTGCCTAATTTATTTTCCAGTAAATTGTACAAGCTTTGTTTTTATTAGTGGCATGGTAAAGAGAAAATGAAAGAACTGCGTAATTTCTTAACTTTTTATTAATTTCTGATTTAACTGCGTTACTGCATTATTAAATATATAAATGTGATAATATATACGTGTAATAGACCACTGTCAAAGTGGTTAAATAATTTAGATTTTTCCGCTATACTTAAGCTTAAATTATAAAAGTCGATCTAGTCGACAAAATCATATTCATAAACATTCATAACAACATTTATCTCTACACAATCTAACATTTAATCCTTGGTTTGGATGTACTTGATGAGATCGATGACGCGGTTGGAGTATCCGAACTCGTTGTCGTACCAGCTGATGAGCTTCACGAAGTTGTCGTTGAGAGAGATACCGGCAGCAGCGTCGAAGACGGACGAGTGGTTATCACCAATGAAGTCGGATGATACAACTTGCTCGTCAGTGTAACCCAAGATACCCTTCAGGGGGCCGTCAGCTGCCTCCTTGACCTTCTGCTTGATAGCGTCGTAGCTGGCGGGCTTGCCCAGGCGGACAGTGAGGTCGACTACGGATACGTTCGCAACGGGCACGCGGAAAGCCATACCAGTCAGCTTTCCGTTCAGAGCAGGAATGACTTTGCCGACGGCCTTGGCAGCACCGGTTGAGGCGGGAATGATATTCTGCTGAGCACCACGTCCATCACGCCACAGCTTTCCAGAGGGTCCGTCAACGGTCTTCTGGGTGGCAGTGGTAGCGTGTACGGTGGTCATCAAACCTTCAATGATCTCGAAGTTGTCGTGGATGACCTTAGCGAGAGGCGCGAGGCAGTTGGTTGTGCAGGAAGCGTTGGAGATGACCTTGTAAGATGGGTCATATGCTTCAAGGTTGACACCACAGACGAACATGGGTGCATCAGCACTGGGAGCAGAGATGATGACCTTCTTGGCACCACCCTCTAAGTGAGCGGAGGCCTTTTCTGTGGTTGTGAAAACGCCAGTGGATTCAACGACGTATTCAGCGCCAGCCTTGCCCCATGGGATAGCCTTGGGGTCCCTCTCGGAGAAGACGGCGATCTTGTTTCCGTTCACGACAAGGAAGCCATCTTGGATATCAACGGTGCCCTTGAAACGACCGTGGGTGGAGTCGTACTTGAAGAGGTAGACCATGTAGTCAAGGCCAATGAAGGGGTCGTTGATGGCAACTACCTGAGCGCCCTTCTCGACGGCAGCGCGGAGGACCAGGCGCCCAATGCGGCCAAAACCGTTGATGCCGATCTTCGACATGTCTGTAATAGAAACATATAACAAACCATTAAATTTACATTATAATAAAGTCGATATAGGGTGGAGAACCATAATTAAATACGAATACGTAATCTTTGGGCATTGAATACCAAATAATTATGCCATAACATTATATCTGTCTACACGTACAAAGATTAACGAGCGTGGTATGATTTCATCAAAGAGATAACGCCATAAATTCTATTAAACGCTACTGATAAAAAACAACTTTATTGTTATCCGTCATACGAGTTCTAATAAAGATGTTTTAATGTCATTACATTACGAATATAAAATATTTTGCTAACCCTATTGTATAATTCGTCAATTAATTTAGAATGTGGAAACTAGTTGAGAGCATTTCTGGTTTTTCGCCGAGGAGGTGTGTCTTTATCTCTACCCAGAATAACTTGTCAATTAATATTTGCAAGTTAAATGAAATTAATAGACAGGACACTGCAAGGTTATTGTAAGAATTCGAGGCTTGGGACATCTTCTAAGAGCACAAATGAATTGATAGGACCTTTAAGTCACATCTTCCATTTTATAGCTACATTTATCACATTAAAATGTACAAAAGTCTTTAAAATACCTAATAATTATAAAGTAGGCATTAGCAATAAGTTTGTATGTTTGGTATTATCTAATCTTGTTTGTATGCCAAAAGTAAAAGTAGCAGAAACATGAAACAAATATTTCGTGACTACCATCAGTCGCACCTTGATGAATCATAAATTAATATAAAACTAGGTATTTCCTCAAAGGAAGATTTGAGAAGAGAACTATGAAAATTCATAATGAAATTCCACATAAAAAAAAACTTCCGTGGACGAATAACATTCAAGAATCAGTAGGGCGTTTAGATGCGCCTGACGACCGCAATCCATTTCAAGGTCATGGGAGACAAACTCATTAAAAATAACAGCTAATCTTGATTTTAACAACATATGTAGGAAAAGTTTTTATAAAAGAAAGAAATACAGGATGGATTTAAAAAAAAAAAACAGTCAACCTACCTACACTAAAAATGACAAAACAGGAAAAAATCTTAATACCTACTTAATTAGTAAAATTTTGCATAATATTGAAATTTAATTCTGCTGCATGTGTAACATAGTCGATCATTAGAATAGATGGATCCTAAATCCTCATTCCATTTAGACTGTACCTAACTAGCCGAGCTGTTTGCCAGCACGTAGGTCAGTTAATACCAAAATAGCAAAATCCGGAAGCCTATGATATAATCGTACCGGCTTTAATTCTGTTGCAAACATATTCAATGCATTTGTTTGTTGCAAAATAAGATCATGCTGCAATATTAGTGTAGGACGAGACGATAGAACACCGGCCGGTATGGAGGTCACGTAGAGGTCACTCATAAAACGGCAAAAAATACCAACAAAAAGCAAAACAAATACTACGTAAAGTTATGCAGAAAGACTAACCTATTTTTCAAAATAACCAACAACTCAAAATATAAGATAAAAACAGCTCTAACAAAAAAAATCTCGGCAAAATCACGAATCGCTACGTGGTGAAGAAATAAACGCCGTAAATTATTATGCAATATACTACAAATGATTAAAGTTAACTCGAACAGACAACGGAATACGAAATTAATTAACATGTATTTGAATGTGAACACTTACCGGAATAAATTTATGTAGAAACAAGTAAATAAGTAACTCCACGTATGCTCTCCACGAGATGGAGTTTTAAAATGTCAGCTGAAGGACAAGGCAGGACGGGCGTTGTAACAACTTCCAGAAGATCAATGAATCATAGAGTAAGAAATGTTTGTAGACGTGACAAATCACAGTCCACAATGCAATTTTATTCAATACTGGTGTACCGGAGATAATAAATTATTATCTCATTAGATACCATAAATATTGGTTAAATTACTTTGTTTAGTTCATGGACGTAAATTTAGTTTGATCAAACCGTCGCATTTTCACAATGTCCAGTCTTGTCTGCGGTTTATTGACTAACTAAATTAATATTTGCAATACCTTCGCCACAGCCTGCGCTGACACGAAAGATCTGATCATTATTATAATCTTTGTGGTCCATCATTTTAGATGAAAAGCTTTTACTGCCGAACATAACGCCTCAAACCAATCTAAAAGAAGATTAATGATTTTTCATCATTGATAATGACATTTCTGCCTACTTACTGATCTGAAATTATTTACTCTACGGTCTCGCCTCTATCATCTCACGGATAGTCTATGAACTCTAGTGATTGCATTACAATGTGTTATAATTTACCGGTAAGAAAAAGTCCGGTTTTCTATTGTAACTAACTCATGCTTCTATACAATACAAACATGTTTTGCAGATGGTTGTATTTATTAAAAAGTTTATTCCTGGTTTTAAAAAATAAAAGAAATTTAATTTCTTGATCAACAGTTTTCAGTGAAGCTGAGTGAAGCGCGTAATTCAAAACGTCAACCCCTAAAGTCAAATAAAATAGTAGTCAAAATATTAATGAATAATCAAAATCAAATAAATGAATCAATTCAAGACCGTTGGGAATGGTCATAAAAGTAGGAATAAATGGTTTCGGCCGAATTGGCAGGGTAATATTCAGAACGTGTCTCCAGAATCCTGACATTGAGGTACAATACTTTTGCGCTCAGTCTCACGATGGCTGCACTCATACTCATGTAAAAGATGTTGTATTAGTAATGATTCAATAGCAGATTGGGAAGGAAAGTAACATTTTTAAGTAGGTAGCAGTTCGAGCTGACAGCACGTTGAGGCTCGAGGGGAGCTTCCCATTACTCGTCGTCTGCAAGCCGGCATTATGATTGCTTCGCTCTCTCGAATTCTGTCTCCCCCTTCGCCAGCATTTCTGCTTCGCAGGTAGAGACGACTGCTACTCATGTCCTCACTAATAACATGCAGGCTTGGTTCAAGGCTAGAGGCAAGAGGTCGTTAACTATCGCCTCCGTGGAGATAGGGGGCGGTGAATCATTCAAGCGTGGCAGACCTATAAGATATTCTCTATCGTGTTCTCCGGGATTATTATAATATTACCTATGTACTATGTTTGTGTTTTAATTTAACACTCAATGTCTACGCATTCGTTTTCCACGCTCGACCAGTGACCCCCAAACGACTTTACTACTAATGCACTCACGTTGATTACTACAGCCATCTGCGATTAACGACCCTGCGATCGACATCGAATACATCTGTTATTTGATAAAGTTCGACTCCACACATGGCAAATTCAAAGGGAACATCACACACACAGAGAATGAAATTAATATTGACGGTAAATTGTTTCTTTATTCTGATACCAGTGAAATTACTAAAGTTTCTTTCGCAAACTTTGCTCAGATCACAATTAGGCTGCTTTTCCACCAGAGATGCGCTATGCTACGTTGCTGCGGATGCGTTTGATATCCACCAATCATATTCACTGGTTTACATAGCACAGCACTGGTGGAAACGGATTCTTGTGACAGCACATCTTCGTAGCGCAGCTACGCATCTTCATAGCGCAGCTACCTTGTGACAGCACATCTTCGTAGCGCAGCTACGCATCTTCATAGCGCAGCTACCTTGTGACAGCACATCTTCGTAGCGCAGCTACGCATCTTCATAGCGCAGCTACCTTGTGACAGCGCATCTTCGTAGCGCAGCTACCCATCTTCACAGCACAGCTACATAGCGTAGCATCAGTGGAAACGGTCACACAGTTTCGTAGCTCAGCTTTTACATCCTCGCAGCACAGCTACATAGCGCATCTCTGGTGGAAAAGCAGCTTAATGAACAGCAATTTATTTTTATAAATAAAAAAATATGCAGCAATTTAAGTCATGCTGCTTGACAGCAGTGGTGGCCGACAGCAGTAGTGGCCCAATGGTATCGGCCTCGACTTACGAGTTGTAGGTCGTGGGTTCGAACCCCGTCAGGCGCAATACTTTGTGTAATTTATTTCAACACCACTGCTCTCAAAACGGTGAAGGAAAACATCGTGAGGAAATCGGCATGTCCTAGAACCAAAAATTCGAAGACATGTGACATCTATCAATCCGCACTGGGCCCGCGTGTTAGATTATGGCCCACTCCCTCTCTCAGAGAGGAGCCCTGTGTCCCAGCAGTGGGAACATTTATAGGCTAATGATGATATTTTGATCATGGCCTCAGTCGTGTGCATTGTGCGGCGTGTTTTTATGTTAAGCTCGCGTTTGACTTCTGTATCGTCTGCTGGTGAGCAATGATACGGTCTACGGTGAAGCACGCTTGCCTAGAAGTAACCTATTGACAAACACCCCCAGGTTTTAGCTACCAGGAAACAGATTCTGGCAGGGTATCCACTCCTTAGCTGTGCGCACAATAAACGCATCCGTGCAGCCGTTGAGAAAATTGAAAAGTTCTATGATTGATTTGAGGAGACACGAGCTCTAGTTAAATGAAGCGATAAGTATAATGGCCGAAAGTTATCCACTATAGGCCTACTAGAATCAGGGAACTTCTTAGACGCAACAGCTATAACCATAAGGGTTGTTATGTAACCATTTTCCAGTAGGTAATTTTAGACGTAATCTGCCCTGCCGCCCCCCAGGTTGGTATCAGAGGCGATAACTGCTAATAATCCCAATGACCCAATGTCCCTTCAAAGTCAATTGAGTTATGTAAGCACAAATATCCGATAGTTTATTGACTATGCCCTCAAATCTTATATTTATTGTATTCTTATCGAATATTTGTGGCTGGAACAAGAAAACGCCTACATTTTTAACCTATGAATGACTTATCTCCAATCATTAAGATAGTGGAAGATCACAGAGTTTAAGCAGGGGCGTGGTGCCTTATCGCCATGATGTGATGATAGTTATTATTGAAGTAGGTAGTTAAAAGTTATAACCTTAACGCCTTCTTGCGTCACCAGAATTTTATAGTCTTCTACGAAGTAGTAGATAGTATTATAAGTAGACTTATGCGCCTCTTGCTTTTATACAACTTATTACTTACATAATCTAGTCATGTTTTTAAACTTACTTTATTCAATTTTTGCTGCAGTTTTAGAAGTAAACACTCAACATTATTTAAAACCAGTTCATCAAAGGGTTAAAAGCAAATTTCAGTCCAAATATTACAGCTACCAACAGTGTGTCACTCACACTTCCTTCCCAAAATTCAGGTCGGATAGTCAAAGTATTTCGCGACAAGCTGCCACACACGGTGCCATGGCAGGTAGCTGGTGTGCAGTATGTCGTCGAAGCTTCTGGAATGTTCACCTGTCTCGAAAAGTCTTCGGTTAGTATACTTACTTCTTCGCCATCAAGAACCTAAAGACATAAAGCCACCTTTGATTTTTAGGTAAGTTTTTTAAAACTTGCCTCTTGTGATGCCATTCCTCTGGTCACCCTGTCGCTCTGTGTTCTGGAGCTAGGTGTCTTGTATACCGATGACTTGGGGAAGGCCCCGAGTTTCTGCCGCGAGCCAGGAGCCCAGGCCCGGTCGATGTCGCTATCTTGGGGAGGCTTGTGTCCAGCGGGAGGACATTTATCTGCAGTAATACTGATTCTTTATACTATAAGACGTGAGAAATTTTAACCATAGACCTTCTGAAAAGAGTTTTTCTTACACCCTACTAGAAAAGCAGCTCCTGCATTTTTTTTCTGTAGATGTTCATTAAGATTACCCTGCGCGTATTTTACATAGACGATATAGTTACGGCACAGTTAGCGCGGTGGCTTAGCTATCGTCGTGGGTTCGATCCCCGCAGGGTGCAGGATAAATTCCTAGTAGACAAAAGAAAAATACCCTATATTTTCTTGACTCCAGGGTCACCTGGCCAGTGATGGTGTGAAGCGCGTTATAGTGACAGCACCCAGTGTGGACGTGCCCATGATCATTTTTGGCGTTAATGATGATAAACTGAACCCAGGTAATTTGTTAGTCTTTTAATTAGCTATGCGGCCGGTTATTCGATGAATGCGTTTGCATACAATTGAGTGGGTCCTGTTCTAATTAAAGTAAACGTATGCAAGTTGGTTGAATTGGAGTAAAAAAGGAACGGTTAATTATTAGTTTCAAAAAACAAATGGAATACTAATATTGGCAACTCACACTGCGAGGCACGGGCAACAAAAAAATATACAAATACAGCTCAGGGTCGGGTTCAATTACCGCATCGGGACAAATATTTTGACCTACAGATACGAGTCGGGCTATCATACGGCCTCTATACGGGTGAACGTAGCGAGGTCTTACAGATTGGCTGCAGTATCACTTGCTTATGAAAGAAGAATAAGAAATTCTCAGAATAATAATATATGTGTGTTAGATCACTAGCATGTAGGCAAAATGCCATACAAATACCTTCTCCAAAGCCATTTTGAAGGATTCGAACGGATTTATACATACAGCTGCATAGCCATACCAATTTAAATGGCCTCGAGATTAATGCTGTATTTGTCTTCGAATGTTTGGTCTCACTCCCATAAAGGTGCGGGCCCACCGGGGCGCAGGGAGAGGCTACGCACGTGTAATAAGCTTCTCTTTGTAAGAAAATGTATGTGGTTGTGTCTACTGCAACCCACGGAGAGGCTATGCATGAATTGACGTCATTGATACATGCGTGGCTTGCTCGAATAGGCGGTAACATAGCTCAACGCTGTCGACACGTGGGTCTACGTTTCCACTGGAGTACACGAATATGACCCACGACTATGTACAGCTCGCTTATCGCAGCGCAGTTTTCAGTCATACATCTTGCGGAATGGACGCGTTTCATGTTTCTCGTATATTTCTATTGCAGTGGCACGTGCGTAGCCTCTCCTTGCGCCGTACCACGATATACCTAGCCGTGTGTACTCCAGTGGCAACGTAGATTCACGTTGTCAACTAAATTAATACACGCAGCTAAAATGCGCCGCGTGCCCGTGTACAGCATGCGCCGCGGTGGGGCCATGCCTTAATACCTATCGACTTTTCGTAATATATTACCTAATAAAGCTGGACGTTACAGCGTTACCTTATTATTTTTCTTGGTGTACAGCCTTGAGTCCTACTACTGGACAATGGCCTCCCCTTTTCATTTCAAACCTTTCTACTATGTGCAATTTCGGGCCATGTTTGCCCCGATAGCATGATCAGATTTTCACACCACCTGAGCCGCGGTCAACCTCGACAGCGATGTTTTCCCTCAGGCATCTAAATCAGATGAGTAAAAAAAAACGCTAGGTTCACTCCAAACTCTAAATTCCAGAACAAAAGGTCCTATCTTGCGCATCAAGCACGCTGTACTGCCTCGCGCCCATCGTGAAGGTTCTAGAAGACAACTTCGGCGTGGCTGAGGGGTTCATCACCAGCATACACGCCATGACACCCTCGCTTAAGCCTCTGGACGGACTGTGCTTGAGGGGAAAGGTAACGAAACAGGATGCTTCTGAATTCTGATTAACGGCCCGGTCACGACATTGGTCTAAGTGAAGAACGGTGCGTCGGGCGAGCGGCGGAGCGTTGTGCACGCCACATAAACACAGTAGCAGTTGGCCAAAGCCACCGCACCCGCACTACTCTGTCCGTACCGCTCTGTTGCGTAGCGTCGTCGCACTCAGACCGATCAAAGAAAATCAACTACAAGTGTAAATCAACCTTGCTACTAAGAAATAATGATGCAATTCTTTTGACTTGACGTCGTCGTGGCGATCGTGTTTTGTTTTTCATCTACCCGTAGATTACAACGTGTTTTATGTCATTATGTCGTAGGGGTAAGGTTGATTTTCACTTGTAGTTGGAATCGGTCGAATCGGGTCGCATCGCGCCATGGGTGAAGTCCCTAAGTGGCGTTTCGTAGCGTGATTCAAACATTTCCATACATTTGTTTTTATCGCTCGCCGCCCCGCACTTTTTACCGCTCAAGCGGCAAGGTCGTGAACGGACCGTTAAAGTTTTACCAGGTACTACTACACTACCTTCATCTCATAATATAACATAATATTATTATTTTTATCGATGTATCAACGCCAAAATATTATAACTCCGTGAAAAATAGTTTTGAAGCTTCTGATTCGTTAAGACATGAGGGAGGCAATCTATGTAGACATAACGTCGCGAAGGTCATGACTTAAAGCACAAATTAAAATAAAATGGAAAACGAGTAAAAACAGAATCAGTTTTTTTTTGCAGTAGAAATTGTTGCAAAAACCTAAAAACAATACAAAGTTTGGTAAAAAACCAACACAAATACCTACTTATAAGAAAATATGTGATTCAAATTGTTAAAATGACGGACACCGCTTCCTATAATATTCTGGGATCGCTTGTCTATTACGTTTTCATTGGGTGTTTTTTCGCTCTACTTTATGTAAGAATCGTCTATCGAAGCGCCCCAGGTAAGGTATGTGCTCAACGAATATAGCTTTAAATTATAAAAGCTTCGACCGCTCCCTCCTCCCCCCTTATTGCCTATGCCACTCAGGACCAAAGCAGCTTTCAACTAATGAAAGAATTTTTGAAAGCGGTCCAGTAGTTTCAGAACCTATTCAATACAAACAAAGAATCAAATCTTTCCTCTTTTTATTATTAGTGTATATTATAGTCACCGCCAAATACTCGTAAGTCTGGAATAAAGGTCATTGACCCTAATAATGCATCGTTCGAATTTAAAAATAAAATATAAAGTCAAGGTCGCCTCTTACCACGATACACTTTCTTTACATTTTAACAATTAAAAACCATTCGAGTTTTGAAATATTTGAATATATTGGTACACGGGGGTCAACGAATTTTATTCCAGACTTATCTGGCGGAAAGTATAGTGTAACAGCTAGTCTGTTCGACGCGGTTTCACCGCTTCTGGGCTCCTATTGGTTGTAGCGTGATGTTATATACACTTCTCATCAAAAAAATCGAAACACCTCGCAGTTTATGATTTGATAAGGATTATCAGAAAAATGTGTATATTTAGGAATAAATGTAAAATGTCATTTAATAGTGAGTAGTATGAGGTTTTTAAATCCTAATGTTAATGTTCTAAATTCAAATTAAGTCTTCATAGGTTTCGTATTTTGTATAATGAGTAATTTTTACCCTGTATGGAATATGAAGGAAATGGGTAAAACAACACGCGTAAATGAAAAAAAAATGTAAGAAACGTTTATTTAATAACTTGTATTCCCTCCGCGAGCTCTTATTACTGCTTCCATACGGTTCTTCATCGATCGGATGAGAGTCACGATCACATGTTGTGGTATATTATCCCATTCCTCTTGGATTGCATTTTGCAGCTGGCTAAGTGTTTCTGGGGCTGGATCTCTTGCTCGAATTCGTCTCTTTAATTCATCCCATAGATGTTCAATGGGATTCATGTCCGGGCTTCTTGCTGGCCATACCATAATGGAGATACCGACTTCGGTAAGATAATCTCGTACGACGCCCGCGGTGTGAGCTCTAGCATTGTCGTGCATGAATATGAAGTCGTTGCCAATAAAATGTGCATAGGGCATCACATGAGGTTCAAGACACTGTTCGATGTACCGATGAGAGTTTAGTGCAGGCAGCCGTGGCCCAGACACAAAGGCAAGTTCTGTCTTACCGTCGGCGCTGATTCCTCCCCAAACCGTCCACGAACTGCCACCATAGCTGACCTTTTCTTCAATGCAGCATTGTGCAAAGCGTTCTCCATCTCTTCTGTAGACCTTGTTCCTTCCGTCGTTACCATACAGCATAATTTTACACTCATCAGAAAACAGTACTTTGCTCCACTGAAGGTATGACCAAGTTAGGTGCTCGCGTGCAAAGTTAAGGCGCGCTCTTCGATGGTCTGCAGTTAATTTCGGCCCATTCGCTGGCTTATGCGGTGCCAATCCGCGTTCCTTCAACCTTCTTCTTATTGTAGAGTCACTTACAGCTACTCTTCGTACAACGCGAAGCTGCTGCTGCAGTTGAAAAGCGTTAAGGCGTCGATTTCGTAAAGAAGTTGTTACAATAAATCGATCATCTCGCTCAGAAGTGACCCGATTCCTGCCAGATCCTGAACGGCGCGTGAACGAACCAGTCTCCCGATAGCGTTTGTAGACTCTATGAACAGATGATAAGCTTAGATGCAATCTTGCAGCCACAACACGCTGACTAAGTCCAGAATCCAGCAATGCCACCACTTGGGCGGCTTCTGCGGGCGAAGTATCCATATGTTTTAGAAAAAAAAGTTTTTTCAGACGTCCCAAAGTCACAGTAAATGAAATAAGAAACAGAAAGTTTAAAGACAAGCGCTAATTTTTAGTTTTTAAACGAGAAACGTACTCCAACCCTAAATACACATTTGTCTCAAAACAGTGATTAATTTCATTTATAGGATAAACAAATGAAATTATTTCGAATTTTGATTTTTTTCTTCTTACTGTAATGACCAAACTGCCAGCTACACAATAATGTTTTTTTTTTCATGGAATTAATTCTCTTTTGTAAAAAATTAGGACAAAAACAATAAAAACTGTTATATATGTGTGCATGCGGCACCCACCCGCCGTGTTATTTTGTGAATACATGTCAGTACGCTAACAGCAAGCTATCGTTTCACTTGTCCCCATCCCACGTATTTATCAAAAACGAAAGTGTTTCGATTTTTTTGATGAGAAGTGTAGCTTATAGCCTTCCTCAATAAATGGGCTATTCAACTAAAAATATTTTTTCAGTTCGAACCAATACTGTTACAGTTCAACTTTATAATATTACTATAGATTATCAGCTAGACAACAAACGTCCGATTTCTACGTGTTTTAAAGAACAAGAATTTAGAGAAAAATATTTTCCTGCTTTCGATGAGTCTGGAATTGTGCATTTGTGGCATAACCCTAATTTACCCTATCTCGTACAGAAAAAAAAACTAATACCCTAGTTCTTCAGATTTACCAAAAAGTAGTGAAACTATTCATGAATACTATTAGTCCAAGGTCCCATAAACTCCCGCTCCGCCCCTGTTTAATCCATAATATTTATTTTCCTATTCCCAGCATTGGCGCGACCACAGGAGTATTCACCAGAATATAATACCGGCGACTACTGGCTCGTGCAAAGCTCTAGCCAAGATTATTCCTCAAGTTAAAGATAAGATGACCGGCCTGGCCTTTAGAGTTCCTATTGTCAACGTCTCCGTGCTCGATATGACTGTCAGGTAAGTTTGTGTAATTTGAACTCTAAGACATTTGAATACAAGAAACCTTTTACCTTGTGAATTAATCATATCAGCTGGAGTAACTATTCTTGTAAAGGAAGGACACTTTTTGATCGTTCTTTTTTTCTCCACACAGACTAGATACCAACACAAATCTACAAAACATTATCAACACTGTAGAAAACGCAGGCAGAACCAGTCTTCGAAATATTATAAAGATATCAAACGAAGAAGCAGTGTCCTCAGACTTTAGCGGAGACAGTCATTCCTGCATCCTAGACGCCGACTCCAGTTTACAACTAAAACCAAACTTCTACAAAATCATATGTTGGTACGAAAATGAGTATTCATACGCCTGCAGAGTTATAGACTCCATATTTTTCTCTGAAAGACAGTTTAACACCCCAGTAAGACTGCCATGTAAGATGACGTACGTCCGAGCAAAGCTTACGAAAAAACAAGACGTAGTACAACAAACTGAGCGGAACACCCAAGACACATCATCGATACAATGCAACACTGATGTGCCGAAATGCAGCTCATCGGCTCTGGAGACCATTTGTAAAAAGAAACCACCCGCACGACCCGTGGTTTTAAAAAAACCGTTGTCTTCACACAATCCTGGAAATGTTACAACACCCGCGGTCAACCGCGATGTTAAAAAGAGAAATGAGCTCTTCAAAATATGGAATGACAATAATGATGCACAGAAAAGTGCTGTAAGGCAGCAGAGAAGTTCTTTCTTTCATAGCTGCATGGCATTTGCACCAAAAAAAGCAGAGATCATTGATGGTATGAAACCTCAAGAACGTTTAGAGAATGTCAAGAAAGAATTCTCTAAAATGGTGAACATAACTGAAGATTTGCTCAAGAAGTCTTATGCTAGCAAATTGCGTCTTGGGACAGCGCCAAAAAGCTCGGAAGGAGTTAAATTGGGTGGCAATGGTGGATCAAAAGACTCTAAAACCAACATAAACTCGCCAACAAATAATTATGTTTGCGGCATTTGTGGTGATTACAAGATTAAGTTGCCGGCCAGTCCTAATGATTGCAGCAATGAAGCAGAACGATGCTGCAGCTCAAGTGACCGAAACGATGACAATTCAGAACATCAAATATCAAGTGCAGTTAGCAAGATAGTTATTAATAAACCGTATCTCATACCGTCTCGTGAGAAAATTGCGTCTTTAGCTAAACAGAACCCTATTACTGATTTTGGCCGGAAGGTTGAAAATAACTTGTCAGCTAAGGTGCATGATTCGTTGAAGTTAAATAGTAAATTTATTGGGACCATGAATTTTAGGGCACCAAAGACTAAGAATGACAACTACTTTAAAGATAGTCTATCTAACAAATCACCAGTTCAATGTGCTAAGGACCAAAAAAGAAATCCAAAAAGTTCTGATGCTGCTGTTAAGCTGTATAAGGAAGAAAAGAAAATGGAAATTAAAATTGCAGAAGGTAGTGCATCACCACATGTGTCCACTGAAACAAATGCAAGTAGTCGAGAGCTTGACACGCCTGAGCAAATACCCGAAAAAGAATTTGAAGATTATTTCCAGAGGAAAGATTACAATATGCGTATCATAGACGAAGCACTACAAAAGCGCAATATTACTTTAGTAAACAGTGAATTATCAAATCAATCAAATAACTCGGAGTTGAACTGCCTATCCAGTGATATTAGTGGTGAACAAATGGTCTTAGAGACAGAGACACGTGACAAAAATATCAATAAACAGATTCTAGAGACATTAAACACAAAGGTTAATCAAAAACTAAATAATTCTGAGTTGAACTGCAAATCGAGTAATATTAGTAGTGAGCAATCGATCAAGGAAACTGAGATACGTGGTAAAAAATTGAATAAACTGATTTTAGACACCCTAAACAAAAGAGTTCCTGGCCCAGTGGTTATAGTGCCTGAGGAAACCTCGGGAGGCGTCGATCCTGAAAGGACAGCGAATACTGTCAGCAGTGGAGACAGCACAAGAATGAAACTTGACCTCTACGACAAACTAGACAGTGCCAGCGCCACAAACTCAACCAACTCATTCGAAATTAATGAAAGGAAGTCACAAGTTATTCAAATCTGTGATTTGACAAACTCTGTAGAGGATTTGGCACGTCTGGACAAGATTTGTCGAATTATCGAGATCTCAGACGAACTCTCAGATAAACTATTCTCATCTTTGGACCAAACAGAATTTACAGGGATACAACAAAAAACATGGTCATTTAGAGATTTGTGTGAAAGGATACAATTAGATGAATTCTGTAACAAAGTTTTTGGTAAATCAAGAATTTAGTGCCTACAAATTGTGCTTTGTGAAAATTAAAACAATGTTCGTATTATATGAAATACGTCTACTTTTATTTCAGGCACTTTTACAGTTAGTTTTTATTTCTAATGGCGTACAACAGATCATAATTAAAGAGTAATATACCATACTATGAGTTACTGAACGTATATAAAAAATATGATTTCATTATCACAGAAAAAACTTTATTTCGTAAGTAAACGCGTAAAAAAGCTTCAGGTACATTCGTAAATAAATGACACACTTGCCGCAATATGGGCTAAAATTGCTAAATCATAAAATAACAAGCTTAAATCCAAATAAGAAGTGCTTTTTACCTTAGCCGTGGTTTGCTATTTCTGTATGCCTTAATAGTTTCATGTTAAGATCTATAATGGTCCTTGGGAAGATCGCGTCGTTCATGTCTACAAAGTCTGCGATGACAACGTTGAGGGGCGACCTCGCCACGCCCTTGCGGTCCCGGGACGGCGGGCCTGGAGTGAACTTGGTCAGTTCAGGTAACACATCTCTGAGCACTGGGACGGCACATTTTTCACGTAAGCTTGAAATCCACCTGGAATGTTAGAATTAAATTTTATTGCCACAATACAAAATTTTGAAAGGTCGATTGTATGGCCCTTGTAGTACGCCACGTTGATTAATTTATCCAATTAGAACTGTGGTCAATTAGTCTAACACATCATCAACTAAACCATTACCTATCAGAATCTGGCAGGTAATCTGCTTCCATCGGTTCTTCTTTTTGGGGTGGAATACCATCAGATGACTGCTGGAAGTTGGAACCCTGGGTGGTGATTTTCAGACTTATACTGACTAAAACAATCCTGTACCCTCAATTGCCACTGTTAGGGCCGTGCGTGTGAACCTCATAAAACATTTCCGCGCATTCCTCGGTTCTTTAAAAGAAACCAGGGGGCGTATTACAACCTCTTAATTCCTGTCAGTTTACGCCTTAAAGTGAACTGCCTTGCTTAGTCGTATTACGAACACACATTGACGGCCAGTAAACAGTCACGTGACCTCTTACGGACTTCTGCCTGTGCTTGTGCCTGGAAATTTCGTATTACAGGCTACATAATGACATTTCAAGGCCGGATTAACTGTCAAAATTGGTATCTCCAAAATCATTCAGTTTACGCCACCTTTTAGTAACTTTTACTGACTTGTTTCTTTTAATTTGTCTTTAAACAGTTTAATCTACCTAAATTAAGCTTTAGAATTAATAATGGAGGCACTACCGAATATCTGGAGAGTGAATACACGATATAATGTCAGCTGACGAGCTTTATAAAGACGACAAAGTTATTACATTTTACGATACATATTCCTACACTCATTTGCTGAACGATAAGCAATAAATAGATTCATCTTCGTAAACATTTACTCATATAATAAAATACTGTTCTAAATAAAAAACATGTTTCTCCGGAAAAAAATGTTTTATTCTGTCGAAGTTCTATCAGTGTAACAAAAAATTATCAAGAGCTTAGATTTGAGACATGGTGACTGAAATAAGTAATCTTTCGTACCAATGGACTTAGGGTTGAATAAACCAAACAAAATGTATGATAGGACTCAAAGCCTGTGTTAAAATTAATAGCCTCAGCATCATTCCTGAAACGGTACAGTCCAATGGAGCCAAAACTTGTGTTCAATTTTTATTTGGGAACATTGGGCAGTCTTTGATGTATCAACAGACATTTTAAGTTCACTTCCTCGATTGCTTCTGATACCACAATTTCGGGAGCACTAACATGGTAAGAACTAGGTACACTGTCTTTCGGTTTGAATAAACGTCCTAGGTTTTATCATTCCTTCTCTTGCTGAAACATTTTCTAGCTTCATATCTTAGGCGCCTCTTTGATTTTGGAGCCTCTTGCTTTAAAAATAATAACAACGTTAGTACAGCTCTGTTTTTCAAATTTTTCCGCTCGTGACTTAGTCCATTGTTTTCTTACTTTCTCTGCGGCAGGAAAAGACTGTACTCCTTTATTATTGCATTAAAAAGCACTACATAGTGGCATGATAAATAAATAGAATACGATATTATTATTCTTGTTTGTTTTGGCAATCAAAACCGTCACAGACTAAAAAAATATTGCAACACGATCGTTCAGAAACAAACCCCTTTGCGAGAGTTGAATATTTAGTATTAAGTTTTTGCATAAAATAACAGTAAATATTGCTCAAGTTGATTATAAATATTTAAATTGTTATTAAAATACAGTTTAACTCAAATATCTCCTAAATTTACAATGAAAAAGAAGTTTTTCACCCACAATTATAAAACCGGTAATCATCGGTAACTTGTCGATTCGATTTTTGAACGAATTCGCTAGCCCGTCTTAATCATCCAGAGACAAATAATCCTGGATGATTCCTTGCAGAATTACGTGCGCCATAATACGGTATAGAACAAGCCTGCTTATGGCCGTAAATTCAACTGCTCGAAAACTGCCCGGAATTAAAAAAAGTTGTAATACCCCCCCTGGGGGCGTATTACAACCTCTTAATTCCTGTCAGGTTACGCCTTAAAGTGAACTGCCTTGCTTAGTCGTATTACGAACACACATTGACGGCCAGTAAACAGTCACGTGACCTCATACCGACTTCTGCCTGTGCTTGTGCCTGGAAATTTCGTATTACAAGCTACATAATGACATTTCAAGGCCGGATTAACTGGCAAAATTGGTATCTCCAAAATCATTCAGTTTACGCCACCTTTTAGTAACTTTTACTGACTTTTTTCTTTTAATTTGTCTTTAAACAGTTTAAACTACCTAAATTAAGCTTTAGAATTAATAATGGAGGCACTACCGAATATCTGGAGAGTGAATACACGATATAATGTCAGCTGACGAGCTTTATAAAGACGACAAAGTTATTACATTTTACGACACATATTCCTACACTCATTTGCTGAACGATAAGCAATAAATAGATTCATATTCGTAAACATTTACTCATATAATAATATACTGTTCTAAATAAAAAACATGTTTCTCCAGAAAAAAATGTTTTATTCTGTCGTAGTTCCATCAGTGTAACAAAAAATTATCAAGAGCTTAGATTTGAGACATGGTGACTGAAATAAGTAATCTTTCGTACCAATGGACTTAGGGTTGAATAAACCAAACAAAATGTATGATAGGACTCAAACCCTGTGTTAAAATTAATAGCCTCAGCATCATTCCTGAAACGGTACAGTCCAATGGAGCCAAAACTTGTGTTCAATTTTTATTTGGGTACATTGGGCATTATTTGATGTATCAACAGACATTTTAAGTTCACTTCCTCGATTGCTTCTGGTACTACAATTTCACAGCCAATTTCAGGAGCACTAACATGGTAAGAACTAGGTACACTGTCTTTCGATTTGAATAAACGTCCTAGGTTTTATCATTCCTTCTCTTGCTGAAACATTTTCTAGCTTCATATCTTAGGCGCCTCTTTGATTTTGGAGCCTCTTGCTTTAAAAATAATAACAACGTTGGTACAGCTCCGTTTACAAATTTTTCCGCTCGTGACTTAGTCTATTGTTTTCTTACTTTCTCTGCGGCAGGAAAAGACTGTACTCCTTTATTATTGCACTAAAAAGCACTACATAGTGGCATGATAAATAAATAGAATACGATATTATTATTCTTGTTTGTTTTGGCAATGAAAACCGTCACAGACTAAAAAAATATTGCAACACGATCGTTCAGAAACAAACCCCTTTGCGAGAGTTGAATATTTAGTATTAAGTTTTTGCATAAAATAACAGTAAATGTTGCTCAAGTTGTTTATAAATATTTAAATTGTTATGAAAATACAGTTTAACTCAAATATCTCCTAAATTTACAATGAAAAAGAAGAGTTTTTCACCCACAATTATAAAACCGGTAATCATCGGTAACTTGTCGATTCGATTTTTGAACGAATTCGCTAGCCCGTCATAATCATCCAGAGACAAATAATCCTGGATGATTCCTTGCAGAATTACGTGCGCCATATTACGAAATAGAACAAGCCTGCTTATGGCCGTAAATTCAACTGCTCGAAAACTGCCCGGAATTAAAAAAAGTTGTAATACCCCCCCAGTGTCGTCCAAATGTCGTCAAAATCGCGGGAAACACCTGGGAGCGTATTACAACCTCTTAATTCCTGTCAGTTTACGCCTTAAAGTGAACTGCCTTGCTTAGTCGTATTACGAACACACATTGACGGCCAGTAAACAGTCACGTGACCTCTTACCGACTTCTGCCTGTGCTTGTGCCTGGAAATGGCATGGAAATTTCATATTACAAGCTACATAATGACATTTCAAGGCCGGATTACATAACTGTCAAAATTGGCATCTCCAAAATCATTCAGTTTACGCCACTTTTTAGTAACTTTTACTGACTTGTTTCTTTTAATTTGTCTTTAAACAGTTTAAACTACCTAAATTAAGCTTTAATATTAATAATAGAGGCACTACCGAATATCTGGAGAGTGAATACACGATAATATATTATGTCAGCTGACAAGCTTTATAAAAAGACGACAACGTTATTACATTTTACGATACATATTCCTACACTCATTTGCTGATCAATAAGCAATAAATAGATTCATATTCGTAAACATTTACTCATATAATAATATACTGTTACTAAATAAAAAACATGTTTGTCCTGAAAAAAATGTTTTATTCTGTCGTAGTTCCATCAGTGTAAGAAAAAAATGATCAAGAGCTTAGATTTGAGACATGGAGACTGAAATAAGTAATCTTTCGTACCAATGGACTTAGGGTTGAATAAACCAAACAAAATGTATGATAGGACTCAAACCCTGTGTTAAAGTTAATAGCCTCAGCATCATTCCTGAAACGGTACAGTCCAATGGAGCCAAAACTTGTGTTCAATTTTTATTTGGACCTACATTGGGCAGTCTTTGATGTACCTATCAACAGACATTTTAACTTCACTTCCTCGATTGCTTCTGGTACCACAATTTTACAGCCAATTACACTGTCTTTCGGTTTGAATAAACGTCCTAGGTTTTATCATTCTTTCTCTTGCTGAAACATTTCTAGCTTCATATTATCTTAGACGCCTCTTTGATTTTGGAGCCTCTTGCTTTAAAAATAATAACAACGTTGGTACAGCTCCGTTTTTCAAAATTTTCCGCTCGTGACTTAGTCCATTGTTTTCTTACTTTCTCTGCGGCAGGAAAAGACTGTGCTCCTTTATTAATGCACTAAAAAGCACTACATAGTGGCATGATAAATAAATAGAATACGATATTATTATTCTTGTTTGTTTTGGCAATGAAAACCGTCACAGACTAAAAAAATATTGCAACACGATCGTTCAGAAACAAACCCCTTTGCGAGAGTTGAATATTTAGTATTAAGTTTTTGCATAAAATAACAGTAAATGTTGCTCAAGTTGTTTATAAATATTTAAATTGTTATTAAAATACAGTTTAACTCAAATATCTCCTAAATTTACAATGAAAAAGAAGTTTTTCACCCACAATAAAATTATAAAACCGGTAATCATCGGTAACTTGTCGATTCGTTTTTTGAACGAATTCGCTAGCCCGTCTTAATCATCCAGAGACAAATAATCCTGGATGATTCCTTGCAGAATTACGTGCGTCATAATACGAAATAGAACAAGCCTGCTTATGGCCGTAAATTCAACTGCTCGAAAACTGCCCGGAATTGTAAAAGGTTGTAATACCCCCCCTGGACGAGGAACACACTGAACTGTAAAGTGTGGCAGACGAAAGGGGAGGCCTGTATCTGGCAATTAATGATTCCAGGTTAAAATGATGATGTAGGATTCCTCACCGGAGGACAATGAAGGTGGGTGTCGGCGTCAGCACAGCCTGATGCACGAAGCCCGTACTGGGGGGCCTGTCGACGTTCCGCAGGTAGTTGAGGAGCCCTGAGATGCTGTCCTGCTGCGGCCACGGCGAAGGCATCATCTGCGGCGGCCAAAACTCGCCCGTTGAAGCCACTGTCTCGTTGCGGTATACTACTATTATCTGAAATTTTTTGCATAATTTATGCAGTAACAGATTATGGTCAAGTTGAAACATAGGATGTTTGTTTAATAAGTAACTGAAGTCAGTGTATTTCAGCTATGAGGGATTAAAGGGAACACACAACTAAGGATGATTCTGAGTTTTGCTTAAAAATATTAGGGATATGATATAAGAAAAACCCGACTACGAAAAAAACGCGCACTGAAAAGTATAAAACAAGAACAATATTCATTTGACCGATATTGTGCTAGCCGTGGTCGTATGCCACCTAACCAATAAAGATTGTGTGATAAAACCGCAGGTGGCATACGACCACGGCTAGCACAATATCGGTCAAATGAATATTGTTCTTGTTTTATACTTTTCAGTGCGCGCTTTTTTCGTAGTCGGGTTTTAGTTATTTTTAACTTATTTTTTATTTATATAATATATTCAAAATATCTAAACTTTAAATTTTCCATTCAGAATCATTTAATTAAAATCATTACCCTGGTTCCTAAGTTCCCCCACAAGGTCACATATGGCTATAAAGCTCTAATGGCTTTCAACATGTGATGTGTAGGCAAATGAAAACATAATAATTCACTACCTAATGGTTTGGTGGAAAACAAAGAGTTCATATTACTTGAGCAATTAGGTAGTAAAAACATTAATTAACTGAGTATTTTTCGTCCAGAGTAAATTTATTGGGCTTGGTAGCCATCAATTCATGTACTACATTCCTGTGAGCTAATTAACTTACTTAATTATGCCGTTGTGCTATTTTGGCACTCCTATAGTAACCATTCAATGTTTTATGGTTCATGGAAAATGGAAATGAACCTTATTCTTCTTGTTGTATACATGATCTAAATAGTTTTTTTATCCGTCACTTCAGTCCTTATGATTTATGAGTATTGAGACTCTTTCTAGACTTATAATCTTCCACACGATTCATCCGTCCATAACTTTTAGTCTTCCAGACTATAGCCATTTACATTCCTACGTCTAACTAGTACATTATGTGGACAGTTGATTTTGTCAGATGTCATATTACAACTCCTAAAATCAACCTCATACAGTAACAGGTACCAGAAGTGTTGAGGCAATGACAAGACAAGTCTCGGAGAAATCGTTATCTTTCTGTGATTTAGCTATCTACTTCATGAATCTCGCTGTACGTAACATACCTGCATTTTAAGTCTATTGAGCGAGTTGAGCGTGAGAGCTTGTGGATCTATCTGGCGTGGGACGAGTCTTGGTCCAAATAGGTCCAGCAGGTACCCTCTCAGTCTATGGTGGTCTTGACGGGTGAACTGGTAGAAATGCTGGCAGTCTAAGATGACTACCTGAAAAGTTGGAAAAGAGACTTTTTCAGATAGAAGGTAGGTATAGCAGCAGTGTTGATACAGTGTATTGCTTTTTACTTGGTATTGGTTATGGTCGCTACCAAAATTATGCTCACTAATTATATCTTTATTTCCTGGCCAGAAGACACATTTTACATAACTTTTTGTCTCTTTTCTCTAAAGAGAAATAGCAATAAAAATAGCTCGAGTTGGAACAAACACTAGAAAATCAGTAAAAGTGGGGTGAACTCCATTATAGGGAGTCATTTATTAACACCATAATATCAGCCTGAAGATGTTCCCTGCCTACCTCCAAAGTCACATCACATCAACTGAGCTTTTTCAACACAACAAACTCTACAAGGTCACAATGATATAAGGTAATTTAGTGTTAAACATACCTCTCCAGGATGTGTATCAACAAACTCCTTCACTTGAGCCAAAGCATTTGTTATCTCTTCACCATAAAGTCCATGAGTGAAATAGAAGCTATTTTCTTCATCAGCCTTAGTTGCCAGTCTTAGGTCAAAATATCTGAAATTTTACCAAAAAGTTTTTATCGTACCATAATATAACTCGGAGAGATTTATTAAATGACAGCAGTTAAAGTATTAAAAACTAAGTATTATTAATTAAATGAAGCTATTTTAGTGTTACGGTGAAAGATAAGTTAATAAGTGCTAAATGTGCTAATTGTTACTTCAAAGATACCTAATGCCAATGAGAAGTTGGTGCCAAGTATCACTGGCCTGCGTTATGGTCCATCGTAAAATCGTACCTCGGAATAATGGGTACAGTCTGTTGAGTATTGGTTCGGCATCTGGTGCAACCGCACTAGACCTTGTTATGCCATATGTCATGGAGTCATGGCTTCCTGTAATACCATTTTATATGTAAGAGAAGATATTTTAATGCTAGTAGTAACTGTATTCGAGAAAGATTTTATATTAAAGAAATGAGAATTATTAATTCATGATGCCAGCTGTGAGATATTTCTTTGATTTTAGAAAATAAGTAGAAAAATTAAAATGGCTGGAATAATATAGGTATTATTAGAAGTGAATTAAATTTAATATCTTGTTGATTTCTGTGTGCTAAATAAGTTACTGTTACAAGATTGAACAGATTTAAAACTAACAAAACAAAAGAAATAATAATATTATCAGTATTCACAATTTATTTAAATTAAAGACTAACAATATACGACCTTTGACCACGTCTGACCACTTTAAATTCATAGTTCAACAGATAGATATCTAGGTCAAGGATTTCTGTAAATAAAAAAAAACTTAAAAATAAATAAAATAGGTATTCTGAATAAAAAAATATATTACCTGGTATAGCAAGATAGATCAGAGGCATTTCTTTGATTGGCGAAGGGAGGTCACTCATCCAGTGTTCTAAACGAACCTTCTGTGCTTTAGTATCATCACTCATTATTGCAGCTGAAGAATACAAACAAAGAAAATTTTATTGATCAGTTAAACAAAAGTTATTGCAATTTAAACTTGACTTATAAACGTAAATTATTTGTTATAATGACCACTAAACACAGTTTTCGAGGAACAAAAGATTACCTACCTACCTTGAACAAAATTTAGAACCACGATTGATTTAAAATTACAAAGGAATCACGTCATCCTTACAAAGTACTACCTAATTATGCTTACGGTTAGCGTAGGCCCTACGGAACTATTACTGTAGTACCAAATATTTGTATAATGTAGACATTTTCAGTCATGAATTAATGAAATAAAATTAATGCGTTAATCCATGCATTTTTTATGATTATTATAAGACGTTGCAATTTTATTGATAATCAATACAACGGGATAACCTGGTGAGATCCTTCCTATGAAATTTAGTCGCATAATACGTCAAATTCAAGTGACATTTGGAGCAATGACAATAGTACATTGAGATGAAGTTGACATTTGTGACACGTTTCGTTATTGCTAATATTTTGTCAAGAGCTTATTAGATTCTGATTATGTTAATAAAACGTTTCATTTCCTATTCCATATTAAAATACGTTATAACTGGAAATAACTAGTTTGCTATCGGTTTTATTAAATGAGAATATGATGATTGTTCGTCTCTCGTCTTGGCTGATTTTTTGTTTTGGTTTATCCCAAATAATTATGAACCTGAACCAGATTGGAATTTTGTTGACGGTCGCGCTTTTTGCGACAAAAAGGATTATTTGTGCGGTTACTACTTTCACTTTCATGTTCTTTAATCCTTCGTGTATGAATGTTCTCATAACGTGGATCTCACATTCTGAGAGATTTTCTTTCAATAACGCAAGTTCCTACCCAATCAGATTATGATAGGGAAGTGGGAGGTGAGTAATGAATGTTAAAAAGCTCTAGGTCTCTTTTGAACCAGAAAGTTTTTTTAAATTAAAACGCAGGAAATTTACGTACCTTTATATTAGTATAATTAATAATGTATAGAAACTGGCCAACTGGGTATTTTTCCGGTAGACTTCTAGCAAACAAGTTCGATTGGTTTAGGTACGAAAATACCAATAAAATTAGTCTCAACTCTACCATAGTAAATATCTGTTTACATACCTAATAGAAAGAAACTGAATCCAAACTTCATATTAACACAATTAAAAAGTTAGTCGCACGTGTGGGTAGGAATCGAAATATTCGCAGATCTTCTTCAAAAAATGTTTAAAATATAATATGCACTACACCGAAGAACCGTTATTAGTTCCACAAAGTTTTGGCGCGTGTGTTACTTCGCACATGTAAATGTACTCTGCCAAGATTTAACTAAAATGAACTTATCATACACTTCAATGATACCTACAGCTCAATGTTTTTAAATGCAAAAAGTAGGGTTAAGTACTGTTGTTATTAAACCGGTATACAAATTGCTTTGTGGCTCTAAGCCCGATGTCCACTGCTTTGATTAGGTGAAAGGAAACGTTTTTTTTTATCTTTGGTGCTCCAATATTAGCATCGACCTTGATTACATTGGGTTCGCCATAGAATGCTAAATTTTAAGTAAAGAAAAAACCGATTAAATTAAGTAATCATGTTTATAAATAAAACGGTAAAGGCGATTGCGATATAGCATTGTAGTTTTTCGTTGTCAATTTTCTTACGTTGCACTAGGATAATGATTAGTTTGAAATAACCGCGGAACCTTTCGGCTAGGAGGTCAGTTTATGCTTGGAGGAAAAACCGCCTTTGAATAGAAAACTAGTTCACTTATCTATGACTAGGCTGTATAATATCATAACAAAACCTGTTTGTTTTCATATCTTGGCAATGGCAGTGGCTAAGCTTCAACATACCCATAGGTACTTATTATTTAGAACACACGTGTTATAACACTTGGAGGTATCCATCCACCAGGCCGTACTGGGCCCTCGTGGTGGATAACGGTCCTCTACAGAGAAATATAAAAAAAACTTCTTTCCTAAATCTCTCTCACTCTCAAAGCATAGAAAGTCCCAATAGCCTGTAGTTCTATTCTATAACGCTGACGAGTGCACTTCACCCAACGAATTTATTTGAGATCTACCTTCTTAACACAACGTTCCAAATTCCAACGGTGTCTCGTTAAGAATTCGAGATGAAATTACTCGTGAACTAACGTTACAGAATAGTACTAATTAGAGGAGTATTATAAAAATATTAGAAGACTCCAATCCGAAATTAATGTGCTATGTAGCCTAGGAGTCCTACGTCATTTTAAAGATTTAAATAGAAAACGAACTCTTCCAATATTACAACTAGAAGAGACCCAGAAATATCTCGGATGGACTATAGTTTGGGGTCATTGGTAAGTTATACGCAGATAATAAATTACTGATAAACATTACACAAGGTCTGTTTGCAATAAATATTAAAATTAAATTAATAATGTTAAAAATAAAAGAGGAACTGGATATGATGCAAGTTTTTTCAGGGTTAATTTTGGAGTCGCTCGGTGAAGGTGGTAGTGGTAGTCATAAATGCATGGACATCGCTTTAGCAAAGTGGGATTTTGTTTTAAATGTCAATGATGCTTTAAATGCAGTAGGTACCATCAGCTCCGCTGCTGAAGGGTGACACGATCAACAATATTCTTAAGTTTAGAGACCCAAAACCCGAGACAGTTCTGTCTGTTTTGCTACGAACAGTCTGAAGTTTCTTTAGCAAAAAACTGCCCGTATATAGTTTTATAGACTAATAAAGACTTAAGCTTTGCTGACTTACCCAGAAGCTGGTAATTTTGTTACAATTACTTCTCTGGTAAGTCAGCTACAGTCAGCTGGTGATAAAATTACCAGATTCTGGGTCTAAATAGAATATAGTGGGTCCTAAAAGTCTTTTGAAAAAATGTTAAGGATCAAACACAAGTTTTTAGCTGTGCACTACACCGTCTTAGGCTTATATCTTTACGTCTCGTTCACGACCTCAGGCGTTACGTCTTGCGCGGCTCACTTACTCACTTGTGACACGGCTGCGGCAAAGACAATGTTATTTTCTCCACGAGAGTAAGTACGATCGCATCGAGGGTACTCGAAGTAAGCTAAGCGATTTCTTTCATTTCCTCCGCAGTCACTGACGCAGTACGGCTGCGGATCCGCATAGCTTGTGGCTAAGCTGTAAGCTGTTATGTGAACATCTATCACTTTACTTATCTAAGCAGATTTTTTAGTTATACAAACAAACAAAGAGTGACTTAGTAACACCAGAAACACAAATAGGTACTAAAACATGTAGTTAGCACTGACATCGATCGATTTCGTGTTAAGTTCACCTCAGTGCTAAATGCAATCGGCAAATGCAAGGGCATAATGATTACTAACTTGCCTGAAGTTTTGCATTATTTATTTGTTCGTGTTAACAAATATTGTTAGTAAATTATCATGTTGAACTTGATCGATGTTGCTGGTTATTGTCGTTCTTTGTCTGCATTGTGGTATTGTGTGTTGTAGGTACCTACAACAGCATTTCAGCTTTAAGGAGCAGTTTCCAAAAACGATGATACAACAATATAATTTTTGCAACACGTTGGTTGGAACTTGGGTGGATTCCTTAAAATGGGTAACTACTTTCAGACAACCCATTTAGGTTTTTTTTATTAAGAAACTTTTTCCACGATTCTAATTATTTTGAAATTGACTTAAAACCCTTATGGGTAAGTTTAAACTTTAAAGTTTAAACTGTGCTTTAAATCCGCCGTATCTCTAATTCGTTTATGGGACATACTTGGATTTTTGCTATGTTATATCCAACAGATGACAAATTGTTTAATTGACCATCTCCCATGACTAACATTGGCCTCCAATCCAATTTACGCCAGAACTAATCTGATTTGCCTTTCCAATACTCCTTCGATGATTGTCAATTGTTTGATTTAGCACGCATAGTTTTATAAATTCGCACCTGGCGGTGATCTATGATCGTATGCAGGGGTGGTCTTGGCGTTCAAATCTCTCTCTCTAAATCTTTGACAACAAAAATCTTAAAAAAAAAAAATGTAACCGCCTTCAAAAACAACCACAAAAAAGGGTAAAATACTTCCGAAAGAAAAGTTATTATGTAGGGTATTTTACCCTTTTTAGGGTTCCGTAGTCAACAGGGAACCCTTATAGTTTCGCCATGTCCGTCCGTCTGTCCGCAGCTTAGCTCAGAGACGCCCAGTACTAGAATGCTGTATTGTAATTTGGTGTAAATATACGGATTTGATGTGCCGAAAAAGTGGTAAAATAAAATCTCGTAAAATATTTTGTTTAGGGTACCTCCTGTACCTACACGTAAAGTGGGGATGTTTTTTTTTTACCCGACTGCGCGACGCAAAGGAGGGTAATGTGTTTATCAGTCTATGTATGTATGTAAGTATGTATGTATGTTTGTTTCTATGTGGCGTTCTAGAGACCAAATGCGTAGGCCGATTTTGATAATTCTTACGTCAATCGATTCGGCTTAACCTTGCGAGTGTCACTAAAGACATGACAGTAATCAAAATTCACCACAGCGACAACCAGACGCCATATTGTCAAAATGAAAAAAATAAAAGTCGATGAACTATGAAGTCTGTGACTGTCAAGTGGGGTGTCGTTGAATAGGTATTTTGAAATCATCTTTAGGTTTCTTTTATCATTTTTCATTTTAAGTAATAGTTTAGGATATATAACGATTTAAAGTTGTTTAACATATCATTCTCGCTAATTTTCTAACTTATTGATTTACGTTTTTATTTCAAGTATAAACGATATACAAACAAAAAAAACAATGAATCGTAGGTAACTAAAAAGTATTAAAATAAAAAAATAATTTAAAGAAAAACAAAAAACCCGACTGCGTAAAAACTAATTTTGGAAAATACGTGAAAAAAGTTAACTTAAATAGAAACTAAAAAGAAAGAAACAAGCCCAACTGAACAGCAGGAAGAAGCAGAACAGAACGACTCACAGTCGGGCCCCCTGGGGAAGATTTGATTGGTAAAATTTGAATGGGCCCCGACTGTGAGTCGTTCTGTTGCTGGGCTTGTTTCTTTCTTTTTAGTTTCTATTTAAGTTAACTTTTTCACGTATTTTCCAAAATTAGTTTTTACGCAGTCGGGTTTTTTGTTTTTCTTTAAATTATTTTTTTCTCGCGTATCCCTTAGTGTGGGGTATCATTAAATAGGTCCTTAAAAATATTGATAGTTTCCATTACCAATTTTTTGATAAAAAGACTCGTTTGTGAAATATTAAGTTTTTAAGTGCTAATTTTTGTCCCCCCCCCAGCCCAACGGCAGTATTTTAGCCCACCAGCTAAACGGTTATGTTTGGGGGTGTGAAAAAATTCACAATAATAGTATATGCCTACAACGAAGTTTAAAAGAAAATTATCATGACTAAGTGGGCTTTACAAGTTTACGAGTAATAGTCGACCATCTTATAAAACGTACTTGGATAACATATTTTCCTAAACAAAATGTATCGGAGAACATGTTCTTCAACTGCAAATGTAAGTTTGTCAACTTTATTTTTACAGCTATAATAGGTGGGTATGTTTTGGGTATAGGTAGGTTTTTATTGTCAACTATTTTTAACTAACTTCAAAAAAAGGAGGAGGTTCTCAATTCGTCGATCTTTTTTTTATGTATTTTCCCCGATTTCTCAAAGACGCCTGGACTGATTTTGAAAATTCTTCTTTTGATTGAAAGAATACACCTTCCAATTGGTCCCATGATCATCAAGTCAGGATCTGATGAGGGAATCCTGGAGAAATCGTGGGAACTCTTTAAATTTTAAATCATTCTTGAAGCGATTTGATAACAACTCAATCCCGTCGAGTTTCGGCTCGTTAGAGTCGTCTTTATTACATAGAAATTGATGCTGGATGATGTCCATGGTCTGATGATAGAGCTGGAAGGTAACCATGAGTTCTTTCTTTTACAACAACTCAATCCTACTGAGCTTAGGGGGTCATTTGATTCGTCTTTACGTGGGCTTTTGTACTGGATGTTTTCCAGGCTCTTATGATGAAGCTGGAAGGTAGCCATGGGATCTTTGTAATACAATAACGCAATCCCATCTAGTTTGGGCTCATTTGATTCGTCTTTACATAGACTTTGGTGCTGGATATTATTGTACCTAAAAAATGTTAATGTACGTAAATTATTTAAAATTAAGTTCGCATAAGTATTTTGATGGGAAACTACGGAACCCTACACTGTGCGTGGCCCGACACGCACTTGGCCGGTTTTTTTGTGGTTGTTTTTGAAGGCGGTTATTTTTTTTTTTGAAAAAGTTTTTATTTTACTCTTTTTAGTTTAAATATTCAACCCAAAATAATTGTGAAATACATCATTTTCTTACATGTGCACTAGAATTTTGTAATCCGTAGCACAGGTAATAACATCGCTCATATACACAATAAGCTAATATCCCTATCTCAAAAAATACTGAACCGATTTTGATGAAACTTGCAGTATTCCCTAAGTTGAACGATACCTAGTACAACAAAAAGAATTACTTAAATCGGACTTGTAGTTCTGGAGATATGTGAACACAAACATAAATCAGTCGATGTCTACTCTTTGCTGTTAAGGAGTTGTACCTTCCATCATCAGCTCAGCTACATGATATGAGGATTACCATACGCAAGTACTTAAATTACTTCATAAGATTTGCGAAAAACGATGTGTGGGCCCATAAAATTTGAGGGTTACCCTCGATTTCTCCAGGATTCAATCATCAGATCCTGACTTGGTGACTATGGTACCACCTCAGAAGGTTATCTTCTTACCTATCTCCTTTCGAACAAAAAAAGATTTGTGAAAATCGGTCCATAATTGGCGGAGTAATCGCGATACAAACACACAAAAAAAAAACACCGTCGAATTGATAACCTACTATCCAGGTAAAAAACATCTCATTCGCTATAAGTTGACAGTTTTTCCTATTCTCATTTTTTATATGATGTTAACAAAACCCGATCTGCTTTTTATCCAGGATACCCCTCCGTACTTGCTTCGGCAGTACATATACTAAAATTGGAACGATACAGAGAAGATTAGCATGGCCCCTGCGCAAGGATGACACGCAAAATCGTGAAGCGTTCCACATTTTTGGGGTGCTAAGACAGGAAACCTCCACGTGCGCCCGTGGACTGGAGTTCCCTCTCGGATACGTCCGGGGGGAAGACCAGTTTTTCGGGCCGGTGCGCCCTGGGATGCGGGCAAAAACTCTCCTTAGGCACTGTGTGCCTAAGGGGTTTCTTTGCCCGTATGCAAATAGCCTGTCGGGTGGACGCTCCAACGCGTGTCCCTCTGAACAGCAGAGGGCACAGCGGCGGAGCGGGCTTGCGGACGGTGAGTAATGGGTATGCTCGCCGTCCGACCAAGGACCAAGCCCGGGTCGGTGGCGCGTCGTGTTTCACGCGTCACCGACGGGGCCCCTTATGGGGCCAAATGCCTGCCGGGGTCGCGGATTTTTCTTAATCCAGGATACCGTGGCCCCGGAACGTAAAGGGCATCCGACGGAACACGGGTGGATTTTAGTCAGTAAGAGTCTGACAGTCCCTCCCGCCCCACCCAGGGCCGGAGGACTCATTTGATGATTTTGCCACCCTAAAAAAAAAAAAAAAAAAAGGATACCCCTCCCCCGTAGTAAAATATTAGCTACGGCCCGACAACTTTCAACTTTATGTTTAGAGACTATGAAGTTGAAAATTCACTGTAGTTTCAAACCTGCGCCAGCGCCGCGTCCTTCTAGAAAAGCACTGCTGATCCTCTTCACCTGTAGTATATTATGATGACGTTGTTCACTCACCAGCTTGATAAACTATTCGTCGCCTCTTTTTAGCAGGAATCGATATCATCTTTTATAAACTTATTTAGGGATAAAAGAATCCCAAAACATTTGACATGCCTGTAGTAATAGGTAATATAGATAAGGCGCGGACCGACTACGATTTTAATCGCTTATGACCGCGTAAACTATTGTCACCACTATGGAGCGTCAATAAGATTGAAAATTGAAAAAATGATATTTGTGTTGAAATGTGACGTAAGCTGCGAATGGGCATTTATTTTACTGCTTTTCTTTAGATTATTTAAAATATAGACATAAAATTAAATAATGGTTTGGTTAAAGTTTTAAAAAAATGGAAAACCTACTAAATTCTTAAAAAAAAAACTGTTGTTATCGCTGGAAATACAGAGATCTTCGACGTCAAAGTTTATTTTTGTGCTACAACTTCCCAATTTTTATTGGGAATATCAAACTCTTATTTATTATTCTGTTCGGTTTAAGTTCTTCTTTATACCCTTCTCTGTTCACTGTATTTTTCGCGTTGCTTATTTTTATTACATTACGTCATACTCGACGTTCTAAGAAACCAATTTTTGGGAATATTGAGATAAGACCGCGCCATTATGGAATCATTACCCGACTGCGCCAGAAGGAGGGTTATGTTTTTCGAGTGTATGTATGTATGTATGTATGTGGGTATATTTCTTTGGCACGCTCTGCAGCCTAAACGGCTTGATGGATTTTAACTTGAGAGGTGTCGTTAGATTCGAGTGTCACTGGGTACACAAAACTGGCCAAGTGCGAGTCGAACTAAGCGTCGCCAGATATTAAATGGAAGTTTTACTTCATACCTGTTGTTTTCATCCCTTTTTATAGACTCTTCAAAAGATGCCATCACCTCATTTGCAGCTGTCTCCTTTGACTTCATTTCCACAGGATCCTGTATTCCCAATGTCTCTAGTGACCAGTAACCTGCCAAATTATTATTATTATTGTCACTGCAAAATAAAGTTGTTGTTGTGTTATTTATATTTGTACTCACCAATTTTCCCTGCAGAGTCCAGCCCAATTTAGTGTGGACAGCAACCAGCCCATTTTGTTGCAGATGAATAATTTAGCCTGTTAGGAACAACCCTAGGTAGTCTGACCCTATTAAAAGACCTATATCCTGAATATTTTCACCTAAATCTGTCAGGGTAATATGGTTTTGACTTAGTAAATTATGCAAATTAGGGGAGTCAAACTTAGGTACATTTTCACATAAAACATTTTGGCTTAGTGCCACAATCACTGTAGAGTAGGTATTGTCCAGACTGTTGATCTTGATGTTGTACACATTGTGACACTTAGAGTTGGTCTGCACACCGCCAAACAATGAATGGGTAAGAACTTCTTCTTTTATTGATGGTAACTGTAGCTCTTTCACAACCTCATCTTTGATGTAACTACGTTGAGAGCCGCTATCAAAAAGTGTTCTTACAGGTATTGTTTTCCCCCTGTGTTCTATGTTCACAATAACTGTTTGTAGTAAGGTTACACTTTGAGCACTTTGTGCGTCGAGCGTGCAAAGGGTTCCGAATTAAAATATTTTTTTAAAATCTCTCACATTCTATCAAGTGGGATATCAAAATAAAGGATTTTAAAAATGGTTTACCAAAATATATATAACTTATATGTTTCAATTTAATTTGGACTGATAAATGCTAAAAACAACAAAATATTAGTACTAAAAAAACTTTTTCAAAAAAATGTAACCGCCTTCAAAAACAACCACAAAAAAAGGGTAATATAACCTACAAAATAACTTTTCTTTCAGAAGTCGGTGCCTTTATTTTTTTTCATTTCATTGTCTTTTTTGCCACCGACTTCTGAAAGAAAAGTTATTTTGTAGGTTATTTTACCCTTTTTTTGTGGTTGTTTTTGAAGGCGGTTACATTTTTTGAAAAAGTTTTTTATTTTACTCTTTTTAGTTTAAATATTCAACTCAAATTCTAGTCTTATAAATCATTCTCTTACATGTATGTGCACTAAAATGTTGTAATCCATAGCACCGGTAATAACATCGCTCAAGTGCACATTAAACTAATAAAATTCCCTATCTCAAAAACTACTGAACCGATTTTGATGAAACTTGCAGTATTCCGTGAGTAAAACAATACTTAGTACAACAAAAAAAGAATTACTTAAATCGGACTTGTAGTTCCGGAGATATGCGAACACAAACTAAATCAGTCGATGCCTACTCCAAGCCGTTGAGGAGTTGTACCTTCCATCATCAGCTCATCCACCTGAGATGGTGATTATCAGATGCAAATACTTGAACAGCTTTAGAAAATATAAGAAAATGGTACTATGTGCCTATAAAATTTGAAGGTTGCCCTCGATTTCCCTGAGATCCCATCATCAGATCCTGACCTGATGATTATGGGACCACTTGGGAAGTATACCCTTTCAAACAAAAGAAAAATTTTCCAAATCGGTCCAGGCGTCTTCGAGAAATCGGGGAACATACATAAAAAAAAAAAAGATTCCGACGAATTGAGAACCTCCTCCTTTTTTTGAAGTCGGTTAAAAATAACTACACAATTTAAATAGTTTTATAATCGATACACACATAATAACAAATCATAAATTCTCTCGAATGAATCGTAACTAAAAAGTATAAAATAAAAAAATAATTTTAAGAAAAACAAAAAACCCGACTGCGTAAAAACTAAATAAATACTAAAAAGAAAGAAACAAGCCCAACAGAACAGCAGGAAGAAGCAGAACAGAACGACTCACAGTCGGGGCCCATTCAAATTTTACCAATCAAATCTTTCTTTTGTTTACACGCAAAAACTTTTTTATAAAAGCTGTTTTTTTTTTGTCTACCCGCAAAAGTCTTTGTTCATAACTTGATATGATATGTCATCTTGATTCAGTTTATTTTTAATAGTGGTACACAAAACAGGCAGAAGAAATGAGAGTCATCGTTGTGGCTCATCAAAAGAGGTATGTCCAAATAAGATGATTGTTTGATTACATAGAACAACGAAGAATTATTGTTGTGAACGAAAATAGTCGCAGCAGCACATAGATAAAAGGTTGTGAATTGTATGACTCGCCTCTAACAAGTCGTGAAATCACTAAAATATTTAAATGATTTGAAGCCTTTGATAATTTCTTGCAAGGAGCGTACTACGTGCGTGTACTTATAACCCTGCGGCCTTCTGTTTCGAAATGTCTGAATCGTTTTAGACCTACTTACCCCTAACATGCGTTTCAAAGTTATAATTCCATTTCCAAGTTTTAAAACAAGTTCTTGATAGTTCGCATGTACTATCGCCCAATGTATATACTGACCACCGTAAAGACTATTTCTGCTTGCAGAGTTATAACTTTCACTTCCTAGGCCCTTTGTTTTGACCATTCATCCTATTCATATAAATTACATTGTTCGATAGTACGCTGTTGTTGCTATTCGAGATTATAAAGATGTTTTTACTAGCTGGTTATGATTTGATTAAATTTTATTTTTTTGGTTCAGAATTGCCCCGCACTAGGAATATCTCCTGCATCGTGGGTCCGATTACAAACATAGAAACACACATACACAAACACCCAGACCTGGAACAACTACTTGTAGGTCATAGAAATATTTGTCCCGAGTGGGGATCGAACGCGTCTATGAATGGCGCGTGGAGGCGCAGCGCGAATCCTCGCTGCCTCGAGAAGTCGAGGCTCGGCGGGAAGAGCAGTCCGGCGCGATCTCAGGGCAGTATAGAGGGAACGACTGTCGCAACCGAGGTCCGGACACGCCGCAATCGCGGCGGTATAAGACCCCTCTTTGAGGATTGGCTGGATAGGCGTCACGGCGTCCTGACCTACTGCATGACGCAGGTCCTCACCGGACACGGAAGCTTCGGGAGGTACCTGTGTCTGATAAGGAGGGAAGAAACGCCTGGGTGTCACCATTGCGAGGATCGCCCGGAGGACACGGTGGAGCATACGGTGCAGGACTGCCCCGCTTATGGGCAGAGCGCCGCCGTGTCCTCACGGCGGCGATAGGCGGAGACCTCTAGCGCCCGGCATTGGTCGAGGCCATGCTGCGAGGCGAGACGGAGTGGGAAGCGATCGCCTCCTTCTGCGAAGCAGTCATGCATGTCAAGGAGGGAGTGGACTTATCTGATTACCATGACCCTGGAACATTAAGGGCTATTGAAGGACACCGTGGATTTTAGTCAGTACAAGTCTGACAGTCCCACCCGTCTTGCCCTGGGTGGGAGGACTCATTTGATGATTTTACCACGATAAAAAAAAAGGTCATGAGTGGTGGCGCAGAATCTAACTTGCTTATTCATTTCACTACGTCGTGGGATGTCCAGAGATAAGTGTGAGAAGTCAGAAGACGGATGCTACATTGATGCGGTTAGTAGCAATTACTAGCCTGCTTTTTAGGGTAGAGCTAGAGGGGAGTCTAAAAGTAGATAGTTGATTGATCGGTCACTACGAGACCACTACGGTACAAATAGTCATACTTGATGATGACGGACAGACTGAGTATGAAGAAATTATAGTACTCTATGATACGTAAATAGCCAGTTGATGTTTACACTCTTTGACCCTGAGCTCAGTTTCCGTGGCGTGATGTAAACCAGTTTAATAAACGGCCTTCTCCAAATTCAAGGAAATAAAATTTGCGAGTCTCGTCTTATTCCGAGCATATTCCAGTTTAAAATCAAATAAAAGCAACGAAATAACATTGGTCTTAGGACAGAACCCTGTGGAACGCCATATGAACACGTGGAAAAGGTGTATTGGTGATTGGAATATTTGTTGGCTGATGTGAAGGATGTTCTGTTTTGCAACTAAAGCAACTTTTCTGTAAATATTTAACAAGGAAAACGTTAGCCTAAAACATTTTTACATACATAGTTAGACATGTTTCAAAAATTGAAAATATTTTAAAGTCGTATTTGGTGGGAGAAGTTCAGAATTGAGTTCAGCGATTTAATTTTCTAGATAACCGTGATGATAAATATGGAATGCATACATATGTGGCGTGATGAATAAAAAGTCCAACGGCTTTGATGATAAAATTATCACAATTTACACCAAGTTACTTAATTATGTTAATGGCTGTTTCTAGAAAGGTTAATAAGTCCAGATTTGAGATCTTGGTGAAACAAATGTGATGCGGCTTCTTTTCATAGACTTTGCTCAATGGAAAACAGATGGCACCGCATGATGTGTTCGTCATTGAACTGAGTATGAGTACTTATGACTTAACTTTAGTTTGCAATGCAATATTTTTGCTTTGGCCGTTACTATTTCATGTAAAGTCTTCCCTGTAACAGGTTATCCTGTTTCCTGTATTCTACTATGTTAACAACGGTGTATCTGGTATGCCTATTGCCCAAGCATTTAAGAATACAGTGTGTTATATATAACCAGAAAAGTACAGCATGCCAAAACACTCCCACCCCACCCGCCGCGCGGCCGAACATGGCCGAACGAGAATCGATGTCACACGAAGCCAGTCCGCTTGCAGTCCCGCTGACGGCTCCCTTCCATAGCTTCCATACATAATAATCTTGCCTCGCTTTCGCCACGCTGCGACCCGACGCCAGTCAACAGTCCACGTTATCACTGTGCGGCTACGTAAACATTTCTATAGTGCATCAGTTTGACAAAACCAACCGTATTTACCTGCTCAAAAACGCTTTAGCTGAGTTACAATGAGCAAATTAAGATCCGGAGTGAAATAGAGACGGGACGAGGCAACGCTATCGACGTTTTTTTTTCGGAACGCTGGACTAAAGATACGAAACTGTATAATTACTGTGTTACATTTCCTGTGCGATGTTGGGGGAGAGTTTTGGTTAAAAAGTTTACATTAGACGTATACTGGGACTTATTGCGAATGTGTATTGAAACGTTTATCGCTATCCACGGGCGCACTGCTATGCGCCACGATTTGGTACATTTTATAAGACACACATCCTCCGATCACTATTGCGAAGGAAGAATTTAGTCACCCAAACAGGTAAGAACAGCAAATTGTTATTAGTTTTATGTAATATGCTAATTAGTAAGCTGTGCTCTTTCTAGAACTTGTCGGAGTGTTCAATGTTGTTGAGTTTACTCAACGCATTGATAAGACGTAAGAATGTCAGCTTTAATTGTATGCGCATAACGCAGGTAGCGATAGCAACCACGAATGAAAAAAAAAAACCATTTGAAGGAATGACAATCAAAGTGCAGTAGCATGCAGCTGACCTGTTTTGCAAAAACTTTTCCATTGGAAGTGCAAAAATTGGCATCAGTGTTTACATGTCTTGAAGTGGAATCCAATTAAATAATGATTAAGGATAATGGTTGTTTAATGAATCGGTCGGACAACGTTAACCACATAGATTATGCTGATATAAACAAACAAACGGCCGGTTATAAATTTATAATGCAAGCCACAAACAAAGGAGAACCTATTAATATTCTTAACTCGTCAACCTTGTAAGTTCATGCTCTGCTTCACCTCTGAAGGAACGGTAACGTAAGCAGAAACTTTGAATAAAGGACGACTGCTAAATAACAACACAAAAACAAGAAGTGCTAGTCGCCTGTTTAAACATGCAGGATTCAACTTTTAATAAAAACGAATGGAGGAATGCAAAATCATGGAACATATGCATGGCATTGTTTCTATTGAACCAATCCATTATCAAGATGAATACAGTTATTAGAACACCATGGGAAAACAAACGACACCTCATACTAATTGGATTCGATTCGGGAACTTGCTTCTATAAAATTAGTAATCTGTCAATCTGGGAGCATTTACTCGATTCTATCACTTTAGCAGAATCATACTTAATATGAATTGCAAAGCATACAATGAGCTTGCAATGAGATGAAATAGAATACGATAGACCATTTTAGGCAATTACGAATTTTATCGTAATTCTTTAGAAACTGCAGAACTCAAAAAGCCTCTTGAAACCAGTCTGTCTGTATAATACACGAGTATTTTTTATACATGCAAAGGCAAATCAAATGAATTAGGTAATATCGAAAGCGAAAACATCTTCGAAGGTCTTAATGTTTGACACGAAGTATACAAATTAGCTTTTATGTGAAAAGCCTAAATTACTTCACTCTGGTTATAACGGGCCCAAATCCATCACTCTCTTATTATTCTACTCTTATTCATACTCTTATCCATACTTCTCTTTTTTTTCGCCTCGATTAACATTCTACCGTATGCTCCATTATTGCTTCCTCAAGTAAAGTACTATACAGTATGTGGTCGTTAGTCAGGACTCTAGGGCCATAATTTATCAATGACTTGAATAGCAATCCCAATCCTAACCCCTGTTGAGAGGAACGTAACAAAGATGATCATAAAATTTGTCATCTTACATGACTACCTGTCTGACTGGCTCGTTGGAGTAGCCGTCGTTGTTAACGCTTCTGGTTATTCTGAGAAGAAACAGCCAAAACAAACTCAGAGGTCACTGTCTCTTTTAAAGTCCAGACATTCTATTGGTCGAGTCATGAGGTCATACGAGAGTCAAAGGGAAAACATTTTATTGCAACAGGTACCTAATTTGGAACAATGCATCATTTCCTGTATGGCTTGATGATGACAATAGGGAAAATTAATACATGTTTGGTAAAATTTTACCTGGTTTTTTACTATGCGTACGTGACATTTTCACAAAAAAGTTAGTTATAACTATGATTTTTATGATGACAAATTACCAATGACCATAGTAACGTAAATTCCATTTTTTCGCTCAATCATATCGTTTTCTAATGACGCGGTTTCACATTCAAAGGCTTTCCTGCACCTATAATGCTAACTCAACAATGTCTAGCTGTTCGCATTACCATACGACATTGCTGATAAAATATCTCATATGACAGTATTGTATGTCAATAATGATACTTGTTACGCAATTATTTCCGGTATCATTATAAATACCAGAAGGTTTTACTTCCAAAAGGATCCGTCTGAAGCGTTTGATTGAGTAAAGCATCTAAGTAAAGTTGCTCTAAAATTTGTTTTAGCAGTTGATAGATATAAAAACAGCAAATGATAGATACGAAAACTGATGAATTTAGGCCGCTTTACCTTAACCTACATACATTATAAAAATAATTAGAAGAAATAGAGAGAACCAAATATTTTGACAGCATAAAACATGATAAAGCTTCTGGAGTTTTGGCATTTGCCTGCAAATTCCTTTCTTTAAAAATGTTTGCTTAGCATTTAAACATTCAGCGCTTGTTTGGTTAAGTGTTAAAAATTCAAGATCCTTACGTATTGACGTAAGTAGAGAAACGAGTTGCTTTGTACATGGGGCATACATAACAACGTATTTTTAGATAATACAGCATATATTTCAATGTTGATTGTTGAATGTTACAAAGATTTGGAAAACAACTACGATCTTCCATCAAAAATCTTTGTTAAGGGCCTCAAAGCTGGAGTAATAAAGAAAAAAATGAGCTAATGTCAAAAACAACCTCTTTTAAATTAACAGCAATCGTTTCTTCAGTCCTTTAAAATGGTTTTGCCCACAATGAGATGGAAAATTAGCGCTAGCCAATTATCGTGGTGCCAATAACTAACTAGCCAAAGTAATAGTTGACACATGTTTTATTAAAGTTAGCACATATTTAATCGTACTACGTTTACTTGATAATTAACATAATGAGGCGTGTGGAAGCTATTGAAAAGCGGATACACATATAGGAATGGAAAACATTGATAGAAATGGGAGAAAGCACTATGTCAACAGCAAACAAAAACATAACATGAAGATAACGATACTATAAATGGCGGAAAATTTATTCAAGAGTTAATGAAATGGTTTCTGTTATTTCATCATCATCACAAACTTATCTCATTAATATTCTGCCGCATGATTTTTTAGTAAACTTGTTTATGTTTAGTAATAGAGACACAAAAAAACTTCCAGGAGTAAAAATTGCTGAACTAGTTTTTTGGTGTTCCAATGAGGCTTTTTTGATCTGACTCTTTTCGAAAACAAAATACCGAAGATCTAGTTTTTAGCCGCTTTTGGGACATCGTTAAACAACCATTTAAAACCACTACAAATTGAAGCTTAATAAATGAGCTTAACAACTTGAAACAAGTTGTAAGTCTTTAGATGATTGCATGGATTCTGTTATCAAACACTACAACCGCGCCCATTTCTTATATTGTATTAAGCTTAAATTACACTTTTCTGAAAATGTTCCAAAACCTGTGTCACTTCCAAAGCTGTCGTCTTACTGACCCCGTTTTCTTTCTGTTCCAGATCGCTATTGATGGCGTTACTCAGCATCCAGGGCGATTGGTACTTGTATTTTTGGTTAATATACTGCAAAATCTATTCAGCTATTATATGGTTGTTCAGCAATCACTGCCGCGGAGCTGATAAGGTTCGCTCAGTGATAACGAGTGGAGTTAGCGGCCAGTCGCCTGCAGGCTTTCATAGAGTTCGGACGCGTCGTCGAAGAGCTCTACAGCAACACCGTGTTAAACATATCGTCGCTTTAGCAAGGAGACCGTCTTTGAGAAGGATCGTGATGGCACCAGGAGCTAGCACCGCCCACACTATGATGGAGGACAAAGAGAAGATCCTTCACGGAGCTTTGGCAACTGGTAAGTTCATTGTTTTTTTTTTTTGGTTACGTGTACAACCGCTTTTGTAAGGATTCTTTTTACCGACTTCAAAAAAAGGAGGTTATCAATTCGACCCGTATGTATGTAATATTATCAGAACTGCCCAGTTTTCATATATGTTAGTCTATATCAGCGTCTGAACAAATGTGCCAAATTTCATAAGTGTATGTATGTATGTATGTATGTATGTATGTATGTATGTATGTATGTATGTATGTATGTTTTTATGTTTGTGCACGCATATCTCCGGAACTATAAGTTCGATTTAAGTAATTCTTTTTTTGTTGTACTAGGTATTGTTCAACTTAGGGTACACTGCAAGTTTCATCAAAATCGGTTCAGTAGTTTTAGAGATATGGATTTTTTTATGTTGTGACGGATTACAAGATTAGTGCATATGTTAGAAAATTTTGTATTTTACAAGAATTTGGGTTGAATATGTAATAAATAAACTAAAAAGGGTAAAATAAAAACTTTTTTTAAAAAAAGTACCGACTTCAAAACAAATACAAAAAAGTTTAAAATAACTTTTCTTTCGGAAGTCGGTGGCTTTGTTTTGTTGTGTCATTGACTATTGCCACCGACTTCCGAAAGAAAAGTTATTTTAAACTTTTTTGTATTTGTTTTGAAGTCGGTACTTTTTTTTAAAAAAGTTTTTGTTTTGTGTCTACGATTTCTGGCGCCGTCATACCTACAACGAGGTGGTCAACTGAGTTATTGTTCGGTCACGATGTTGTCTAAAAGTGTTTACACCAATGTTTTCTAAACCCATGGACACGCCTCCGAACGGCGCCGGCGAGAGTTTGCGAACTTGGTGGATTGTTATTGACATACATTTGGGAAGAAATCTTGATTTTATCGCCGAAATTGTATGCAGTTGGTTGAGAAATCTTGTTAGGATAAGTTGTTTAATTGCAAAATTTTATAATTAAGGCCATTCAAACTTGTAGTTCGGAAAATGCAATATCGTTTACATTGCCCTTTTTATTTTCTGTGTCGCCAACAATAATGCAAGCCAATAATTAATCGGAATGTGCAGAAATAAATTGATATGAATGTATAAAAATAGAAGTTTTATAAGTAGTTTTTATGCAGTCTGAATGAATCGATCAGTCTCGTTGAGGAACCGTTCTCTGATTGCTTCCTACTTAGTTCTTGTCATCGCGGAGGTCAATAGCAAGAATGGATTGCAAAAAACCAATCACTATTTATGATATTGCTATTTTGTATAACACAAACAAAAACCTGAATTCATTAGGTCCCTGAACTAGACTCAGCGTATAAATAACAATCAAAAGTACTAAAAGCGGTTGTTTTGATTCTTCCGCCATCTTTATTTAGTAGCCTTTAAATAGCAATTTAATGAATCCGTAAAGTAAATTCTTAATTACTTCAAGCGTGAAATTAAAGTTGTTGTTTCGTTTCGGCTTGTTTTGCTTTATTTTGAGAAAGTCAGAAATTTGTTTTCAGGTAGGAAGATCCGTAGACCGATGTTTATCTAAATGATTACCTACTTACATGACATTCGTGGGACAAAAGTCTAGGAACAATAGGGGTAGTTGTACTTAATGTGCATTATTCGTAAATATTACAAAAAAATATAGTCATGCTTTAGTACGGTCTATGAATTGTTTTGTTTAGAACTCATAAAGAGTCCCGTAAACAGCATTGTTTGACTTGTTACCTCATTACCTGCCAGTACTGAATCTTACCCAAACCATTGTTAGCATCGTGGCGTCAAGAAATAAGGCCTTCTTACTCATTTCTCAAACTACCTTCATGAGATCGCGGCAGTTGCCCGAAGAACTACAGATCTCGATGGCAAAGCGCCAGCAACATACAGTCTGGTCTGTCAAATTTTCAGAGAAACCATTGGACAGCTATATTTATCATTTCACGTTTAGTCTGCGTGATGACGCCAAGTTAGATAGATATATGTATTAGATATTTGCCACATACACTATAAATGCAGCCTTACATCAATCGATTGTTCCATTACACCACTCAACGATGGCAGACATTATCTGTGGGTATCTCTCACTTTATCTTTTTACCCGACTGCGCGACGCAAAGGAGGGTAATGTGTTTATCAGTCTATGTATGTATGTATGTATGTAAGTATGTATGTATGTATGTATGTATGTATGTTTGTTTCTATGTGGCGTTCTAGAGACCAAATGCGTAGGCCGATTTTGATAATTTATACGTCAATCGATTCGTCTTAACCTTGCGAGTGTCACTAAAGACATGACAGTAATCAAAATTCACCACAGCGACAACCAGACGCCATATTGTCAAAATGAAAAAAATAAAAGTCGATGGACTATGTCAAGTGGGGTGTCGTTGAATAGGTATTTTAAAATCATCTTGAGGTTCCTTTTATCATTTTTCATTTTAATTGATAGTTTAGGATATATAACGATTTAAAGTTGTTTAACAGAACAATCATTCTTGCTAATTTTCTTACTTATTGATTTAAGTTTTTATTTCAAATATAAACAATATACAAACAAAAAAAACAATGAATCGTAACTAAAAAGTATAAAATAAAAAAGTAATTTATAGAAAAACAAAAAACCCGACTGCGTAAAAACTAATTTTTGAAAATACGTGAAAAAGTTAACTTAGATAGAAACTAAAAAGAAAGAAACAAGCCCAACTGAACAGCAGGAAGAAGCAGAACAGAACGACTCACAGTCGGGGCCCCTTGGGAAGATTTGATTGGTAAAATTTGAATGGGCCCCGACTGTGAGTCGTTCTGTTCTGCTTCTTCCTGCTGTTCAGTTGGGCTTGTTTCTTTCTTTTTAGTTTCTATCTAAGTTAACTTTTTCACGTATTTTCAAAAATTAGTTTTTACGCAGTCGGGTTTTTTGTTTTTCTATAAATTACTTTTTTTTATTATCTCTGAACATCATTCATTTGTCAATTAAGAGATTTTCATTCGTAACATCAATCCTTCGGCACTTTTCATCTATTGACAGTGGAAATTAATGTGGCATGTTCATGTTTACTATGATCGATTTCCTCATTTGAATGGAAGAAGTGAAACTCATTTATTTGAGAAGATGGCATGTAACAATCAGTTGTAAATTACTTTAGTAAACACTGATAAATCAGTCATTCACGACCACGATCATTGATTTTCTCATTGTGCCGAAGGACCAATAGCCGAAGCTCAAGATGAGTTGATGATTCATTACTTGTAGTATGGTGAACTACTATTCTACATATTGTTACAATGATGTCAGTTACAACGTATGACCCCGTTGGCGCAAACGCAAATCCATCAGCCAAACGTAATGATGCCTGTTCAAAAACCAGATCACTCATCGACATCAGACATTTTCATAGCTTCAAGACTTTCGCTTGCTCCATTAAAGTTTCTCAGAAGTGTCTCAAATGTGTGTCGGTTATAAAAAGGCCATGAAATGTTTAATTTGTCGCGTGGTGCAGTTCACCGGTCAATTGCCTCCTCCGGCCCTCGCTCCGGTGCCAGAGCACATGCAAGAAAGAAACGCATTGAACTTTGCACTTTACTAAGAATAACTTTTCACACCGTATTAGATCGTGCAATCTTTTTTTTTTTTTTAATTTTTATGACCTGGTCATTTGGACCTTTAAGTCAAGTCATAACTATCGTGCAATCTGCATTGTGATCGTTTGATACATTGTCATTGTAAGTTTTGCAATTTCGTTCTTTAACGCTAATTAAATAATCCATCTCGGTCCTATTATATTTTTCTGTTACCAACTATTCGTCCAAATTTTGCATAGCCGAGTCATAAAGATATCCAATGCGAAGCAGCTCCGCAAAGAAAATGGATCTGAGTTTGGATTGAGATGATTCTCTGATTCTCTGTTCTTTGTTCTATAGCAGAAATACGATATAGGCTTGAGCACGTTTGAGGCTAATATTTTTTCGATTATTTCAATCAAATGATTCACGTTCATTTAACAATGTCATGCGTGAATATTTTTGTTTACTTACTATTGTTAGTAATGAGAATGACTTAGAGGAATCACCTTTTGATATAAGATCACTCATGACATGACTTGATACTGTAACGATCGTATCGTGACACGTGTAGGTAAAATGATGGAAGTATTTAAAGACCTATATTCATAAATGATGTGACGATCATTTCGACGGCGAGTGACGAGAAATTAAAACAATATTACAAATCGTGGCTCTCCGACCTTTCCAAGATGGCCGGTTATTCTTATCAAATAAAACATGGGAGATAAAAGTTGAAATTAAATACATTGTTAAAAATTACGTTATAATCTACGTAGGCATCTCAATGATAGGCCCCAGAATTTACTTTTAAAACATTTTTTTTAATGACACTTGACATCGGAGTAAAAACATCATTGCCACATTGACGTGCCTGCTAAAAAAAACAGCTAATCGCGCCATTTTGTGACGTCAAAGCCGCGCCTCCGATTAAGAACCGTTGCTTTGGAAACAAACATTAAATGGCAGTACCTAATGGCAATAAAAATATTAAAATAAATATTTTTGTGACAATGACGTAAGAAATAATAATTTCCGCACAAGAAATTTTATCGATGAAGCTAGTTTGGCATGAAAATTACTTATACCTACGCTGAAGATTTTCTTGATAAAAAAGTAGGTAAACTTACATACAACTTATTTATACATATTATGTATTTATTACTCTAGGTAACTTATTCACGTGATATATTTTATGATGGATGAAATACAAGCAGTAAATATTATGCTTAGGTACTTTTTTGATGACATAATGATTTTACAAACTAGGGAGTAGGTAGCAGTTTTTTTCTTTTAGAAGGGAGTGTTTATTAAGAAATAAAGTTTATCAACAAATTTTGATAACAAGCAATGTTAGATGTAAGAGATAAAGTGTTGTTTTATCTGCCCCCTGCAAATAAAGCAGGGTGTTGCTATGCTCATTATCAAATGATCGGACTATGTTTACAAACCGTGGAACAAAGACTTGCGAAATCATTATGAATACGTTTAACTTTACCAAGATAAAGTTGTTTTACATTCAACACATTTTATTATCTACATAATGACAACACAAGGTGGCGCATAAATTAAATTTACTTTTTTAATATGCAACGGTATACAATAAACATTGCTACACAATATAAATTATTTTATTAATTTTACAAAACTATGCTTTTGTTTCAGCAAAATAGTTTTTAGTGATGTTGTCATTGATTTAAAAACATTATTATCGATTAATATTTTCTTAATCTCGTTAACAATCATTGCTCAAGAGCGATGTTTTGAGGGCATGTTGATTAAAGTATGCCTGCTATGCGTAGATATATGTTACGAAACAGACAAATTCATTGAATGGTGGGCGTGGGTCAGATATTCTGGATAGCAACACTAGTTACTACTCAGATACTACAGCGCGCAGCGGATGACGACATTGATTTTACGATCACAGGCTCGTTCGTTACATCTTCGTCTATCTATTTGACAGTTGACCAGAGACAAAGATTGTAATTTCTTGAAGTAGGTAACAGGATTATTTAGTTTTTTTATTTCAATTTGCAATTAAATGCAGTTTGATCATAAATCATAACATGCAGGTGTTTCTGTACTATAAAAACATATTTTTTACTATCAAAGCATTAAAAAAAAATATAATACAACGCCTAATATGTGCCATATTATCATTTTGCTTTGATTATTATTATTTAAATATAAAACTAAATTCATTCATTATTAATAAACATAAGCAGGTGTTTTTATAACAAAAGGTAAAATTGAAAATAACATAACGAACCCTACATATATTTTTTTATTGGTTTTGCTACACTTTCGAACCATTCGTACAATTTTTTTATTGCACTTAGTTAGAGACCATAAAGATGACAATTACAATAAATAAATTATTAATCATTTACTGTTCATTGCTGTTCTTTAAAGAGTCCTTGTTATAAATATAAATAATATTATATTCATTAAGTAGTTATCTTTATACAGCTCGTACCAGCCAGAACTTGGTATAAATAATCTATCCAAGTAATAAATTGTATTTTTCTATTTTTTGAAAAATCGACCCCTAGCGCGGTGATAACCGGAAAATCAGTTTCTATGAAATAAGTACAGTTCTAGTCATTTGCAGACAAAATTAAAAACTGTTTCTAAGAAATCAGCTCGGTTTTATTGGGACACAAGTGGTGGGTTCAAAATGACTATATCTCTCTGTTACACGCAATGGAACAACATACATTACATCATACAATTTGTTTTGTTCATTATTAATGAGAAATCTTTCATCTAAATTGTTATTTTCAATCTAATCTAAAGCGGTCAGTAGTCAGTACTAACTAAGAAGCGACGTCATAAGATGACTTGACCCGATGACTGCAAATCAATAGGAATTTTATAGCTTCACGCATAAAATGCATGCCACACACGTCACCCATTCAACGTGTTGTGTTACTAGTTACCTATTACATTCACTTTATTGCGAACCTTATTTATGACAACTATTTACATACAATGTACCTATTTATAATGTAAACAAAGATTTTTTTTCTTATATTCGGAGTGAGCCTTATAGCCACAATAAAAAAGTTCCTAATGAAAAAAACCCTGTATCACTTAGCCCGCGCAAGGAATCGTCCCAATACCATGTAGGTATTTCAAAATTTAAATAATACAATAAAATAATCTAGTTTGAAATATACGACTAACTATTCGACATTGGTACGCAGAAGTTATTTTCTCATGGACACCTCATGATTTAACTAAAGAAGCCTAACGTTTGTTGGAAAGAAGCCATTACAATTTCCAATGGCAATTATTTTCTGTTAGCCTCGTATTTTTTTTTTGTTAAAATGTTAGTAGCAAAAAATAAAAATGTGATACATAGGTAATCTGGTCATCAACCGTTAAGCAGGTCCCAATTTTGTGCCAACCTTTTACCTAGAAAGATGTATTACTTAGATTTTACCATTCAATCCATTACACGCAAATTCAGATTGCCATGGTAACTGTTAACACCAACACTGTTGAATAATTTAGCATTCTGCTAAATTCAAGCGACAAGGTTTAATCGAACCACTATAGGCAAATGTTTCATTAATTACTTTTCCTTCACTTTGCTTGTTTCACCGAATTTTATTTTATTTTATACAGCTTTTTCCTCTATCTACACCTATTCAATTCCATTCAAATTATAATTTATTTCAAGTAGTGTAGTTCCTAATTTGGAAATGCCAATGCTGCAAAATTTCATTCGACTCTGCAACAATAGCATTGAGAAAAGCATCATCAACGTTTACGTAAAATACATTTCCAACCGATAGAACCCAATAACTAACTCCATTTGTCACAGAATAAATTGTAAGCTTTCTGGAATTTTACCGTGCTATAATAAAGCTTTCATAAATATGTGTATCAACCACTATCTGTCGTATATAATTTATCTTTGGAGTACTCATTCCCGTTTTATAACACGCATGTGACGGGCAACGTGACTTGTCCTATCTAGGAAAACTACGCTCTATAAATGTGTTACCTTTGCTTGTTATTAACTATTTCTTTTTCATCTATTTCATCAGCTGTATCTAGTACTGTCTTTTTGTATTAGTTTAAATACGTCATTAGTTCCACAAGTTTTACTCTTATGTCAGTTTGTCCTGCCTGATCGTTAGCTCTACTTATGCTTGTTCAGCCGGTAAATGGTTACAATTCAATGTGACCGTTCCGCGCATTCTGAAATTATTGTCACAGCTGATTCTGACATTACACCTTATATATCTTATCTCATTACCACTTTGCAGAAAAATATCAACTATATTTTCTCAGTTTGCTGGGTGGGTATAATATTGTCTTGAGAACTTGGAATCATGAGAACCTTGTTACCACTTGCTTGCTTTTGTTTTAATTGATTTGAGTCAACGAGGCTGAAGAGGTCAAACCACGCTTTATCATTAACCGAGACAGTTCTCACGCTGCGTCATAGCATCATAATGTCACATTGTAAACTTTATTTAACTATAAACAAAGTATAAAGACCGCAATATAACGCATTCATGGCCATGTGACATCAATTTCATACATACACCATAAAATCCAAAACATGTAAAATATAATAGTTTATAATACCTTTCCATTGTGTAAAGCTTACTGAAGCATGGTTAACAATAGGTAACAAAGATAAAGATTACAACTCTATATTTTCCTTTCATTAGCAAATCTGCAGCATGACTTAAAATACAGACAGAGATTTATTTGCTAAGACTTTTAGAGCATTAACACGAAACTGGTTTTTAGACATAACAGACTCTGTACAAATAAAGCAAAATTATATAACTAATCTGCTATCGTAAGTTAAACCAGTGCAAAGTAGAATCTTATGTAGATGTTCCGTTTTAGCTTAACAAACAACATTTAAATTGATCATCTTGAATTAGAGCCAAATTAAACTCACAAGGATCATCTGATGAGTCAAAGACCTCATGGTATGCGAAGTAAAGGACCAGAAAAAAACTATTTTTCTTTAAAATTTTATGAAGGAGGAACGTAAACATATCGTATCAATCCGAAGGCTGGCGAAAGGTGTATTTCCTGTCTCTCAAAAGTTGTCTTGACTAAATAGGGAAATGTCAAACTTAATAAAGGTGAAAATTTTGAACTGTCCAATGAAAATTGCAATTATTTAAAGACAAGCTAATGAGCAGCCAGACAGTTTTTTTAAAGGGACATTGACTGCGCCAAATTACGAGTAGAAAACTCTTGGGTATTTAAAAAGTAATAGATACGAGACACACCTCCATTTGAATCGTTAATCTAAATATATCGTCGGTCCACGCGTCGTCGTCGGTCGATCGTTTCCTTGACGGTACAAAGTCCCTGTTCTCTGGCAGTTGCGCCCGCGCCGCTCTATGCCGCATGCCGTGCCTGCACATGGGTCCTTGTTAGCAGTTGCGAAACGAAAGTTTCTGTTATGCTTATGATACTATTTATATCTCAAATTGGCCTCATTTGAAAATAAAAAAACAAATATTAAGTGTAAGGAATTCGATGAAGGGCTACACGAGACCTATTATTTAGCTAACCATTATACGCATTCCGGTTGCAGTTGTATGCTGTGGAACAAATAGGAAATATTGAGTTATTAAAGCGTAGAAAATCGATTGCTTATCTATCAATCATTCTCGTTTGTGCACGATAAGATGGAGCGTATAAAAAAAGTAAATTCTGCTCTTAATGAAGATGAAGCTGCTATTTTACAAGGCTTAGATAATATGAAAGAAGAGAACTAATAATATTTATTATTCAACAAATTCAAAAGTGAACGTCTCATTTGCATTGTTTGACCTTTATATGCCACTAATTACATCACATTAGGTAAAGACGTTCACGTAAAGAATAACAAAAAGTTCGATACATTTTTAAGTCTAGTCTAAATCAGTATGATGTCATTGTTTGTTCGAGACAAAGGCAAGGTTGAAGGCGTGGCGGTCGTGCCGGTATTTTATTGGTCGGTTACTGCCATATCAACAACCATAAATGCCACTTGTACAAACCGCTTTGGTGTGATGACGCGGCTGTACTTATGTACTTGCAAGTTATTTATCTGATACTTATCTTTTTTTAAAACCTCTCACAAAATGATAGGTCTAACAGATATCGGTCTTTCTGCTCGTAATCTGGCAATATCTTTTCAGGAAGATTTGTCTGTGTCTCTTTCGAGTTTACTAGTTGTTCGGCCTTCATCTATTCAGCCATTGATCTATCTTCTTTTAGTTTTATCAATGTGTGTCAACGTTAACTTTGAGACTGAAAAACTATTCAAATATTTACCGTTCCAGTTATTGCAGCTGGGGAGGCGATCTTGGCATGAACAATTTGCCAGAGTTTATTACTGATCCAGTCTCAGAATATTATTTTCTTTTGCTCTTTCTGTAATGAGATCATATTTGAACAATTTTCATTCTAAGAAAAGTTCAATTAATAGATTAAAGAAAATGTTTATCCCCATTTAATCATGTTGTTTACTGTTTAACTATTGCATGAGTAAACTCTTATCATGATTCTGACCCGGACTCTCAGCTAGGTTAAAATTATTTTATTATTGATTAATATTGCGCTGACGAATGTCTGTCTGTGGCAATCTAATAAATATTCGACACAAGAGTAACTTTAGCATCTATTATTAGAAATTGGAACGTATTGAGAATTTAATTGGACACGCCCACATTATGCTGCTTGATAACTGTTTATTGCTTCAATAATATTTGATTGTTCAATAAAGTCATTAAATATGGTATTTACAAGTGCACGAAGAATCTTTTTATCGAAATTAGGCTTCGTAAAACTATGGTTTATATTCCAACCACATTCTTTTAGCATTTTCCTCATTTACTTGGCCATTTAATTAAATATCAGGTGTTGGTCTTTAGATCCGCATAATATCAATGATATTATCAGAATATCAGTTGTACTTATGAGTATTTTGTCATTGTTTTAGCATCGATGCGCTCTCGCCGCATCAGCCAGTTTGCGCCTCTGCTCATTGCACTGGTGGGTCTACCAGCGCGCGGCAAGAGTCAGCTCGCGCACAGACTTTCCAGGCATCTCAACTGGAACGGAGAGAGCACTAAAGGTAAACTGCACTTACTATATTAAACAAAAAGAGTTGTTTTAAAAACCATCCATCAACCCAAGGGTTCAAATTGGGAGGTCACACTGATATTTGTTTCGCGACTGCAATCTTTCTTAGCCAACATTTTCAAAATATATGTATAGTAAATTATTTAACTATTTTGCAATTCGATTAATATAGGTACTCAGCTACAAATAAGTCTGAAGCTAGGGTCAAGCAATGCAAATTGATTCCATCCATTATCAACGATAGCTTGGAAGGCTTTGTCTTCCCATAAATTGCCTGAACTGTAATAATTATGATTTATACCCTCCGACTGTTTACGAGTTATTAAAGAAGTTGTATGATCATGGTTTATGCTTTGACGTCAGACCAATTGACTTCTTTTATACTTTGTTGGAATTAACGATCATGAGATTAACAAAGCCTAAATTGAGACAAACTTTTGAGTTTCAAATTGTTTCTTTGATTGATCATCATGACTGGTTCTGTTTTTTGTCTTGAATTTTGTCTCGAATGATTGATGTTACAGTTTTTAGTTTATCCTTGCGGGGGTTAAAGTTATCTTATCTTGCCGTCTAACATGTATACATTCATATCACAAAGGAGATACAATTTGATTGATGCTTTTCTCGATTTTTCATAAAACAACTTGCAACTACTGCTTAGTAATTTTGGGTTTTCCTTATGATGAAAATTTGTAATATCATGATGAAAAAAATGGCTTATAAAAAATATGTTATCGCAAATTATCGCCTTAATGACTCGTAAATTAAATCGTTCCGGCGAATATCATTTAGATTAAGGACTTTTTTATCCATTAAACTTTCTTAGTTATATTTTAAGAACTTTTAGATATCTTCCATATATAAAAAATAGCTATTTCAAATCATGCAGTAATTGATCTAGACGCTTCCTTGTAAAATTCCTTATATAACAGACTTTATATTACCGTTGTCTGATCAAATTACACAATCGTGTTATTTCCAAAGTTGTGTCTACAAAAGGTTGATTATGTACCAGTTAACGTGTACATAATAAATCACTTAAGAACAGACAGTACGTACAGTACATCTGTATATAATACTTCAGCCCTGACCCAGATGGAAGCGTTGGTCTCGTCTCTATTTCTCTACACAACACTCACGAGCTAGCTAACAAGAATATCTTCTGATAAGATATTATACATAGTATTCATCTTGATAAAGTGTCGTATTATTTGACAGTATTAACGTACTATAATTCCAAAACACAATCTTCCTAATACCTAAACACTTTAAGTATTCCCGAACACCTTGTTAACTTTCAAAAAACTGTTAAATTAGATTTTTATTATTTCTGAAATCAATTAAAAGTAAGATCATTGACTTAACTAGTTAGTGACGTCACAGATTGCTATTGCCATACAAGATAATTTACAATTATGGTAGAGGAGACCGCACCACGACTGAAGTCCTGCGGAAAATTCGTGGTACTACTAATTTGATGAAATGACATAGACCTAGCGCCGCGTCAAAGGACTTTAGTTTATACTTATGGCGCGGACTCTAGAATCGCATTTCGACAGTTCATAAAAAGTATTTTAATTGACGTACTGGTGATTCAAATATGGAGAAGGTACGTTTACCAATCAAGGGATTTGTTTATTGCTTCAAGTTGGCTGTAGATTCCAATAATAAATAAATAAAGGAGTCTGCATTGCATAATGTTGCAGACGTAAAGAGGATAATATTTATCGTGTAATATTGTCACGATCGAAATAATAATAGTTCTTGTATAAATATTTGAAATAACATTGTAGAATGTTGGAGACACGATAGAAGTTTTTCACACTTAAAACTGACATTTACAAAAACGGGAAAACTCGAACCCTACTATAGATTGATTATTAATTCGAGTCAGTAAAATGACAAGTGCAACTGTCACTGATACAAACAAAATGAAACAAAACTGAACACTGGAAATGTCATTTTACTGACTGGAATTAATAATCATATTTTACAACAATCGATTGTCATAGCAATGTTTTCACTGAAAATAGTACTATTGCCTTATACTCACTTCTAAATATAGGCACTCAGTTACAAAGAAAATGCATTATGCAAGCGTTTACATAATGCAAGCCGGGTAGTTTCCTGAGTTCGGCAAACAATAGTGATTGTAATAAGAATTAGCGCTTAAAATAACGTAAATACGTAATAGAGAATCACGTGCGACGCCTGGCCGTTTGCACAAAGGGTTCGTGAAAACATTTTGATAACTAGAACACTTACTAAGATCACAGTAATTTTGAACACTAACTACCTATGTTTCTTTAGATAATATCTGAAAAGTAATTCTGTTAATATATCTATATATTTCTATATATTTTTGGTCCAACATTTTCGGTCCTTCGAGCCGGATACAATTTTTTCTTAATAAAAAAAAACTTCTGTCTCTTTCTCACGCAAGCTTTTGTTTCCAGTGTTTGACTGCAGCGAGTACCGTCGTCGCCACATGTTATTGTACGGCAGCCATGACATTTTCCGCGCAGACAACGCCCAGGGCTCCGCGATCCGTCGCCAGAGCGCCCGTGAGGCAGTGCAGGATGCTGTACTATGGCTGAAAGATGGAAACAGTGTAGCTGTAAGTTTACTTTTATATTACGTTTTAAATTTTATTAAAAAAATGTTATAAAACGTAAAAAAAATGTGAATACCTAAGCATAGAAGTTGGCTTAGTGAAATAAAGGTAAATGCGTCAAAAAATTATTTCAATAACGTTTACAGAACGTCTTGTGAGCCGGATTATAAATACCGGCAGGCTTATGCGGACATTTGCTTACGTTAATCTTGCCTTAAACGCGGAACCATAAAGAGCATAAACAAGTAGTTAACTAATCCACGATCGAACACGGAACCCAGCTAACTGTAGCAAGGACACTGGTGGAGGTGGAGGTAATCAAAAAATTATGAAAACATGATGTATGAACGTGGATGTAGTTCAAGAAGTATAAAAATCGTAACAGGCCGGGTCGCTGGAATGTTTCTAGAGGGTAACCCGGCCTTGGGCCCGTTAAGGGAATTGAAGAAACATGGTAGTTTTTAGTCAGGACGCGCCTAACAGTCCTCCAGCTCATTTGATGATTTTCCACCTCTAAGTGTCTAAACACACTATGCCGAAGTTACGCGACCGAAGTTCAGCACAATTACGCCTGCAATGCTATTTGAATTACGGACACACTATGCCAAAATTACGTCGCGTCATAGCGTACAGCCTAACTTCGGTCGGGCGTAAGTTCAGCGGCAATTAACTTATTCTGTGACCACACAATAGACACGACCGAAGTTTGGTTCGATCAACGAAGATCCGGGGGCGGGGAGAAGCAGGGAGCCGCCCGTGCCGAATTCTGCCGCGTAAGTTCAGCACTTACTCGTATGGTGTGTCATATCAGCCAAATACGTCGGAACGTAACATCAGCCGCCGAACTTCGGTCTCGTAACTTCGGCATAGTATGTTTAGACACTCAAAGAAGAACCGATGGAAAAAGACCTGCTAGATTCTGATAGTTAACGATTTAGTTGATGTTTTAGACTAATTGGGTTATGACAACTCTCATTGGATAAATTAATTAATGTGGCGTACTACAAGGGACACACATAAAAGGATCGTAACTGGGCTTATAGCTTCTGTCAATCTCATGGAGAATAAGCTTAAGTGTATGAAACGTGATGTAGTTAATTGGAATATTATACTCGGTTGTACCTTTTGAATTGATCGTTGTTCAAACGTGATTGCGTAGGAAAGTTGACACAGCCACGTGCGTCTGAATTGGAAATTACTTACGTAAATAATTTTGCTATGATTGAATGCCGTACGGGTTTTAATTAATTGCTGAGGAGTTATTTCTAGTTTGATTAATTTCTCCATGTAATATGTAGCCTGTTTGCTACAACAACAAACATTGTCACATGAACATGACAAAAGATTTTAGTTTCCCTAGAAAGTGTTTGAAAGGTGAAGGAAGATAAAAGGTTTAGGTTGACCCTAATAATAAGGGAAAGGTGACAAGGACATGTAGATGACTATTGATTACTTCTACAATGTAAAAAATATATATTTAAATACTCACAAGTTTCTCTCTCAAAGACTACAAGTACCGGAGTGTCTAAAAATTCGACGAAATTTTCGTTAACAGGAAAAGTGCCTAGAACAACCTTCACGTTTGGGAATTTGACAAAAGCCAGCCCTTTGGTCACGTGGAGAGTTATTGCACGTTGGTAAAGTTATAGTGGCTTCCCACGAGTAATCTGTAGACAATACTTACACGTGTTAGCTTCTACCGCACGCAAATTACGCGCATATGACGAAGAGTTGCGGATACCAGCTTGTTGTACAATACAATACAATAGGTTTTAGACACAATGCAGCCTGCACGTTCTTATTTTTATGTCTTAAAACATATAATCTTAGGTACTAGGATACCTACTGTTATAATGTTAAAGTTTATGAGGATGGATGTTTGTTAGTCTTTAATGCAATAACTAAAAAAAAATATGAATGAACCTTTCAATCTTCAACTGGCGGATTATAGAAATGATTCAGTCAGGATTAGGCATATTACGTCATCATCATCGTTATTCTCAGGATATCGTACTATTTTTATTTTTTATCGTTTAGTTCAAAATAAACTGATAAGATATAGATACGATGACTAAATTGTTAAGCTCACGTAACACTGGTAATTTCAAGATCAAGAACATTTTTGTTTTGTTTAGTTTTTCCTGTTCTATGTTTGAAAGCAATTTCATTAAGGTTTTTTTGTTAACACCTCTTGATACCTACCTGTTTTAACATTAGTTTCCTCCAATATGAAAAGACCTAAATTTTAAACAATTTTTTCCTTTATATTTTAAACCCTTATTTCTTCCTTCCAGATCTTCGACGGCACGAACATAACTCGGGAGCAACGCCGCGAACTCAGCGAGTACTGTCTCTCAGATATGGGCTTCAGGATCCTCTTCATAGAGTGCGTCTGCGAGGACCAGGAGCTACTCGAGAGGAACATCATTGAGATCCTCCACTACTCCGCGGACTACAAATCCATGAGTGAGGAGGACGCCGTCGATGACCTTCGGAAGAAGATGGAGCACTACATGAGGCAGTATGAGCCTATTGATGCGGAGTTGGAGACTATCAGCTTTGTTCGTGTGGAGAATGTTGGGGAGACCGTGACAGCTCATCGAGTAGCTGGACAGAAGGAGTCTGGTATTCTTGGATACTTGTCCGGGATGAGGGGATTGCCGCAGACTCTTTACTTCACTAGGGTAAGTGTCTTTATCTAACTGTTTTAGCAATTACTCGTTAGTGATTCGAATTAACGACATTGACAAGACAGTCTATGGGCAATTCTGATAGCAATCAAGTCAATATTGTGTTGACATAAGCTGCTGAAAAGTTTGTTTCAGTTGTTGCTTTGGCTGTCATTACCTACTCTTAAAAGTTGCTGTATATAAACGAGTTCCACTCTTCTAACCCGCCCCCCCCCCCAATCAGAAACTCACACACAACATTACACCTTGCCTAAGTGGTAGATAGACTTCAGAAAATTATTTATGAAGATAGGGATCTATTTCATTCATCAGCTCGTTAGCCATAAGATTCATTTGTTTACAAATTATTCATCTGTAATTCAGTAAATTGGCTCTGATTTATCAATACATTATCTTTGTTATCTATGTGTCATCTTACATCCATGTAAATAAGTGCTAGATCATGTAAATAAGCTTCCTTTCTAGACAAACATGTTTTCTCGACTCCATGTTTTATTTTGGGCGGGAATTCGCCATTTTCTTTCCACGTGGTCTCCATAAACAACTCTATGATTTGAAATTGAAACTTTGTTTAAAAGAAACATAACGATAGCGGATGCATTTGCTGTGTAAAAGTCGTAAAATGTTTGTTTGATATTTTATGTGAACTCTGTAATCTCCGGATCAATATTTTACATACTTAATCTAATATTTTTTTTGTCATAATCATAAATCAGCCTGTATCGTTCTCAGGCCACGGTTGAGATAAAGTCTTACTCGAATAGGAGGAGTTATAATACACTACGCATTTTTTATTATCTTAAAAAAATAATCAAATATAGGTTCCGTCCGACTCGTACGGACAAAAATCCACGGTGTTCCTTCAAATCCAAGTGTTGCCAGTTTTATTAATAAGCAATCCATCATCAGTAAGTTCTTCTACATCTACCTAATCATAATTCAAAGAACTAACTGCTCGTGACATGTTGTCATGTTTCTGGATAACATTCAAGGTATTTTAACGCCGCGGACGTACGACACTGAGCAGAAGCGCGGCCATTTCCAATGTCGTACGTCGCCACGAATCGCATTAGGGTGCCAACTACATCAGTTGCAGCTGGCCTATTAGATTGTAACTAGTACTTACGTGTTTTCTGATTTGACACGCAATGGTTAAGAACGATATAAAAAAAAAAAACTTAAAATATTATTATGCTTTATAAATTCTGAATTTAAATCATAAAGCATGCTCCCCTAAGCCAAACAGATAACATTTTGAAATCTGCCAGTTACCATATAGTGTAGCTTCTTCTTCCTGCCCTTATCCCATTCTATTTGGGGTCGGCGCAACACGTTTTCTTCTTCCATTCTCCCCTATCCGACGTCACAGTATCATTTACTCCTTTTTCATTCATATCATTCCTTAGACAATCCATCCATCTTTTCTTTGGCCTTTGAATATAAAACATTGAATATAAGCATTGAATATAAAACCACCGGCAGTGACTGGATGAGGAAAGCTCCGTTTACGACATTGAGGAGTTGCCTATGTCCGTTAGTGGATGAATACAAGGTGATAATGATGATGGAACCATGCAGTATAATAAAAAGTTCAGCATAATATGATCCCTCTGACAAAATTTTCATTGTCGATTGCCACATTTCTAAACTCCTGCTATTTCTCCCAACAGCATGGTGAAAGTGAGTACAACGTCCTCGGCCGTATCGGAGGAGACGCTTCCTTGTCTCCCCGTGGTCTCCTCTACGCCACCGCCCTGGCGGAGTACATGAATGCCCTGGCCTGCCGCGACCACATGACCGTGTGGACCTCCGAGAGGTGGCGTACTAAGCAGACTGCTGCTGAAATTAGAGCACCCAAGAGAGTCGTCAGGGCGTTGAATGAGTTGGATGCTGTAAGTACCTCTTTTGAAAAATTTATTCACATTAATCTGTCATAATCATAATCGGTCTAATTTCTATCGGGGAAGGTTCGTGTACTGCCGTATATCTGTACTTCAAAATCGTTACATTGCTATTATTGAACATCGACACAATGGCGATCATATCGTTAGTGTTCAACTTATTTCACCAAATGATAAATATCATCTGAAAGTAAGTAAGGTTCATGATATGTATGTCTTCCTAAAATTTTAATCGATATGTTAATGGCTGCACCTTCTTGATCAACACAAATAGGCGCCATTTCATATTCTGATTGAGTACGTAAAAATACGTGTGTGTACACTACGTAGTACGTAAAACTACGTGTGTGTAGTGTGTACGCTAATATTCGGCCGTTCAGAGAATGCGTTCCTGACACGTCGCGATCAATCGCGACGTGTCAGGAACGCATTCTCAGAACGGCAGTTCAAACTGACGACGTAACTTTTTAATGGCGTTGCAGTTACGATAAAAATATTTTTGCTGGTTGTTTACCGTTTTAACAATTGATGAGCATTAAAACAACATTATTATTATCAATAATCAATGAATGTTATAATTTTGTGCCAAACTGAGTGTCAAATAAGTGCGACTAATAGGTGTCAGGAACGCATTCTCTGAACGGCCGAATATTACGTAGCATGTGGCAAAATGTGTTTCTAAATGAACAAAAAAGTCGACTCGTGACATTATTTTATTTTGATTGTAAAAGCGTCACTTCTGTGTTTATTATTTATTAAACCAAAACAAAACCGATGACTTATCACAAATAGAATCACGTACACCAAATTATAATCGAACTGCGTAATATAATTTATCTGACCCCATGCAAGGAATGCTGACACATCATAGATAATGAGAATAAAGTACCTTAGCAACCTGGAGTTTGACAGGATAACCGATTATCATACACAGGTACCTACTTAAAAGCTAAGTGTTTTTGCACTTATCTACTTTGGCAATCAGCAATTAGCTGAAAAACATGATCGATACTCAATTATAGATAAATAGGAAAAACAATACTATTAATAAGCAGGTGGTTCAGATCAATATCTAGATTTGTGTTTCAAAAGCTTTTAAATACATCAACGTCACAAAGAAATGTATAAACAAGAACTAAAGAATCAACATAAACAGTTTCTGGGAAATCCAATGTTGTTTCAGGAATATTACTCGGTAGAGTATTCGAATCCCAACTAAATGATTCACGAGAAATGTCTGAGCTTGAGTCGTACAGGAATAGTTTACCTCGAGCAGTACGTAACACCAACTTTACAGTCATCAAGGGGCAAAGTAAACTACCTTGCAGTATCCCATGCGACTGATCGTGATTAACCCTACCTGTCTATTATTTATGACCTATCTAAAGGTGCCGGTTCGCGAGCGAGACCGCGACACGAGACAGCGACAGGAGACAGCGACAGGAGACCGCGACACATGTCGCGCTCTCTTTTACATAGGCGGCGGTTCGCGCCGCGACAGGGAGATCGAGACAGGAGACCGCTACACTTGTCATTGCCTATGTTAAGTAGTGTCGCGGCCGCCTGTCGCGGTTTCCTGTCGCTGTCTCCTGTCGCGGTCTCGCGCGCGAACCGCAACCTTTAGTCCGTGTTGTTGCCTTGTTCAAAATGCTATATAGCCATTTGTTTCATCTGTTTGAGTTTTCTCGCGTTTTGTTTTGCTTATAATTTTTTGGGGAAAAGCTATAATTTTCGTTGTTATTTTGCAATTAGCTTTGTACTGTTATCGTTCAGGTTCGTGACATCACCTATGTTATCTTTTAGTACATCACGTATTGCGATGTTATCAACCCGATATTGATTGGGTTCCGGAGTGGTATGATCGTCGCCATCTTTAAATAAATATATAAATATTTATAGTAAAATCCTGTTTACAGTTTAGTGTTTATATAGAGCTTTCAAGATAAACTGCGATTGAAATAGAATATTAGAATAAATATCTACTTATGTTGCTAGTTCTGTTATTACGCAATTAGCTACTAGTAATTAGAGACGGATTTCATCATTAGAAACTATTAGAAATACAGTCTTATCAATATATGATAGACTAAATATTATCATTGGAAAATATCGTAATGTTTTTGCGATTGTATCCGTCAACGGAAAGTATAGAAAAACACAATATTCAAACAGTCATTTAACCTTGGGAACTTAGAATAGGGCAGCACTTTAGATGCATATCAAATCGATTAAACAAATCGATTAAAAAGATTTTGATAAAAACTTTTTCATATTACCTAATATTATTGAAACAGTTGACAACATACGGCCGATTACTGAATCCATAAAACAGATGATTGGACCTAGAGACTTTGCTACAGTTGTAGCCTTCGATTTACGACGTATGTCCGCTCGACCTACATCAAAATGACGTCTTTAGATAGTAGTAGGTACTTCATTATCATAGAAAAAGTACTATCGTCGTCTATCGAGGTTCTGAAACCGCAGATTCTATTTATTGTCACCATTATGAGTCACAGAGAAATAGAATTGCAACGTTGACATTGAACTGGTTATAAATAGGCTGAAACACTCTCTGAATTTGTTTCGACGTAATAGTTTAAAGAACTCTTGTATTTTTTGTCGATGTTGTGGCATTTTGAAGTAACTACATAAAACAATTATATCAGGCTGAAAGACATCGGATATAACACAGCCCACGTTTTTGGTTGTCGTAATTTAAATAACAAATCCATCAACAAATAAGAACTACTTAAGTGCGACATGTTTTTTTCCAAAGACGTTAAAATGCAAATGCACCAAAACAAATTCAATTTGACCAAATCCAGTGCCAAATTAAAGACGTAGTGATTGATTATTGCACAAAGCATTAAGTAGCAATTCACGTGTAACATAACGAGGTAATAAATTAAACTACGTGAACTTAAACATAATACGTATTGACACTAGAAATGGAGCACGTTTTGTTGGTGACGCTACTGATAATCCCAATTTATGAGATTAAAGCTACGTAACGTATAATAATAAACTTGTTATGAAAAATCCAGTTTAAATTGTAGTACCTATATGAAGGGAATTTAATAGATCATAATTATAATAGTAAAAGTGCATTTTAACGAGCTATGTATAAACTTTAAACACCATTAAATAGAGTCTACTGTCGCGAACCAGATACAATTCCTGACTCTGTCCGGGCAATGCAAAATTTTGGTGGAAGAGACCCAATAACAATGCCCGACCTGAATTCGCACCCTCAGTAATTCTCAACGTTAAGTTTAGCGATCAATAGACGAAAGAATCAATTTGTAATAATAATAATCTTCTCCTAATCTTCTTCAGGGCATCTGCGAGGGTCTGACGTACGAAGAAATGCAGGAGCGCTTCCCCCAAGAGTTCGCATGGCGAGACCAAGACAAGCTCCGTTACCGCTACCCTTGGGGCGAGTCCTACATCGACATCATGACCCGTCTGCGACCAGCCCTGTCAGCTCTTGAGGATGAGCACAACGTTGTGGTGGTCGGCCATCAGGCTGTGCTGAGATGCATGCTTGGATACTTCTTGGATGCTAAGCTAGGTAAGAAAATACCTTTTGTAAATGCACCTGACGAAATTATTACCCACTTTCTCGAATCAAGTTACGCGGTATTATTATTGATCTATGAAAATCAGACCACTTTTTATTGCTCCTTCTTATCCTTGTTATCTATTCTATAAGGATTATTATACTGAGATTAACTGGCTGGCTGATAGAAAAATGTAATTTGCAAGATTATTTCATTATGTCGTCAGTGCTAAAGTCCTAATATCGCCCTTTGCTTGCAAGGCTGTAAACCTATGAATGTGACTGAATTGATGATTTTCGTGCCGAAGTCTACTATATTTATAAACAAGGAGGTTTCTATGTCCAAATATGAGTTTCTATAACATTGTCGCTTCAAAAAATATCTTAGCAAAGCAGAAGAAAGCAAAGTCTACCAAAATTTTATTTCAAATTTTCTAACCATACTTGTTTCCTTTCAGACGAACTGCCGTACATGAACGTTCCACTCCACACGATCGTGAAGCTGACCTCATACGGATACAAGTACAAGGTGGAGATGATCAAGTTGCCGGTCGAATGCGTGGACACACACCGACATCAGCCCAAGGTAAGCAAAATATTTCTTTGGTCAGACCAGATGAGATATTTACCAGTCTTACCATGGGGATTCTGGAGGTGAAAAAGGCATTCGTGTAAATACTGGTATTACGATGTTTCTGCTTGGAACTGGAAATGAAGCCTAACATAGTAAAGGTTAGGGAAATGATTACGATGGAAAATTAGCGTAAGGGCCGATAGTCTTAAGAGGAGACGTCTTAGAAGGACATAAAACTGACTTTATTCATAATGATTTTTAGAACGATCTGTAGTACTCGTTGTATTTATTTATATATTTTTTTTTACTTTATTGGGACATAAAACAGTTACATGTTACAATTTTGGTAAACAGTTAACTAGAGTATTAGAGGTAAACATGTAACCCACACCAATGTCCGCGGAATAAATTATTTGGAGAAATGGATGACCAAATGAATGTGGACGAACCAAAAGCTGTTTATAAAAATCTTAGCAAGTGGGTCTCTTTAGGTAATTGAAACCACTAACGAGGTAGAAGTATACCAACATAGAGAAAAAGGCCTTTGTTTAATAATAATGATAGTCTAATCCGAATTGATGCCAACGGCCAGGAAATACCCGGAAACATTACAAACAGTCTACAAGTATTTTTACGTCATTTTAGTACAAAGAGCAAACGGAAAATTGTTCTGACGGATCGACAAACTTTTTAGTTGCATTGCCAAAAATTCTAACATGTGATTGACGGAAGATTTTTTCGCCTGTCTTTTTGGCTACAACAAGTGGTGACTGTTACGTAACGATATTTCAACTTGCTTTGTATGGAAAATGTTTACTCAACTTGTTTAGTTATGTTAGATAGCTAGTGAAGAGCAAAGATAATTTCAAATGAGCAATAATTTGCTGTGTCACTAAGTGGTGAGATTTGATTGTAGAAAAGCTTTTATTGAGTATGTTATTTTAGCACTTATCGAAGACAAAAATAATTCGAGTTATCATATAAAAATGATAATGGCAATGGAATATTAGAAATCGGCGACTGTTTACGTTAGGTACTGATTATCACTTTTGTCAAACGCTATACTGCTTGCTGGATAAAATTTCCCATCAGTTAAAATAACGAACATTTGAACATCCATACAAACTTTTATCTCCATTTTAAACTGACTTAAATATCTTGTGTTACGAATGCTGAAATCAGACTGACTATCCGCTCTGGTTTTAGAATAGAATATACCTACTTTATTGCACACCAAAATAAATACAAACTTACACAATTTATAATTTTAAGGGTACAACGCAGGTACCATTTGAAAATAATAATATATTAGCCAATTTTACTCGCTGATAGCGTAACTTGAAAGTGAAATTCGGTCCAGCAGTTTTGATGTTTATTCATGACAAACAAACAAAAATACGAATATTTTCTCTTAATATCATAGTAGACTTTTTTTATTCCCAACTCTGTAGGTAGTTCATCACGTTTTAGATTGTATCTTGTGAAAATAGGGTTAAAAAAACTCACGAAAATAGTTTGGCAAGCTCTGAGGACACGTTTGTGCAATATTCGTGGGAGCGTGATGTAATTTGGAATATTCCTTCACATGCAACGTATAATGTCGGTATCATTGTATTATAATAACAGGTGATTAGGTACTTACATTATGGAAATAAATGATCTTGAACTTCGTAATTATAGTCCAAAAGTTATCTTTTTGTTAACAACTTCAGATATATATCTCTCAAATCATTTGTAATTTTTTTGCGAAGATAAAAAAGTATTTGAAATCATAATCCGTCTAAACACGATAAAAATATCTGTTATACAGCATGCATCAAAAAGGTATGGTCCTAATTATAGAGAGCTTTGGTATCAACCGAGCACGTGTGCAGCCCCCGATAACATTTTGCCCGATTTGAGAATCTAACCCGACAGCTCATGCTTAGCAGTTGCGTTTGCGATCACTTAATTTCGTATATCCATAAAAAAGAACCACATCTTTTTAAACATGCTGTATACGTATAATACGTATAAGGCTCATTAAATACATTTAAATATCTTGAATTCATCATCAAAGAATAAAAACCGACGTACAACTTGAATTGCATGCATGATTCGATTAAAGTTGCTGATATTACCAATTATCAGCGCTTTTCTCAGAAAATTGTAATCAGTTATTTAATTAAAAAATGTGCTATCTTGTGTAAGCAATTTTATAACAACGTAGCTTTAATAACAATAACATCATGCCTGTAATCAGTGAAAGGTTATAGTTAGAGGTGTAACCTGTAGTAAATAGATAGGTAGGTATAACCCAAGTATCGCCAGTTATATTTAAGTACCTAATAGTATATTGTCAGCCAATTGCCGTCCACTGCTGAACGTAAGCCTCCCCTAAAGAACGCCAACCCTCCCAATAACATTCTTCAAACCATCGATCCATCTTACCGCAGGGCGTCAACATTATTTGCCCATTTGCGGTCACTCTAGCACATGTCTGCTCCACCGTGCATAAGTAATAATGGGAGCCATCAACTGGTTAGTTAGAAATCCAGCCCAAAACGAGGAAATATCTGATGAAAAAAGTTACCATTAACATTTTTTCAACGTCCGAATGGAACACAGGCCCTCATGCTCTATTTCGGCGTGGACGCTAAAACGCCAAAAGATGATTAGAGGATCAGGGTGATTTTTTGTCAATTAAGTCTGATAGTCCCTTTTGCTCCACGTAGAATGGGAGAACTCATTTGATGATATCCCCCCAAGAAAAAAAAAGCCCTCAGGCCCTTTCGACTTTAACAGCTAGCTATAATTTATTTTTGCCATTGTTTCAGAACTGCTCAATAAACAGGACGGCGGTGGACGCCTTAGTGACCGTTCCATCTCACTACGACACCCTACCGTCAAACTTGTGGCAAAGCCCCACGGAGGCGCAACTTTAGGCGCCAAGCCCGGGCTCGCGAACCGCCGCCCATCCTACCGTAGCAGCATTACCAGGGCGAAGCCCCATGGACCCAAGCTCAAGGTCTACAGTCCGAGGACTTGAAAAACCTATGGACTAGGAGAACACGCCACGCCAAGATGTTTCGGGAGTCATCTAGCGATCTCTTTTAAGAAAGACTGGTGTGAGGTGTGAGTGATCTTTCAAATGATTTTTTGAATGTATGCACGCCGTACAATAGCCAATTTTATTTTAAGCCTAGCATTATTTTTAAGTATCTCTCTTTTATTTTTTAAACCAGTGTTGCCAAACACGTTTATCGATCTGTATAAGCTCAATTGAATTCGTACAAAATAAATTATTTTGTTTAAAAATATTGATGAAGCACGCTGTGTGAATTTTCCAACAATTATATTGTAACAAGACTGAACGAGTGGTATTCATCAAAATCAATTTCATCTTTAGGTACATAATAATTGTGTTCTTTTAAAAGTAGGTATGAAATATGTAGCTCCCTATTATGTTTTAATGTAACGCCTTTATTCATAAGCACTTGCAGCTCATACATATCTCACCTCTCACTCATTTCCTTATAATCAGAATGAGAGGGCAATAGTTACAGACCGTTGGGTTACACCGCTTATGAATAAAGGAGCGAAAGCTAAATTAGGTAGTATTTTAATTTTTATTTAGTGGAATAGTTTCATAATCACTACAGACATTCAGTTTTACTCTATATTCCTTATTCTAACTCTAACTACTATTAAGAATTACTTTAAAAATACATAATTTAGGTGATAGTACCTAATTTTACTTATGTTTGTGTTAATTTTCACTTTAGCTACTGGTAAGCCGGGATTTATTTCGCAATCTTACTTTTTATGGAGGTTTTGTGTTATCTTGCTTACATAAGTCCTACTTTTAAAATGGTGGCAGTAATTAGTACCTACTTTTAGTTTTTAATCTGTAGACTCGAAAGTACTTAGAGGGATAGATTTGTTGTAATGCTGAGTAAGCCTGCAGGGCGTTATATGTATTATGGTATGTCAATTAGGATAGACTGACCCATAATGAATAGTTCTTTTAGTAAAATTGTGACACGGGAAATGTAGTTTCAATTGTCTTTGCATGTATTTTTATAATAAAAATAAATATACTTAATGATAAATGAGGGATTGTTTTATTTACTGGAGACGAGGAGATTATTTAGTAAATTCTACAAAGAAAAATATTTTTCATTACTCATACTCTGAAAGTAGGTCATTACATGTCTGATTAGCCGTATGAAAGTTATCCATTGCCGCCCTAGGGAAAATCGCTTTCAACTGACAGCTGCCAAATTTAAGAAAAAAAAACTAGTCCTATTTTGACATTTCTATTGAACCATGTCCAAACTTTTTATACAGCCACTAAATTACAGAGCGATTTAAAATTAAAATAACATAAAGTTAAGTATTACGAATATACATAATGACTTTAAAATAATTTAGTTTCAACTATTTCTCTAAAATATCACAGATTTGGACAAAATCTTTTGCCATTTTTTAAAATAATGAACATGAAAAATCCTGGCTGTATAGCTGGACGACCACAGCACAACAATAAAAAAAAAATAAAATAAGCGGCACAGTGACAATCCGATCTAATCATTTTTTCATTAGCTATTAATTTATTTATGTAGTTAATTTAACTTTCCTCGTATTCGTAATGAAAAGCACAGTGTTTACCTCGGGTAAATTACTTATTTAGTCCCTCGAACTATTGGCGCCCTCACTACGTTACGGGCGCCAAACCCCGTCTCGGGACGTAAATAAGTAACTTTCACGCCTTGGATATCAATGTACTATACAATGCTACTGAGTGATACCTAGTAATTTTGACCCAGTGTGGCGCAAAAGCAGGCCTGCCACTAAATGGACCGTAAGACATCGTGAGAGTCGCGGGCAACCGATGGATGCAAGTGGCGAATTAATTATCGTTCGCTCGTGGCGGTCTAAGGGGTAGGCCTATGTTCAGCAGCAGACGTCTTCCGGCTGATGATGATGATATGGCGCAACGAGCAAACCAAAATAATCAAAACGTTTTCAAGTTCTCGCCACCAGCTTCGTCACCATCGCCACTGAAAATGACGTAAAAAAATAATTCCCACTGGCGATAAAAAGAGTACTGTGCGACCAAGTCATAGGTGAAGTTGTCATGGCGCCATATTTTGACGTCATACACTCTATTTGTGCACGTTCTCAAATAAACAATATAGGTACATATTTTTATTTACTTTTTAAAAAACGTTGCTCCTCGCTTGGAATTTCTCCTGTATCGTAGGGTCATCAAATATAAACTCACATACACAAACACTTACCTCGAACAGCTACTTGCAGATCATACCCATATTTGTTCCATGCGGGGATCTATAACCCGCGACACGCCACAGCAGTCTATCGCTCGGCGACTAGGCCAGCCGTGCCTCACAAAAAACAATAAGTTAAATTGTTTAAATTATTGTTATTTGCCCCTGCAACCATCCGCCATCTTTATCTACAACTATATCTGTTCCCCGTTGTTTCACCCACTGCACGGCTCTTATTCATAGTAGAGAGATGTTTTATAGCACATAGCCTTCCTTGATAGATGGGCTACTTGGTTCAACCAAACAAAGTCTTCAGCTCAGCAACTACTATTATATTAGTATAGATTGCAGAGGCACCACAGAAACCGTTGAAATCAAAGCTGGTATAAGCTGGTATCATATTTATACAGTGTGTACCATTCATTGAGATCCAGCCTGTCCCTTGCTGCCCTCCCAGCGGCGCCCTAAGCCGAAGCCCGTACCCCAAAGGGGGTGCCCTTAGGGTGTGGTCGCTTAGTTTTTAACCGACTTCAAAAAGGAGGAGGTTATCAATTCGACTGTATTTTTTTTTTTTTTTTTTTATGTTTGTTACCTCATAACTTGCGACTGGGTGAACCGATTTTGATGATTCTTTTTTTATTTGAAAGCTGGTGCTTCCCGTGTGGTCCCATTGTCACCATTTCAATATCTGATGATTGGATCCTGGAGAAATCGAGGGCAACCCTCAAATTTTATAGGCCCACACATCGTTTTTCGCAAATATTATGAAGTAATTTAAGTACTTGCGTATAGTAATCATCATCTCATGTAGCTGAGCTGATGATGGAAGGTTCAAGAACTCCTTAACAGTAAGTAGGCGTCGACTGATTTAGTAAATTACTTTTTTTTCATTAAGTATTTCAAAGCACTACAATTTAATAAAGGTCTGGAGTATATCTGATGATGGAGCCGAGAGACAGTCGAGGGAACTCCTCAACGATTCACAGCAGCTACCTTGTGTTTGAGCTTTATTAATTTGTATTGATAAGAACTTTACACCTAGATGAGTTGTAACTGTTATTAGGGGTCTGATGACGAAGACGAAGGACAGTTTAGGGAATTCCTCAACGGTTTATAGTAGCTACCTTGTGTTTGGACTTAATTCATTTATATTGATGAGAACTTTACACCTAGATGGGTTGTAACTGTCATTAGGGTTCTGATGATGAAGACGAAGAACAGTTCAGGGAACTCCTCAACGGTTTACAGCAGCTATCTTGTATTTGGACTTAATTCATTTATACTAATGACCCATATGGGTTATTGTTCGATGCAGGATACCTGCCATTTGGTCCCAAAAAAAAAACATTTATTTTGGTGTTCTTGCCTATTGTGTACATGGGCGATGTTATAACGAGTGCTAAGGATAATAAAATTCTAGTGCAAAAGTAAGAAAATTATGTTTTTGACAAGAATTTCGGTTGAATATTTAAACTAAAAAGGGTAAAATAAAAAAGTTTTTTAAAAAAAATGTAACCGACTTCTAAAAAAAACAACCACTAAAAAGGGTAAAATAACCTACCAAAAAACTTTTTTTCGGAAGTCGGTGGCAAAAAAATCAATGAAATAAAAAGCAAAGCCACCGACTTCAGAAAAAAAGTTTTTTGGTAGGTTATTTTACCCTTTTTAGTGGTTGTTTTTTTTAGAAGTCGGTTACATTTTTTTTAAAAAACTTTTTTTAACTAAGCTTTGTTGCCCTGGCTGGAGGCCTTAAATTCTTAAGGCATCCACAGAAAAGCCCGGTTGAGCCGAACACAACCTAATAGCGGTTAACCTGCGAGATGCCATATACAAAAAAAAAAGCAGTGTATACTACATTATCATCATTTTCATTATCAGCCTATAATGTTCCTACTGCTAGGACACAGGCCTCCTCTTTGTGAGAGGGGAGAGACAAAGGCCTCCTCTCTGTGTTTACCACACGTGGCTAAATAACACCAGCTGCCCCTGGTCGATCTGCAAGTTTAAGCCGCGCTAACTGTGGTTGGTATGTGGATGGATGACCATCTTTCATAGCGAGTTTCGGAAATCACGTATATCCGTTGCTCCCAGATGTCATTGTAGATCTTTGTTAGACTTTCTTTCCCCATTATCAAAATAGTGTGGAGGTATGGATTTCGCAACTAAATGTAAACGTTTAAAGATAAACTTAAAGAAGTGTGCAATGAGGTAGATAACACGAAGTTTGCTCGGTCAATGCTCGCTTATTCTAATAGAAGAATAAATAGCCAAGAATTTGTTTATTTTAACTTGTTCTTCGCGGTTTAATGATCCTCAATTCTCCTTGTAATGTGTATTTTAGTCTCAACCTCATAAAATTTAACATAATAAATTATTATGCAACATGGTGATTGGTGGTAACTCTATCGAATGGAAAAGAAGAAGAACAGTCGTCCGCGCATGTATGTCACCGCCTTTTTTTAACGTAGTTTTAATCATCAAATGTGTCCAACCCAGACGTTTACTGTCTAAAATCCTCGGTGTCCTTTAATAGTCCTTTACGTTCTGGGGCCACGGTTATCATAAGACAGTCCCACGACATGACTGGCACTAGTATAGTAAACATTGTGTAAAAAACCGACCAAGTGCGAGTTGGACTCGCCCATGAAGGGTTCCGTAGTAGCAAGCATAGATTAGGGATATAATTATATTGAGATTAGTAAGTAATATACACAAACAACAAAAATAACTTTGTTTTTCATAGTGTTTGTATGAATGGCAAAGTTATATTTGCGGTTTTTAAAATGTACTATATCTCAAAAACTGCTAACTGTATCTCATCCAAACCAATTTTCGTTGGAAGTTTTTGTTAAGGTCTACATTATACATTTTTTTTAGTTTTATCATTCTCTTATTTTAGAAGTTACGGGGGGGGACACACACTTTTTACCACTTTGGAAGTGTCTCTCGCGCAAACTGTTCAGTTTAGAAAAAAATGATATTAGTAACCTCAATGTCATTTTTGAAGACTATCCATAGATACCCCACACGTATGTGTTTGGTGAAAAAAATTTTTTTGAGTTTCAATTCCAAGTATGGGGGGCACCCCCAAAATTTGTTTTGTTTTTATTTTTGTGCAAAAAACCTAATGCGGTTCACATAATACATCTACTTATCAAGTTTCAACAGGATAGCTCATATACTTTCGAAGAAAAGTGGCTGTGACATACGGACGGACAGACAGACAGACATGACGAATCTATAAGGGTTCCGTTTTTGCCATTCGGCTACGGAACCCTAAAAAGAGTATTTGAGCATACTCTATTGGTCTTACAGATTATAGAGTAGGCCTTCATGATATAGAGTACAATACTCTATTTTAGAGTACGGTTGGCTAACCTATATGTGAGTGACGCGGGATCGCGGGAACCTCGTCTCTGGAACGAACTGAGGGAGGGTTGGAGATTGACGCTTACGTTTACAGTACAGTACAGACGCCAGCACATTAGCCTACCTCAAATTTGCACTTATCATATTATTAGCTGGAAGATTGGATTGTTCGATTGGTAAAATTTGACAGATTGAGGTAGGTTGATGTGCTGGCGTCTGTACAAAATGTTCAGGCTCTCGTGCTAGCCTCTGTCTACCTACGTAAGAATTATTCTATTATTAGAACTTATAAATGGTAATTTACTGTTTTGGTAATTTGATTTCCGATGATCCCTATACTTAATCATATCAGTAGGTACTTAGTTATATTTTTGCAATGCAATAACAATACTTATTAGTATTTGCAGTCTGTTCACGGCTATAGGTACACTGTCTGGATTGGAGTTCACGGGAAAATTTTCAAGATTCTTGCAAATGAATAATCACAGCTGATTCAATTTAGATTGCCATCGGCACAATCTAGTAAGAGAAAATAGTGCGTTTCCTTTTGTTATTAATTCTAAAACATGACTAATACAATCAAACACAAAATAAACTAAATAACCAAACACTGATCCAATTAAAACGATCGCTATAATTCGCAAAACTTCCATTCGAAAGTGGCGTGTTGAAATGTGAACCAGTCTGCTCTGGGTCATTACTGCAGCTGGCGTGAAGGTTACTGTCGTGTATGTAGATCACTATCTATTGGCCAATCTAATGTTACAATTACTGCTTAGCCTCAAGAGATAAAGTTGGTTTAATAAGGTAAAGTACAGTTTTGCATGTAAACGTTTAGTTAGCCATTAAGGGTAACAGCCCTTAATTGCTAACTAAACGGTTAGGTAAGTACATAAAAAACGGCGCTGCATGCACAGGTTTGTACTTTTTTTTTTTTGGGGGTGGCAGAATCATCAAATGAGTCCTCCCGCCCTGGGTGGGGCGGAAGGGACTGTCAGACTCTTACTGACTAAAATCCACCCGTGTTCCTTCGGATGCCCTTTACGTTCCGGGGCCACGGTATCCTGGATTAAGAAAAAACCGCGACCCCAGCAGGCATTTGGCCCCATAAGGGGCCCCGTCGGTGACGCGTGAAACACAACGCGCCACCGACCCGGGCTTGGTCCTTGGTCGGACGGTGAGCATACCCATTACTCACCGTCCGCAAGCCCGCTCCGCCGCCGTGCCCTCTGCTATTCAGAGTGACACGCGTTGGAGCGTCCACCCGACAGGCTATTCGCATACGGGCAAAGAGACCCCTTAGACACACAGTGCCTAAGGAAGAGTTTTTGCCGGCATCCCAGGGTGCACCGTCCCGAAAAACTGGTCTTCCCCCCGGACGTATCCGAGACCCACTCCGTCCACGGGCGCACGTGGAGGTTTCCTGTCTTAGCACCCCACAGGTTTGTACTTGGCCTAAATCTAGCACAGAAGCAAAGACGAGGCCTAAGGGCCCTTTCTCATTCGGACACCATGGCTGCCACCAACGAAATGTTTACCTACAACTTCTTTACATTAGGCCCACACTAACGGGAAATGCCGTTAATAGGCAATTTGACAGCATCAACAAATTGCAAAAATTAGTCCGTCAGCTAGAGTTTTAAAAAATAATGGACATGTATTTTTTTCTTTCGGTAAACCAATGCATATTTACAAATTTAGAACGCTAGAGTCAGGGCTCGTGACGTCAGAAGCAAGTAAAAACTGAACTTGCTTGTGACATTTCCCAATATTCGTCAATTTTGGTAAAAAAAAATAAGTCAAATATTTTTTGAAAATCTAACTGACAGACCTAATTAGATTTTATCAGCCAAATTCCCTATTATCGATCGCAAATATAAACGGGAAATGCCGTTAAGGATGATTCACGCTACACCTTGCCGTGTCCGGGCCCTGACCCGTCCGGTGCCCGGGAACGGCACGTACGGGACACGGCAGTAGTGGTATTAGTGTGGCCAGGTTATTAGAGAGAGTATCCCACGATGTTGGCAGCTCGACACTGCATGGTTGTGCGGACATGGTGTCCCGGTAAAATATTGCACCAAGATGGAGTGGGCTCATCCAGGATAAACTGGAACTAAGTACTTAAATTCCCATCGACGGAACACAGTAAAAACTGTTTATCGCTGATCTTCGACAGCGGACTGGTTTGTCAAGTCAAGGCCAATAAAAATAAATAAGCAACAAGACACATTATGTTACGAAATATACCTATTACATGGGAAATCCCAGAATTTTAGAACACGTATAAACAAGTCAATTTACCAAATACAACAAAAAATATATATAAATTAATGGCATGTAAAAAAATAATGATATCTTCAGACAATTCCTAAATTACCATGCCATCAAAATTCGCTTATGCGCCTTCACGTTAATTTAGTTTTTCTTTTTGGTAAAAACGACTGCATTTTACGTTTCATTTTATAAATATGAACATTATCATCTTAGATGTAAAAGGGAATAAATTAAATGATAGATGGAATTAAGCTATGGTACAAACAGTGCCACGATATGTGATGCTTTCAACAGAGGCGTCTTTACCTATAGTGCAGGGTGTGCGGCGCACGCGGGCGCCGGGTCTAAGGGGGCGCCGAGCGTCCTCTAATGCCCTCTAATGCGACACCTCCAAAGATGCGTCGATCGATGGCTCAGGCGCAAAATGTCGCTTTCGCAAAATGTCTTCTGGTAGTAAAATGTCTCTTTCGCAAAATGTCGTTTTCTCTTAATGTCGCTTTGCCAGAATGACTCCCTCTTAAAAGGGCTCAGGCGTTAAATGTCGCTTTCGCAAAATGTTTCCTGTAGTAAAATGCCCCTTTCGCAAAATGTCGCTTTCTCATAATGTCGCTTTCCCAGAATGACTCCTTCTTAAAAGATCACTTTCTCACAAAGCCTCTTTCGCAGAATATCTCTTTCGCAAAATGTCGCGTTAGTAACTTAGAAAAAAGTTAGCCAGTTTTAAAAGAAAGGTTGTTTTTTTTTAATTTCTTAGTCTTGGTTGATTCTGTTCTTAAGAATTTCGATTTTTCGAGTGAAATACTTTTATTATGAATCCTTTACAAGATCTGCTATAGTGGTAGTATTTGAAACATCTATACATATGTATAATAAGCCTTTTCAATGTGACATACTGCATTTTTAAAGGTGTCCATAATTGCATTAATAATATTTTTGATTTGCGATTTATTAGCTGTAATGCAATTAGTATCGTCAGTAGAGCCTTAGATTAAAATATTGCTCATGATTTCGATGTCACCCTGTATAAAAAAATAATACCACTCTAGCAGATCTTGTAAAGGACTTTTTTTTATTTCACTCGAAAAATCGAATTTACAATGTTGCCATATAATATTGACAAGAACCAGAACAGAATCAACCAAGACTAAGAAATTGAAAAAAAACAACCTTTCTATTAAACCTGGCTAACTTTTTTCTAGGTTACTAACGCGACATTTTGCGAAAGAGATATTCTGCAAAAGAGGCATTGTGAAAAAGCGACCTTTTAAGAAGGAGTCATTCTGTGAAAGCGATATTATGAAAAAGCGACATTTTGCTAAAGAGACATTTTACTACCAGGAAACATTTTGCGAAAGCGACATTTAACGCCTGAGCCCTTTTAAGAAGGAGTCATTCTGGGAAAGCGACATTATGAGAAAACGACATTTTGCGAAAGCGAATTTTGCGCCTGAGCCATTTTAAAATGTCACCATTTGCATCCGAATTTCCGATCTATACCTACATATAATAAATCTGTAGAAGGGTCAATTCTGTACATTGAAAATATTGAAAAAATAAATAGCGGGGGGTGTTGCTGGATCGATACCAAACCCAAATATGTGATCAAAAAATTTTTTGTCTGTCTGTCTGTCTGTCTGTCTGTATATGCAGGCATCACTTGAAAACTAACGGTTCGATTTCGATGAAACTTGGTATATACCTTATTATCCTGGGCATAAAATAGGATACTTTTTATCCTGGAAAAATACGTAGAAAAAAAAATCTGTAACAAACCTTATTATGGAACCACTGGCGACACCTATTATCAAGTACATTACATACGCCACGCCTGCCTCCATTGATTTCTAAAAAGGTTCCACCACTCACCACTAGATGGCGTTGTGCCTATGACGCGCATTTCTGAATCGCGGTGTTAAGATTCTCCGAGAGTTAATGACTACCGCGACTTTATTATTTTTCTGTGTGACTTAACTAGCAGTGCACTTGCGGGCTACGTCCTAATTGGAATAGCTACACAGGACTCGGCTACTAAGTTTTATCATAAAGTTAAACAGTAATTCAATTCTGTTATTTTTGGTTTAAAGGACCAAAAACCCTCCCCCCCTGTTCCGATCAGTTATTTGTAAATACAAGGTCGGAATTACTATGAAAGAAATACTACAGAACGCGAGCTCAACAGCAGGTAGCTCAATAGATCTCCTTAATTATTATAGGCTTAGCCGTATTTGGGTCCAATAGATATTTATAAGATGTCATTGTCAGAGTTACTCAAAATGGAGAAATAAACCATCCACGCGAAGACCGACATCCGCGCGGACGGAGTCGCGGGCGGAAGCTAGTTGAAAATATAACTGTTAGTATTCCATTTTGACCCCGCTCCTACTAGACTAGAGGGCGCCAGGGTACTGGTTGCACACGGGCGCCACAAGGGCTAGAGACGCCTCTGGCTTTCAAAGAGGGTAACCACACGCAACGCTGTCTATCTATACAGTACCCAGTACGGTACCTACATTAAAACTAAAAATTAACACTAATTTATTTAATTAATAGAGAAGTATGGAAGAACAAGCCCGGGATCCTTATTTAGCTAGAATTGGGAATTGGTCCCTGTTTCGATGTGGGCCGAGTTGAACCCCTTACCCCAGGGGTTCCCAAACTTTTTCAGCTCACGACGCACTTATAGATTTAGAATTTTTCTCGACGTCCAAGCTAGTTGATACCAAGTGAATAATAAAACAATAATACCTGGTTCCGAACTCCACGAAACCAGATCACGTGAATCTGGGTTTGTTGCTGCAAAAGAGATCAATGAGACTATCCTCTTTTTTCTGGTGGACATTTTATGCATATAGAATCTTAGTTCCACGCAATATCAATCCGGAGAATGGTCTACTCTCGCGTCTCATGGCGCCCGTCTGTATACTATCTCTACGACGCGACGCGACGCACCAGGACGAAGGGACGCACAGTTTGGGAACTCCTGCCTTACCCAATTTATTACGGGACGACACGTTTGCCCGTATCCTCATAACATTGTCAGGATAAAAATAACGGTATTGTAAAGAAAAGCCAATATAAAAAAAAATGGTAAAACTCAGGTTTTTTTTTAAATCTCCAGAATTTTGGTCTGTCAGTTTAGAAGGCAAACTAATGATAACACCTTCCATGAGGACCTCAAATTGCTAGAAATGAAGCATGGAAAAGTACTGGAGAGCTTAGGGCTTTAACTATAAACAGAAACAGCATTTGGCACCGTGACAAGTAATTAATATTCACGAAGTGCAGAAATAAATTTAAATGTATTTTATGTCAAGTTAATCTAGTGATTGATGTCATTGTTAAATTCACATAATCAACCACATCATTAATACCTGTACTGTACCTAACAAAAAATGATAAAATACCTACGTGATTACAGGTATCACAAGTTTGATTGATAGTTTTCCTTCCATTCATTCATTCAACCGATAATGCATATCGTTCCCATTGATAGTTGCACTAGGAAATAAGTGAGAGGCTGTATACAACGGCCGTGACTTACTTCATTGACAGATGGTGCTCCGAGATCGCAGCCTACGACCGGCGCCGACGACCCCACGGCGAAAAATACACACAGCGCCATTGTCATACAAATGTTTAATACGCGCACACGCACGTGCGACTCCCGTGTTAATTTTTATTTTATATTTTTGAATTTCGAAAGTGTTTCTGTTATGTGGATTTGTTCAGTGTTCTAAAAAGGATAAACTCTATCAAGTAAGTACAGTGTTTTTATTAAGTTTTGAAGATAGAAACATTTTATTGATTTCGTGTTTAGGTAGATTATGGGTGATAAGACTGGTTTATAAAGGATATGATAATAGACATGGAAATTGACTGCTAAAAATATTTTTATTTATTGTTATTTTATCCTGTTTTGTTGATTTTAATTTTGTGAGAGTGTAGATACAGAATTAGCATAAGTAGGTATATGTTGAATAGATAACATATAATGTGCTATTATTTTATCCTCTAAGGAGACTTATTATTTTACGTAGCCCCATTATAATTTAAATCTCATGTCCCCCATCATCATCATCATCATCAGCCTATAAATGTTCCCACTGCTGGGACACAGGCCTCCTCTCTATGAGAGGGAGTGGGCCGTAATCTACCACGCGGGCCCAGTGCGGATTGGTAGATGTCACATGTCTTCGAATTTTTGGTTCTAGGACATGCCGGTTTCCTCACGATGTTTTCCTTCACCGTTTTGAGAGCAGTGGTGTTGAAATAAATGTCTATGTCCCCCATGTCTAGACACAAATAGTCCTTTAGAGAGAATGATATATTTTTATAAGTATAGAACAGGCCATGACAGTTTTATCCTGATAAACAGTAGTTTTGAAAACTTCTGCTACTATATATATATTCCGAAACATCACCAAAAACATTTTATTTTTCGTGGTAAAATCATCAAAGGAGTCCTCAAGGGCGGGACGGGAAGAACCATAATATCAGACTTGCACTGACCAAAATCCATAATCCTTCAATAGCCCTTTACGTACCAGGGTCACGGTTACCTGACGAGACAGTTCCGCGAGCATGGAAGGCTTTAGCTGTCTAAGGGGAGCCCTGCCCGATTTACCAACAACATAATATATTAATTGTCATACTTAGGTACTACTAATCTCGATTGTTTTCGGGAATCCATCAAAATCTGCCTAGCTTTTTCTCAACTGTGTGGACGGCTTTCAAACTAAGAAATTCCAATATTTCACATAGGAATTCGTTGTTTCTATTACCCGTGGCATTTGAGAATCCGAACAAATTTTATTTTTGTACTAGTTCTGGCTATTCTCCGCGGCGAAGAATTATTTTAGCGTTGACAAGATAGCATTTAGTATGTTAATTTTCCAGTTAGTTACGTAGTACATTCAATACTACCAGTTTCCTTGTTGTCATAACTTGGTATTACGAATGTATCACGTACAGTCAATAAAACAGATAAATATCCAGGCAGCAATCTAAAACACGATTTCGCAATGTCGTGTTTTAAATTAAAATGTGCCAGTGTATCAATTTCTTTGCCTGAATGCAGCATACAACCAACGTACAACATACATTCAATAGTATAGCTTACACGAAAACCGTTTAAAGCTTGCTACCTGGACACTTATATTTTTGTTGACTGTACCCCGATAGTACATCCTTATTAACATTGACATAATTTGTCGTATAACGAGTACGTGTTGATTCATTAGCTAAGCGTCAAAGTAATTACACCTGCCTTAAGCATTTTCTTTGTTGCCTAATGTAGGTGTGTGATTCAGCTAATAAATACGATAAATATGTATTTATCGTATTTATTAAGTGAATCACACAACATTAACATTGATACATCCTAAAACATTACTCTCCTTTTGGCCTCCATCGCAGTCAGTTAAAGAATGGAATTCCTAATTCTTACTAAATTAATTAATTTTATTTATTTATAAAAGAGGTACACCAACAGCAAAACATACAAATATGCAGTAATTGAAAACAGAAATTAAAACTTATGTGCTAGTATGTATATGACAGGTATACGCAACATTTGCCATGAAAGCGCAACAAAGTAACAATTACGAAAATATAATAGATTGGTTAAATTTCAAAAAGAAGGAAGATTTTCTCATTTTAAAGTTGTTTGCTGTTGAAATAAATATTCATATAATACGACGCGTAGTGTATTTTGTTTGATAGTGATTATCGTGTTTTGGGTCCTTATGAATGAAGTTTGTCAACCATAAACCCTTTAAATCTGGCTTTCCATGATATGTCATGACGCAAGCATGGATAATATTTTATGTTTAGCTGTATTTCGGCGTTTACAAAACGTAGAAGGTGCGTAGCATTTACAACCACCCAGGTGTGCAGGCGGCATTAATTATTATAAATATCTGCTTGCATAAACGCAAGCAAGTACACATTATAGTATCCACGTTACAGCCGCGTAGGCGCCTACGTAGTAACGCGTAGCACCGGCGTAGGCGCCTACGTATTAACCGCGTAGCAGCAACTAGTATCCGCGTAGCAACGACGTAGACGCGCATTGCATAGTAGACTCGTAGCACTGTAGCAGTGAAGTAGGCTGTATGCCACTGTGTAGTATCCGCGTAGCAGCGGCGTAGACGCACGGTGCATAGTACCCTCGTAGCACTGTAGCAGTAGCGTAGGTATGGCACTGTGTAGTATCCGCGTAGCAGCGGCGTAGACGCGCACTGCATAGTACCTTCGTAGCACTGTAGCAGTGTAGGTATAGCACTGTGTAGTATCCGCGTAGCAGTAACGTAAACGCGCAATACATAGTAAACCCTCGTAGCACTAGCAGTATAGGTACAGCACTGAGTAGTATCCACGTAGCAGCAACGTAAACACGCAATACATAGTATACCCGCGTAGCACTGTAGCAGTGTAGGTATGGCACTGTGTAGTATCCGCGTAGCAGCAACGTAGACGAGCACTGTATACCCTCGTAGCACTGTAGCAGTGGCAGTGTAGGTATGGCAGTGTGTAGTATCGGCGTAGCAGTGAAGGAGGCGCGCACTACATAGTACTCGCGTAGCAGCAAGACGCAGGCGTAAAACCGCGCAGCAGTGGCGTACGTAAATGTGTATGCGTAATTCCTGTGTGGTGGCGTAGTTCGCTGCGTAGTACGGGGGCTAGTGTATACATAGTGTAGAACTAGGGGACCCGTAATTGCCGCGGCTGCCTAATTAAACCACCTAAATGTTCTTTTTAAGATACGCCGCAAACAGTACCTACCATTATTTTCTGATTAATTTCGTGCAGGATCCAAGACAGGTAAATTCATTCTCCGGGACACGTCGAGCTTCATTGTCTCGACGCTTTTCTGGTGGTTGCCACTGTTGATTCTGGCTCTCAGGAGTTGCAGTGGTTTGGGAATAGTGTGGTGGGTTTGTCCCAAAAAAAAAAAGTAGGTACCTACCATTACCATTATAAGTGCCTATTCTACTTAATGTCTACCTATATTAAAATGAACTCATCTAGGTGTGGCACAGTAACTCACAGAATAAAACAGCGAAATTATTTTATAGACAGGTCAATAATCATACAAAGGTAAAGTTTGAATTACCACTACTTGTTCTCAAAGTGAATGAATGGCAAACCAAACATGTCGATGTTTAATGATCGATTGACAAGTCAATAACAGTGACCTACACAATCGCTCAAAATCTAATAATGTAACGATGATTGTATGAGAGCAAAACAACTGATTTTATAATACAGAGACAACTTTTTGTTTGGGATTAAAATGACACATGTTCGCGACCATTAATTTCTAATTAACCTTTTTTGTTTAACAAAAAGGGGTCAAAATAATTAGGTATAAATGATTAGCTCACGATGCTCACGTGTCACTAACTCACTATACTGACAAAAACACATTTGGAATACACCGAATGTTGGCAAATTAATGTTTTTACCAGTTGGTAAACTATTGAATTTTGATAAATAGTTTCAAAATAGATTTAGCTGTCTGTGTCTTGTTAATTTATTTAAACAGCCATAAAAGGCTAAAGCTTTATTTATTGCCTTTGCATTTCTAGACATCTAACCATTTTGAAACACTAATAAAAGCTATTAAATATTATTTTTATAATTGAAGACACGAAGAGCATTCAAAAATCGAAACCCACATACTATTTCGTAATTCAAAACGTTCCATAGACTATAACTTTCGCAACACTGGCCGCAGACACATCAAAACTAATAACACCTCTTTGCAAACACTAATCGCTAACGACCAAAACGATTATCGATTACCAACACATACTCGATCATTACCAGAGACTATGATATGGTTAGCTTGCTCGTTTACAAGCTCGTAATTCGTAATCACAATGACAGCGGGCACGACATGCTTACCTTGGCCAGTGAACAGGATCCCAATAACGATTACTAGTTTTGGTTCGCGACTTGTCTCGAGATTTGGCCGATAAGAAATATAGAAGGTTTGCACGTCGAAGGCAGTGGAAGGAAATTGGAGCATCAAATGATTCAAGGCTTGTCTTTGACGCAAGTCTAGCAAACTAGTCATTTTTTAGACTTTAAGTTTATCTATCACATTCGGTAGTCAAGTCACCAACATGGCATTCCGCCGATTAACTTTGCATTTGCACTGTATAAGTTTACTTTGCATTTTCTAGTTTACACTACCTACTTGAGAATATAAAGAAGTCAAGTGGTTAATTAAGATACGAACACAATACAAGCCACACAAGATGTAGCCAACCCAATTAATGAGTAACATAATACCCACTTTACTTCTTAGGAAGCCAACTGTTTTATCTATTTCATATAAGGCCTTTTTTTGCGGGGTAAAATCATCAAATACGAACAAGAAACTATTTTTTTCCATCAAATCAACTTCAAAATTCCCGTTTACTTTACGTTTTATAAACGTGAAATATCATTCTAAGGCCTCTTAATTTTACTTTTTTTTTTATCGCGGTAAAATCATCAAATGAGTCCTCCCACCCCTTACTGTCAGACTTGTACTGACTAAAATCCACGGTGTCCTTCAATAGCCCTTTACGCTCCGGGGTAATGAGATAAGTCCCGCGACCCCGGCAGGCTTTGGCCCTCTAGAGAGGGGGCCCCGTCATTATGCTGACGCTCTTTGAGGCGCGCGTGGAACACAACGCGCCGTTGACCCGGGCATGGTCCATGGTCGGGCTGCGAGTTGCCCTTTACTCGCCGCCCGCATGCCCGCGCCTACGGTGGCCGGAGATCGTCTTGCGACGTCCGTCGCCGTGGGCGTCCACCACCGCGGGTGGGGCGGAGGGAGGACATTGTCCTCTCCCTCACGCGGCCCGCCTCCTCCTTCGCGAGCATGACTGCTTCGCAGAAGGAGGCGACCGCTTCCCACTCCGTCTCGCCCCGCAGCATTGCCGCAACCAATGCCGGGCGCGAGAGGTCTCCGCCTATCGCCGCCCGGCCGCCGTGAGGGCACGTCGGTGCTCTGCCCAAGCGGGGCAGGGGGCAGTCTTGCACCGTATGCTCTACTGTGTCCTCCGGGCGATCTTCGCAGTGGTGACACCCAGGCGTTTCCTCCTTTCTCCTTAGACACAGGTACCTCCCGAAACTTCCGTGTCCGGTGAGGACCTGTGTCATGTGGTAGGTCAGGACGCCGTGACTCCTATCCAGCCACTCCTCAAAGAGGGGTCTTACCGCCGCGATTGCGGCGTGCCCGGCCGTCGGTTGCGACAGTCGTCCCCTCCATACTGCCCTGAGATCGCGCCGGAGCTCTTTCCGCCGTGCCTCGACTTCTCGAGGCAGCGGGGATACACCCCGGTGCTACCTCCTCGCGCCACTCATAGACGCGCTGGAGGGCAGTCGCCTCCAGATCCCAGGGCAGTAATCCGGCAAGCAGGTTGGCCGATTCGCCGGCGATCGTGCGGTATCCCCGGATCATCCGGATAGCCATGACCCTCTGGCATGCGACCAACTTTAGTGGTCGCGTCCGGATGCTCAGGGCCCACACGGGGGCCCCGTAGAGTGCCATGGACCGCTCTTAATTTTACTTACCACAACATTAATGACTATAGAAACACGAGAAAATTAATCCAAGACATTTTGCGGGATTGCAATGTTATAACAGCTTTTACGTCGACATGAATAAAGCTAACAAAATATTCAGCCTCGAATATTACCGTCATCGTTACTAATACTGCGAAAATCTATTTATATACTTTACGAGTGTACTCGCAACTCAATCGCATTGTTCAAGAGAGTGACGTCGCAACAAACAGAGAAAGCTGATGTCATAGATAAGGCTGGAAATCAGTTCGTCTGCGTAAGTCGGAGCAGGCTGATTCAAAATCGTGGCACGGAAAATGAAAACTACAATTTAAAAAAAAAGTTGCATTGTTTGACTGCAGTTAGGACTAAAAAATAATATGATATAACAGGTCAGTAGTTAATTAGTGTGAAAATTAGTTAATGAGCTTAGTTCTGTGTATTCAAGATAATTATCTGTAATTGCTATCGTCCACTTTCTGGGTTAAAAAGTTGGTAAGTTTCTTGTTAATAAACTTTTAACGGCACGGTTATTGCAATTCGATTCGAGCACGGAATAAACATTTTGTATGACCTACAAGTAGTTGTCACTCGGAGAGGATACCGTGTGGTTTTAGTCCGTGGAGTCTGACATGCCCCTCTGTCTTTCCCGGGCGGAGGAAGTCCATGAGATTTTCCACACGTAAAAAAAAGGTATAATTTTACAGGCGTTATGACGTCACAAGCCCCTCTCACTCCCGAAATTCGTAGCTTTTTATTCTTGTCAATATTCATTGATTAAAAAAAATACGTGTTCATTATTTTTCAATAATTATGTACTCTAACTGACGGACTCATCAGATTTTCAATTTATTTATGCAGTAAACTATCCTATTATGATTTGACTATGACTGTAACTATGTAATGTAATTTACAGTGTGTTAATTATTTTATGAGGTGTTAAAGATTACAAAATAAGTACCTAAAGGTGGCGGTTCGCGCCGGAGACCGAGACAGGAGACAGCGACCGGAGACCGCGACAGTAGGAGACCGCATTAGGCAATGTATGAGCAGCAGGTACCTAGCAAATTTCCGATCGCGGTCTCCTGTCTCGGTCTCCTGTTGCGGTCTCCGGCGCGAACCGGCACCTTAAGAAAGTAGCAAGTCACTTTACGATTCATGCAAATATGAACACATGTGTTTCGACTCGAGTTTTTTATGTTATGATAGGACGTGTATTTATTTACATAAATAAAAATATATTATTGTGAAGTGGTAGGTGACGCAAATTGTTCAAATATGACTTAAATTAAGTGGAATTACTTCCGTGTTATTAAGTTATAAATAATTTGCGGAAAAAACGGCTAGTATCCGTTTTTAAGGCGTTAGCGACGCAAATATCAAAACTAATCAGTCGCTCTTTGATCTGAATATACTTATTGGAAAAGTATTAATAGATAATTCTATTATGGTCCCGGTTCGTGGATCTTTGACAGTCGTTAATTACAATCAGAAGCTCGAAAGTCTGACAACCTTAGCAAGAGATATCGATTTACCCAGTTTACAGGGTTGTGGAAAAATCGGTCCATGTGAAATACTGATATGTATTTAGCTGCATAAAAAAATGGGAAATGACTAGGCAGACGAGACGTAGATTACTTCTATTACACATATAGAGCGGAAGCAATAAGCAATTTGACGGCAGGTAGGCACAGTGGCTGATGACCGGTCGACTGATGCGCTGCATGTCGTGGGTTCGATTCCTGATACTGACAGCAAATATTTGTATAATTACAATTCATTGTTCCAGGTCTGAGTGCTTAAAGAATTAAATGATTCTTTTTTTATCTACTGTGCACTGCTTATGTTTTTTGTAACTACTTCGTTATGAAATATACTGAAAAAAGATGCCATCTTGTTTTCAGAATGAACGAGCAGGATTTGATGGTGGCACGCGCTCTGGCGGCGGAGTCCAGGGAAAGCTCGCCTGGCGGGTCTCCTGGGCCCCTGCGGAAGACTGTGCTCACCAACTTAGCTGATAAACTTAATACATTCAGGTAAGAACAATCTCCTGTACAGTGTACTGTAATTTCCTGGGATTTGATGTGAACGTGATTCTTCTCCTAACTAATTTTTAGACTGATCCTTTTATTAAATCAATTTTATTTGACGCAAAAACTAAACACTTCGGTACATTAGGCACTTACGCCTACGATAAACTTAACGAATATTGGTTACGCTGCGCAGAAAGAACGGTTAGGTCTTTTATCTATAACTTCATGTCATTGAACGACTAAGTTAGTTGGCTGTGGAAGGTCCTATCTCCGTCCTATTCCCGCGCATATCTTCTCGCTTTAGTACGAGAGAGACCGCATAAAAAGCGGCCGCAGTTGAAACTCGTGGCCAATCGGTTACTCACAACGCGCACCTCACGTCAGAGCGCTCAAAGTTGCCTGCTGTCGACAGCCGCCCCTCAGCCGCGAGGACGTCTCCGGAGGATTAAGGTATTGTGCAATCCTTCCTATATTTCGATCTGCATTCTGTCTTGTGTTCCCGGCAGAACGTAATTTCCATGTTTTATTCACAGCCAATTAGCAATTAGAAAAATTTAGCATAATCCGCGCTTCCATTTGGTCCTAACGAGCCTGGATAGTTATTGAAATCAGTGATAACCATTCGCCATTCGTAGTCGAAAAAAAATACTCGTATTCTAATTAGTTTTGTACCAAACACTTGTCTCGCCGACAGGTGTGGGTATATCGTTAAATTCTCGGTAAAACCGTTGTATATTCGTAACACCAGCTAGTAAATCGTTGCTATAACTGGTTATTTCGCTTAATCCCGCATTATTTTAAAATATTACCGTTGAATTACCGCTTCGCGCTCAATCACCGACGCATTATTGTAAAAATAAATACCCACTTAGGTAAATTATTCGCTCACATCGCTTTCACAACGTATTTCGCGTGTTACATATTTATTTAATTATCGTTATTAGAAGGTTGCTAGATGGCGCCTACAGATATTACTCTTAAACGATTGTTAGGAAAAAGAGATCGAATATTTTCTCGTATGCAACGTATTTGCGATAAATTGAAAAATATTGATTCGGAGGAATTCGATAAAGAATCGTTCTTGTGTGACTGTGAAACAATAGATTCGTTGCGTACTGATTTTGAATGTGCGCTGGACGATATAATCGCTCATGAACTTAAATTAAATCCTGATTATGTCGTCGACTATCAGGCACTTTCTTCATTCGAAGATTTACTGGGTAGGGTGAAGCGGGCAGAGAAGAAATTGCAGGTTCAGGCACCTAGTGAATGTAAGAAATCTCCTCGCTTGCCCCCGATTGAAATACCCGAATTTAATGGGGATATTAAAAATTGGCCGCTGTTCATCGCCAGTTTTCGAAATGCCGTGCATAATAATAGTTCGCTAACAGCATGCGAGAAATTATATTATTTAATTGGAAAATTAACAGGCAAAGCTCGTTCGATATGTGCAGGAATTACTCCGTCAGCTGATAACTACCCACTTATATTCGATTCACTTTGTGAAAGGTATGAAGATAAACGGCAATCGGCAACTTCATATCTAGACCAATTATTTGAATTTAAATCTATTTCGTCAGGTTCGCCGGCTACTTTAGAATCATTTCTCGATAAATTCGCAACGTCGGTAGCCGGGTTTAAAAACATAAAGGTCCATGACCACGCTGATTTTATTTTATTGCATATCGCTCTTAAAAAACTCGACATAGACACTGTACGGGCATTCGAATCTAATCATCAATTAAAATCAAGTAGTTCCGAAATTCCATCTTTTAGTGAATTAGTTGAGTTTGTTCGTGAGCATATAAAGGTGTTAGAACGAACTTCGTCAACAGTCTCTAACAATAAATCACCTGCAAATCGCAAACATACTAATTCATACACCTGTATAGCCGATAACGAACCTACCGCGTGTGTTTTGTGTAAGGAGAAACATGATCACGTATATAAATGTAAAGTATTTAATAGTTATAAACCCGATCAGAGATTTAAGTTTGTGAAATCAAACAATTTATGCATTAATTGCTTAAGTCCAAAACATCGTGTGTCCGCTTGTGGGTCAAAGTCCACTTGTAAAAAATGTAGCTCTAAACACCATAGTTTGTTGTGTTTCGGCAATAAATTGAGCGACGCGCACGGTTCAAGGTCGACCGGCGCTCGCACGCCCTCTGCTGAGAGACTTACGAAGCAGACTGATATATCGTTGTGCGCGACTGATGAAAACCGTATTAATTCTTTATACCGGGGCCCAACCACCATATTGATTGCTACCGCGCAAGTTATTGTAGTAGATTCTTTTGGCAAAGAACATATTGTTCGCGCAATATTAGACAGCGCTTCTCAAAGTAACTTTATCACGCGGGATTGTTGTCAACTTTTGGGTTTGAACATAAATAATAAACCGGCCTGTGCAACCGTCAGGGGCATAGGAGGTGCTAGTAAACAAATACAGGGTTCCGTACAAATTAAATTTTATTCTCGTTTCAATCGTAATATAAACTATAATATTGAGTCATTCGTAATAGATAAAATTACTGAACGTTTGCCAACTGCCACGGTTGACGTTTCGCTTTTGCATAATTTTAAAAACTTACAGTTAGCAGACGATACATATTTTTCTTCAAACCCGATTCAATTATTGATCGGTGCTTCGACTTTCCCGCACTTACTCTTATCTAACAGAGTTCAAGGTCAGCCTACACATGCGTCTCCAATCGCCTTGCAAACTGTACTCGGCTATGTAATTGTCGGTAAGGCGCCGATTCTCATCGATGACAATTCGACCGTTTCGTATTGTTGCACCGCGGAGCCGTTAGACGTAGCGATACGGAAATTCTGGGAATTGGAAGAAGTAAATGTTCCCCCGGTACTCAGCCTAGATGACAAATTATGTGAGGAGTTTTATGCCCGCACTACCACTCGAAATAGTGACGGACGATACGTAGTCGCTTTGCCTTTCAAGGGTGATGTCGAATCCCTGGGCAACTCACGTCAAGCAAGTGAACGCCGGTTTCTCTGCTTGGAAAGGAAGATGCAAGCTTCTCCTAATTTAAAGGCCGCGTACGACAACGTCATCCTAGAATATTTAGAGAAGGGCTATATTTCACCTACAATTCCTGATCCTTCGGAACCTTCGTACTACATTCCGCATCATGGTGTGATCCGAGATGATAAGGTCACAACCAAACTTCGTGTCGTTCTCGATGGTAGTTGTAAAACTACTACCCGCGTTTCGCTTAATGATCTCTTGTATGGTGGACAGAACCTACAAGGGAATTTGTTTAACATTATAGTTAATTTTCGTTTGTTTTCGATCGCGCTTTCATCAGACATTCGTCAGATGTTTCCCAGCATTGGAGTCCGAGAACCTGATCGGCGTTTCCAACGCATCTTGTATCGTTTTTCGCCGCAGGAACCTTTGCAAGTTTATGAGTTCAATCGTGTCGTTTTTGGACTCAAATCTAGCCCCTTTCACGCGCTGCGAACTATTAAGCAGCTGGCGGAGGATGAGGGTGACTCGTACCCTCAGGCTAAAGCCATTGTCGCCACGGGATTGTACATGGACGATTTTGTCCATTCCGTCCTCACGGAAACCCAGGGCATTTCTACCGCTTCAGAGATGATTGGTCTCATGAAGGCGGGTCAATTCGAGTTGGTCAAGTGGACCAGTAATTCGCAAGTAGTATTGAATTCTATCCCGCTTTCGCATCGTCTGCCAGCTGACAAGGAGTTCGACGGGTCCGACCAACATAAAGTACTTGGTTTGTGTTGGTCGCCCACGTCAGATCACTTCGCCATGAGAGTAAACACTCCCACTCAGACTTGTACTAAGCGTACAATATTATCGTGCATCGCTAAAACATGGGACGTCATGGGATTTGTCGCGCCTGTAGTCTTGCATGCCAAGCTTCTTATCAAGAAGCTTTGGCTATGCAACTGCGACTGGGATGAGACACCACCTGAAGATATAGTCAGGCTGTGGACTCGCTTTAAGGAAGAGCTTCCTTTGCTCTGCAACATAAAAATCCCACGCCACGTTGGTATTGTCGCTGATAGTGTGGTCACACTCTTAGCTTTCGCGGACGCTAGCGAGAAAGCATACGGGGGAGTGATTTATTTCCACGTCCACAATAGCGATGGCAATACAGTCAATTTGATAACAGCTAAGTCTAAGGTCTCTCCCAAAAATGTAGTTTCTCTCGCTCGTCTTGAGCTCTGTGCTATTCTTGTGTTATCCCAGCTAATAAGAAATGTCGTGGTCGCTTGTCAAAACCGAATAGTTTTCCGTGACATATTCGCATTTTCGGATTCGACGGTCGCGCTCTGTTGGGTACATTCGTCGCCCCATCGTTGGAATACCTTTGTAGCCAACAGAGTTTCGAAAATACAAAGCGATTTGTCACCGCAAAATTTATATCACGTGTCCGGTGCGGACAATCCAGCAGATTGTCTTTCACGCGGACTCACACCCTCACAAATTATAGACCATCCGCTTTGGTTCAGGGGACCCCCGTGGGCTCACTTGGACATTTCACAATGGCCTGTCGCTCCTTTCAATCCCTCCTCAGTGTCTGAAGCACCTGAAGAGAAGAAAAATTCGTTTTTAGTCGCTGCACCTAACGAAAGATCTTCTATTCTTTGTTTAGTCGATCGTATCCCGTCTTGGAGTAAATTACTTAGAGTGGTAATTTACGTTTGTCGTTTTGCTAAGTTGTTACCGGTTAATAACCGCATGTCAGCATCGGATTACGATTTCGCTGAACTACTCATTCTACGTGAAATTCAACGCTTCTATTTCTCAAAGGAAATTGCCAGACTCAGAGAAGGCAAGGATTGTAGTCATTCTCTTCGGCACTTGAAACCTTTCCTCAAAGACGGACTCATTAGAGTCGGAGGCCGTTTAAGAAATTCAGATTTGGGTTATGAAGCGAAATATCCAATTCTACTCCCAAGAAAAGATCCTATTCTGAATTTGCTTGTCGAATACCATCATAAATTGAATTGCCACGCGGGTCCCGACCTGCTGATGTCACTGTTACGTCAAAGATATTGGATACTTTCTGCACGCAATTTAATTAGGAATAGGATTCATAAGTGTCTTCCCTGCTTTCGTCTCCGTCCCAAGCCAAGTTTCCCTGAGATGGCAGATCATCGGTCTTGTCGTGTAGTTCAAGCGACTAAACCGTTCGTTCACACGGGCACGGACTACGCTGGTCCCTTCAAGGTTACCATGTCTCGCGGCCGAGGCATTCGTTCTACCAAGGCATACGTGTGTCTGTTCGTCTGCATGACTACACGCGCGGTACATATCGAACTAGCCGGTGATCTTAGTACAGTCAGTTTTATGAGTGCTTTCAAACGATTCCTATCAAGGCGCGGCCCGGTTAGTAGGATTTACTCGGACAACGGGACAAATTACATTGGCGCTAAGCGTAAACTTTCGGAACTTCACGACTTCCTTTGTTCGAAATATCACAACACCGAATTTGGTCACATGTTAGCTGAAAATCGCATAAATTGGTCACTTAATGCCCCGACTGCTAGTCATTTCGGCGGTAATTGGGAGGCTAATATTAGAAGTTTAAAGATTCACTTATACCGTGTAATAGGTGATACCATCCTTTCGTTTGAAGAGTTAAATACCGTTCTTACTCAAGTCGAATCAGTAATGAATACTAGACCTCTTTGTAGGACACTCTCTAGTGACCCTTCAGAACCACTAGCTTTGACTCCAGCGCACTTTCTGAATCTCACCCCTTTAAAATACTTGCCTGCCGAGGAGATAGACGAGAGAACAATTGTTTCGAGACATAAATTGTTAGACCAATTAGTACAATCGTTTTGGAAGCGTTGGAGAAGCGGATATCTTCACACTTTACAATCGCGTCGTAAATGGAACACGCCTATCGATCCAGTCACTGTCGGTACGGTTGTGATTCTCATAGTAGATAATTCGCCCCCACTTCACTGGCCTTTGGGTGTCGTGGAAGAAGTTTTTCCTGACTCCACAGGAGTCACTCGCATCGCCCGAGTTAAGACATTGACTGGATCCTACTTGCGTCCCGTCGTTCGTCTTTGCCCATTGCCTAACCAATAAATTCGGCTCTCGTCATCCAAGGTTAGGTTAGCATTAGTAATTAATTATTTGATTTCATTGATATTTACGTATAGATAATAGTTTAAATTGTAGTTTAATTTCACGAATTTCGCCTTCAACTTTTGAAGGCATCCCTTCAAGCCCGGGGGGAATGGTTACGCTGCGCAGAAAGAACGGTTAGGTCTTTTATCTATAACTTCATGTCATTGAACGACTAAGTTAGTTGGCTGTGGAAGGTCCTATCTCCGTCCTATTCCCGCGCATATCTTCTCGCTTTAGTACGAGAGAGACCGCATAAAAAGCGGCCGCAGTTGAAACTCGTGGCCAATCGGTTACTCACAACGCGCACCTCACGTCAGAGCGCTCAAAGTTGCCTGCTGTCGACAGCCGCCCCTCAGCCGCGAGGACGTCTCCGGAGGATTAAGGTATTGTGCAATCCTTCCTATATTTCGATCTGCATTCTGTCTTGTGTTCCCGGCAGAACGTAATTTCCATGTTTTATTCACAGCCAATTAGCAATTAGAAAAATTTAGCATAATCCGCGCTTCCAAATATTACTAAACGATTACTTACTACCATCTTACTACTTGCTCTCTTTACATTTCCCCTTGTTCTGGAATATTTGCTAACGGATACCTTGAAGCTGTTGTGGTGACGAGCAATAATATAGGTACTGTCAATCTAAATTATCAATTATCATACAACAACATTCATCTTTACTTCTTCCCTAGTCCAGTCAATCTCGTTTCATAATAGCAAAACAAAATAATTTTAATTCAAACTATTCAAAGACCACGTGGGAAAAAGGACCAATTCCGTTTCTCTAGTTCCAACGTGCACGTGTAGATGGCGCTACGAGTATGAACGAAAAGAATAATTATCAAACTACTATATTCTAAAATTCTAAAGATCAACTTTAGAGAAAAAAATAAATTTTCTGTTATGTTTTACATCGCAAAATATTAATAAAACTGAATGAAAATTGAAGAATCACGACCAAAAGACTCGTTTCTGAGGCAGCAAATTATTTTTGGGTTGACAGCTGTCAGAGTAACTATGTCAAAAAATCTAAACAAACGTCAAAACGTCAACATAGAATTTTCACGGGCGTATTATAATTATAACCTCAAATTACGTTTTAATTTAATGCAAAAATACGTATTTTATCTATTTGTTTTATAATGACACGTTGTAAACATAATGGCGATGTCACTATCGAATGTGACTATAAGAAATGAGTAATATTATGAAACTTTTGTGGAAAATACTGCAAACCGTGTGTTTTGAAGATGGATAGTACTAAGCTCATATGTAAACCTTCGAAGATTCGTCCAACTACCAGCTTCGCAGTAGTGGAAGCCGCTGAAGATGATGACAGGTCTGTAAACTCGTACGTAAGATTCTTCCCTATTACATGAATTTTAAATTGCACCGTAGATCATACATTCCATTGTTGAATTCGATTGATTTGTAAATCACAGTGCCGGTTTTAGCACTACCAGCGCCCTAGGCGAGATTTCTACGGCGCCCCCTAACTGCAATTCAGTCCCATATGAAATAAGGAAAAGGATAATTATAATGAAATTACCATTTATTAAAACTAGTAAAATTTTACTTTTCTAGCCTTCGAGGTCGAGGTTATCAGCAATTTCATTTCGATTTTCGATTGACAAATTTGCCAAGTTTGTCAAAATTCAACCAGTTTTTATTTAGAGATTGATGTTTTCTCTATGGTGCAGAATTTTCGGTAACGTATTATAAACTGCTATGCATGCAGTGCAGTGCTCTGAATTTGACACTGAGTTCCATTCCAATCTTTAACGTTTTATTCGCTAAATGGCATTTATGGGAATTAAGTAGACCTGTGGCGCCCTTTTATATCCGGCGCCCTGGGCGGTCGCCTAACCGCGCCTTACCCTAACGCCGGTACTGGTAAATCACACCAGACGAAGGTGTTCCATTATTCTTCCTCAGCTTTCGTTTGTGTTTCTATCGCACATTGAATTCATAAATCTTTAAATAATTGTTAAGTATTATTTACATCATCGTTATCGTAAATTGTCGAAAATTGTTATTGTTTTGTAAATTGTGTACTATCGGAAATTATCGGTTTTTCTGTTGCTTTCAATCTCGATGCGTTCAAATTATCCTAGTGTTTGGACAGCTGATAGAACAGTGGAAAGAAAAAATATTTAATCTATCTGAACTGCTATTGTAGGCAATGATAATATCACAAAACTGCTTACAGTAAAAATATCTAATCAGCATTCTAATCAGAACCTTCTTCTTCTTCCTGCTGTTATCCCATTCTACTTGGGGTCGGCGCAACACATTTTCTTCTTCCATTCTCCCCTATCAGACGTCACAGTATCATTTACTCCTTTTTCTTTCATATCATTCCTTAGACAATCCATCCATTCTAATTAGAACCAAATTAAATAAAAAAAAGGGTAGTAATAAAAGCTCCGACAAAAAATTAAGAATTGCCCTTACTCAAAATATTAAATCTACTGCCTAAAATACTGACTTACCGACTATGTTTGTCTGAATAAAAATGATGAAACAACCAAATGAGATACTCAACTCTTGTGGAAAATAAACATGACTGGTTTATTGCTTTTATACTTTCTACCAGCATAAATTATGTTTTACTGAAAACTATGCTTTGTAATTTTTATCATTACTTGCCTACTATTAATTCATAAATTACCTTTCATGTTTTATAGACTCTGGTGCTATTTTAACTGGAACATTATACTGAAATATTATTCTTCTGGTTAATTAGAAAAATGGTTGGATACAGATTGCTGGAGATTAATTTGTTTGTCAGAACCGGAAAAAAAATATCATGCCTTCAAAGAATCATTACTCAGTTAATTAAAAAATATCAATGATGGATTTTGGCGTCACGTAATGGATGCTGTTTCCGTAAAGAATAATCAACAACACAATCGGAATAATTATTGACAATCTTATAAATCACTGTTTCGAAAATTACCACGAGACTCACTTTCAAGGCACACTGTATGCAGTTTAGCGCCATCTACCGCACAAATTGGAACTATAATCAAGTTTTTAAAACTTGAGTTCTAATTATAAGACCACTTTAGCAGTTTCATAATATTATGCGAATTCCGAAAAATAATAATAATATATATTCCACAACTATCACACAACGCCATCTAGTCCCAAGCTAAGCAGAGCTTGTGTTATGGGTACTAGACAACCGATAAACATACTTAGATAATATCTAAATACATAAATATTATAGATAAATTACACCCAGACACAGAACAAATGATCGTGCTCATCACACAAACATTTGTCCTGGGTGGGAATCGAACCCACAACCTCCGGCAAAGCAGTCAGGGTCACTAACCACTAGACCAACAGGCCTGTCAAAAAAAAGTAAAATGGAATATAAAAAAACAATATGATCTAACTTTGTGGCCTTTTTAGACCCCCTGATATTCCCGGCCTTTTTTTTAGCGTGGTAAAATCATCAAATGAGTCCTCCGCTCCTCCCACCCCGGGCAGGGCGGGAGGGACTGTCAGACTTGTACTGACTAAAATCCACGGTGTCCTTCAATAGCCCTTTATGTTCCGGGGTCACGGTAATGAGATAAGTCTCGCGACCCCGGCAGGCTTTGGCCCTCTAGAGGGGGGCCCCGTCATTATGCTGACGCTCTTTGAGGCGCGCGTGGAACACAACGCGCCGTCGACCCGGGCATTGTCCATGGTCGGACAGCGAGTTGCCCTTTATTCGCCGCCCGCATGCCCGCTGATATTCACTGCTTGTAAAAAAAAAATGCACTGTTAGCTAGTTGTTTGTGGGTACCGGATTGAATGGACTTAATGTTGAAGATGTTAGTTGATAAGGGTCATTCTCATCCTTTATAACTCCGATCGGACACCCGACCTTTATGGACGCAATGTCCATTGTGTTCAACAAATTGATTGAGTAGGTTTATGCTTACTACTGTTGCCGGGAGTGTCTATCTGCAGACAGACTGATAAAGTTTAAAACACGATGATTATGATTATTTAGAGGTAATTAAAACGAGTTCAGTTCACACGAAACGTGCGTGACTAGAACTTTTAGACCAGAGGATCGGCAAACATGTTTTGGTCAGCCTAATTCGCGCAGCAGGCAATCAAATATACACCTACTAGCTTCGCTCGCGTTAATAATTTAGAATTTAGCAATAATTTGGCTACAAGTGGCGCCATCTATTACCATAGGAACGTTATTGTTATTTTCCTCGGAACAGTATTTTTTTCAGGATGAAAGCTACCCTATGTCGTTTTTGTACACCTGACTACGTAAATGCAAAATTCAGGACGTTCGCCTGTCATTTTAGCGTGAAAACGGTGACTTACTTTCGTAAAATATAGTTGGGATTAGGATATTTTGCCGCTCAGCTCGGCCGGTACGTGGAATACATAAAACTTTTAGTGGCACTTCAAAGCCTGAAAGCCTACTACACTACTCAAACGTGTTTTGGGACGGCAAAATAAACCAAAATTTTTGGAGTAGGACCTCTTCATTCATAATTCAAACACGCATCAAAAATTTCTTTCATTATTAGATCGCAGACTTGATGCCTTAAATAAAAGACGAAGATTCGTATCATTCGAGTCCAATGTCCTCAGTAAAGCCCACGCAAGTCCTATGACACGGTTTCGGCAAATCGTCTCGCGGCTACTAGTGTTTCAAGTTTTGGAGTCTGACTCACTGACGGTTGACCCGACAGGAATGTACCAGTTTCAGGACAATGACTCCTGACCTACACTCGTTTTAACTTCATACGGTGCACGGCATGGCAGGAATATGTGGATTTATAGTGTTAATGCTCTTAGTATTAAACCTCTATGTGGAAAATCACGTAAGGAAAGTTTGGCTATGAATTAAGAATTTGGATGGGTCAACGTTGTATGCGCGATGATAGGTCCTCCCGGCCCATAAGATCTGCCAATTCTTGCCAAGTAGATATTTTGATAAACATTTTTGGCTTGTTTTTCATTAAAAATGAAATTAGTAAGTATATACTTAAAAAGGTTGTTTTAAACTTAACACACATTAGACTACATGACTAAAAGACAATATAAGGACTATGATAAAATAGCTTGAAAATGAATGACTACTGAGATGACAAGCAGTTGAGAAGTAGGGAAGAAGATGTCATGAAATATGTTGTGCCGACCCTAAATAAATTAGAGGCAAGAGAATGATGTTAAAGCTAATACGTAAATATGAGTTTTATGAGGCTGTCTTATGGTTCAATTCTGTTTGCGTGTGATAGTTCAATTCTGCAGCTTGTAATTTAAGCCATAACTGTGCGCGTTATTGTTCTTGTTCCGCGAAAGTGATTGTCTGTGATAATTACTACGGAAGTGTTATTTGTGCAGAACTTGACATTCCGATTCTGTGTGGCAACAGATAGGAGGAAAAGAATAAAATTCAGAAGCCATTTAGCCAAATGAGGCTAAATATAAGCACTTTAAGACAGTCGAAACAACCGCCCTTCGCAATGCTCGTCTAATAAAACATAAACGAAGGACATTTCTTCAATCCTTTTCGGCGTAAATTAATGCAAATATATTTTCGAAACATTCACGATTATGGACAGTTGACATGCGATTTCAACAAGTTTGATTGGATTCAACACTTTTATTCAACAGGTGACCCTATTATTTCCAAACTCCTGCCTGCCTGCCTATAGTTCTGAATTATAATTCCACTTTTGTTTACGGTTTCGTCACGAGTAGCCTTGATTTGCAACCTGTTTTTCAAGCCGAAAGCTCCTCGAAACCTTATCCGATCGATCGATAATATATTCCGTTTCTGCACCAAATTTTTATCCACATCTGTTGTTTTCGTAATCCATCCATTTATGTCTGTTCAGCATTCAGAGGGCAGTATCCTTTTGAATTGAGATGAAAGTGTTCTCTGTTCTAGTGCATGAGTAAAAGAATACAATATTCTATTTTACGAATTTTATCGCAATATACCTCAGCTTTTTGTTTTATACTCTATTACTCTTCCTATAGTTAATTTGGCAAAGTCACGCATGGCATACATGATAATGTTAACATTGTTCAACACAATATTATCTTGCAAGATAACAGTAACTCTATTTACCGAATAATCCAATTAACAGAGATAAAGATTTATTTTCACAGCAAAATTGCCAAGATTCGCCTAGGATAGAGCAGTTATTCCGTTCCCGCCATCACATGCAGCTATTCGTGTAAATACTGAATATGAATGGGGGAAAACACAGGTTCTTGGCTTTGTACCAATTCTACCCTCATCACTTATACAATGTAGGAAACAGGCATCTGTCTATCTTATTCTTTAAACGTTTTCCTTTTAGAACCCGCTTGGTCTTTTCAGTGGTATATTGAAATTATGTTTATATTAAAAGACCTCAGTGACCGAAACCTCGTCTACCACCATCTACACGAACCTACTCAAATCAACGATAATATTTTAGACTAAATTTTAATATTCCGGGAGATCCATTTACCAGTCTTATTGCTCCTAATTTAGAGGCGTAAAATCTTTGATTTTTAGAGGCGTAAATTCTTTTATTTGATTTAGAAACGAAATTCGGTTCTTAACTTAGTTGGCACTGATTGCCCCGAAATAAGCGAGTGATTTTTCTGTAGATGCTTCCTTCGTTGTAACAAAATAACTAAACAATAGGTTGAGAGTACCTCCATCTTTGTATATTTAACAGGAACATCTGCATGACACAAGTTCGGAACACGAAAACAGTTTCTACGTAAGGACGCCTGCACTGACCTAGCCAGTGATATTGAGAAAAGATTACCATGCAAAAACAAATATTATGCAAGTAAAAATATAAGTAAATTATCATAATATAAACATGTATTTTAAGGCAAGCATCGTGATTATAAATGACTTCACAAATCTTCTGTAAATATCACACGTTAACAAGTCTAACAAATTGCATCCTCAATGGAAAAGTACTTATTTTTTCATCTACGTCAAGATCATCGGTCTGCTGCGTGTCTAGCAGTTGCTAATTAACAAACACTTTCATTATTTAGCGGATCTTTAGAAACGGACCAAAATCTTCATTTACTATTGTATATTTTGCTACAAAAATGGAGATTGTACACGAGCCACTAATTAATTAATTCATAACTGCAGACTAGCCATATTATGTGGAATAAACTGCATATTAAAAGAAAAATATGACAAGGAACATTATGCATATTGTAATGCAATCGAATGTTAATTACGGTGGCGATCGGGTTATCGAGTGGCAATAAAAACACGTTTGGGTGGCATGCAGTCGAGTTCACCAATATGAGATAACAGAAGACGTACTCAAAACTATGATCGAGTTTATAAGGCCTGCATTTGAAAACACAGAAGAGAAAAAAGTGTACATAATGGAACATGATAAAATAGGACATCATGACAAAGAGTACCGAAAGGTTTCTGATGATAAGTTCCGTACAAGGAACCTTTTTACACCATGTAATAGTGTGTAGTCGTATTTCGAATGAATCAAACATCAATTCCAGAAAAAATCCTACACTATCTAGAAGTATGAGTAGTTCAGAACAAACTCAAAACGGTCTTTAATCACAAAATACTTCTAGATAGTTGTCGGTTACAAATAGACAAGAAAGAAGCCGAACCATTACTGTGATTTTATCTATTCTGGAAGTCATAGATGCCAGTCGCAAGATGCCTACATCATTTAGCTTCTGGCATGAATTATCTTGCGGTGGTCCTTCTAAAGCTATCCGTGCCTATGATCAAAAACACGCGATGAACGCGCCATAGACCCGGCCACTGTGACGGACAAATGGACGACATTTCCGCAGTTGAACGAGGGCTTGGACCTTAGTACTTATTATAATAATTTATGGATAACGCTTGATGAAAGGATGGAAGGTGCATCTTTCTCCTAAGATTGTAATTTATCATTTTTGTGCTGAAGATAGTAGGTAGATCAACAAGAATTTAGACTCCCGACACAAGAAAAAATATTGGTGGCCTAGTTAGTCTTGCCTCCGCCTCACTAGTCCTACCTACAGTTAAACTCACCTTTAGTTTATTCACCAGAAGTGACCTCAATTGATAGCTAGCGTTATTTTAGGGCAATTTATTTTAACTTAAACTATGCCTTTAGCTGTAATTGTAATAATTTCTTGTCCTTGCAGCAACCTGTTTACACTTAGCTCTATTTCGAGATGTGACTAAGGCTCTCAAAGGCCATGGACTGTTTTGTTTCGGGTCTCAAAGGCCATGGACTGTTTTGTTTCGAAATTTTTATTTGCTTCATTTGTCGCAATAGTAACAGAAAATGATTTTGATTAGGCACAATAAACCAGGCGTGATTAAATGATGCCCTCCTTGTGGTCACAATCTTGGCGATAACGGCGTCCAGACACCTTTTGTTTGCAATTTTTGAGCATTCGTCGGTATCGTGGTCGTGGCGGGAGGTTCGCCGCTCGCGGCACTCCGCCAGTCGGCCGCATCACGCCGCCACGGCTCCCGCGCTCTCACGTACCCGCTCGCGGCCCGCGGTCCTTCGATCCGCCTCGCGCGATACTGACCGCAAACCATTTCCGTACTTGCTACAATAATTCATAAATTCACGACTCGCGGAAAGCCTCGAAATATTCAATCATCAAATGTAACAAGCCTCACGTGTACGAATTTTGCAATACCATTTCGCGCGCCGATTCCTCAGAAGTTTTCCGCACCAAAACATCGTCGATTGCAACATTACGCACAAGATTTTTGGACATATAAATCCCCTAAAAATTACAACAATTTAAGAATTCTCGAAGAACTTTTAAGACCCTGCAACTAGTAGTTTGTGGGATCGGTCGTCTTAAATTGCTGTTGCAACAGTGCAGATTCCAAGGTTGCTCGTGAGAAAACTTTTGAACATTATTTGTTGTTTAGTGATGTGTTAAAACTAGCGTGAAACAATGTTGTCGATGGATTCGTTGTGGTGTGGCTCGGAGAGTGAGCTGTCGACGTTGAGACTGTGTAAAAGTTCGGCTGACAGGCCAGAGTACAGGCTGACGAGACGCAAGCCATCCAAGAGCCTGATCCCGCAAGCGCTGCTGCATGCCCCGGAGCCACAGCCCAGGACTCACCGGCGACGAAGGTCTGGTACTTGGCCGTAAGTGTATACCAAACACTGGCATACTCCACGTGCTATTTGTTACATATTAGTTTGTCCGCTTGGACCTTATCAGTTATACTAATATGTAATTTATCACCGTTCTTGATATCACCGTACTATAAAATACCAAAAGCATCTATGAAGACATTTACAATTAGCTTAATAGCATTTTTATCATTATTATGTCATTGCGGCCGAGAATTCCGACTGAGTGCAGATACATGCAGCGAGTAAATGACCTAATTAGCTCAGGTGTCGTGTCCAGCTTATTAGACTGTGTGATTGAAACTGCAATGCCACACAATTTGTATGCTTCAACTTAACATAATCGTTTACACGATTATTGTAATGTTTCATATTTTATTGCCAATTGTAACATTGGCTAAAACACATTGCTCACAATATTGAAAACTAAAAATTCAGTTTTATCGTAATTTTATTAAATTCCCCGTTTGATTTGGTTATCCTTATGAACTGTTTTAGTTCCTGCTTAGATACCCAAGTAGATTAAAATATTTTGAATATTACAGTTTTTGTAAAATAAATCAGCTTTTGGAAAGCGCAAAACACGCACGACCTAAACATAGTTTTTGCGCCCTGTCGTTCTTGTAATTTCCAGGCAATTATGACAGTACAAATACCGCTACATTCTAGACTCTGGGCCAAAGCGATTGGAGCAACGTTCCAGATATACCTGTTTAACATGTCTTTCAAATAGCATGTGCAAGTATATGTCACACAAACTAATATTACACTCATATTGACCAATATTTGCGTTGATTTAACGACCTTTCTCTTTTATGAAAATGATATCAAGTCAGTGCAAGTTTCCGTAGACCAGGCGGGTCTGTAGGCAGTAGTTCTATGGTTTCACTCGGTACCTTATGTCTTTACATCCGTTCCGACCCAGATAGCAGTTGATGCGTTGCGGCTTCAACCTTCGATAACTTGGTCAACATATTCCAAGTTGTGTGTTAAATTTATTATTTTGCAAATGTTATGGTAAGTAGTTGCCTCAGCAGTTAAACTTGTTGTGATGATTTGGTTTTTTCGTTGCGACCTAGTTTTCAATAAGGAGGTTCGTATAGAATTTTATTTCAATTAATCAAAAAACATTCTTATTGCAAGTTTTAAACGTACTTTAATCCTTTCCATATTGCTCAGAAAAAAAAAACTAAATAGTTGGACAAGAAGCTTGCACAGTAAAAGGGGAGGCTGCAAACAATAGTCATGAGTAATCGCAGCTCTAAAGAATGAAGACACCGTACCGTACCCTATATGCTAATCTTCATTTTTTACACGATGACCCATACTGCATTTGTGTATACTGACGTCATTAATGCAACAACAAGGATACGAGTAGCTGCTAATTCTAGGCAGAACCATAACCATTCAGTTCGCTCCGTTCGAGGTTATCGTTTCTAGAAAGTCGATCCTGTTTCAAACAGGCTTTCCCACCCAGATATGCCCATGGAATTGTGGAAACACATTCATTAAGAGGTTAGCATTAGCGATACGACCAATGGGTTTTCTATAATGCTTGAAACTATAATGTCATTAACCAGTCAAGGAATGTTAATGATTTCGCAAATGAAGCCAAGTTGTTGAATCAAGTGTTCATTTACATAATTAAGATACACTGTTCGCTTCATTGCTTTTGTGTTTTCTTTGAATCCAATTGATGTTAGCACTTTCCCTGCATGTTTGGAAAAAAACTGGAAACTGTATTTAATTGAAACGTAAATATTTGTAACTTTTGCAGTTCTATGTTTGAACGGTCATTCTTATATTTATGTTTACCTTCTAAAACGTGTATATCATTTCAGGGTGCTCGTAGATCCTCATAAGTAATGATAGGTATGGTAGTATCATATCAAAAGGGAAATCCTTCATGTTCATATGTCAGAATGGCGTCCGTTACTTAGGCAATGTTTGTTTTCCTGCAGTAAGCAGTTTCATATCCGCGGCTATGCAACAATCGCGTAATTGTATTAAATCAAATCTGCCCTAGTATTTTTACACTTATGTGCAAGTTTTTGTGTGGTATTTATCTATTTTACAATAATTAGTTCGTGTATTATTATGAAATTTCTTATCAGATCATGAAGAAAAATAATGTAAAAAGCGTAATACGGAAAATTTTGAATTGGTCACCGTGACCGATGATCCGTGTTAAAGTAATTGACTGAACAAATCGATTTTACAACAAGTTATACAGTTTAAGCACAAAATTTGTAATGTGCAAATAATATGTTATGGCAGTACAACAGTATAAAAAAATGATACTCGGAAAAGAAGAAATATGGCCATATAACTACATAGCCTTTGACGCCATCATTATTATCAACCAACTCCAACAGTATATCAATAACAAGTGCCAGCAACGAATCATTTACATTAACTGTTACGTCAGGATGTTGCTTATCTTACTCTCCGTCCGCGTCTTCAGTTATCTCACTTGCTAAGACTCTGATATCATTTAGAATTTAAATCAACGAAGCAAGAAACACGTCATGTCAAGATTTCTCGACACTTCCTCATTAGTATTCCCAAGGATTGTCAAAGGAACATTTTGAATGTGGCAAAATATTGTGACGCAGTTTTTAACATAACATTCATAATTCAAATTACGAAATGTGAGAATGGTTCAAAAGGCAAAACCTGAATAAAAATTATCCTTTTCCCCGTGGTCTAAGACTAAAACAATTGTCATACAATTCGTAACCAATAAGTATAAAATATGACTGTGTTTGTCCTGATATTTTAATAAATTTTGGCATAGTCCTGCTATACGGACTACGGTTGAAACCAAATGATTCAATTTGTCAGTGCATACTGCGAAACTTTTCGGAGTAGCAATAATCTTTTTTATTTCTTACACGTTATTTTTTATGCAAACCCAACCAAGTTGCCTTTTGTTGTTGGTTGATTCCAACCGTGTAGCAGGCCCTTTAGTAAGTACATTGTTGTAGTTCACACAAATGCAAGCCTACCTACTGATCAACCATCCAATAACTTTACTTCTTACAAAATCGCTATTATAACAAGATCCGTATAAATAATTGGCAATTCGTTAGGCCTCGTTAGACTTTAAAACACTAGTGGTTAATGCTTAAACTTTGCTTTCATCATATACCTAGTTTAATATGAAAACACTTGCTTTCATATTGAACTAGGTACTGTCTTGTGGATACTTATCCACAAGATAAATGTTATCTTCGAAATTGTACATAAGACTTAAGTATAATTTATTCTGTGTTAGTATAGCCGCAATTGCTTTCATAAGATATTAATGTATATTACATGAGTCCGTCGCTTATATCTCTAGTAGTTAATGCCTTGTATGCAGAGTATATAACGATTTCGTAATGTGCCCATTTGTTGCGCAACCTGCTTAGCTACCATTAGGGTGTGTTGAATTACAAGCAGGCGAGACTTTATGTGCCTGGCTACCGTTTAGAGACATAGCTGATATTGTAGACATGTCCAAGAATAACGTTCGTTCTGAACACAGAAATATTAAAAACAGGAGAAGTGGCAAGGGGGCGTGTCCGCGGCCACGTCGTGCTGAGCGTATAGCTCAGCTAGTGAAAAAATGGCCGTCACCGCGAGTTAGTGTGTTGTCAACCGCGTTCGTAAAAAAAACGATTATACCGTCTTGTTCGGTGGTTTCGTGCAAAAATAGAAGCCAAGACAAAAATTTTAGAAGTCATGGCATCAGTTACCACAGGTAAGTACAAGTATTTTACAATATTTGTCTTAAAAATCACGAAAAACAACAATCCCTAAAATATATCTGACTTGTACTACATTATTTTTGTTTTCTTGTATTACTCCGACTGTATTTAGTTTGCATTAAATACATTGCTCTTTTACAACCACCTCAGTCTGTCACTGAGTGACTGAACAAGCAATGTAAAGCTGACATAACGAAACATCATTAAACCGTAATGTCGCATGGTGCCTCCGCTGCTCCGGTCCGCCGTATTTGAGTGCGACTAGTGATGTGCTCGTGCAGGTTTGACAAAGTCTATCGACAAGAAGGTCGACTGCGAATGTTTTATTACTATTTCAGATTTTTCTTCAATGTATTAACTCTTGTGACCGCTTGGAAGGCCGATGTGGTTCTATCCTTTTTACCCATTTTTAGGGTTCCGTAGTCAACAAGGAACCCTTATAGTTTCGCCATGTCCGTCCGTCCGTCTGTCCGCAGCTTAGCTCAGAGACGCTCAGTACTAGGAAGCTGTAATTTGGTGCAAATATTTGGATTTGTTGCGCCGAAAAAGTGGTAAAATAAAATCTCGTAAAATATTTTTTTAGGGTACCTCCTGAACACGTAAAGTGGGGATGTTTTTTTTTCTATGAAAAAATTCACAATAGTAGTATAAATAACGAAGTTTAAAAGAAAATTATCATGACTAAGTAGGCTTTACAAGTTTACGAGTAATAGTCGACCAACTTATAAAATGTACTTGGATAAAATATTTTCCTAAACAAAATGTATCGGAGAACATGTTCTTCAACTGCAAATGTAAGTTTGTCAACTTTATTTTTACAGCTAATGATAGTTGGGTATGTTTTGGGGATAGGTAGGTTTTTATTGTCAACTATTTTTAACTAACTTAAAAAAAAATGGAGGAGGTTCTCAATTCGTCGTAATTTTTTTTTTATGTATTTTCCCCGATTTCTCAAAGACGCCTGGACCGATTTTGAAAATTCTTCTTTTGATTTAAAGAGTACACCTTCCAATTGGTCCCATGATCATCAAGTCAGGATCTGATGATGGAATCCTGGAGAAATCGTGGGAACTCTTTAAATCATTCTTGAAGCGATGTATTCGAATTACTATGTAACGCTAGTTTTAAATCTTTGTTACAGCCGCTTCCCTCTACACGCGGTGGTACTCAAATAGACAACATCTTTTCCAACTTTACCTGTGAAGTTGGTTTTTATAACTCCTTCTACAGTTACCATCGTCCTATGTGGGCCCGTTTTTAGACGTTATGAGTTGGCTACTGAATCACTATCACTTAGGTACCTAATAAATGTTAATGCGTAAATTAAAATCAAATTCAGCGAATCAGTTTAGTTAGTTCGCATAAGTATTTTGATGGGCAACTACGGAACCCTACACTATGCGAGGCCCGACACGCACTTGGCCGGTTTTTATTATTTTACAGCGTAGTAGTGCGTTACCAAAGATCGTGAAATAAGTTCATTAATGTTTAGTAAAATAATCTATACACCGTGTTCTTCACGTTATCCATAAACTTTAGCAAATACTTCTATGGCTTTTACAAATCAAATCCAACAAAGGAAGTAGTACTTAAAAAGGCTTCGTTACAAAGATATTTGTAATTTCATTTAATGAAATTTAATTGAGCTATGCAGTGAGAAAGTATCTTAATTTGAAATCTATCAAATACTATTTGCATTTCATTTGTTTCAGCCCGCCGAATGTTATGAATGAAAATACGACGTTGCCAATTCGGATAAAGAGGCATGCATATCGGGTTATTTACGTCTAGGTATTTAGTTTGTATGAAAATTAACAAAAAATAAAAAATAAGAATTTATTAATGTGTCCATAATGAAAAATGCTTACTTCCGTGGTTTGAACATCTGGTCGAAGTTTATGTATATCGTCCGGAACACGGTGTAGAATGTCCTTGGGTTTCGTCACTTGTTATGGTTATGATATTTAACTGAAGTCTTCATAAATGCACCATTAGCTTCCTATGCATTATAATAATTAGCATCAATAGTCTTATTGATGTACTATGCCCCAGAATTTCTAAGGAGGGTTTGGAGACGCTATATTGTGACGTGATGCAAGTTTTATTATCACTTGCACCCTTCTTTCATGGGGTAATGTCTAAAATGCTGTAATAAGCTACTACAAAACGTTCTTGAACTAAATGAAACTAAATTCAAAACATGCATTAAACGCACACTTTGTAACCAGGCATATTATAAACTGAGCGACTATATCGCTGATAGAAATGCTATGTACCATATAACGTAACATCCCAAAATGAATGGTGTAACAAAGTATCTGTAATAATTTTGGCGATCCAAAAAGAGTGTCCATGGAGTTTCTTGTCCGTTCTTCTCCATAGAGATTTACTCCTTGTAATGAGCATCTACAGTACTTTCACAGTTATTATGTCTTGTGACTAGGATTGTAGTTGTAGCACCATAATTTTGTAGTGTTTAATTATTATTTTTTTGTCTTTGACAATTATTCAAAAGTGCTTGTAACTGGCCTAATAGAAATAAATGCTTTGATTTTGAACTACATGTAACTGTGTCATTTGATTTGTATTTTTTTTTAAATATATTGGTTATTGTTGGTTTCATATTGTTTTCATTTACTTTATTTCCAAAACCTTTGTAAAAAATTATCGATATGTTTATCGATAACACTTCGATTTAGTCAAGCACTGTCGTATGAAGTCGTATCCGCCCCCGTGTCCCGACAACACACAATGATAATTGTTTTAGTGTGAGTAAATAATACGAAAAAAGTACGCTGTAGTTTAAAGAATAAGGTTTATATTTAAATGACTGAGCTATCGAAGGCGCGTGTGTGCACTTGTTCGTAGTATTGTTGTGACAGAGCTGTGTGCGCAATATTAGCGTAATGGAGGGGCTACTGTGGCTTCATCGGTTTTCTATACATTTTAAACTCCACGCCATATCTCCTTCTTTATTATATCTATGGTTCTGAAGCCGCTTTGGGTGGCGTTAAATTCTGTATTTTGATACACACCCCCAGAATTCCTCACCGATAACCTTTTTACATGTCTAACATAGAAATGTATGCTCGTGCTAAATAATTACAGCCGCACAGGTCGATCTTCCGGGTTAAGCCGCGCTTGCCGAGGTTGGTCTGTGGATGGGTGACCATCTGTCATAGCGCGTAAAGCCGTTGGTCCCGGCTGTCATTTGCAGATCTTTGACAGTCGTTACTGTTAGTCCGAAGCTCATAACATAATTCTGACAACCAGTCTTACCACGGGGTATCGTATTGCCCATAGTTACTGGTTTGTGGACGTCCGATAGGCAGTCGCTCTATGTAAAATACTGATATCCAGCTGCATCTGGTTCGACTGGAAGCCGACCACAATATAGTTGGGAAAAGGCTAGGCAAATGAAGATCATAGAAATGTGTGAAAATAATAGGCACAATCACTTCTAGCAAAGTTTTGGCAAATCTTCGATAGTTGAAAACTTTAACATAATTGACCCAAAAAAAGCTGGTAGCCCTACATTTGGTGGGTCACTCACTGCAGCACCGTATTGACACAACGAGTATAGTACCATAATTATGTATAATAAGTAATTGATGCCACAATCATTTTTGCTTGAACACATAAAGGAGATGCAAATATCCTATCATACTTGCGTGGGTGATAAAGATCCGATTCAATGTAACTTTAATTACACCTAACATAAACCGTACTATAAATTGTGCTATTACTTAGATAATGTCCGGTCAATTAAAAAGCCAAGTACTATATTTTCAATTAATGTTTTCCTCGAAGAAGTATTATTTTTGAAATGGTTACATGCACTGCGTTACGTCATGTCCGCTGTGTGTTTTGTGTGAAAAATCTGCACTGCGCTATATGGCTGTTAGCTTTGCAATGTTTCCCTACTTTTAAAATCTTCACTGAAGTAGTCGCTTGGGCAGTGTTGCCAGTATGATTTCTCAAAAAAGTACGGTTGGCTTTCTGAAAAGGTACGGTTTTTAACTTCAAGGTACGGTTGGGTCGGGATACTTCTGCAAGAACTAGATCAGTTTTTTTTTCTTCTTGGTGTTGGTTGTCTGCGACCATAGGTTGGAAAAAAAGCGATAGGGAATCGAATATTCAAAGGGATATGGTAAAGTAGAACATTACCGATTGCCAATATCGAACACATTCATTTGTAAATCAATTAGAGAAAGAAGTGAAGTCATTAGATTCGTTAATGGTGCAATGATTTAATGAATAAATATAGCTATAGTCTACTCATATTCTACAGCGAAAATAAGTTGTTTGTAAAAAAAAAATACCTATGGAAATAATGTTTTAGAACTAAGTAAATTCCATTTAAGTAATTCGTGTCCATATTTTAGTGTCAAATGAAAGATAACATATACAGCCAAGTCTTATTTGTTTGGGAGAAAAAGTTTTTAAACGCAAATTAAGAATGTTGAGAAAAACAGGAGAAGGCGATTTTTTTGTTTCTTTTTTTACCCTTTGTAGTGAAAAATAAATCACTAGTTTAAAAAAGGTACGAAAAAGGTACGATCTACACAGAGGTACGGTTGTGGTACGATTGTGTGATGAATAGTACGGAAAACCGTACTTTTAGGTACGGTCTGGCAACGCTGCGCTTGGGAGAGAGGGAACGCTTTGTAAGTGGCATCGTAGCATTTCTGAGTTTTTTGTTTTAGAAAAACTGTGTTAAGTTTTGTATGTCGCTAGAAAAATACTCTAATTTGTTGAAGTCTATTAAAACACGTTCATCTTGAAGTTTTAGAAACGCCTCTGATACGTTTATTCCACGAAAATAGGGAGAAGCCACCTGCTACGTTCAAAGAATAAGAAACACAAAATTTATTTAAAGAGAATGTCCCGGGTTCATAAAAACAAGGGCCTAGGATAGTCCCCTGCAGCACCAATCGAATCGTACTTATTAACTTGTCACAAATTCTCGATGTAATCTTAACATTGTTAAAAATATTAGCGATTGATACTTAACAAAGTCGATTTAGAATCTCAATTAATTCAATGTTCTCTTAATCGATTATCATAAAGATTTAATCTAAGCTCATGAGTATAGAATGCCTTACTTGGAATTGGTCATCAACTGGAATCACTTGCCTCGCCACAAAGTCTGTAAAGCCATCAAAGTACTAATTCCGTCGTTTTGCAATTCTCGCACCTAATCGGTTCACTTCGGTGCAGTTAAGGCCGTCCAATCAATATCGATTATTCAATTTTCTTGTCGTACCGTTCCAATTTCGATGCCGATGATAGGTAATCTGATTGCCAAGCCTTAATTTTCCAGTAGTTACTTTAACACAGTTTATCGAATTTCGTATAAGATAATGGCAGTGCCATCCAAAATTTTAGTGGAACATTTTCAAATAAAAACAGCATGCACATAAAGGTCTTGGTCTTTTCTTTGTTCAATCAACAAAGTCGTAGATGAGCATAATATGCAACCTAAAAAGGTTAATTTTCCAAGCAAAATAGAGTATTTACACAGAGGTATTTATCCTGTAACTATTCTGATAATCCATTTTACTTGTTAACCTTTCCTCTGTGTTCTACAGACCATGACCACCTAAAAAGCTATTTGTATTTACTAGCAAACTCTTTGTTTCAGTCTACAAGTTTTTACTTTCACAAAAAAATACAATTATCTTGCATATTTTTTCCAAGACTAGCCTTTCTCATCCATTCTCTTGCATTGTTTACTAAGTAATTACCGCTAGATATCCTGCTTTCAAACACTTCTGTTTTACACGTGTAATTAACTTCATTAGCTGATCTCAAAATGATTGATGACTTTGGGACGTAAAAAAACCCGAATAGAACTTTAAAACTTTCCTTGAGTACTGTCTTGCATAGCATGAACAAAACTGTAAAGAGTTCACAACGGTTCTCTTCCACTGTATTTGGAGCCTCCAAATCTAAATCCGTCTCCGTAGACTGCCTTATAAGCCTATGTCCTAGAAAAATATATTCTCTGATTCGTCTTAATCCCTAACACGGAAACCATTTAGCAATACAGAGGCGTCTCATATTTCAAATCGCACAGTATGACAATCTTCCTGGTATACAGCAGGTATTGTACTCTGCAATTTATTCACGCCCGCTCCATTTAAGGAAGGTATCAATTTGCCGGAGTGAACAGACGCAAGTAGATCATTTTATTGTAGTCACAAATGGACACCTGTCAGAGTAGTGCCACGTTTGCTGTGATCGTGAACATGGTTTTTCCAATGCACCATGCGATATCAATGATTGACAAGGTGTTGTGAATTTATTAAATGGCGTTGTATAACTTCAATTATATCATCAATCAAAACTAATCCTTAAATTGCATTATCCTAAGTAGACGAAGAAAATTTTCAAGGCATTAAATGTAGTTTTGCATTTTGACTTGTGCATAAAGTTTAAAATCCTAAATTCAATGATTGACTTGTGCAATGAAACTGACTTGTGCTACTGAGTTGCAAACTCAAGAATCAATGGTCGTACCAGCCGTGCTACTATTTTAATGACCAGTGGCTCCAATCGTGCATAGTGTTCGATAAAACTATAGTTTTGGCTTTAAGTGTTCGTTGTTCCATTGACACGAAAAAAGTTCAGTCCATTGTCTGTTCATTTTATTGTTATTCAACTACTGTTGCGTTTTGCGCATTTAATCTCATGATTGATTCTTGATCGGTCAGTAGTTCATCACCTTTTTATGCTTATAATTATACAAATTAATACATTTTTATGTTAAATTTTTAAATGACATTGCTTCTCAAACCTGTTCTGCAAGGCTAGCTATAAATTCATTCTTTGTTATTGCCAAAAATGCATTCCATTTAGCATTCTTAATAATCGATTAAGGAATTGAAACTGATAGTTACGGCAGTAGGTTTATTAAGCATTTTCGGGACAAAATCAATATTAGTTCTGTGAGCGTAGAAAATGACCAACGAAATTACGTCGCGTCGGTAAAACCTAGTGTGACTCCTTTATAGTTTTCGTCCACCTCGCCTGTGTTTACATGTCGGTTACCATGGCAAAGTCTGGCCATGTCGGTTTTATTTTTTGTTATCCTTGTGATATCAAACAGTAATTTGTTTTATTTACGTTAGTAGCTAAACGGTCAAGGTTTTTGTTTTTAGGAGTTTGTCATTATTCATTTTCCTCTTCTGACGGTTTTGTTATAAAAGCACTTGCCATTTTCCATTAGCTCTTATACTTCATATTTTTCTGTTTAGGCTTTTGACTTTAGCTGTCCACCTTCGTTTGAAGAGGGTTATTCTAGTAAATTTCCATCCACGTTACTAAAAAAAAAGTCTTTTGCAGAGGTCAAACACTACACAGTTGCACAACATGCGACATAATATCGGTAATTAAGCTTTGTTTTTACAGTTTTATGATCTGAAATGTTAAACTACTTATACAGTAGTGTTTAATAAACAAAATGATAAGGCATCGTTACCTTATCATTATTTATGTGTGGGGTATTGTTGAAAAAAAACATTGATAATGTGACCGGCACGGACCTTCTTGTGTTTTGTTTAGAGTACTTTTATTTGTTATCGTTCATAGGTGATTCTGAGTACAGATTATATTGAAAATAAACAATAACCTGCCGTTTATTTTTTTATAAAATTAGGTAATAACCTAATTTTATTAAAATACGGCCTATCCTGTTGCCAGCAGTTTACACTCGCGTGTAACTCGAAAATTGACTCTCGAGAACGTAAAACCGTAACATAATATGAATAAGTGTTATTCCAGACAATGGACCTATCTCTAAGCCAATTTTATCTGGATCTGTACTGAAATACTGCCAGCCAATAAGCATGTAGGTTTGATATTCGCCCATTACTCATAAACGATTCTCACAAAATTTTAAACCCCTTAGGAAAGGATTAAGTCTCCTAGTATCATATCATTCATACATATTCATGATTCCTTCTCATAATGACTTCCTACTGTATTGATCATTGTTTTATAAGCCGTACCGATCCGATGACGTTGTCATGTCACCGCAAATGGAAAGTGAAAGTCGGTATTGCATCCAACACCGTATCGTAGGACCGAATACCACTCTTTATTTTAACTTGATTGAGAAGTTTTAATTTACAATATTAAACTGTCATCGATTACACTAGTTTACAAAATTCAACTTTTTTTAAGAACGTAAGCCATTGGTCCTAGCTGTCATTTTAGATTTTTGACGGTCGAAATCAGTACCTAATCAGAAGACTGACAAAGTTTAACCAGAGAATATCGTATTACCCAGTTACTGGGTTGTAGAGGTCAGATAGGCTGGAGCGACAGCCTACCTGAAAAATAGTAGGTATAAAATACTTATGCTAAGGTTAGAATCTGACTCAGATAATAAAACTCTAAAGGCTACTACACACAGTGCTGGCGGCAATGCCGCCGGGTTTATGCCGAGTCACAGGCCGAGCGGCTATGCCGCCGGCAATGCAAGCCTCACAAGCAGCGCAATGGCGCCAAGCATCATTCCGGTTGTGACAGTCACATAGAACGCCGCTTGAATGCCAGGAACAACTGACGCCGGCGCGTCGCGTAACCGGCACACCCCCGCGGCCATGCCGGCGGCTCCTTTGTGTGGTAAAGCCAGCGGCTTTGAATGCCGCCGGGTGCACGGCGACTCTGCCGGCGGCACTGTGTGTAGGAGCCTTAATAATTCGCAAAATGGCAAAGCAGATGATGATGATTACCAATTTACAATATCATGATGAGATAGCCAGATCATTAAAAGGATAAGTGTCGATTTCTAAATAAGTTTAAAATCATGTCCGGGTACAAAGAGCTATTCAATCTCTCAGTACCGAACATGATTAGATAAATTTTAAATACCTAGTGTGTTTTCAGTTACACATTTTTTGCATTTTATTTCTGCACTTACAGTATTAGAATTTAATTAGCCTTATCGTGCAAGAATATTGTTAGTGTAAATACTGTTATTACGTACAATATAAGTGCCTAGGTAAAGTGATGATAAGATTTACCGTAAGCGATCCTAGTTACATAATTTGAGTTTATTTTCTGCAATTCAGTTGCCATGCGTTTTGAGTTAGAAACTAGACGATTCAATTAAACCTGCGTAGATGAGGGCACTTTTATCCCCATAATGACAAAACTCCCTAGTAACTTGAGGTCTCTACAATACGTTTGTTTTTTAATTCTTAATCTCTCTTTAATAATGGCGTAACGGTTGACAGGGGGTCAACCGTTATGCCATTATTTAATTCTTTTCCTCTATTACTTAATTAATTTCACTCCAGCCATCTGTTTTGTCTCTTCTACAGTCGTTATCATTATTATTTTGTACCCCGACAAAAGTCTCTCGTCTGTACAAGCCTTTTAATAAACTGACTACACATAGGTACATCTAAACAAAGAATAGAGATTGTAGCTGTTATCTGCATAGCAGCCATATGATGACCTCGTGTTCTCGCGTCCAAGTCATCAATAGCAGAGATAACGGGCACGTGGGGCACGCCCCACGACCTGTTCTAGACCGATCGGATATCGGAACTTGAAGCCAACTCACAATTAGTGTTTAGATTTGCCATCCGTGTAAAATCTTCGGGTAAATCTGGCTTAAAGGTTACAAACAAGAATATACAAGGTGTAAGAGACATGGATGCACAAACGGATACCATGGGTCCAAGACATGGTCCTGGACCCCCCCGTGTTGGAATTTTTCGTCGGTTTTTTTCCTATTTTTATATTTTTATAAGTTTGTTTTTTTTTTAATAGTGAGTCGCGCTTGAAGTACTACAAGTACTGTGGTACTGGGCACTGTATTTAGGTATACGATGACCTTTCATTGTAAACATCTAAGAAGACACCATTTCTAGTTTTATTTACATTGCTACTTTTAGTGAAAGTAGTGAATTAATTACTTTTTAGGGTTCCGTAGCCAAATGGCAAAAACGGAACCCTTATAGATTCGTCATGTCTGTCTGTCTGTCCGTGTATGTCACAGCAACTTTTTGTCGAAAGTATAAGAGCTATCCTGTTGAAACTTGGTAGAAAGATGTATTATGTGAACCGCATTAGGATTTTCACACAAAAATCAAAACAAAACAAATTTTGGGGGTGCCCCCCATACTTAGAATTGAAACTCAAAAAAAAATTTTTCACCAAACCTATACGTGTGGGGTATCTATGAATAGGTCTTTAAAAATGATATTGAGGTTACTAACATCATTTTTTTCTAAACTGAACAGTTTGCGTGAGAGACACTTCCAAAGTGGTAAAAAGTGTGTCCCCCCCCCCCCGTAACTTCTAAAATAAGAGAATGATAAAACTAAAAAAAATATATAATGTAGACCTCAACCAAAACTACCAACGAAAATTGGTTTGGATGAGATACAGTTAGCAGTTTTTGAGATATAGTACATTTTCAAAAACCGCAAATATAACTTTGCCATTCATACAAATACTATGAAAAACAAAGTTATTTTTATTGTTTGTGTATATTACTTACTAATCTCAATATAATTATATCTCTAATCTATGCTTGCTGCTACGGAACCCTTCATGGGCGAGTCCAACTCGCACTTGGCCGGTTTTTTATTAAAAATCTCATTGGCTTAGGTAAGAATAACGATTATGAACAGTCTAAAGAAAAAAAATCTCCAAAAAAATTTTGAAAATTAGGAAAAATCCGACGAAAAATTCCAACACGGAGAGGTCCAGAATCATGTCCTGGACCCATGGTATCCGTTTGTGCGTCGACGTCTCTTACACCCTGTAAATGGCCTGCCTGATGAAAAGCGGTCACCGTAATCTATAGACGCCTGCAACACCAAAAGCATCGCTTACGCGTTGCCGACCCTGCAACTTTATTACGTTCTTCTTGAGATTACGAAGAAAGTAGAAAGAGCATTGTTTCGGCATTTAAAGGGACAACAGCTTCCGTGAAATGTGTTTACACCGTGGGGACACGATATCGCAACCATAAGTAGCGATATCGATATAGTATCGGTATCGAAACAAAAGTATCAAATTAGTAATAGTATCGAAACGAAAGTATCGATATGAGTAAGTATCGAATGAATTTGCAGTTTCCCTACTACTTCTTTTTTTAGCTTTGTAATGGTAGCCATCAAATGAATCCTCCCACCCAGAGCAGGACGGGAGGGACTGTCAGACTTGTATACTGACTAAAATCCACGGTATCCTTCAATAGCCCTTTACGTTCCAGGGTCAAGGTAATTTGATAAGTCCCGCGACCCCGGCAAGCTTTGGCCCTCTAAAGGGGGGCCCCGTCATCATGCTGACGCTCTTTGAGGCGCGCGTGGAACACAATGCGCCGTCGACCCGGGCATGTTCCATGGTCGGACAGCGAGTCGCCCATTACTCGCCGCACGCATGCCCACGCCATAGTTTCTCTACTACTTTAAATTAATTCACAGCCACATGATCCACAACAGAGATGCGCAGATCATGAATGTGACTTGTTGTAATTTAGTAATGGACCATAATTAAAATAAAATAACAAACAATTTAGATAGGTACAAAAAAAGGTTTGATAGGTACAAAAATCAAAAGCTATTTGCAGCTATCTTACTCATATCTGACAGTACACTGAACACGATAGTGAGTGAAACAAAAACACCGCACAGTTCTTATTATTTTCGAATGAGTCACGAGTTGTCAAGTGGTTCTACTTGGTTGTAATAATGCTACTAAATTAAAAGTATGTACCGCGCGATGATCTTTTTCGTAAAGTCAGACCAACTGAAAATGGTATACGTCTTATGCCGACCATACACGGTACCAGTATACTTGTGCAGATCTAGACTTGCACAAACACAGGACAGTGACTATGTTAGAAATTTGTACAAGTATACTGTAATGTGTGTGGCCGGCATTAGTGTGGACGGTTTAGTGAATTTGTGTGTGTGTTGAACATCACTTTTAGAACACACGCATATAGAAAACTATTGGCAACGTTATGAATCAATACGAATACGAATGTTGAGATGTATAATTATGCATCCCTTTCTTACGCCTTCACAATGCGCAGAGACAAAAACAGTCTGTAGCTATTTTAGTTAAGGTTTCTATTGTTTTATAGTTATTATTCTGAGGTTCAGAATATCTAAGTACGTTAAGCTGATGCGTTAAATTGGTATTTATGAGTTAGTTGTTATTTTAATTTTTTTTATGGTATCGATACTCGATGCTCAGTACTGATATTAGTACTAGTATCGAAAGAAAGTATCGAATATCTGAATACTAGTATCGAAACAAAAAGTAGCGATATGAGTAAAGTATCGGATTCGATATCGTGTCCCTAACCGTGGGTCCCCCAGCTTTCGGTTTAAGTAAATTTCAATCAACATAATACACCCATATTAAGCAATTTGCAATAACTCATATTTTGGCATGTGTGCAATGAATATTGTAACTCCGGGGGAGTTACGGCAATATTCTAGTAAAATACTCTGGAGTCGTAATGTTTTTAAAACCATTTGTTCATACTGTTGATGTCCTAATGTCCTATTCACTGGGTAATTTTTATTCGTCTTTGTCTTTGGTTTAGGTCTAAGAAAGTTGAAGACCATGTACTAAATGCTAATGTTTAAACTATTCTGGCCAAGGATTTACAATTGTAGGATACACGCTTACCCGTTATCGGCTATTCATTTCCCATCGCCATGCTTGGTGAATTCTTAAGATTCTTTTCTTAATTGTATTTCAAGATTTGCTTTGTTAAAAGACATTGTTGGAAGATTACTGATAGTAAAAGTTTCTGCTGTAGACCATTCACACTCTTCATCTCAATTACGTTTGCCAATCAAGTTGTATGTTTAACTAGCTGTGCCCGCGACTTCGTTCGCGTGGATGTCGGAACTCAACAATGTATTTTTTTAGTGCTTCTTTATTAACAACATTAGCTGTAAACCATCATTCTGGAGCATACATAAATATGCGTACGTAAATCATCAAATGAGTCCTCCTACCCAGGCAGGGCAGGGTAAGAGGGACTGTCAGACTTGTACTGATTAAAATCCTCGGTGTCCTATAAATCCTATAATAGGCCTTTACGTTCCGGGGTTAAGGTAATTCGATAGTTCCGCGACCCCGGCAGGCTTTGGCCTTCTAAGGGGGGGGGGGGTGTCATTGTGATGACACATTTAGGCGCGTGTTGAACACAACGCGCCGTCGACCCAGGCATACTCGCCGCCCGCACATTTAGGCGCGTGTTGAACACAACGCGCCGTCGACCCAGGCATACTCGCCGCCCGCATGCTCGTGCAAGAGAAAAATCTACATTTAAACGCCTCTGGGACCTGAGTAGTATAGGCGGACTCCGGAGCCTGCCCGTTCCTGCCTTTACCGGCGCTAGCAGCCCCAGGACGTAAGCAGACATGGGCGAAAGTCATTCTTTCAAGGAAACAGGTCGTACCTATGCGTGACCCATCGTATCCCATCGTATAGCATCGTATCCTATCGTATAGCATCGTATCCTATCGTATCCCATCGTATCTCATCGTATCCCATCGTATACCATCGTATCCCATCGTATCCCATCGTATCCCATCGTATCCCATCGTGTCCCATCGTGTCCCATCGTATCCCATCGTGTCCCATCGTATCCCATCCTATCCCATCGTATCCCATCGTGTCCCATCGTGTCCCATCGTATCCCATCGTATCCCATCATATCCCATCGTATCCCATCATATCCCATCGTATCACATCGTATCCCATCCTATCACATCGTATCCCATCGTATCCCATCGTATCCCATCGTATCCCATCGTATCCCATCGTGTCCCATCCTATCCCATCGTATCCCATCGTATCCCATCCTATCCCATCCTATCCCATCCTATCCCATCCTATCCCATCCTATCCCATCCTATCCCATCCTATCCCATCCTATCCCATCCTATCCCATCCTATCCCATCCTATCCCATCCTATCCCATCCTATCCCATCCTATCCCATCCTATCCCATCCTATCCCATCCTATCCCATCCTATCCCATCCTATCCCATCCTATCCCATCCTATCCCATCCTATCCCATCCTATCCCATCCTATCCCATCCTATCCCATCCTATCCCATCCTATCCCATCCTATCCCATCCTATCCCATCCTATCCCATCCTATCCCATCCTATCCCATCCTATCCCATCCTATCCCATCCTATCCCATCCTATCCCATCCTATCCCATCCTATCCCATCCTATCCCATCCTATCCCATCCTATCCCATCCTATCCCATCCTATCCCATCCTATCCCATCCTATCCCATCCTATCCCATCCTATCCCATCCTATCCCATCCTATCCCATCCTATCCCATCCTATCCCATCCTATCCCATCCTATCCCATCCTATCCCATCCTATCCCATCCTATCCCATCCTATCCCATCCTATCCCATCCTATCCCATCCTATCCCATCCTATCCCATCGTATTAGGATTAATAATATTGTGTTAATGAAAATACCTTCGCAAGTAATGCATTACTTTAAAATCAAATTTGATTTCCATATAAAAGGTTATAATGGCTTAACCTTAAAAGATAAATGTATGCTCTCGCGGACTTTATTTTAGAACTTTTTATCAGGAATAATTCCTTAGTACATTATTTTTGCGTATCTTTAACCGTTTACGCAGCGCACGCAACGCAAGCTCTCGAAATGGAATCCATTTTCCCGATTTTGAAACATTTCTCTTTACTGCTCCGCTCCTATTGGTGATAGCGTGATGTTATATAGCCTATAGCTTTCCTCGATAAATGGTCTATTCACCACAAAAAGAATTTTTCAATTCGAACCAGTAGTTCCTGAGATTAGCGCGTTCAAACAAACAAACAAACAAACAAACAAACAAACAAACTCTTCAGCTTTATAATATTAGTATAGATGACAAGTCCGAAACCAATTTTTGAAAACGTCATGTTTCAGAAAGTTGTGCTCATTTTTAAATATATGATACAGATCATCAAATCGAAAAAGTGCCTCCATTATTAGACATATGAAAGAAAAAGGAGGGTTTGCTTTTGACGGTAGCGTAGGTCAGGGGTGACACAGACAGAGACAACGATAAAGCGAGCTGACCCAGGAGAAGTCTGTTCACTCTAACTTGAAGAGATTCGGGTTGAATGCGTACTAATACACAGATGCCCACTCTTTAACGGTGCGCATTTTCAAGGATCTTTGGAACACTCCCATACACGCAACACTCAATGATTGTCGAAAAAAGTTGATAAGCCTGCTAGCTTTTTTCGGAATTTCGAAAATACTGCCATAACATATCAAGTTTTCACTTATGATGACGTAATCGCGTGCAAGGGGCCCACCCCTCTCTCGCCAAATCATTAAGGTGAGGTATTTTGATGATGAAACCAGGAACGCACGATGTTCTATGTCGGTCAATGTTGCCGTGTTGACACCTAACTCGAGTCTACCGGTCATAACAGCCTTGGCCGTAGCGTTAGCATAACATCACGTGTGTTATCACCAAAGTGTTACGCAGAGGTGTATTTTTACATAGGGCAACAATATTTTCAAAACTCTCCTGCCGTAATCTCTGTTCATTTGGGGTTGCAGCAACATGTCTGCTCTTACACTTTGCCAAAAGCTAATGCAGCAGGATGGATCGAACCAAGTTTTTTATTATCCTGTGCCATCCGTCCCGTTGAATACCAACGCCGTGGTCGATGAAACTATTTTTCCTGTAGATGGTATGGTAAACCCCGTTGGCGGGGCAGGAGCATCGGGTTGGATGAAACAAACCCTCCTTGAATCCTCACACATCACAGGCTACGAGCTACTATGGAAAAAGTCCTTATGGTAATACTTATTGACACTTTGGATCTTAATTTGAACCAGAAGGCTGGATTGTTATGGGCGACGAAAATTATTTCCATAACTCACGCATAGTAAGATCTGTGGTAAGATGGACCTTCATGTTGACTGGTTTTTACGCCACGTCGCGGCGTCGATGGACCGCATTGACGTCAAAATTCCGTATTTTTATTTTTCTTTATAAATGGCTATTGTTAATATGAAAGGTTTACAACTATTAAAGTTGCAACATAGTGACGTCACAATTGCATATTATTTTGTAATAATTTGTCTATGGACTAGTATGCAAGGAGGCATAAGACATCACTAGAGTTTCTAAACAACATGCACGTAGCACATACGACTTTACCTACAGTGCATCTCGTTTATTAATGTTTTCTTTTCTCTTGTATTTTTCCACAATATATTTGCTTTTTATATATTTTTTATCGCAAATGGCTTTATGTTTTCTAAATAATTATGCTGTTAACGTTTTGATGTTTTCTTATCTAATATCCTGCTGAGAGGCGTGTTTTGTGTTATTATATTATTACCTATATACTTCTTCTTCCCTATACTATATTTTTTATTACTACATACTATTATGAGTAATTTTAATATTCAACCTACTGTTCAGTTAGCACTACATGTGCTTGCCTAGTATTTTGTCTCAATAATAATCGTACCTGTTTAAAATTTCTCTCATTTTTTTAAGGCTGCAAGGCCTGCAAGAGAGTTCAATAACTGCCTATATTATTTCAGATGGATCTTGTGCATAGAAAAATAATCTTGGATCTGCACAAATTCGATTAAGAAAATGGTCCCTGTGTACTGGCGCCGAGGCACAATTTGATAACCCCTCTTTTTCGGCTGGTAAATTCATCAACTGACTTTGAATCATGAATTAGTGTAGTTTTTATTCATCAACTGAATCTGAATCAAGAATTAGTGTAGTTTATCGTGCCACTGAAACGAATATTTCTTATGAAAAAGTAGTTTTTTTGTATGTTTTTTAACGTTGTGTCGGCACGGGTCAACTCACAACTCGGTCAACCAATGGTCAACCGTGCAGGTATATCGGTCAATGTCGACCCGACACAGATTAACAATGCTGATTCATTCGGTCTCCGACCAACAATATGCTAATATGAACCGATTTATATATATAGTATAAAATTTGCAGAATTTCTCGAATCATATTAATATTTTCACTTTGTTTTCTCAACAAGATCTTCAGAGCTTACATTACCCCACAATTGCACCACCTTCTCGTGTACTATTACATACACACCTATGCCCTTCTTTGACAAGCATGATGTTATGTAGTGCTAGAAAGAAACATTGCACCGTCATGAATAACCATGTCTTTCTTTTATCTTCACGTCTGTATCAAACACAGATTATCTTCCATAACCTTGATTTCCGTTGTGTCTACACATTCAATCTTCGTTTTAATTCACAGAACATCCGCTCCGCCTACATTACCAACAATTTTCTCTTAATACTACTTAGAAAATGCAATTTCTGGAGGTTTAACGGCCCGTTCACGACCTTGCCGCTGTGAGCGGTGACTTAGCGCGGGGCGGCCAGCATTAAGATCAAATGTATAGAAATGTTTGAAACACGCCACACGGCGCCGCTAGTGGCGAATTCGCGTACTTACAAAGTAATTAATGTCTTATTCGCGCCGCCCGTTGCATCGCTTACCGCCGTTAGACTTCAAGTCTGTGTTGTTTGCTTAAAACTTGCAAATCATCTTCTAAAAATATTGTTCAGATAATAATTATCAACAACTTTAAAACTTCAGATTACAATAATAATAACATCTGCTTCATCATGCATTTGATAACTGATTAGATATCCGAATGAAACTGGCAGTTTAGTAGCAATCTAGCACAGAGACCACATACGTAGATATTCCTGTATATTTATTAATTTGTAACCAATAAGTGCGTTTGTAACACAAATGAACTCGGGCTGTAGAATGATAAGATCAGGTTTAGTTTACAAGCAAAACGGTTCGTGAACCGACGCTCACGATTATCGCGCGAACACTCCAAGGTCAGAACTGTCACTTGGGACGAGCACCGACTCCTGCGCAGCGTCAGTCGACAGCCGCGCACGCGCCTCTTCGCGCCCCACTACCGCGGACCAATCGTAGCTTAACATTCCAAGTTTTAAGCAACAATGTGTTAACTCTTAAGTCTTAACTTAAAATAGTTTCATACCAACAAATATGTGTTTTGTGTTATTTAAAATGTATGCTAATTAATAGCAAATAGTGAAGTGTTTGTGATCAAAATGTTGCGGCGTCAGTTCTCACATGAATCCGGAAAAACAGAACTTGATAGGGCCAGAGAGGAATACTTTGATCGGAGGTATGTTTTGAAGTAATTGCGAAACACAATGAATTTAATTAATGGTTAGCTTTGAGTGATTACAACTATGCAACTGTGCAATTATATCGTTGTTGTAACTATTATATGAATGACCCTTAATTAAGGGCCTTGATAAACTAGTAAACACTTGATAAAATCAAATTAAATAATATGATCACAAAGAAAATTTTACTTAAACAATCATTTTATAACATACTATTTCCGTACGTCTGCGTCTGTGACAGTTCCTTATCAAATTATTTTGTCAAGTGTTTGTGGGTATCTTGATTAAATGTCATATCTTATTGATAAGATCGTCCCGTATTTTTTGAATTTTCTCTGTTTCCCATTCTTCGATGTAGTGCAAATTCTAACTTATCTCTTCCCACCTTTTTTTTTGTATATGTCTAAAAGGGAATCATAGTAGAAGGTTAACACAAAAGAGGTTTAACTGAAGGCCCTGTGCAAAAGGAGGTTTTCCGTCGAAAAAAAAATCTCCGGGAATTCCCAATCAAAGTGAAATTGAGAATTTTGTAAAACCCTTCGCTCCTTCACAGCGGTTTTAACAGTTCGATTTTTGTCAATAAATGAATGAATAGATTCAAGATTTTGTAAACTACATAGTTGAAGATGATCCATAGATGAGAGATGTTACATCATTCATAATTTATTCAATAACAACATAAGAACCTTTTTTTTATTCTCGGTCCAAAATACAAGCTTTCGACCTTCAAATAATGCTGATGCTGCAAGCTGCATACATAATACTTATTCGATGGATCAAAGTACCTACGAATGGAAATCACTGTGGTATTTGACTCGAAATAAATACATTTGGAGACAGAACAACAGTTAACAATAAGCAACAGTTTATTTGGTCACTAATATGAAAAGGATAATTTCGTATTTAATTAATAAAACGCTGATTTGTAGCCGGAACCGAACCCGATTAATCGGCTATCGTCAAAGCCCTTGATGAAAACCGCAGCCGGCCGAAGCCTTAATTATTGTCCTAATAAGTTCGGTTCAAAATAAGCTAAAATTTTAAACAGCACTGATTATAAAGTTTATGTGATGCTGATGACTGTATGTAAAAACAAAATGAGATTTTAGAAAATACTCGCACTTTGCAATAAGAATAGCATTTCGAAATAATGTAATTTATAATACTCTGGTCGAGGTCGAACGAACTTAGCTGAAGCACTGTATACCTCATAGATATATTAAAGAACCTACAGAAGCTTCGGTTAGTCACTAAAAGAATTTGTCCAAAACTTGTTAAGTTCGAAAATGTCGCGATTGTTCTTTAATTATTTCCCACTTTGTACTCGTTAATTCACACACATTCGAAAAATTCCAGTTTTAAAGATAAACATTAAATAAATCATACATTTGAAGGTAAATAAACACGGAAATCGACTACCGTTTCCTTTTGCGGTTTTCCTAAGTATTAATCAGGGGGCACGGCAGTGCCCCCGCCAAAGTCGAGCGCGAAGCAAACACTGCCGTGCCATCCTTTACTGGAACCATTTCGCCGCATTTTCAGGCCCCTATTTGAGAACCTCTGGATAAGACCAGAACGCAGAAATTTTCGTCATCCAGTAAGCTATAATCACATACTTAAAATCCAAAATTTCAAGTCTGTAGGCCATTCAGTTCCGAAGTTAAGCAAAAGCAAAGTTTTGCATTTACGACACTCACTCACTCATGATCATCAAAATAGAACTAGTACTTGCCATAAACTCAGCTGAAATTTGTTACAGAGTTAGGGTTTAATGGCCACTATACTACTACTTGGCCGTTGGTTAGTGGGTACAAGTCAGGATTGGTGCAATGGTGTCATGGAGCACCTGGTTTTGTACCGTTGTGTACCCTTCAACGGCCAAGTCACACAACATTTACTATAATAATAAAGTAATCGCAGTAAGGAACCTTAGACTTGGCACGAATTTGTCTAGATTTCATTACTTTTTAGAGATAAATAAGCAGCTCTATCGAGACTTTGGCTAGTTTTTCACAGAATGTTTTAGGTGGGATTTTGTTTACTTCTAATTGGTAGCTTTGCACATAAGAGGATTGTACTTCCACATTATTATTAGAATTAATCTTCTTTTTTGTACCGTAGTACCTACTGTGATTTCTAATGAACTGCTTTGACTGACTTTACCACTATCAGGGGCCTTACCACGAGCTCTTAACGCGATCCTGTTTTGGCTGTGGGAAAGAGACAGAGCTATACAAGTCGTCTAGCGCCATCTCAAAATTCGAAAGGAATGGAAACAAAATCGGAATCGAATCAGTTTCGGGAGTAAGCCTCCAGACCTGATGTTAAACGAAGATGTGGTCGACGATGAAGCTCGCTTGCCTAGAAGTAACCTGTTCACTCTTGACTTGAAGACCACAAGGTTATAGCTATCGGGATATACAGATGCCAGCAGGGAATTCCACTCCTTAGCTGTGTGCACAATAAAAGTATTCGCAAAAACCTTTATACATAAAGCAGTCACACGCGATTAATCGCGCTGCGACAACGAACCAAGCTAATTTCCACTCTAAAAATACTGCGAATGGACCGCGACATGTCGTTGTCGCCCCGCGCGATTAATCGCGTGTGTCTACAGGAGGCTTAAGGGTGGCGTGTCCATGTCCATTTAATTGTACTTTGGAATATTTGTAATATTAATATTGACTAGAATCTTATTTGTATATTTTTCTATGTATACTTTTTAGGGACTAAACACACACTGTCGTACCACAAAAACTTTTAAACGTCTGTTGGACACTTGTCTAAAAAAAGTGTGACTGCAAAACGGACCTTATTTCAACGATATAATCTGACATTTTTTGAGACAAGTGTTCAACAGACGTTTAAAAGTTTTTGTGGTACGACAGACAATGTTCAGCTTTTAGCCACAGAAATCATCGATTTTGTATAGACTGTAAATAAGTGTGGTTAGTCCCTTATACATCTCTAATCTTACTTCTGTTATGGATGGATGGATGTTTGTTACTCTCTCACGCAAAAACTGCTAAACGTATAACATTTGTGTCAATTAAAAATACTGATATCCCAATATAGTTGGGAAAGTCTAGGCTCATGATGAATACCTAGTTCTACCTAACGAATCCAACACGGACAAAACCATAGGCATCAGTTAGTAAATTACTATGACTGGGAAATTCACAATCATTCACTCATTAATGACAATTTAATAGTACTCATAACGAATGATGGGAACACGTGTAGCAGTTCAATTGTATTATTTTATTGCACACGTAAATGTAATAATAAAATGTAGTAAACAACAATTAATTAAAATGTTAACGATCTTGAGTTAGTAAAATCATAACTGTAGCTATAAATAATACTTCCCAGGTCAATGGGTAATTGCTAAATATTGTGGCGTAATGCACAGAGGTTTCTCTGAAACGACATTGTATGTTCAAATCCGAACTCGCTAATGATGCCTGGTTACCCAGAATATTTCTTCAAGGCAAAAACTTATTTAATAGCACTTTAGATGAACAGCTTTAGGCTACGTTCAGAAGACATGCGCCCGGGAAGCACACCAGCATGTCAGTATACATAACTCAATCTTCAATTATTTATTTTTTGTAGTTAATTTAAGCCATGACAGTTATGACACATCAATTCTTTCTCCAAATCAAAAAAAGAAGACCAAATACCTATAAAATCCGACAGACGCATAGACGACGCGACGGAGCCCCGCTGCGCGGGGCTCCTATTTCTGTTTGCAGGGTTAATTAAAATATTTGTATAGTTCAAGAAAGAAAGAAGAAGTACGTTTCTTCCCTTTTTTCAACAAAGAACTTTCATGAATTCGCCATTTTCCCTTACAGGCGATTTGTTTTAATTTTATTGTTTCTGCTGCAAAGACACTACCTATAAAAAGGGTATGTTTTTTTTTTCAAGTTGTTGTATATTGTTTCTTTGATGACGTTATTTGAAGACGTGTTATTCCTGACTGTCGTGTTCTGCTCATTAATAAAGCCACTAAGGTTAATACCTTAGTTCTTGTGCATAATGTTTTGTGTATTAATAGGCATGGAATTAAGTACAGTGTGTTGTTAAAACATTTTGAAGTAATAAACGTGATGGATAGACCGGTGTGTAAGATTAGTATAGCTAGAAAAGGGGTGCCATATAAGGTGACGAGTATTACAGAAGTATGAAAAGAATTCAAAGTTAGTGAACAGACTTCTAATAACTATTGATGATGAGAATAAACATTATTTTTCACATGTTGTAAAAATTAATCATTTAATTAACTTAGATTATTAAAAGAAGTTCTACTTACGTATTTTAAAATTATATAAAAAAAAACAAATACCTAAGTGTTTTTGTACGCAATCTTTGAATGCGGAAATGTACATCAAGGATAACAATTTTATAATAAGCATAATGTTGTTAACTTTATTATGTACTTACTTGAAGAAGATATATTCAAGTGTTTTTAAGAAATTATTACCTACAACAAAACTGCCTTCGTCTTTATATTCAGGTATTTGTCTGAACTAAACATAATACTATAAATATTTTTATTTTAGCGTTTTATGTAGCCATAACATTTTAAATGTTACAGTGATTAGAATTAGTGGTTACAAACATTATTTATTGGTTACATAAAATCACTCCTTTTTGCCATGATAGAAGGCTACAGAATCTCATTTGTAACGATTCTTACTTATTACCTCCCTTCGCCTGGTCCACAGTCGTAAACCTAAGGGTCTAAAAAGGAGTCTTTAGCAGAATCATAATAATTTCGATAAGATTCGTAAAATGGAAAAAAAGCAATAAAATAATCTTGTCAAAAACATTTTTAATAACGTTTTCCATAATAAGAAATAACTTATTGTAGCAAGCAATAAAATGTTGATAGGCATAATTGCAGAATCATGTTATGATTCTGCAATTATGCCTATTTGGACCCCCTGGTAATACAAACAAGTCGTTTGCGAGTACTGTACACCTGACCTTTATTTCTTTAACAGCATGCTAATTTAATAAACCAAATGAGCAATGACAATGTTTTTTTTTTCTCTAATAAAACACGTTCTGTATCAGCTCTCTAGCAGGTGATTGGTATTTTTATCTATTTTAGAAGACGAAAACAACAATATCGATTTATTTTTATCTTAAACTAGCTGTTCGCCTCTGCTTCGCACGTGTATGCTAATGAGAAAACAAAAATGTAAAAAAAAAATATGACAGTTTAAAAAATAAAATTCTAGCAATAGTTTCAAAAATCTGTTAGCGAGATTTTAAACCAAAAATTACCGAAATATTTCACATTTTCATATGATTTTTTAATGTTTATCTTGTGCATCAAAAATAAATCATCATCTGCTTAGTCTTTTCCCAACTGTATTGGGGTCGGCTTCCAGTCAAACCAGATGCAGCTGAATATCAATATTTTACATGAAGCGACTGCCTATCGGACCTCCACAACCCAGTAAAAATAAATAATTATCTAATTTTGTACAGTCTTTCGGAAGTTACGCGCGTACCTACATAAAGTACTTATGTAAGTATATTTTCTTAATATCGATCTTTTATTATTTTAAAGATAAAAAGCCATTTAAATTAAGAACGTAAATGCCTTTAAAAAATAAAAACAGGTTGCAATATCAAACAGGTTTTTTTGATACTAAATTAAAAACACAAAGTAAAGAGAACGGCCTGTATGTGTATGTGAATAAAATAAATTAACATATTATAATATGTGTAGCACTGCCGTGGTTCGTGTATTTATTTAGTTATTTTGGGTCTGTTGTGGCAAACGTCCATCCATTCATCCACGACCTAATTTCACCAACTTTTGTGTGCATAGTGACAAACATACGACTCTTCAATGGAAGCTTTATAGTATATAAGTTCAGGTAATTGAAATAATTTTCTAATAGCTTAAACCCGTTGTCCGCGTAAACTTAGTAATTAATTTTTTTTCAACTATCACACAACGCCATCTAGTCCCAAGCTAAGCAGAGCTTGTGTTATGGGTACTAGACAACTGATAAACATACTTATATAGTTCTAAATACATAAATATTATAGATAAATTACACCCAGACACAGAACAAATGATCGTGCTCATCACACAAACATTTGTCCTGGATGGGAATCGAACCCACGACCTCCGGCGTAGCAGTCAGGGTCACTAACCACTAGACCAACAGGCCTGTCAAAAATTGAACCAAGAGAACGTCAAACTGGGATCGGAAGTATCCGTGTTAATCCAGGTTATTATAAACTATATGTGTAACGACACTATATAACTATGCGTGTAAACAGCGTTCGAAAAACAAGGGATCGAAAAATTCAGCTTTGTGAGTAGTGGTTGCGATGGCCTAGTGGTTAAGGCGTCTGTAATAGTAGGTACTATTACAGACGCCTTAACCACTCCAGAAGACGCAGGATCGAACCCTGCTCGCAACTAAATTTTTCGTTTCTTTAAAAATATCTTTGTGTGTAACGAATTTCATCCAAATCCGGTCAGTAGTTTTTGTGTGAAAGATCCATCCATCCTAACACTTTGAGTAAGAAGTAAGATAAGTGGATCTAAAAAAGCCGCTTTAGCAACATCAAAATATGTATGGAATATTCTATTCTATTGCTCAAGCAATAGAGCAGATAATTGATAAGTGACTATTTATTGTCGCAATTCTTTTTTGTATAATGCCCAAAAAAAACCTAAGAAGTTCTTATTCTTCGGATGAAACGCTAAAACTGTGGGTAAGATAAATTTCCTGAATGAATTATTTTACCTTATTTTTTTTTGCGCAAAAGCTATACATACCTAAACAGATCTACGAGAACGTTTTATATTTACAAATAATTTAAAACTGGAAAATTCCTCTCTGTTCATTATTTTGTCATGCTTTTATGGTTGACTAGACTTTAATAACATACACCATCGAAAATTTATACCCATAACTCTCTGTGATTCGCAAACTGCACTACAGTAATGATGATGTGATGATGCATGAAACATGCGGACAAAAGGCAAAAGGAAAAATTCTCAAAGTGGCAAATTCTCTAACCGCCTATTTCTCAAAATGGCAAATTCTCTAACCGCTTAATTCTCAAAATGGCTAATTCTCGAAAAGCCTTATTCTCAAAATAATAATGGAAAAAATTCTACAATTGGAAGCATATTCTTATAAATAAAAGATTTCTGCCCTTCGATTTGACTAGTGTTGCGATATATCTTATAATATTAGTAGTAGAAGTATTATACTCCCAATCTTAGAAATTTTTCGCTGTTTTGACAATTCCAGACATTCATAAAATCACGGCTTTGCCCAGGTGATTACGTAGACACTACAAAATGCCACCTCCGCCTCCGTTGACAGTTTCAAAATTCACGTTCTTTCATCTAATAGGCTATTTGACTAAAAAATTCTAATTAGACAGTCAGTTAGATTATCAAATAATATTTGACCCGTATTTTTTCTTTTTTATGCAAATCAAAATTGACGGAGATATGATGCTTTTAAAATTGCCAATACGTCACAATTCAGTACATTTTTTACTGAATTCTGACGTCACGAGCCCCCATTCTCGAGTCTTGGTAAATATTCATTGATTTTACATAAGAAAAAATATGTGTCCGTTATTTTTACCTGACTACGGCGAAGCAAAAAGGAGGGTTATGATTTTGACCGGTATGTATGTTTGTATGTATGTATGTTCATCTGTTTCCTCACAACTTCTGAACTACTTATCACTACTTGACAAATGAGGTGTCGTTAGAAGCGTCTCAGTTGTCCGCTGGTTATAGGGTAGCCGTAGCCGTGGTCGTATGCCACCTGCGGTTGTTTCACACAATCTTTATTGGCTAGGTGGCATACGACCACGGCTATTAATTAAAAATTTCTGTAACACGGATTGTTGGGGTGCTAAGACAGGTAACCTCCACGTGCGTCCGTGGACTGGAGTTCCCTCTCGGATACGTCCGGGGGGAAGACCAGTTTTTCGGGCCGGTGCGCCCTGGGATGCGGGCAAAAACTCTTCCTTAGGCACTGTGTGCCTAAGGGGGTTTCTGTGCCCGTATGCAAATAGCCTGTCGGGTGGAAGCTCCAATGCGTGTCCCTCTGATTAGCAGAGGGCACAGCAGCGGAGCGGGCTTGCGGACGGTGAGTAATGGGTAAGCTCGCCGTCCGACCAGGGACCAAGCCCGGGTCGGTGGCGTGTCGTGTTTCACGCGTCACCGACGGGGCCCCTTATGGGGCCAAATGCCTGCCGGGGTCGCGGATTTTTTCTTAATCCAGGATACCGTGGCCCCGGAACGTAAAGGGCATCCGAAGGAACACGGGTGGATTTTAGTCAGTAAGAGTCTGACAGTCCCTTCCGCCCCACCCAGGGCGGGAGGACTCATTTGATGATTTTGCCACCCTAAAAAAAAAAAAAAAAAAAAAACACGGATTGTTCTTGTTTTATACTTTTTAGTGCGCGATTTTTTCGTAGTCGGGTTTTAGTTATTTTAACTTATTTTTTTTCAAAACTCTAAATAACGGACTAATAATTAGATTTATAATTTGTTGATACTGTCAAATAGCCTATTTACACACGCGTCGATTGTGGCTTACTTCCAGAGCCTTCCATATATATGGAAATCGTATACTTTGAACTGTAAACAGTTGTATAATCTAGTCTGTAAATTAGCATGGATGTAAAATTGTAAATGACGTCAAGCTACGTCAGGAGGCGGAGGTCTTCGCATTCGACTCTCAATTTGGCACTGTTGTTAAAATCTCTAGTTCGGAAAAAAGTTCGGAATTTGAATGTGTACCCAATAGATGGCAATAGGTTAGCCCCTTATTACGTCATCATCAGCTGGAAGACTTTACTGCTGAAGAGGCTTCCTCGTTTTTATCTTGGTAAATTCATCAAATGTGTTCTCCGCCTAGGATGGAACGGCAGATTGGACGGGGGGGACTGTCAGACTCGTACTGACTGAAATCCACGGTGTTCTTTCGATAGCCTTTTATGTTCGACCCCGGCAGACTTTGGCCCTTTAGGAGGCCCTGTTAGATTAGAGCTTCCACCTTAGACCGCCATGGCAAACGACAATCTTCCTCGTTGCCCTACAATCACGATGTCGTCGGTCCACCTACAGGGAGGCCTGGTTATGGTGCATCTTCCAATTCGTGTTCATCACTTGAAAAATGTTCTACCCCATCTACTGTCAGTTACTTATTACATTAAATAACTGTTTAAAAACCCTTTTTTTTTCTTTTTACAGAAGGACGAGGTCCCTGAACGCACCGTCACCGATACAGCAGTTTGGACCATGCGGCAGGATAATGAAAAACTCTGCAATGGTTATGTAAGTACTAAAGTTTATTATTTGTTTTGAGTTTTCGATATATCTTAATAAAAGCACCGTTGCTATTACATTATTTACTTTTTTTTTTATTTGCTTCGGTTCCAGTCAGTATATTTTCAAGGCTGGCGATTAATTGTAAAACCTACGACAAGTTCGAGATATACTTAATCCAAATTGTATAATTTTCGATTAAATTTTAAATTGCTCCATAAATAGGTAATTTTTTGTTTGCTGTTTTAAAACAGTAAACGATTGATTTGGGAAGGATTTTTTACGAAAATCATACGTAACATAAAAAAAACAAAAGAAAACTGGAATTTTTGCGATGATAGCGCTTGTACTACTATATTGTTGGAGACCATAATATCTGCCAATTCTTGCCAGCTAGATATTCAGATAAATATTTTCGGCTGGTTCTCAGTTCAAATCTCAATCACATTACGCGTTGCATTATGCGTTGATAGTCCCCACCATCGACTCCGCAATTTTTTTTCAATAGCCATTTACGTTTCGGGGTCAAAGTAATTCGTGAGTCCTGCGACCTCGGCAGGCTTTGGCCCCACTAAAGGGGGGCCCCGTCATAACCGACTTCGCAAATAGCGTATACTTTTATAGGATTTCCTGCTCATCATAATCCTCCCAAAATTGCAGGCAGATCCAGGACCCGGCGTCCCAGCGGCTGACCTGGTACAAGCCTCCGCTGACAGTGCTGGTCATCAAGAAGGTGCACGACGCCACCATTCTGGCGCCCTTCGTGCAACTGGTACACTGGCTGGTTCATGTGAGTTGAAGCGTTATTAGAATTAACTTATGAGCTGCTTTTGATTGTATGGGTTTTATGAACGTGCCTCAAGGAGCTGTTAGGAAACTGATGAGGCCATAGTATAGGGCCAATCGCTTGTTAAGGTCGCGGGACAGCCTTTTTTTTCTTGTTAAGCTATTGCATAGGCTTTTATCGCAGGCTCTGTGCGCGGCGCGGCGACTGAATTCCCAAAAACCTAAGGAAAATACCTGACACCACGCATCGTACGTCGTTTCAGTTCGGGAGACTTCGGCAATCGTAAAGGTACGGACAGACGTGCTCATAAAGGTACGGACAGACGTGCTCATAAAGGTACAGACAGACGTGCTCATTACTATCACGAAAGCATGCTTTTATTGAGCAAGGGGCAATTTTATTGAGGGAGAGAGAGAGGGAGAGGGAAAGGGAGGAGGAGGAGAACGTTTCTTGACGTTTCACTTGATTGACGAGGCTGACCATAGCCTAATTAGTACAGTAATAAATATAATAAATAAATAATTATAATTGCATAAGTTGATATAAAATTCTATGCAAAAGCTTTACCGCGGCAGTCCCCGAGTGCCACTTACTTTTTTTTATGTTGCTCCACACTAGGCGTTGCTCCTGTGTCGTGTATGCGTTTACAAACATAGAAACTCACATACATAAACGACCAGACCCGAAACAACTAATTGTAGATCATACAAATATTTGCTCCGTGCGGGAATCAAACCCGCGACACGCACGCAGCAGTCCAATCGCTGAGCCACTGCGCTAGTGTTTGTATGTCCGCTCGGCACACGGGCACAGCTATATATGCTATTCTCTATAAGAAATCTAATCGGTGAACTCTACGATATCTGTCTGGGTGTTTGTGTATGTGAGTTTTTATGTTTGTAAACGCACCCACGACACAGGAAAAATTCCTAGTGTGGGGCAACGTTTTTCTTAAAAAAAAAAAAAGCTTTTCCTCGACGCGGATTTGCAAACGTCTGAATTCTGTGAGCGCTAGTGTCGCTGTCAGTAGATTATTCAAAATCAAAGCATTTATTTCAATTTATTAGTAATACAGGGTGTAAGAGACATCGACGCACAAACGGATACCATGGGTCCAGGACATGATTCTGGAAACCCTCGTGTTGGAATTTTCCGTCGGATTTTTCCTAGTTTTCAAATTTTTTTAATTTTTTTTTGGAGTTTTTTTTACTTTAGACTGTTCATAATCGTTATTCTTAATACCTAATCCAATGAGATTTTTAATAAAAAAGTAATTAATTCACTACATTCACTAAAAGTAGCAATGTAAATAAAACTAGAAATGGTGTCTTCTTAGATGTTTATAATGAAAGGTCATCGTACACCTAAATACTGTGTCCAGTCCCACAGTACCTGTAGTACCTACTTTAAGCGCGGCTCACTATTAAAAAAAAACAACTATAAAAAAAAAATAGGAAAAAGCCGACGAATCGACGTGCGTCGATGTCTCTTACACCCTTTATAAGTAGTTTTATTAGTACTAAATAGCAAACTACAATCGTCAATCCCAGTGTGGCGTGAGCGTTGCGCTCGCGCGGTCACAAGGTTGTGTTTATATTGAATATCACTGCAGGGCGGGAGGACACATTCGATGATTTAACCATAAAAAAAAAAGAGTTTTATGAACTTTGAACTTGAACCTACAAATTCGTCAAGAAATCTTATCTTCATTTTTCCCCTGAAGACTCAACGCTAGCTATTTTCGAAATAAAATGGGACTAATTTGGAGAAATTTACTATACACTGAAAAATAAATCGTCGTACTCGTATTACTGCATAGCATAGGTACATACATTATGGAAGCAACGTTTAAAGTACAATGATTAAACACACTGCTATAATGATACAAAGTCCACAGCTGAATGTAGATTTTCTTTGCCTTAGTGACTTTTCATAGTTGAACTCCACATGAATCTGCCGTGATTATACAAAGATTATCTAACATTACAACTATAATATAATAATATATAATCACTTGAACTTCATAATTATCCGGTCTTAGAGATAAATGAGGACGCTAGTTCATTGATTATTACGTCGACACTACGTTTATTCATGCTATAGTTTCTACATTACAAAGTACACTGCAACTCAGGAAAGTAAATAGTAAAATCATAGGAATGAAAAATAAATAAAGCATGGTTTGTTGAAACTATGATTCCTTTAATATGGGAATTTTACTAAGCATTCCACCTGCTACGATTTTCTTGAATTTGTGACACAAGATCAAGCTTGTAATTTCCTAATAGTTAGACAGAGGTGTACCTTTTCTTTTACCGTCGCAAAAATCATCAAAAGAGTCCTTTCGCCCATGGAGGGGCGGGAGGGACTGTCAGACTCATACTGACTAAAATCCACGGTGATCGCCGCAAGACGATCTCCGGCCACCGTAGGCGCGGGCATGCGGGCGGCGAGTAAAGGGCAACTCGCTGCCCGACCATAGACCATGCCCGGGTCGACGGCGCGTTGTGTTCCACGCGCGCCTCAAAGAGCGTCAGCATGATGACGGGGCCCCCTCTCTAGAGGGCCAAAGCCTGCCGGGGTCGCGGGACTTATCTCATTACCGTGACCCTGGAACATAAAGGGCTATCGAAGGACATCGTGGATTTTAGTCAGTACAAGTCTGACAGTCCCTCCCGCCCTGCCCGGGGTGAGAGGACTCATTTGATGATTTTACCACGATAAAAAAAAAACCACGGTGATCCTTCAATAGCACTTTACGTTCCAGGGTCATGGTTACATAATGAGACAGTCCCGCGACCCCGGCAGCCTTTGGCCCTCTAGGGGTCCCCGTCAGATTGCTGATAGCTTTTTGAGGCGCTCGTGGAACACAATGCGCCGTCGACCCGGGCATGGTCCATGATCAGACGGCGAGTCACTAATTACTCGCCGTAGCGTTGTACCTTACAACAAAACAGTAGCACAGAGAGTCTAGTAGTTTTTTAAAACCCTTTGGTTAAGGGGCGGCCCTATTGTCGCCAAGCGGACACAAATCTAAACTCCATGGTTGCTAGAGACGATTGGTGGTTTTTAATCATTTTCCTCGTTTCAAAATTACCTTACTTGTTGACCTAAACGTGACATCTTGTACAACCACTGCTCACATGTAATTAACTGAATACAATCAAAATCATATATAGACTTCAGAAAACTACTATGTTATTATAGTTTGTAAATACCCATTAAACATAGTAGGTGCAAGTTGTCATGACTAGGCAAGAATAATTAGCAAGATCTACACTCGAGAGCAATGAATCCGGGTCACTTAAAGAATCCTAAAAATCTCGGAAACTAAAAATGCTAGGTTAATGCAATAAATTGTATTTAATAGACAATGTAATACTCCTTAAATGAAGGTATTAAAACTTCTTAGTTATTGTAAAGTTATATCATCAAAAAATCAAATTTGAAAAAGGGCCACTTTCGAAGATGGAACTACGAAATTACAGTCGGCTTGCTGAACCTAACTTAAAACCCCTTAGACCTGCAAACGGCCCTAAACTGGAGCGTGGGCATCGAATTTCAAGACTAAGATATGCCCAGAGCCACGTAAATTGGAGTATTGAAGATTGGTCAAAAGTTATGTTCTCCGACGAATCAAAATTTATGCTCTACAAGCACGATGGAAGACACAGAGTGTATCGAAGTCCAGGGGAAAGATTCACGCAAGCATGCATCGAAGAAAAAGTAGCCTACGGTGGTGGGTCTGTACTTGTGTGGGCCGGAATTTCTTCTGAAAGTCGCACAGAGCTGGTGATCATAGAAAACGGCTCTTTAACTAGCGTAAGATATGTCGAAGAAATCCTCAATGATCACGTTGGTCCATTTATGGTCAATTTAGGTGAGGATGCTATATTTATGCATGACAATGCCCGACCTCATACAGGTAGGATTGTGAATGACTACCTTCAAGAGATGAACATTACTCGTATGGAGTGGCCAGCGCGCAGCCCGGATATCAACTCGATCGAGCATGCTTGGGACGAGCTAGGCAGATGCGTAAAACAACGAAACCCTCCTTTCCTATTTTTGTTTTAAGGAGAGATCAGCAGTTTTTTTCTTTATGTAATTTTGTGTTAATAAAATGTATGGTGACTCACATTTTTTTTACTTTCATTTAAGGAGTATTACATTGTCTATTAAATACAATTTATTGCATTAACCTATCATTTTTAGTTTCCGAGATTTTTAACATTCTTTAAGTGACCCGGATTCATTGCTCTCGAGTGTATTTATGAATCTGAGTTTTCAAGATAAAAAATACCTAGTATTCATGATGTTGGTACAATACAATGAGGCAACTATTCACACACTCGTTTTCGTATTAGATTGAAATCTTTTAGCGCCTATTATGAAACCAGAAAAACATGCTAGTCATTTGCACAAAATTATGCATGCATGCTATTCATACCTACAGGGTAGAATTTTGACAAGGCATATAAAGAGCACGTAAGTTACCCACTTTTTGTTATTCAAACTTAATTTACTACTTATCCGCCACCTTGGGACGGCAGCCATGTTGGATTTAGGTCACGTGATATTTTTTTTCGTATCCCATTCGGCAAACCCTTTTGTTTAATACCCTTTTTTTTTTTTTTTTTTTTTTTTTTTTTTTTTTTTTTTTTTTTTTTTCGTGGTAAAATCATCAAATGAGTCCTCCCACCCCGGGCAGGGCGGGAGGGACTGTCAGACTTGTACTGACTAAAATCCACGGTGTCCTTCAATAGCCCTTTATGTTCCGGGGTCACGGTAATGGTATAAGTCCCGCGACCCCGGCAGGCTTTGGCCCTCTAGAGAGGGGGCCCCGTCATTATGCTGACGCTCTTTGAGGCGCGCGTGGAACACAACGCGCCGTCGACCCGGGCATGGTCCATGGTCGGGCTGCGAGTTGCCCTTTACTCGCCGCCCGCATGCCCGCGCCTACGGTGGCCGGAGATCGTCTTGCGACGTCCGTTGCCGTGGGCGCCAACCACCGCGGGTGGGGCGGAGGGAGGACTCTGTCCTCTCTCTCTCGCGGCGCGCCTCCTCCTTCGCGAGCATTACTGCTTCGCAGAAGGAGGCGACCGTTTCCCACTCCGTCTCACCCCGCAGCATGGCCGCAACCAATGCCGGGCGCGAGAGGTCTCCGCCTATCGCCGCCGTGAGGACACGTCGGTGCTCTGCCCAAGCGGGGCAGTCTTGCACCGTATGCTCTACTGTGTCCTCCGGGCGATCTTCGCAGTGGTGACACCCAGGCGTTTCCTCCTTTTTCCTTAGACACAGGTACCTCCCGAAACATCCGTGTCCGGTGAGGACCTGCGTCATGCGGTAGGTCAGGACGCCGTGACTCCTATCCAGCCACTCCTCAAAGAGGGGTCTTACCGCCGCGATTGCGGCGTGCCCGTTGTTTAATACCCATACCATCAGCCAATCGGCATCTTGGATGTCCGCCATGTTGGATTTAAGTCACGTGACTATTTTTTTTCGTATTCCTGACAGCAAACCCTTTCATTTGATACTCATATCACGGGGGTGCATTTCAAATAGCCTGTCTGCCATCTTGGACGTCCGCCACATTGGATTTAAGTCACGTGACTATTTTTTTCGTATCCATGTTCTGACAGCAAACCCTTTCATTTGATATTGGGGGTGGATTTCAAACAGTCCGCCATCTTGTGGAGGCCGCCATATTGGATTTGTAATGATGTTTCTTAGCTAGTCATGTATTGTCATCAGAGGTCAGAGCATGTGCAAAATTTCATCCTAATCGAAGACCGGGAAGTGGGTCAAATTAAGATTCCAAGATTTTCTTACATACATAGTTACAAGTGAAGCTAATATAAGCGTGTTAAAATTAAGAATTTAGAAAAAGGAAGAAAAAAATATACCCTTCGTTCGATTCCCACGTGAAACAAGTGAACATCTCCAAGGAAAACATTTAAATGTGCGCGTGGCGCTCACTCACGCATTTATAAAAACTTGGCTTCACGAAAAACGTTACGTGTTGTTTTGAGCACGGTATCTCGACATTTTAAAAATCATCGGTAAAATTATCAAGTCATAATTCCACCTGTAATAGAGCATACAACGTCACAAAATTACCTTGGGTTGAATACAAGTGCTACCCAGTCAAGTTAATATGCAAAGAAGGGCGATTCACCTCTGCCCTAATTATAGTTAACATACGCGCCAAAAGTTCACGGTACATTGACTCAGATTGGCCATGTGCATGCGTACATCGATCCAACTGATTATTTGGCTCATTTATTTACACACATCAAAAGTGTCTAGGGATCAACATATATTTTTGCAATAACTTTTCTCCTGATTGATATTAATTAAAATTTTCTTTAAGGATTCATCAAATAAAGTGTTTTCGTTTGTCACAGTAACGATAAACCAAGTCACCTTTGCATTAATAAAGAAATTTGCCATTTTCCTAATAAAGGGATTTTTGACATTTGAACCACTAACACAAAAGTTCAAAAAAAAGACTGAAATAACAGTTTTCTTTAAAATTTTATTGGGTAACTTAAACAATTAATAATCCGTGTTTCTACCGCGAACACTAACAACACAAGAACATCGGTTTGGCATACTCAAAATGAGTTCATCCAAATCACGCTGTGGAATGGCCGCCCATGTTCGTTGCAACAACAAAAAAAGGTCTTCTTGCGACTGGATGGATACCCTCCATATTCGGCAGAGCTCTTCTCTGTAGCATATCCCATGCATGCTCAATCGGATTCAAGTCTGGCGACTGAGCAGGCCAGGGCAGGACATTGATGTTAGCTGCGGCGAGAGTCTGTCTTACAACTCTTGCGGTGTGCGGTCGTGCATTATCATGCATTAACTGAAATAAGGGACCGATTTGCACTTGTAGAGGAACGATGACGTCTGATACAATCGTCTCAGCATAAATTTGAGCGTTGAGGTTGCCTCTGATCCAAATCAACTCAGTTCTTCCGCCGATCCAAATACCCGCCCATACCATGATGGTTCCACCACTATAAGGATGGACTTCCTGGCAGGATTTTAATCGCTGTTGGCGTCCAGGGGTTCTCCAGTGTCGTATACGTCTTGTATCCGGTCTCATACCGAAACGAGACTCATCAGAAAAGCACACGAAACGCCATTGTTCTTCTGCCCAATTTCTGTGTTCAAGAGCCCATTGATATCGAATCCTACGATTGTGCATTGCTATAGATGGTACCCGTAGCGGTCTTCGGGAATGAAGGTTCACTTCATGCAAGCGGTTTCTGACTGTTTGGTCGCTAATTAAGTTACCTGAAGAGTGATGAAGCCTCACGGCTAACATCATGGCGGTTATTGTTGGAGCTCTTCGAGTTAAGATTTGAATGTATCGGTCTTGTCTCCGTGTGGTGCAGCGATACCGTCCTCCATGGCGCTCAGCCACGGTACCAGTGCTTCGGTAACGTGTCCAAAGTCGACTAATAACACTCTGACTTGTATTCAGAGCTAAAGCCACAGTACGTTGCCGGGAACCAGCTTCTATCATTCCCACGGCTCTGAGCATTTCTTCCCTGCTTAAATGACGTCGCCGCTCCATAATAACGTTGGTTTTAATCAGTAGTAGGGAAACAGTAGCACTAATAATGTCTTCAATGCGTTGTATGTTTTTATAGGGAAAATATTGACAGCTGATTTTCATCTTTTACTCGAATTTGATTCACAGTTCCTGATTCAAATTATGAAATGCACCAAAAAGGATCCATATAAATTTATAAAATCATAAATTTATTACAAAGCCACATCTCAATCTCAAGAAATCTGCATAAAAATGCTTGATCCCTAGACACTTTTGATGTGTGTAGTTTATGGCGTACAATATATTCGTTAGATGGTAGCAGAAGTAGTACAACATTGTTTTTAAGGTTTTGTACAGTTCTTAATTCATATCTTAATGCTATTCAATATTATAATAACTATACATATACAGAAGAAAGTGACTGGCTGAATGATTGATCGATCAACGAAATGCCAAAACCGCTAGGTCTAGAAGAATTTTAGAAAATTCATCCCCTAAGGGGATTAAGAATCGGATGAAAGTTTGTATGAAAATGAATTAAAAAACCCGATTTAATTTGAAACTTCGAACGTAGACTTATTACTATTAGAAACCAAATTGATAAAATACGTGTTTCAAGATTTTACCAAATTCCAACCCTGGAGGGGTAACTTAAACTCATAGGAGAAAATAGGAAATTCTCAGGAATGAAGTGGCAGGTGGAGTACTAGTCTAAGATAATTGAAACATTCTTTCAATCATTATGAGTCCGTTTTGTCTAGGAATGCGTCTACCGTCACGCCATTTTCCCAAGCCCAAAGACCGGAACTGGTAGCAATCGACAAAACATTGACACGATACGATTCAATCACTGCATTTCTCTTTACCCCTATCTTCATCTATACTTAATATATATTATAAAGCTGAAGAATTTGTGTGTTTGGTTGAACGTGCTTATCTCAGGAACTAGGTACTGGTTCGAATTGTTTTTTTTTTGTATCGGATAGTCCATTTACGGAGGAAGGCTATATATATAAAATCAAAATCGTTACGACCAATAGGAGCCGAACAAGGGGTAAAACCACTAGTTTCACATAAAAACCTACGAGTTTTTAATTGAATCATTGTTGTATCAAAGTTCAGGATTTTACATTTAAACCACAGAATACTTAATAGTACAACAGAAGGACTACTCCAAAAAAAAAATCAAACAAATGTAAAATCTATAACCGAGAGAATAAAGTACATTTTAACTGGCAGCCGTACCGCCCACCTACTTTTATAATAGCCTAAACTTCCCGTGCGCAAGCAAAAATGTACTGAATGATTACGCGCGAGAGTTTATGTTGGTTTATCTGACGCCAACGACGTTAAAAGGTTACTATGGGTCAAGCTCAATAGGGTTGCGACTTGCGAGTTTAGGCACAAATAGGTAGGTACCTATGCGTATTTTATGCATTTGTTAAATTACATTATTACCATAAATACCTATGTTCCTCAAGGAATTTTGTTTTTATCATCAGCCTATATTATCTTTTTGGTTTCGTCATCGATTACTACATACATTATTGATTGTTAGCACAGAATGTTAATAGTAGGTACGAGTAGGTACTCGTACCTTACGTGAGGAATAATATTTATAATAATATTATCTTTTCTACCTATAACATTTATCTTACAAAAAAAAAGAATAATATTTAAAAGATTTTTATCGTCTATGGCAAAATAGCCAGTCCTTATTATTTTGCACTCAACCTAGTAACCGACCAATTACTATCGCATACTGTCACAGGCCCCGCGTTGCGTGTCTTTGTAGGTAGGTAAAAAAGTGGCGCGCGAATTACGACCGCTGACCTTGAATGCGTAGTGTGGCCATTTTCTGAGTTAGAACTTTTAAACAACAACGCAAATATCTTTCTACTTTCTACCGATCTTAATTCTTAGTACTCAGCTTAAGGTGAGTGAGAGTGTCGTCTTTTTATCTTGGTCGTCCAGTAGGCTCACACCCCCCCCCCCCACTTAGTATCTCGCCTCATTTCTAAACTTGTAACCTACCTAATCATGATCAGTTAAGCCCATACTTCACAAGCAGGGAGATAATTTTGTTGATCATTACTAAATATGATTGTACTAGGTATATATTTTTTTCTTCATAATAATATCGTGTTAATAATTTCCCAAAAGCACCTAAAGCAAGAAACTTGTGCGTAACTACACGTAACGTAACAAAAATATTATGGAGACGGAGCGCGTGCGAAACGGGTGGCGCGTGGCAGCCGTAGTGAATGGGCCACGACATAATGGCCCCGCAACTACTTGCAGTTTTATGCCTACACCGCGGAGTGAGACAGGCCTGTTTAAACATGAAAGAGTTTGGAATTCTTTTTGTATAAGTTCTTGTCTGCCTAACATCCGCCATTTTTTTTAAATTTATTATGATAAATATTTCAAGCGTAAAATTTCGATAATAAACAAAATTCAGCAAGAATTTTTAAAAGTCAACTCAATGGTTTAATGGGGAACTAAAACAGGAATTGGATTCATAAATTTTTCCTATGGGAAATACCATCTGTCACATGTACGGCTTTTATCAATCAAATACTTCTTCAACAATCTAAATAGCTCAATCATTCATGTGGACAATCTATCGATTTTTGTTGATATGAACTTGAAACCATAGTCACCTACATCAAAAATTTCAACTACGTAAATCACCAGTTCACGATGTGGACATACCTAATACTTACACTCGCGAGCAATATTATGGAATCATTTACTCAGATTCCGCTCGATATTGAGTACGTAATAACTAGTTAAGAATAATAAAAAAAACTTGAGAGGTGTCAAGGGACACCCGGATAGAACGAAGTTCACTCAACAAAAATAATCGTCGCGACACCACACCGTTCAATGCGACCGAATTAAATGGTTTTCTTGTTTTTTTATCGATTTATCCTACTGGATGGAATCAGTTGGACAAATCGGTAATTTATTATTAAAATTGATACCAAATTCGTTCAAATCATATCATTATTTAGGGAGCTATCCCGGATCAATACCAAGAAAGTGATTTCATACTTTTGCTCGCGAGTGTATATCGAATTGACTTTATTGACTCATAAATAAGTAATATATAAATGATAGAATCGACCACATGCTACGTCAGTGTGATTATTTAGGTATTGATCGAACTTCATGCAATGTTAATGAATGTCGGCCATTGTTGTCGTGTTAAGGGGAACGATCGAGAAGTTTCATAGAATAGCAATGACTGAATGTCACCACCGTAAATATGTTTCTTGGGTTTTTGAAGTGTAGTCTGAACTGCCATCAACTTAATGAAATAATGAAAAAATGGAAAGGACTGTAAGACTTACTGAGTAAAAATTTACCCTGTTTCTTCGCCTGCCCTTTGCGTTCTAGGCCCTTTCAAGTAAGTCCTTATAAAACAGTCCTATGACCCCGGTAGGCATTTGGCTCTATAGTTTTGCTGACAGTTCTTTGAGTCGCGTGTGGATAACGAAGCGTCGTCAACCCGGGCCTGGTCCATGACGGCTGGACGGCGAGTTACCCAAATACTCACCGCTCGCAAGCCCACGCCTCCGGTGGCCGGAAACACACGTTCCGTCTCCTTCTTCGCTAGCATTACTGCTGCAGAAGGGGGAGACTGCTTCCCATTTCCCCTCACTCCGTAACATAGGCTGACCGCTGAACCAAAGGTGGACGCGAGATTTCGCCGAAGTCCAGTGTTATTCCTGGTCAAAAAAAAAACGTTATTTGGTACGTAATAAGGTGTATTAAACAACATGTTGACACCAAGTTCGAATAATCTAAAATGTTATTTACTATGCAGACGTCAATGTGTTCAAATGAATAATGCATCTGAGGGATAGAAGAGAACTAGCTCTTGCTAGCAGCTACGCCCGCTACAACTAGAAAATTATCCTACGGGAACATAAAATCGGGATATAAACTATCCTTTAAGTTAATCCAGGTTATTAACTATCTGTGTACCAACTTTCATTGAAATCCGTTCAGTAGTTTTTGCATAAAAGAGTAACAAACATGCATCACAAACTTTCACGTTTCAATAGTAGGATTTGGTCCTCTGCCAATAACAACAGGTATATTGGTGCAACGTACTATGTTAATCAATTTTATTAATATAAACAACACGGACGTATTGGGAATATGTTAAAATTACACAAATAAACACATTCAATGAATATAATTTTGATTAGAACATGAAATTACCTTCGCATTATTTGCACGTATAGGTAGAGTCTTCATTTTATAATGTGTACATTGTCTTTTTAGGGTTCCGTAGCCAAATGGCACAAACGGAACCCTTATAGATTCGTCATGTCTGTCTGTCTGTCTGTCTGTCCGTCCGTATGTCACAGCCACTTTTTGTCGAAAGTATAAGAGCTATCCTGTTGAAACTTGGTAGGTAGATGTATTATGTGAACCGCATTAGGATTTTCACACAAAAATAAAAAACGAAACAAATTTTGGGGGTGCCCGCCCCCATACTTAGAATTTAAACTCAAAAATTTTTTTTTCACCAAACCCATACGTGTGGGGTATCTATGAATAGGTCTTTAAAAATTATATTGAGGTTACAAATATCATTTTTTTCTAAACTGAACAGTTTGCACGAGAGACACTTCCAAAGTGGTAAAATGTGTGTCCCCCCCCCTGTAACTTCTAAAATAAGAGAATGATAAAACTAAAAAAAATATGTAATGTAGACCTCAACAAAAACTTCCAACGAAAATTGGTTTGGATGAGATACAGTTAGCAGTTTTTGAGATATAGTACATTTTCAAAAACCGCAAATATAACTTTGTCATTCATACAAACACTATGAAAAACAAAGTTATTTTTATTGTTTGTGTATATTACTTACTAATCTCAATATAATAATATCCCTAATCTATGCTTGCTACTACGGAACCCTTCATGGGCGAGTCCAACTCGCACTTGGCCGGTTTTTTCTACATTTTATATGCTTGTATTGGGGCGTGATTCGCATGATGTGAAACGATGATACGGCCTATAAAGGCAACAACTGCTGAAACATAGACTTCCTTCCTATTACAATAAAATCGACCGTTATCCACCATGCGGGACCAGTGCGGGGATACCAATCCTCACTGGGCCTAGTGGGCTACTATATTCCATCTGAATGTCACATATCTTTGAATGTTGGCTAATCGGACAAGACTATTTTTTTTAAAAAACATTGCCTTACACTAGGAATTTGTCCTGTATCGTGTGTGCGTTTGCAAACATTTAATTTCACAAACAGCCAAACCCCGAACAGTTACCCGTAGGCTTCGACAATAATAGATATCCCGTGACATTGCCCGCGTGGATCCGTTTTTGCTTACTTGGATTGTAGATTTGCAGTGACCATTGCATGTTTGTCCGCGATTATCTCGCGATTGGCTGAACCGATTTTGATGCGGTTTTCAGAAAAGTGTTTGTTACATTTTTTTCTTTTATCGTTTTTGAGAGCAATGGTGATTAAATAAGCATCTAACGATATTTTAATCTGTAAATTCCAGGACAAAAGCATGGTGGTATTCGTGGAGGCAGCAGTCCTAGATGACAGGTTACTGGCCGAATACGGAGACTTCTCCTCCATCAAGGAGAGGCTGATGACCTTCCGCGCTGGCACTGACGACCTTACGGATAAGATCGACTTCATCATCTGTTTGGGCGGAGATGGCACGTTGCTGCATGCTAGTTCACTGTTCCAGGTGAGATTATAATTTACCTCAGTTGTTCTCTACCAGGGACTTCTTAAGACCCCCAATCAGTCAAGTTTCCTTACTACATTTTCAACTTTATCACAATAGAAGAAAGGTTCATATTCGATTCGAAATTAGACAGATTGGGGTAGGTTAACGTGCTGGCTGTCTGTACTCATCATTGTAAAGAACTTTTACTACGAGAGCAAAGCGAACGCTGAAATCTCATAATAAAATATCTTCCACATACCTTTATTATTTAAAACGTCGAGATGTATGGAACAGCATTCACGAGATCGCACAAGGTAACGCTAATTAATTATTTGCGTCGAACTTTACACTTTAAGGCAATACTGCTACAGTCCTTTATTCAGTGACATGTAAAAGTATGCCAGGATTTGATGGAAATAGACCCCTAATACGACAAAAATGATTTATGTTCTTTCAGATGATCACCTGCCAAAATGCCATCTAGAAGATCTGATAGGAGACAAAAATGACTTGTTTAAAACATTGTCTCCTCTTTGTTTCCAGCAATCGGTTCCTCCTGTGATGGCATTCCACTTGGGCTCGCTAGGGTTCCTCACACCTTTCGAGTTCAACAACTTCCAGGACCAAGTTATGAATGTTTTAGAAGGTAAGACTACTCTGTTCTTATTAAATATTTTATTAATAGCTACCAGTACCAAGTAAGCTGTACGACAGCAAATAGGTCTTAATCTGACGACTTTAAGAACTTGGCCTTTTAGCATCGAGTCTGCTGTTTGATATACGTATGACTAACCATACAAAATCTCTAATGGTTCAGTTGTAATTGGTTCCGATAAATTGTACCTCATAAGCCCGTATCTTGAGCTGCGTCAACAATTTTACCGAAATTTTAGTAAGGAAATCCCCATAAATTATTATTACTTCTTTTTTATATTACCCACACCTGTTCATCGGTCATGTGATGATGATGATGACGACTTCTCAATAATCTTTACAAGTATCTCTTTCCACAATTTCCAGGGCACGCAGCCCTAACACTCCGGTCGCGTCTCCAATGCGTGGTGCTGCGCAAGAGTCGCGACGACAAAGACGGCAAGGAGAAGAAGAAGCCCACCACCATCCTGGTGTTGAACGAGGTGGTGGTGGACCGAGGACCCTCGCCGTACCTCTCTAATATTGACCTGTTCCTGGATGGAAAGCATATCACCTCCGTGCAGGGAGATGGTGAGTTTTCTTCTTAGATTTGTTTTTTTTTTTATTTAATTTCAGTAATATCAGATATTTTTCTGCACCATTATACTAAATTAAAATCGTTCATTAATAGGAAATCGGCACAACCTGCAAACCATAAATTTAATCTACTGAAAAAACCTGACTTATTAGAATAATTGCTTTTTAGGGTTCCGTAGCCAAATGGCAAAAACGGAACCCTTATAGATTCGTCATGTCTGTCTGTCTGTCCGTCCGTATGTCACAGCCACTTTTCTTCGAAAGTATGAGAGCTATCCTATTGAAACTTGGTAAGTAGATGTATTATGTGAACCGCATTAGGATTTTCACACAAAAATAAAAACAAAACAAATTTTGGGGGTACCCCCCATACTTGGAATTGAAACTCAAAAAAAAAATTTTCGCCTGACCCATACGTGTGGGATATCTATGGATAGGTCTTGAAAAATGATATTGAGGTTACTAATATCATTTTTTTCTAAACTGAACAGTTTGCGCGAGAGACACTTCCAAAGTGGTAAAATGTGTGTCCCCCCCCCCTGTATCTTCTAAAATAAGAGAATGATAAAACTAAAAGAAATATATAATGTAGACCTCAACAAAAACTTCCAACGAAAATTGGTTTGGAAGAAATATAGTTAGCAGTTTTTGAGATATAGTACATTTTCAAAAACCGCAAATATAACTTTGCTATTCATACAAACACTATGAAAAACAAAGTTATTTTTATTGTTTGTGTATGCTACTACGGAACCCTTCATGGGCGAGTCCAACTCGCACTTGGCCGGTTTTTTTTTAGCTGCATAAGGATTAACATAAAGCCAGGTGAGCTTAACCGGAATTTAGATTTTCTTACTACGAACCTCATTTAATTTTGACGCACCTTTGATTTTGATATAAACACGTTCCGCCTTACCACAACAAGGAATCTGTTGAACGCTTGTCTATAAAAAGTGTAACTGCAAAACGACCCTTATATCAACGTGAAATGTCGTTTTGACGTTGACTTTTTAGACAAATGTTCAACAGATGTTTATCTTTCTCGTGGTAAGAGGGGTTGTGTTTTCACCTGCATTTCTCCTCAACCCCCTTATTTCTTTTCCAGGTCTAATAGTATCAACTCCAACGGGCAGTACAGCGTACGCAGTAGCGGCCGGCGCGAGTATGATCCATCCATCCGTCCCGGCCATCATGGTCACTCCCATCTGTCCACACTCGCTGTCCTTCAGGCCTATTGTGGTTCCCGCTGGAGTAGAACTCAAGGTGAATATAACTGAATAAAAATAACTTTTTTTTAAAAAAAAGTCCCACACTAGGAATTTCTCCTGTGACGTGGGTGCATATTGAGCTAGTGACCGCTAAAGTTTCGTTATTTATCATGTTTTTGGGAAAATCTTAGCAGTTTCGGGGATTTGAATAAAGCCAGTAGGCTCGGTTTCTGCCAAAGTGTCACCGAACAGAGTAGACGAGTAAGAATTGGGTATTTAACTCTGCTGACCAACAATTCCCAAACACAATTTCTCTATACGCACACTTTAGGCCCGAAAACCCAATTAACTTAAAAAAAAACTGCTAAATTAGTGTCCGTTACCCAGGCCAGATGTTGTCGAAAATGGTCATTTGAATCTTATAGATAATTAGTTTTGCGGCTTCTGTAATTGTTGCGCACATTTTTAAATTTGTTGCGCTTATAGTTTTTTAATTATTTCACAAAAACATTTCCTGCTGGGGTAACGTTACCCCAGCCAGACCTTTTTCTTTCTAATGGGAATATTTAAATAAATACTAGCTATAAAATTAGTTGTCTAGATGAAGTAAATGTTGTGCCTTATTTTGTATTAGTTCTTTCTTCGGTTGCGAAGTTATTCGAGATTTTGCTGGGGTAACGTTTTTGGTTTTGTTAGATCTTTGAAATGGTTAAGCGGATTCTTATCATATTTTGTACATGACTTCTTAGGAATCAGTTTAAATTTGTTCTGCAGTAAAAAAACCAAAATAATGCATAGCTTAAAGGTTATTTCATTAAATGGAAAAACACTTCAATTGGTTCCAGCACTCTCAATAAGAGGTCTAAAGACTTATTTTAAACGTTATTTTGAAGCTTATAACTGCCTTCAAATGTATGCGAAGTTTCATTAGTATCCTGTAAGTATTTAACAAGTTATGATGATATTCAGTTCTTCACGAGCACGGTCTTGATGCGCGCGGTGTGTATTGGCCACTGGATTGGATATATGAACTGAATGTTTTGTCAATTGTTAGTTTTTTAGTTCAGTTGTATATCAGTAAAATTTCAGCTCAGTACATTGGATAATTAATGAGATAATACGATTAAAGTCATTAGGAAGTAAATGACCGTGGTAACCCGACCAAGTTTAGGTGGTTACGAAAAAGCGAAAACGCAGAACATTATGGTATCTTCTAAAATATGTAAGATAGTGTTACAAATTTAGTACAGACATGTACAAAAGTTTAAAAAAAAACTACATGATTATTAAAGAATTTTTATTGACAGGTAAAATAATCATTTCAATTGAACTTTTAAAGTATTAATAAACTTGTACTTAAAAACACTCACAGATTAAAATTACAGATAGTAATTTTGCTTTTTTGAAATTTTCTATTATTTTTTATTTAAATTATAGATTTCAGTATACACATTTCAATTGAACTTTTAAAGTATTAATAAACTTGTACTTAAAAACACTCACAGATTAAAATTACAGATAGTAATTTTGCTTTTTTGAAATTTTCTATTATTTTTTATTTAAATTATAGATTTCAGTATACACAGTACACAGTTACAGTTTTTATTTAAATATACACATATTGGAATGTGTAATGATTGATACATATTGAAACTTGAATCATCATCTATTTGCGAGTTTATATCAACGCGTGTGTCGCAACAAGGTAATTATGGATTTTTTAAAGTCTACGTGTCCAAGGAGTTTGTGGAAATAAATACCTACCTACCTGTTGCGGTAGTCCCGACTCCCGACATTGATAACGATAAAAATCGGTCGCTAAGTCATGAATTTCATTAATCAAGTTTCAAGTCATATGTTACACAAAAATCTTATTATTATACATATAATAGCTCTCACGCACTCGAAAAATATTTGCAAAAAAACAGGAAACGGAGCTGCCGAAGTGCACGCGCACTCTACAAGATGAATTATGTGATTATGGAGCATGTTTAGTGCGTTATGCAAACAATGTATTATCCCTTCACCCCACCCCTCCCACGTCCCATCGAACGACATGTTTTATCGGTGATTTTTGATAAGTTTGTGCAACTGGAAGATTTGTTTTCATAGTACAGATATTATTTTGTATTTAACAGTGTACGCGTCTGTACCGAAATTGTAAGGTGTATTATACTAAACATTTTAAAAGATAGTATAATGTTCTGCGTTTTCGCTTTTTCGTAACCACCTAAACTTGGTCGGGTTACCACGGTCATTCACTTCCTAATGACTTTAATCGTATTATCTCATTAATTATCCAATGTACTGAGCTGAAATTTTACTGATATACAACTGAACTAAAAAACTAATAATTGACATAACATTCAGTTCATATATCCAATCCAGTGGCCAAATCACACCGCGCGCATCAAGACCGTGCTCGTGAAGAACTGAATATCATCATAACTTGTTAAATACTTACAGGATACTAATGAAACTTCGCATACATTTGAAGGCAGTTATAAGCTTCAAAATAACGTTTAAAATAAGTCTTTAGACCTCTTATTGAGAGTGCTGGGACCAATTGAAGTGTTTTTCTATTTAATGAAATAACCTTTAAGCTATGCATTATTTTGGTTTTTTTATTGTAAAACAAATTTAAACTGATTCCTAAGAAGTCATGTACAAAATATGATAAGAATCCGCTTAACCATTTCAAAGATCTAGCAAAACCAAAAACGTTACCCCAGCAAAATCTCGAATAACTTCGCAACCGAAGAAAGAACTAATACAAAATAAGGCACAACATTTACTTCATCTAGACAACTAATTTTATAGCTAGTATTTATTTAAATATTCCCATTAGAAAGAAAAAGGTCTGGCTGGGGTAACGTTACCCCAGCAGGAAATGTTTTTGTGAAATAATTAAAAAACTATAAGCGCAACAAATTTAAAAATGTGCGCAACAATTACAGAAGCCGCAAAACTAATTATCTATAAGATTCAAATGACCATTTTCGACAACATCTGGCCTGGGTAACGGACACGCTAAATTAGATCTTTTCTAGCTCTGAAATCAATAAATAATAAGATATTGATAAGATATGAGTTCACTAATTAGTGACATCACAATTTGCTTTTGTTATACATAATCTATGGGAGAACCGTTTTAACAGTTCATAAAAGTATGTCAATTGATCGGTCATTCAAATACATACCTAAGTGACCAATCACATTGGTAAGGTTTTTCACCAATCCTGTGATAGGTTGAAACTTGCACATCTCTAATTTTTTTCTCGCCTCCGCTTCGGTGGAAATTGGGCTTTACTAAGGCTTGGGCCCTATGAGGTTAAAGAGTGAAGTTTTCCGGAAGATCCCGAGGCTTATTCGTGATTAAAACTGATTTACTAGAATTGTAGCTTAAAGGTGTATTCACACTCATCAGTCACCGTCACGTCCGTCACGTCACCGACCGGCCCGGTTTAAAAAACAAATTGATGATTTTACCACGACAAAAAAAAACGTCTCAGGTCAGTCAGTTTATGTGTTCAATTGGCTGAATAGCCAAACCGAATACGTGACTGACGAACGACGTGACGGTGACTGGTGACTAGACAAACCGTCACCGATCCGTTGTCGGTGACGTAACGGTGACGTGACGTGACTGATGTGTGTGAACGCACCTTAATATGTAGAAGTACAGACTGCAGTCAAATCTTGGACGAGAACATCCTGAAACCTCTAAATTTTAAAGAATTTGCACTATTTGTTAACTGATTTATTTTAAGTATGTATTTATATTTTTGTTATAGTTTAAGGCCTGAATTCCTCTTACACTGGTGTCAGTCATTTACGTAATTCGCGCGTACGACTATACATTGTGTTCTATACATGGTTAAATTTTAGTCGTTTTAATCCTCTTCAGGGGTCATTGTACTCATCATAACGAACAACTTTTAGTATGGGATGAAACCTGAAATCGCGAAAAAAAAATCAGCTGCTCAGTACATTTTAACGAGTTAGGCGAAAATAAATGTAGTGTGCAGCTGATTTTTTTTGTCGCGACTTCAGGTTTCATCCCATACGAAAAGTTGTTCGTTATGATGAGTACAATGACCCCTGAAGAGGATTAAAACGACTAAACATTTACCCATGTATAGCACCCGCCATACTGCGAGGGTGACGTCAGCAACGCGTACGTTGTTATATATTTCGACCTACGAGTAGCGTAAGAGAAATTCAGACCTAAAACACTCTTTTACAGGTTAAATTTTAGACAACGATTTACACTAGGCCCTATCTTTCTCACCGTAGGAATGTTTGTATCCCACAGTTAATTTAAAGCTAATATTCTAGATCGCACTGTCCCCGGAAGCGAGAAACGCCATGTGGGTCTCGTTCGACGGCCGCAACCGACAAGCGTTGCAACACGGAGATAGGTACAGGACACTCTGCCTACCCCTCAACGCTGTGCACGCCGCTATACGCTTGGAACTTAACTACACGCATGTTGTTGTATATAGTCTCGTGATTACAGCCCCTCTAGCCAAGTCGCAAACGACAATCGTAGACGCTCGGTACTCCCAATATATTTTCAACTTTATAACCCAGAGCCTAAAGTTGAAAATCTATTAAAGATTGCTAAGCGTTAGCGACTGGAAAGAACGAAAACGCTATGTAATCTTCACTAGATCTTCAACTTTATACCGAAGCGTATAAAGTTGAAAATCTATTAAAGCCTACTCAGCGTTTGCGTTTATCGTTTGTTACATGGCTACAGGCCCTGATGTCTTTATTATTGTAGGGTGTCTTATAATGTGTAGAATTGTGTCAAAGTATTTAGGTTGTAATAGTTAGGTTAGACGTAGTGTTAAATGTCTTATATGTCCTCTAATAGTCCAATTTAACATCTGTATAAATAAATAAAATTAGGACTTATGGATATGAACATCCAAGTTATAAGATCATCCTAACTTTGACTCTGAAATACTTCTGTACATAAAATGCAATAAGTGTAGTATATATTAAGAACTTGAGGCACAATATCCCCAAAAAACCGAAACGCCAATGAAACTGCGATTAACATTGTTATAAGGTCCAATTAATTCTACAAAGTAAAAGAAAATTATCAAAAATTTTCCCCAGAAATAATTAAACCACCTCTAAGGGGGTCTTAAGTCATGAAATAAGTTGTAGCATAAAGCTGAGGTCTGGGGGCTTGTTTCAGATAATGCCCACGCTAGAGGCGCGTAGTGCGGCCAGTGTGTCGTTCGACGGGCGCTCGCAGGTCACACTCAGGCCCGGCGATAGGTAACAGGACGCTTCACTCGCATCTACACTGCACGGAGACGGCATGGGGAGGAGTAAATAGTTAGTGGAGTGCTAAGGAATCAGTGGAGGGGAAGATCAATGTTTTGAATGATAACTGAATGATCCTTGGTGGTTGTAAGTTGACAGTCTGCATTGTGGGTAAAAATACTTATTCCAGATTTATGGTAAAAATTCTTGAATAAATTAATACGTAACTTTCGTGGCAGGTACTGTAGTTTTTACCTGTGCTCATGACAAAAGTATTGAGTTAATGAATGGATGAATAATGAAATGCATAAGCAAATTTTCAACAAGTTTGAATGATAGAATATTTTCTTTGATAGATTGTTTTAACTCATCGCTTGGTCAAACACAAAAATTAAAATAAAACTGGGCGAAAAGCAGTACCTGATATGATCTTAGTGTTATATTGTCTAAGAGTAAAAGTTTTGAATGCCGTCTCCTGTTTACATGCCGGAATTCGCACACATAGAGTGAGATCATGCACAACTATTCACAACCAATCATAAACATATTTTTGTTCGGGAATGGTTTTCTAGATTTTAATCTGGTGAAGGGTTGTCCTATTGCCTTTTTAATTAAATAAAGAGCTAGGTGTATGAAGTATGGTTGACGAAGTATTGTTCGCATAGTCAATGTAGAAAAATATTTATTTTAGGTTTATCTGCATAATGCTTCTGCTTTGCATGTTAAATAAAGTAAAGTTTAACATTAACCTATATAACATATCATTTAATATTAGTATGATGTCATTTTCATGCATGCCGTGTTTATTCAAGTGTGTTCCAAAAACTTCAAATATTGCGACTCTTGTACAAAATATCTGATATACAATAGATTATGAATGGAAATTATGAATTACTTAACTAAATCCTATTGGATTTACAGAGTAAACTTTATTTATAAATAACTGCTAAGTGCTAATACATAGGAAATGCGTTAGCAGTCCATTTGCTGGTTACTCCATGGTACATTTAGAGGAATTTTGTACAAAAGTCGTTACAGTTATATATTGTGATTGTGCTGTAGAATAATATTCCTTTTGCAAAAAAAAAACTACTGTAATTTTAATTATTTTGGCCTCTAGAAGTTTTATTTCAACTTCAAAACAAAATACATCAACATTATTTCAATAATATTCAAGAGCCTTCTCATATTGATACCAAATCTCAAAGTTAAAATATCAATTTCTCCTCTACAGCCTCTACGTGACAACATCAGTCTACCCCGTACCGTCGATATGCGCACAGGATCAAATCTCCGATTGGTTCGACTCCCTAGCAGAATGTCTGCACTGGAACGTTCGGAAAAAACAAAAGCAAATCGACGAACTCAGCGACATGACACATTCATCCAGCGACAATCTAGAAGAGTTAGACCACAACCACCATGACGAAAGACCCGCGGACACATGACCTCATTCAGTGGCCTCAAGTGTTTTTTGTACATAAAGGAGCGATGTGAAAAGAACTTTTTATTTCTTTGTCTGTAAGCGAAATGCCAATGTTTGTATTTCTCTGTGTGTGAAAATGACGTTCGAAAAGTGAGTTTAAAAAAAATAAGCTAGGTGTCGATGAAGATACCGCCTAAGGTACTAAAATGTCTCAATAAAAAAAAGTATATTATTAATTTTTTTGCAAATTAAATCAAATAAAATGGTAAAATACTGTACTCTCTTGTGTTAATAATGTGTTTTAAAGATTAACTATATTTGTGAACAACGAATAAATTTTTATGACAAGAAAGTTTCGGTAAACAAGTGTGAATTACGATTTTTTGATGCGGTTGAGATGTTTTTAACTTTTCGGCTATTATTGTGATACTGATTTCGTTTAAATGTTGTTTTTGACATTCCCTTGGACAATAAAAATAAATGTGTTATGTCTTTCTGGGGTATGATCGGTTTTTACTATAGTTTACGTGTCCAATATTATTAAAATCTAAGTTTTCATTTCTTGTTCCTACGGGCAGCTCAATTACAATAGACATCGCTCAGTAAAACGAGCGTTCTTTTACGAGTACTTTAGTGGTTCCGCATATTTGTTCGATTTGCGAATATAAACCAATCTCATGTCATACATAAAAGTAACATGTGTTATGTGAAAAACTCTAAAGGTGCTAACTGAAATAAAACAGTGCCAATGTTAAATGTAGGGTGAACCTGCAAACTTCTAGAGAACCTTATTAAGAATTACTGTTAGATATGAATTTTTTATTAAGGGAGTTCTAAAATGGCTCTTTTCACGGTTAATAAGCGGTACTCTACCTTTTGCTTTACTTTGCATTCTAAAACTATTATAGTCTTCTTACCTATAAGCGGACATGGTGAAAATGAAAAATAGACTTTTCTTTGTTGTTTTTACTCAAAAAAAAGGTCGAGTATCCCTGTCTATAGTTATACCAATAGTGTTCAATACCGAGCACAAAAATGTAGATAGTTGATAGTTTTTTTTTTACTTTCAGCTGTTTTTTTAATGTATAGGGATTGATTAGAAAAGTGTACAAAGGAAATCGCGATTTTATTTTCAATGTGAAATCACAATAACAAAGTTCCTTGGCTGTTTGTAATATTATTATTTCCCGGCTATCTGAATAAAATTTTCATTGCCAAAATTAATATGCAACATTTTTAATCACTTATTTGGCCTTATGCAAATAGCATTCAGGCTGGACTGGACCTATGATTTCTTTATTGCAGTCCGCGCCACGACTGAAGTCCTGCGGAAAATTTATGATACTTACTACATTTTTTATTAATGCAATTTGATGTATTGACATAGATAGACATTAGTAACCGCCCTGTCAATAGGATTTCAGTCGTATCGGCCTTTCATCATGATTTTAATTATTTTGATACCTTATGTACCAGACGCCAGCAGGTCAACCTACCCGAAACTGTCAGATTTTACCAATCGAACATTAACCTTACAGTATTGTGATAAAGTTGAAAATCTATTGAAGAAATTTGGCAGATTGTGGTAGGTTGATGTGCTGGCGTCTGTACATTAATTTGACAGTGGCAATTTTTTTCTCATTGTAATAATTCAAACTTTTTATTTTATGTTCTCTGGTTGTATGCATGTACTTGTATTGGTGTTCCCTAAGTAGGTATAATAGAAGGATAATTATGTATATAGGTTTACTATAAATTATATGAATGCGAATTTATATTTTGTTTGACTTGCCCTAAGAAATCCAGCGAGATACCCTACATCATGTATGACATCGACATGCAGGCTGCATGTTGCTGGTTCGAAACTCAATAAATGAACAAAATAAATCATTCACTTTTTTTTGTTCCTAGTGGATTAAAGTTCTAAAACTGACCTATGAAACTTGAGAAATACATACAGTCATATTCTCTCCCTTCTCAATCGTTCTCTCATCTCACTGCTGAGAATCGTGACTCCCTTTCAACTTATCAATCAGTTTTCTCCATCTGTTGCGGTCAGTCGCCTGATGGAGTGCAGTGCTGATAGGCATGTCGAGTTCTTCCGAGACTGATCAAGAAATTCATATTAGACCAAAGAAAATTCTATAGCCAAATTTCTATTGTTATTCACCACCTATTTCTTTACCGGACCGCTCTGGTTGGAGTGGAATGGACTATCAGACTTACCATGGTGAGACTTACTAAATCCACCCTGTTATTTCGGACTCCTGAACGATTTTTAGAACATACCATAAACCTAAGATATTTGCATGCGCAAAATACCGGTTTTCTTCTCCCTAGACGTCAAGAAGTAATGTCATTGTCAAATCAAAATGTCATAATGACTTGACATTAGCATAACCTCTAAAATTATTCAAAAGGCAATATTTACTGAAAGAAAATGTCTAAAATAACAAATTTAGTCAACTTCATATCTAAAAGGAGTATCTCCGTATCAGCTCCGAGAGAGGGAAAAAGAAATTTCAGAAAATTTGTGATTGCTAACAAGAGAGGCTCCCGTCTTCATCGCGAACAGCAGATGACTGATAAAAGGGTCTTGGAGGTTGATAAGCGAGGAGTACGTGATGTAGGATACTCTCTGAACGGCCGCTTTGTTACTGTACCTGAAATGATACCAGAACTTATTGTTCCTGACCTGAAAGACTTCGACTTAAAGCCTTATGTATCGTACAAAACTGCAGACGTTGTTCAAAGTGAATTCACACCGCAGCAACTATTTGACGCAGTCTACAGCAAGAAGATTGTCACTGATTACAAAGAAGGCAAGTTAGATGAAGAAGGAAACCCCAAAGAGCCGTCAGAAGAGGAAAAATTGCAGCCTGATGAAGCAGTCCGCAGAGCAAAGAGAACAGGCTCAGATATATTTTGATTTGTTTCATAATTGTGTAGTTTAGCTTTAAGTAGATAAGATTATTAAATAAATACTATTAATTTGTTTTGAATATTGTCGAGTATTATTTTAGTTTAGAATTGTAGTAGCCTTCAGAACATCAGTGTAGATGTATGTAGCTAGTCATACTATTAGTTTGATTTTTCTTTTTTATAAGACTTCAACATTAATCTTAGAAAGGTAAGTCATAGACAAAATTGTTCTTCTCTAAACACTATGATAAAAACAAAACAATGTGTTTGCAAGAATTAAATTCGAGAACAACTGTGTGAATGGTCCTACAAGCATAGTGGCAGTCAGAAGAGAAATGCATAAACATGACGAAACATTCTACTGCAACTTTCCACTCTGATTTGTCAATATTGGTTCATTTTTATCCAACATTGGACATAACATTTACAACATTACCCCTGTGATACCTGAAGGGTAAGGCAGAGATGTATGTTACACTATACCCACATATAATTTTTTTTTAAATTTTGTTTAATATCACCAGCTATGTTCTTAAACCCAATCAACAGGGCTGAAACTAGACCTCATGTCTGCTACTGAGAAATTTATAATTGGCAAAATGACACTGTCTGACCTAGAAATTGAATCCCAGACCTCAAACACAAAATTGTGTTTCATCATCATCAGCCTGTAAATGTTCCCACTGCTGGGACATAGGCCTCCTCTCTGTGGAGAGTGGGCCATAATATACCACGCGGGCCCAGTGCAGGTTGGTAGATATCACATGTCTTCGAATTTTTGGTTCTAGGACATGCCAGTTTCCTCACAATGTTTTTGTTCACCAGTTTGAGAGCAGTGGTGATGAAATAACTTACACACAGTAATGTAGGCGCATTACTGGGTTCGAACCCACGACCTACAACTCGTAAGTCGGAGCCGATACCACTGGGCCACCGCTGCTCACACTCACACAGTTGCGTTTGCAACCACTAAACCTAATAGTCTCAACAATAAAAGAATTTCCAAATCATTGTTATATAGACCAGCTTCATCATGATTTTAGCCCGGAATGACACACTGCTAAGTACTTATAGGCTTTGTTCCTTTCCTGTATACTTCACAGTTTCCATCTATGCGTCTCTCGTCCAGGTATTTCTGGCTACTAATATCAACACAACTTTAGTTGTCCTTGATTTCTTTGCCCAAACCTTAGCTACAAGTAAGACAACGAGTTACTCTAGCAACTATCTCGTCTAGTAAGATATCCTGTCCACCACCTAAAACATATTGCCTTGATATCTTCGCCAATGGCCCCTAGAATTCGTTATATCAGCCAGTTTCACTAATTCAACAAGTCTTTTAATTCTTCTTCAGCTATCGATGGATTCAAAATCTATAAAATAGTTCATTTGAAGTGAGTTTTCATAAAGAAGCATGATTTTATCCCTTCTAACAATAACCTTAGGCAAGCGTTGCTTAACTTTGCTCACCCATCGAAAGGCAGACGTGAGTAGAGTCTACCTCGCAAGTGTTGCTACCACCTGACGGCTGCAGCAACTATTCTGTGTACCACATGCTCTTTGGTTAATTCAAATTGAGAGCGTTTTCGTTGTATTTCACGAAATCAATACCACAAAAGTGATAGTAAAGATATAGAATACAATATAATTGAGTTTCAAAGCAGACTATTTGTTAATAAATTTCACCCGACACGCTTTGCGATTGGCGTAGCTTTTCATTTGACATAATTATTGTTTGATTGGCCATTATTGTTAGAAAGGTACCTATTACTTTGAATCGGGAAAGGCATTTGAACAACTAATAACTAGGCTGCCTATTTCATTTTATTCTCATCTGCAAATAAATTAATATAATATACGTAATACATTTAAGAATAACTAAAATAACTACACGCCCGTGGCCCGATCTTAAACTAGGCAGAGAATTGAATAGATAGAAGTAGGGGTACCCCAAGGTCACATTCTTGGTCCTCACCTAAACAGATCTTAATTATTCACTTTTGTTGTACTTGTCTAGACGAGTAGACAAACATTCTGTTTACCACCTATTCTAAGCTAACGATTTATCATTTTATCGTGGAATATTCACGTACATAAACAACTAAGTAATTTACGATAACGAACCGTCTTACATATGTTTTGTACACTTACATAATACTAATATAGATAGAAGCGATTATGTACTTAATTTTATTGACGGCATTGACGGGCCGCGTATTGCCAAACTGTATACGGACCCAGACCGGGGTTGCTCTGAGTTCGATCGCAGTTTGCCTTTGTAGTTGAAGAGCAAACTGCATTCCTATTCAGAGAGTGTCTGAATCAAAATACATTTTGCTTTAAAATACTAGAGCAAAATACATACGAGTCCATACGTCCAGCGTCTGGTGTAGTATGTAATATGGCATTGATAATTTAGAGCAAAATGCATGCGAATGCAGACACGTTTTATCTCTTTTACTCCCGCGCGGCGCGCTATCATGCCTGCCTTGTCTTCTAAAACTTGCGCCGCTTGCGATCTTGACTCCTTTTTTTCTCCAGTGACCGTGACCTCATTAGCAATGAACGCACGTGTCAAGGTTATTCTTTCACAAATAAAACAAATTATTTGCCAATCAAGGTGGCTCGACGGAGCCCCGCTTGGCGGGGCTCCTACTTCTGGGTGGTTATTTCTAACCTAACCTGTCCGTGTCGGGGTGCCCCAAAGTCCCGAGCTCGCTTCGCTCGCTCTTGCATTCCTAGCTCAAATAACTAATTACTACTTATCAAGGTGACGGCCCCGCGAAGCAGGTCTCAGTCGAGCCATTTTTTTTTCATTAACGTTGTATAGTCAGTTACAGATATTCGCGTGTCACAGTTTGCTTTACATACAAGCGAGCAAACTGCATACTATCTCAGAATGCTCTGAGCTCGTATGTACTTTGCTCCAATTTTTTTGTGATTTCAACGAGCACGACGTAGTTCAGTACAGACTATGGGTGTCTGGGTCACTATACAGTTTGGCATTACGCTGACGGGCCATTATCGCTGTTTATCCCGCCGTCTAGTATTTAAGATATTGAAGCGAAGTATGTCGAAAACGTTTCTTAATAAATAAACACGTATGTGGGTAGACTATTAGTAAACTGCTAATTTGCAAGTCAGTCAGTATGGAAATTTCTGCAACTGGTAAAGAGGCAATATAGGTACCTATATAATTATTTATTTTTTAAATACTTACGTGTGTTATTCTGAATGACGTGTTAATTAATTACCTACTTCAGGATAGAGTACCTACCTAGGTAAGTAGAGTGTAGGTTTCAAGTTAATCGTAATCTCTTACATTAATATAAGAACCGCTAAAAAAAGCGAGTAAACTGCTGATAACATATCACGAGATCAATGAATGGTTTACAACGGATTGATATTGATTTTTTTTATAACAAATGCCAATCCCGTGAACACTGAACATCAAATACTGAAGTGAAACAAAGTCTGTCGTGGCATACATGACCCGAACTTTATCTAAATTGTAATAAACGTGTCTACAGTTCATAATAATATCGAACACCGCTTTATCATTTAAACGGGCGATACCATTTCGCGCGGTTGTTCGGCGCCTGCGCAGTTTGTACCGGTTTGACAAATAAGCAACTCTATAGACATAATGGGTGGAAACTACTCAGCTATGGACCCGATGGAAGTACCTGTGCCCGACATACAGAAATTATTCGAACGAGATAGTTATTTGAAGCCCTACGAACGGGAAATCCGACGCAGGTAAGCCTTTAGTGTTCCTAACACAGTTAATAATTAAGTTTGAGTGAATTTGTGGAAGAAAACAGTGTTTTCAGTGTTATTTTGCTTCAATTTAAGGTTAACCCGTGTTTACTAATGGTTGACAATAAAGCGCTGAAGCGCTTTATATTTAGAGGCGTACAGAAACGTGACAGAAAGCCGTTTTGAATATTATTTTATAGTCGCGTCATCTGGGAAAGTAGTAGATAGAGAATCCGCCTTTTTAACATAGATAGATTTATGTATCGTATCGTTAGGTATTTATTTTCTTAAGAAAGTATCGCGCTTGCTTCAGCGCTTCGAGCGCTTGATATGCGTTATGACATTCCCAATGTCAACTAAAAGGTCAATTGATATCACAGAACTTGAGACACTCTTTGGAACTTCGATATTCATTGATTACGCTCATTTTCTTGACATAATACTAGTACCTAATAGACCTTAGAGATAAACTTAACTGGCTAGCTATGATTATGATCATTATTTGCCACACAAAGCGTTGTAAATAGGTAGACATAGGTATAAACTTATGTCTAGATAGGATAGCTAGGTACTTACATACCTACTTAGTCAAGCGTTCGAGCGAAGTTAAATTTTAATCAAGATGCAAATTAACATAGTAGGTACCTACACTTCAGTAATTGAATGTGTGGAATATAAAATACTTCTACCTACTTAATGATAACTAGATACCTAGTACTAAGTACCTACCATGCTAAGTAAGAATATACAGGGTGAATTTTTCAACGGCGTGGATGGCTATATCCGAAACAATGAGAAAAATATAGAAAAATAGCCATTTCATAAAAATCAGCTATTTCCTTAAGTTTGCCGTATATGATTACTTCCCAGAATTGGATCCTTATTAGCAACACTATCGAATGGTGTAATAATACAGGATGTGATTTTTTTTCCAAAATCAGCGGGTTCGATTCCTGGCCAGGATTATTGATTTTTCTAAAATCCAATGATGCAGTTTTAGTTTTCGTCATAATCTGCCTCGAGAGTCCTTTCACCGTTTTTTGATATTCCTCATAGTTTCGGATACAGCCATTCACGCCCAGTTGAAAAATTCATCCTGTGTACAGGTCAGAAACGTCAATGCTTAACAATTTAACAAATACCCTCATTTACCTGAACTCAGTTCAACCTCTGCATAACTAACTAAAAAAACCATCCCTTCGTCATCTTCTTGTGGGACAACCACCAAGTGTTTAAGTAAAGCCGAAAACATTGATATATAAAATATATCAATGGCCGAAAATGCCAGGATCATCAGTCGACATGGTACTTATCACTTTGAGGTTCGGGATGGCCTACGTCTTTCGGCTCACTAAACATTATGCATATTTTGGTCTCAATTTCAGATATGGATGCTACAAAGATCTGTGGGACAGGATTGAATCCTGGGAGGGCGGTTTCGACGGATTCACGAAGGGGTACAAATACTTCGGCCCCCAGTACAATTCCGATGGGTCCGTGACTTGGCGGGAATGGGCCCCGGGAGCACATAGCTTGCACTTGCAAGGAGAATTCAGTACGTATTTTTCTAAATTAAATAGCCATAATAAAAGAGGGCTGTTAAGAGAAACTTAATAGAATGACTATAACATTCGTTTTTTTTAAGATAAACAATAATAATATGTATTAAAATTTTCCCTATACTTACGACAATTTTACAGATTTTATCGCTATTCATATTATTAATAATTTTGTTAATGTGGGCTTTTTAGACCCCCAGAAGTTGCGCTATTTGTGTTGACTAATATGCCCCTTGCAAATTCTTGACTCAGAACTTTGTGCTACGCATTTCAAGTTTTACTTCAGTTTTTGTAGCAGACGGTTAAGAATTGATACATTCGAATAAGAAATAATCAATAGGCATTACCAGTGCATGAGCATGCACATGTGGGAGCTCCAAGAATAAACTACGGGCATTAACTCTCGATCAAACGAATCAAGATCACTTCATTTTAAACTCTGTTCTAAGCGTCACAGAGTTCAAATGGCATTTGAATGATTTTCTTCTGTAGATTGAGTTAAATAAAAGATTATTTATTGGTCGTCGCATGCGCATGGAGACACATTTCAAGCGTAGATATACTACGTACGTTATAGTTAAAATATTTGTTTTTCCTTGCAGATGGCTGGAACTCAAAAAGTCATCAATTCAAAAAATTAGAATACGGCAAATGGGAGCTAACGATAGCACCGAACCCTGATGGGTCTTGTGCACTAAAACATGGCAGCCGGGTCCAACTGATAGTCAATGACAACTTATACAGGCTCTCACCTTGGGCCAGTTATGTTAAACCTTTCGAGGGTTTCACTTATCAACAGTTTATTTACAGGCCAGAAAATGTAAGTCTATTTACTTTCTACTTCTAGAATCTGGATTCTGGAATCTTAATCAGGTCGTGTCTCGAAATGCGCATTCAGCTGTTAGCCCCAGTGAGGGTCGCCACACTTATGGCGGAGCGCAGTGTACAGCAGTTTTCACTGTTAAACTATTGCATTATCGACATTGTCGTCATTGAAATAATGTCCAAAATCATTTAACACAGCAATTAATTTTTGAAGAGCACCGCAAACGAGTACACTCATACGTATGTGTGTTTGACGCCGATAAATATATTTGACAGTGAAATTTTAAATGTCCTAAAAATAAGAAAATAACCCTACGGGGCTGAGAGAGGGGCCACTCAAAACGTGGGGGCGTATATAATTTAAGGGATTATTTATGGGATATATTTACATGACGTGTAATAGATCGTGGGTGTAACTTGCAAAGATACGCCCCCACGTTTAGAGTGGCCCCTCTCTCAGCCCCGTAGCCCCGTTATTTTCTTATTTTTAGGACATTTAAAAACGTGGGTTTTTAGATTTTTAAAATCTATTAATTATTTTTATTTTTGTTCATCGGGTTTGAAGCTACCCTGAAAATTTCAGCCTGCTAGCTTATCGGGAAGTGCCTCAAAGCCTGTCCACCATCTTGGACGTCCGCCATATTGGATTTAAGTCACATGACTATATTTTTCGTATTTCTGACAGCAAACCCTTTCATTTGATACCCATAACATGGGGGTGAATTTCAAACAGCTAGTCTGCCATCTTGGACGTCCGCCATATTGGATTTAAGTCACGTGACTATTTTTTTCGTATTCCTGACAGCAAACCCTTTCATTTGATACCCATATCATAGGGGTGGATTTCAAACAGCCAGTCTGCCATCTTGGGGAGGCCGCCATATTGGATTTGTTATGACGTTTCTTAGCTAGTCATGCATTGTCATCAGAACTTAGAGCGTGTGCAAAATTTCAGCCTGCTAGCTTATCGGGAAGTGCCTCAAAATTGAGTTGCAAAAGTCCAACCGGAACGACAAACAAACAAACAAATAAACAAACAAACAAGAAAAGTGAGTGTATAAAAACGTAGGAAAATACTCTGGTCTGCGCTCCACCGTATGTACGCGCGCCCTTACCATAATGAGAAGTCAAAAGTCACGAAGTCTTATAATCAGTACTTCCATGGGCTATTTTTGGTCGTTAGGTTATGTGAAATACTGGTATCTAGCTGCAGCCGGTTAGACTGGAAGGTGACCCCAACTTATTTTAGGAAAGGCTAGAGAAATGACGATGAATTAGGATCAAAATGTCCAGTCCTAATCTGTCCTAATCAATCATTTAAAAGTGGTCGTCTACAAAGTACATGCTTGGCAACACTTTAAAGTAACAATAATGCACTATTTATCAAACTAATTGTGTTTTCGCAATATAGCGAATAAGAAGATAAAACGTTAGAATGGATGATGAATCATTGTAGCTCTTTCACACAAAAACTATGATATTTGTTACACAAATTTATAACCTGGAAAACTTTTATCCCACTGTTACTTCCCATGGGGCCATGGGATGGTAATTTTTTTTTGGACAGGCCCGACTCTCTACCATTGCAAAAGGCAGAAACTATAGTCCAGCCTTAAAAACTTCCACAGTCATTTACAATCATGTGTACTGATAACTATTCCCCTCTTTTCCAGCCATATCAGTTCAAGCACCCTAAAGTAGCGAAACCCAAGTCCCCCCGTATATACGAGTGCCATGTCGGCATCGCTACAGCGGAGGGCAAAGTGGGCACATACAACGAATTTAGAGATAATGTACTACCTAGGATTAAGAATCAAGGTAAGATGCACTAGATTTTTACACTCCGTTTTTCATTTATAGCATTCCAAGGAGCAATGAAACAATTTAACTATATCTTGTCTTCAGCTTCTATTATTTTTACAAATGACCGAGTAAGACACATCATACTGCTGTTCAGAAAGCGAATAGCCGATGGAGCTCATAATGTGGGACTGGGCAAACCATGTCTGCCGGATGACGTCACAACTGTGGGCTCGAATATCACAAGAATGGAGCCCTGAGACAGTCGGGCAAACCGGGCTGATCTCCGCAGTTGGGCCAGTTATGGCAGGGTAGACCGAGGAGATGGCGGAACTTTGGACGGCTTCTTCGTAAATTCTGGCTTTCTTCGTAAGCCTTCGATCGAGAGAAGTGGAAGTAATGGAGAAGGCCTTTGCTCCCGAGTTGGATAGAAAAGGCTAACAAACCAAACAAGTCATTTTTCTGTTTTCCGGTTTAAATTACTTTTTGCTGTTAACATAAATTGTATTTCCCAGGTTACAACTCCATACAACTGATGGCCATTATGGAGCATGCGTACTATGCGTCCTTCGGTTACCAAGTCACAAGCTTCTTTGCTGCTAGCAGGTAATTATTGTTAGCACTCCTTCTTCTACTGCAGATTATTTTTACCAATCAATGTGATCATTCTTCTTCTTAGCGGCGTCGATAGCAAGTTGAGTCGGCCCAGAGTGTGTCTACAAAGACACCTTTGGAAGCTTACTATCCTACAAATTATGTGTTCATATCTTATGACTTTTTGATAGTAACATCTCGTTATCTCCTCCCCAGTCGTTACGGCACTCCCTGCGAGCTTAAACAGCTAATAGACCGCGCACACGAGCTGGGTCTCTACGTCCTCCTCGATGTGGTACACTCCCATGCCTCCAAGAACACCCTCGACGGCCTCAACGAGTTCGATGGCACCAACTCCTGCTTCTTCCATGATGGAGTGAGAGGAACCCATCAGCTTTGGGACAGCAGGCTGTTCAACTACTCTGAGTAAGTGATTGTAGACCTTATGGTAGACTATGCAGGGTCTCTAGTTCGACGGCACCAACTCCTGCTTCTTCCACGATGGAGTGAGAGGAACCCATCAGCTTTGGGACAGCAGGCTTTTCAACTACTCTGAGTAAGAATTTGTAAAACTGACATATCACACAAAAACCCTTAAATGTTGATCGATTGTTTTCACACGAAGAATTTCTACTGTGTGCGTTAACAAACTCTAAAATTCACTTACACAAATAGCCAGACCCAGAAAATTTAAAATTGAACCCGGGACGTCATACCTACCCTCTGAATAGTAGATGGATTTGGCCACCTTCAATCAAATATATTGTTATTTCTTTTCAGGACAGAAGTACTGAGGTTCCTGTTATCTAATCTGAGGTGGTACCAAGAAGAATACCAGTTTGATGGATTCAGGTATGTCTAAGACGTCGAGTCAAAGTCCATAACTAGATCTAAAGTAACCTAACTGAACTTATTTTTTTTTACAATTGCTTATTCCGTTACATACATTGGGCGTCGTAGATTGCGGACCATTTCTTTCACTCTGAGCCCCTTCCTACACAAAGCGACGCACCTCTCCGATACCGTACGCGACTTTGGTATCCAGCAACTATCGCAATACAAATCCAAGGTTCGAACACAGCCACGTTTCAATGGATGCCAAAGTCATAAGATATCGGAGACTTGCGTCGCTGGGTCGCGGGACTGTCTCAACAGGTCCCGTGACCATGGAACGAAAAGGGCTATTGAAGGATCACCGTGGATTTTAGTCAGTACAAGTCTGACAGTCCCTCCTGTCCCGCCCTGGGTGGGAGGACTCATTAGATGATTTTACGAAAACTCGAATTGGTAAGTAAGTTGAAATGGCAGTGGGCAGGCCATATAGCACGCAGAACTGATGGCCGATGGGGCCGTAAGGTTGGAGAATGGAGACCACGCACCGGCAAGCGTAGCGTAGGACGTCCACCCACTAGGTGGACCGACGATCTTATGAAGACCACAGGATCACGCTGGATGCAAGCCGCGACAACCGGTACTATTGAAAGTCTAAAGGGGAGGCCTATGTTCAGCACTGGACATAATCTTACGGCTGATATAATGATGAAAATAAAATTCCCCTGTTACAATCGAACACCTCCACAGATTCGACGGCGTGACCTCAATGTTGTACCATTCGCGTGGCATCGGCGAGGGGTTCTCAGGTCACTATGACGAATACTACGGACTTGGAGTGGACACGGAGGCTCTGGTCTACCTCATGTTAGCTAATGAGATGGTGCACAAGATCGATGGAAGGGCTATCACTATTGCTGAGGTGAGGATAGAGGACACTATGGATTTCTGGTATTTTAAGGAGTACTTTAAGTACCCCTTAAAATTTGGAGCAAGATAGACAAGGTTTTTCTGAAACTTCTGTTTGCTTAACATTATTATGACAGATGAAGCGGCTAAATCAATCTTTAGAAGTAGTCATGTTGGTAAATGCACCAGGGTATCTAAAAAAAGGCCACTTTAGCTTAATCATAATAAATTGCGATAAAATTATAATTTATGTTGGTGATTAATTTAGTACATTTATAAATAGTCCTATACTTAGGCATATGGTCTTCTTAAAGCAATTTCCACTTGATATTTTATAAATATTAAACGAATTAACGCATGCGTAGCCAATTTCAATGATTTTATTTAGAAAGAAAAATTCTAACCGCGTGCAGGATTCGAACCCGCAAGCTTCTAGTACATCCAACGCTCATTTCCAACCGAGCCAACGGGGTTCTTACCTACCGCGTTGAATTCTTCAATCCATTTCTAATGTCTCAAGGTGACGTTTAGCGCCATCTATCGCAGAGCATTCTAATTTTTCTTTCCAAAGAAAATCTTTGATTTTCCACTTGTTTCTTCACTTCATACTAATGTAAACACTAACCGTCGTGCGCGTTGAAATGAGGTCCGATTTGCAGTGACACTTTTTTTATTAGAGAAGTGTTCAACAGATGTTTAAGTTTTTGTAGTAAGGCTGTAAGTTTCTTTTCCAGGATGTATCAGGCATGCCAGCGTCCTGCCGTCCAGTAAACGAGGGTGGCACAGGCTTCGACTACCGCCTCGGCATGGCCATCCCTGACATGTGGATCAAGCTCCTCAAGGAGGAGAAAGACGAGGACTGGAAGATGGGCCACATTGTCCACACCCTCACCAATAGACGGTGGATGGAAGGCACCGTGGCTTATGCTGAGAGTCATGACCAGGTATGTGATGGTCTATCCTATAGGAACCACGTATATGTCCGGGATAAAAAAGTACCCTCTATGTCACTCTCTGGCCTTTTTATCATGGTAAAATCTTCAATTGTTGTTTTAAGAAAACGTTTCCCCACACCACACCCACACTAAGAATTCCTTCCTGTATCGTGAGTGTAAATGAGTCCTTCTACCCAGGGCGGGGTGGGAGTGACTGTCAGACTTGAACTGACTAAAATCCATGGTGATCCTTCAATAGCCCTTTAGGTTCCAGGGTCACGCCGTTACGGTTACCTGATGAGACAGTCCCGCGTCCCACTCTCTGGCCCCTTAAACTGTCACTATGCAAAGACCACAGCGATCTTTTTTTCAGACTCTTCTTCCTAAAAGTCCACCCAGTGGCTTCGGTTGCCCTTTGCGTTCCGGGGCCACAATATTGTCAAAATTATATAGGATACAACAAATGGCAGTCTTTTTTTTTCGTGTTAATATCGTCAAATGAGTCCTTCTGCCCATTACTGTCAGACTCGTACTGACTAAAATCCACGGTGTTTCTTCAATAGCCCTTTACCTCAGCAGAAGGGATCGAGGGCAATTTTGCAGTACGAGTACTATATTATGTCAGATTTTTGGGTGGGGAGCGTAACGTCACTTCAAACTATAACCTGTGCATAACTCTTCCAGGCTCTGGTAGGCGACAAAACAATAGCCTTCTGGCTAATGGACGCAGCCATGTACACACACATGTCCACACTGAGCGAACCAAGTGCAGTGGTTGAGCGAGGACTGGCGCTGCACTGTATGATACGACTCATCACACACGCACTAGCAGGCGAGGCGTATCTCAACTTTATAGGTAACTATGATCTTCTCCACAAATCTTCATCTACTCCATTGGTTTTGCAAAATAAATCGAATGGAATCGAATGCAGGACGCACAGCAGGCGTCCTGCATTCGATTTCCAGGGCCAAACATTAATTAGTCAATCGTCATTAGGAAGTTCGCAATAGCAATCCTTAGTTTGGAAATGGACGGTATGTCCGTGTACGTCGGAGTGAGAGAAAAATCCCGCCCAAACTACTGAAGCTCCTGAAATACAGAAAAAAGTAGGAACCCCCAGAATAGTAAGGGAAGTGAGAGTGAATACTTGTTAGCATACTTATGCACTTTATACAGGCATACTTGGCTTATCTCCTCTGTGATTAACTGTCATGGTCAAAATTCGGTCTAGAACAGTGGTTCCCTTTCACCCTAGGCACATAAGCTTCTGCTATAATACTACTCACCCATTGGCTGGTTTTATAATTAAACAAAAAAAACCTTGCTCCACAAAGAAATTTTTTCCTGTTTCATGGATACGTTTCAATAAAGAAATCGTTCTTTGTGAAAATTGGCTCACTGATTGTTTATCACCCTACGCCTTAGTGTCTAAACACACTATGCCGAAGTTACGCGACCGAAGTTCGGCACAATTACGCCTGCAATGCTATTTGAATTACTTACGTCGCGTCATAGCGTACAGCGTAACTTCGGTCGGGCTTAAGTTCAGCGGCAACTTATCCTGTGAGCACACATTATACGCGACCGAAGTTCGGTTCGATTACCGACGAAGATCCGGGGCGGGGAGCAGCAGGGAGCCGCCCGCGACGAATTTCTGCCGTAAGTTCGGCATTTATGGTGTGTCATATCAGCCGAATACGTCGGAACGTGAAATCAGCCGCCGAACTTCGGTCGCGTAACTTCGGCATAGTGTGTTTAGACACCTATTTTTTGGAAATCCCTGATCTACAAATTTATATGACCCCCTTTCCCCCCAGGTAATGAGTTCGGTCACCCCGAGTGGCTGGACTTCCCTCGCGCCGGCAACAACTCCTCGTACCACTACGCGCGGAGACAATGGAACCTCGTGGACGACCCTCTGCTCAAGTACAAGTTCCTCAACCAGTTTGATAAGGATATGAATGAGTTGGAGGAGAAGTATGGCTGGTTGAGTTCGGCGCCGGTTAGTAGGAGATTTTGTACCATAGACTATTATTTCTCTACCCAATTAGCTTACAATGATATTTTCCATCGACAAATTCAAACAAAACGACAGCTATACTATTTTCTAAGCTATAAATACCCTGTCTGATTGCTGACAACTCCGTTAGGTGGAACACGATGGTCCGTTTACTTGAGCGACAAGCAGGGCAGATCTTCACCGTATGCTCCAACGTGTCCTCCGCTACCCTATCTCCTCAGTTTTGTCGGTCGTACAGAAGTCATCCACCATTTGAATTGTAATTAATTAACGTCCTTTGCTGGATGCGGGTCGCTTCCAACCGGTATATGTGGAGATCTAAAGGGGAGGCCTATGTTCAGCAGTAGACGTCCTATGGCTGAGATGATGATGATGATGAACGTCCTTTTCTAAAATTCTGATTCCATATTCCTTTGTCTCTTAGGCGTACGTATCATGTAAGCACGAGGGTGATAAGGTGGTTGCGTTCGAGCGCGCCGGATTACTATTCGTGTTCAACTTCCATCCTTACCAGAGTTTCACAGACTACAGGGTTGGTGTCGACGTGCCCGGAAATTACAAGGTAAATATTTGAAATTATCATTATCAACATTAGGCCCCCATACACAGAGTATTTGAGCAGTTAGTCAGTGATCAACTAAAACGGACTGCTCTGGATGGACCATTGAATTAAATCGTAAGGAAAAGTTTCCTCAGATACACTAAATCAGTCAGCAATAGTATGGGTGGGTAAGCCCGGAAACAACTGTCACTCCTCAGATATCCTCCTCCGGAACACTACACTGAGCCCGCAGAAAAGCTTCCAGCAGGCCATCAACTACAACGGCCCACTTGGAAGACCTTAAACCGTTTACGAAGGCAGGTTGGTCGCTGCAAGTATAACATGGTCCGGTGGGGTTCTGTGATGAGGAAAGGTGGGACTGCAGAGCCTCAGCATAAACGATGGCCCACCTCCTCACTTGTGCTCTGAGTAATTCCTCCTGCACTCTAAGGGATCTGTTCGAGGCCATCACCAACGCCGTAAATGTGGCAGAGTTTTGGTCGAAGCTCATTTAAACCTAAGGATTCATCGACACGAAGAAGGACAGTCCCCACCGAACACCGAAAATGGCACCAGTTTGTTGGCCCACAGCTGTCGTTCCGGGCCGAAGCAACTCAGTCAACGGCGTGTAACGGTCAGTTCACACCGAGACGCGAAGCAACGCGACGTGACGCAACGATACTGCAAATGTGTATCTTTTCGTGTAGTCAATAAAGTTGGATTTTAAGTCGCTGTTAAAAAGCAGCGCGGCGCCGCGCTGCGTCGAGATGCGTTGCGAAAGGTGTATCTTTTCGTGTAGGAAATAGAGTTAGATTTTGAGTAGCTCTATTGAAATCTGCGCGCAGCGTCATGACGCGGTCTGAGCTGACCCTAACGACGTAACTTTGTACGAACGTCATTTTTAGTTTGTAAAAAAATGGTATATATTATAGACATATAGTGCAAGTCATTTTGAATATAATTATTTACGTATGAACCTATGATATATCATAGATGGCGCTACTTTTTGCTTGTATGAAGGTTTAAGCAAAATGTTCTATATGGCGTATCCTTCCTTTTGAAATCATTGACATGGACTAATCGAGTAGTTAGCCAGTGATCAACATACACAGACTGCTAGTTTTTTTTTTTAATTCAGCTGCTTAAAGTTGCCATTGCTAACTACTCTGGCAGTCGGTATCAACTGGTCCTGAAGAAATTCGACTGCTCGATCCATTTTGTGTATTGTAAGCCTGCAGTTTGCAATATAATCGCAGCTTCAAGCAGTTGACACGGAATGCTTTAAGTCCGTGTATTAATGCCGGCCTTTGACGCAAATTCGAGTTACTACTGAAAGTTCCTAACAAAAAATTCTATTACTCTTTTTGTCTCGAAACTTATATTATTATAATCATCATCATATTTCGCACTTTTTTTTTAACTCATGATGTCAAATAGCAAAGGACTAGGTGTTTTACAAATGTATTGTTTCAGGCGGTCCTGTGTTCAGATAGCAAGAAATACGGCGGTTTCGGCCGCGTAGAACCAGACGGTGAATTCCACTCGACACAAGGCCAACCTTGGGGCAACCGAAGTGATTCTATACAGGTACTGATATAAAAACTTCATTTTATTTTTAATCATTTATTTTATTTAACACATTTTAAAAATATCATCTTTTGGCACATTCTGATCTCATATACATTCAGAGTTACTACCTACTCACAATTCATTTTATGAATTAACCACCTTTATTCCTGTTTTGTCCGTTTGCAAGGCTAAGTTACCTACATACCTACACTACATAGCTTTGTCGTCCTCCCTGTGTGTTGCTATCTTTTGCCACTTTTCCCTGAATGAAGTACATCAACTAAGCATCAATTTATAATATTCAGACATCCAAAGTTACATGAAATTGATATTACACACAACTACTTTAAAATTGAATTGAAACAATAAATCTAAAGATATATTTCAACTTTTGGTACATCCAAAATAATTTACCGACTGATATTATTGTATAGACATCAACTTATACGAGTTAATCATTGCATAGACACTGAATTTTAACAGCACTTACTTGATATTATGCTATGGACAGCAACATAACTATTTAGTTAATTATTGATTTCCTTAACAATGAACATCAACATATAAACTTATTGTTTATTAACTTTATTTTCAAATTGAAATCTTTGCATTGGTACATCCAGAATTACTAATTTAATTATGATATTAGACATCAACTTATTATTTTAGTTAATCATTGAATAGACACTAAGGGCCTTACTTATAAACATTGATTAGGCGTTACTTATCTTAAATAGCTCTTAAGTCACTTGCCATCTCTATTCATTAAAATAGAAATGACAAGGACAGGTGATATTTAATCGGTAGCTAAGCAACACAAGTTTTTATAAGTAAGGGGGTAAACAATTAACATCAAATAACATCTATTCATTGTTTTTTTTTTCAAATTGAACTAACAAACATCTTTGCATTGATACATCCAGAATTACTAATTGATAATACGATATAGACATCAACTTATTATTTTAGTTTATCATTGAATAGACACTAAACGATTAACATCAAATAACAATTCTATTCATTTTTTTTTTCAAATTAAACTAACAAACATCTTTGCATTGATACATCCAGAATTACTAATTGATAATACGATATAGACATCAACTTATTATTTTAGTTTATCATTGAATAGACACTAAACGATTAACATCAAATAACAATTCTATTCATTTTTTTTTTCAAATTAAACTAACAAACATCTTTGCATTGATACATCCAGAATTACTAATTGATAATACGATATAGACATCAACTTATTATTTTAGTTTATCATTGAATAGACACTAAACGATTAACATCAAATAACAATTCTATTCATTTTTTTTTTTTTTCAAATTAAACTAACAAACATCTTTGCATTGATACATCCAGAATTACTAATTGATAATACGATATAGACATCAACTTATTATTTTAGTTTATCATTGAATAGACACTAAACGATTAACATCAAATAACAATTCTATTCATTTTTTTTTTTTTCAAATTAAACTAACAAACATCTTTGCATTGATACATCCAGAATTACTAATTGGTATAGACCTGAACTTATTGTGATGATATAGACATGAATTTATTTTTTTAGTTTATCATTGAATAGACACTAACCGTCGTACCACAAAAACTTTTAAACGTCTGTTGAACACTTGTCTAAAAAATGTCAGTTTATGGCGTTGAAATAAGGTCCGTTTTGCAGTCACACTTTTTTTTAGACAAGTGTTCAACAGATGTTTAAGTTTTTTGACTGGCCTGTTGGTCTAGTGGTTAGTGACCCTGACTGCTATGCCGGAGGTCGTGGGTTCGATTCCCACCCAGGACAAATGTTTGTGTGATGAGCACGATCATTTGTTCTGTGTCTGGGTGTAATTTATCTATAATATGTATGTATTTAGAAATATATAAGTATGTTAATCAGTTGTCTAGTACCCATAACACAAGCTCGGCTTAGCTTGGGACTAGATGGCGTTGTGTGATAGTTGTGGAATATTATTATTATATTTGTAGTAAGGCTGTAAACGATTAACATCAAATAACAATTCTATTCTTTTTTTTTTTCAAATTAAACTAACAAACATCTTTGCATTGATACATCCAGAATTACTAATTGGTATAGACCTGAACTTATTGTGATGATATAGACATCAACTTATTATTTTAGTTAATCATTGAATAGACACTAAACAATTAACATAAAATAACATCTATTCACTATTTTTTTTTCTTTTCATTATTACTTTCAGAATTACTAATTGATATTATGCATTGGACATCAAATTATTATTTACTGGAATAGAACACTTTCAACATCAATCATTATCTATTTTTTTTTACCTATTAAAACAGTATAAACATTGAATAGACACTTAACTTTTAACATCAAATAACATCTATTTTTTTTTTTTTAATTCAAATGTGTGAACAGCAAAAAATTTCCCATCGTGTATCAAACATGCATTACTAATGGATAGGTAATATTCAACTTATAGTTATAAACTATCAACAAATTATTACTGTTCAGTGTCAGGCAATAGCTTATTTTTTTAGGTTTTTAATTGAATAGACATTTAAAACTTAAAAACTATTAACACCCAATATTCTTACATTAATTTTATTATGAAGTCATGACTAGAAATATTTGCAGTAAGTATTTTTTTTTTTTTTTTTTCAGATTTATATCCCGTGCCGCACTGCCATTGTCTATGCTAAAGAAAATTAGATATACATTGCAAAAAGTGGAAAATTTGGTACTTTTACTTTGTAAAAGTATTACAATTTGATGCCAATGAACAATTCCCAAATGAACACTTAAAAAATATTTTTTAAAGTATTCATTTGGGAAGGTCAGGAATAAGTTTGTTAATTAAAGTAGGTTCAAATTCTACATTTTTTAAATCTGTTAATACAATAAATGATCTGTTAAAAAATTTTGATTTTTATTCAATTATTTTTCTGTAGGTATTCCTACTAATAAATTATTCTTAGGAGTACATGTGATAGGCTTCAGCCTCATCAGTTTGACTGTGTACCCAAACTCTTCCGCTAAGCGAGCCCTGTCTGAGTCAATGACTGCCATGCACCTCGCTCCTCTGATAGCTAAAGGATGCTCCTTGTGGGTCTGGTCTGCAGCATGTGCAATACATAAGTATTCCTCAAAGGGTACACTACAAAATTTTTTGCTACGTGGATATTCCATCCTACAGGTACCATGTATAGATCCATAGCAGCATGGACTTAAGACAAATCTAGCATTTTGCTTTAAACATTTGTCCAAAATCAAATCGGTGGCAATACCACATGCATGCAGTCCAATTCCTATATCAAATTCGCCTATGAAAAAGTCCAGGTTGCACTGGTAGTAATATACATTTTTTAACCTCAATTTTTTAACCCTCTCTTTAGCTCTGCCAAGAGACTGCTCTTTATTCTCCAATAATATGATTGTGCATTTAGGCAATAGATAAGCAAGGACAATGCCCAAATGTCCGGTTCCACAGCAAAAGTCTACAATCACATCTCCATCTGTAGCCATACTTAGCACAGCTAGTGCTAAATTTTCTAATTGCTCTGATTTCCTTTGAACTCTTGTGGTTGGCAAATATCCAGAATATGGATTTGCATGCTCTGGTATTTCCTTCCATCTAAAAGCAGGTTTAAACTCATTCTCAGAAATTGGGAGTTCCATTCCTTCTGTTATGGAGCTTAGAGCTTTTTCAATGTCCTCATCCTTTGTATATTGTCTCTTTTTAGAATTATGCCTCTTCGGATCACATTTGTACAGGCTAACATCTTCAGTTGCTGGCATTGTTATATTATCAAATGCTAACTGTTTTAAACTAAAGTTGCTCATGAGGGACATAAAAATTTCCCCTACTCTTGGTATGGACATCAAATTTTTATACCATTTGTAAGTCAATGGCATTAGAGATTCAAATCGCGTCTCCCCAAAAGTTTGTATGATAATATGATATGATGGTAGCAGAACTAGGTCTGCTAATGTTAAGAATGGACCTTCAGCAAACTCATGGTTTACTTCTAGGTCTTCCAATTTTGTGGAACTGTCAATTCCAATATCTCTCTTTCTCTGAGATTTCCATTTTCTTGTTTTCGAGGTCCTTTTTGAGCCAGATGAACCTTCTATGCTATCAATCCCCTCCGGTGTATCATCAGTTTGCTGCTCAGCATTTTTTTGTTGTTTGAACACTGCACCTTGATCAAGTTGCTCAGCATTCGTGCCAGGTTCAACATTTGTTTGATATTCAGGCTTTGCTTTATCTTCAACTTTAGTTTGATGCTCAACTTGCTTACCACTTGCCCTTTGTTCAACAATTGACTGAACTTGTTTGGCATTTCCTTCAACAGTTGCCTGTTTCTGGCCATTGATTTCTGAGTCAGTATTTGCTTGGTGCTTAGTTTTGGAGTTTTTCTCATCTTGTTCAACATTTGTCTTTTGTCCTACATTTCTTTGAAGCTTAGCAATTTCTTGTTGCTCATTCTCTAGCTGTTGCTCAGTTTGTTCAACATTGTCTTGTTGCTTATTCACTGTTTGTTTTTGAGCATTAACTTGGGCATTTTTTTGTTGTTCATCTATTGTTTGTGCTTGAACATTAATTTCTTGGTCATCGTTTTTTTGTTGCTCAGCATATTTTTGTAGTGCCATACTGGCTAACTCTAGCTCAGCCCTTATAATACTTTCTTTTTTCAAATTTTGAGCAACTTTGTACACATTGTGGATTCTGACAGGCTTACTCATATGAATTTCAAATCGTACCAGAGCACTGGGTACTTCCTTGATATCCTTATTTGTTAATATTTCTTGGACAGCTCTTATAATTTCTATTTCACAGAACTTTGTCCATACGGAAACCTCATTTGGTGCTTGAAGGCACGTGTGACGAAAGCCTAGAAGACCGTCTTCATGTTCTTGGCTTAATATATAGCAGTTCCTGAAGAAACAAATCTGTCTGCTCACAGCACACAGACCAGTTATTATAACATCCTCTGCCATCATGACTGGGTATGCACATAATGCCACTGTCCACGGAATTTCATATTCATTGATCAAAAAGTTGAAACTCTCCCCTTCTTCTTCGGCTATAGTAAAAGCCGCCTTTTCATTTTCAGGAGTAGTCCATATTGGAACGAATCGTATGGCAACAAAATTACTGGTGCAATATTTCTGAATAGAGTAACAAATAAAAGAATCTAGGGGTACTTTTAATTTATGGGTTTCTTGGTATTCCTTGTAGCTTGTGTAGGTCTCCAAATGAACAATGTGAACCAACTTCTTCTTGAAACTTATTCCCACCATGGTTGGTGGCAAAATTTATTATTCTGGCGGTCGAATTGTCGTCTTTTCAGCTTAATAAGCACACAATACTCTTTGACCTTTATTTGATTCAGGATAATCAATAAATCTGTTTATTTGTAAATGTGCGAACCACAATACACCTGGTTCTCAACATAAAATTTTATCTCAATGGTTTTCAATGACACTGACACTTGACACTTGTGAGTACATGTTGCCAACTTGAATTTGTGAAACCATCAATGTGTGAAACTCATTGGATTGAGTACTCATGCCGAAAAACGTGCCAGCTGAGAGAGCTAATTTGGAGGTAACCGTCTCTTTCTAGTAGGGTGACCATAAGATTCTGGAACAAGATTTTTCCCGCTATAACTTGGCTGAATTTTTTCGTTGTTTTTGCGACAGGACACACTGTTTTGGAGATTTAAACAAAAGAAGAGAAAAATATACTATTGCAATTGAAGTCAACTGGAGTTCCAGTACCTTGACTGTGAGTCTCAAGATCATGAACCTGAAATCTAAAGTCACTTTACCTTGACCATAATTTCCACTCGACCTTGAGTCCTTGACCTTCGAGGGATATTAATAATGCCCTCGGAATCATTTGATTTTAATTTCAAAGTCATTTTACCTTAACTCTAAGGACATTTGACCTTGACCTTAACGTTAATAACTCCACGAGAATCGCGGATCATGAGTTCATGACTTTCGGATTTGACTTTTACCTCGAGATCAATGTCCCTGTAACAGAGAGTTATTTAACCTCTTCCTCTTTACTATAAGATCTATTTATTGTTTTAATAATTTTTAGAAATTCATATTTCGAATTTATGTTCTATCATTGCGTCACCTTCAATTCTTTTCTAGGCACTACAATTTTTACCACGGCTCCAGCTGCACGTTCTTCAGTATTGTTTTATTTTCATATTTTAAATAAATTGATTATGAACTCCGTTTTTTTAAAGTACTACACAACAAGTACGACAGCTCCAAATCGAGCACATACCGCACCAGTAGTACCGAGTTTGCCATCCACTACACTACGGCTTCGGCAACCTTTCCGGCTTCCTCTCGGAGGACGATGTCACCGTGGGCGACATCACGGTGCGCGACTTGAACCCTGGACCCATGGTCGGCCTCGCCTTCGTGGCTGCCAATTTCGACGGCATCCTCGGCACAGCGTGTAGCAGCATCTCGGTGGACGGCCACAGACCGCAAAAACACGATTTTTTGTATTTGAGCCTCCCTTAAATATTTGCTTTAAGTTAATTATTTATTGTCCACCTCGTTGGTCGTCTGTCCACCAACGAGGTGGACAGACGACCTTGTAAAGGTCGCCGGAAGACGCTGGATGCAGGTCGCTTCCAACCGGTATATGTGGAGATCTAAAGGGGAGGCCTATGTTCAGCAGTGGACGTCCTATGGCTGAGATGATGATGATGATGATGAATTATTTATTTTTATAGAGAAAATAAAGAGAGTCTCAGAAAGGAGGCCTGTGTCCCAGCAGTGGGAACATTTATAGGCTGATGATGATGATGATGATAGAGAATATATAACTCAATACTTTGTGAATAAGTATTTAAAACGTCTACTTGTTGCCGTTATCGAGTAAACAAGAGCAAAAAACTCTGGGCCCTCTTTTTTATCGTGGTAAATTTATCAAATGGGTCCTCCCATCCCAGGCGGGACGTGAAGAGGCTCTCAGACTTGTACTGACTAAAATCCACGGTGTTCCTTCAATAGCCCTTTACGTTCCGGGTCAACTGATAAGACAGTCCCGCAACCCCGGCAAGCAAATGACCTGTAAGAGGGGCCCCGTCAGATTGGTGACAGCTGTTTGAGGCGCGTATGGACCACGCCGCGCTGTCGACCCAGGCATGATCCATGCGGACGGGCGCGGGTATTAGAGCCCCCTTAAATAAGATTTTTTTCTATTGTTTTAGTTTGTTATAGCTGCAACAAAAATGAATCATCTGTGAAAATTTCAACTTTCTATCTATCACAGTTCATAAATACAGCTTGGTGACAGACAGACAGACGGACAGTGAAGTCTAAGTAATAGAGTTTCGCTTGGCTTGAAATGGAGTCTCCACACAACATTTTTGGTCACTTCCAAATAAAAAAATTAAACTAATCTATAAACTATTGCAGTAATGTGATAATTACTCGTAGGTTCAAATTATATTTTCCTTAGTTTTCATCGCAAAGTCATGAAAGAATAAGTAGATTTGTCTTCAAAACTTCTGAAGTATTGTCACACTAATCAACGTTAGGTAACAAAATCTTAAATATTCCTTACCTGTGAAATGATATGCCACAACCAATATTATGAATCACTTCTATATGTCTTAATACATCATATTTTACTATTTTCATAATAAAAATAGAAGATACCTGTAGTTATAACGTATTTTTATTTAAGGTTTACAAAAAAGCCGCCATTTATAATTCATACGTCAAATTCAGTGTTGTCAGAATAATTACGTAATTACTACCACATAGTGTTTATACAATAAATATAACTTTACAAAAAAATAATGATTTCTATTATCTATGTATTATAAAAATATGGTAAAATACATTTTTAAACAATCTCACAAACTTATTTTACTTGAAGCTTAAAAATAACATAAATTACAAATAAATTAAATAAGCCCCAAACTATAAATTTTTCTATCATAGTATTGGTAGAAACCAATGCTTATCTCCTGGCAATTGTGGAAAAGAGATAGCGACCTTCAAAGTTAACCTCTCATTTCTCTCGTTAGTTTTGCCAGATAAAAAAGGAAATCTAAACCTTGAGAAATAACATTCATTTTTGTGTGGCAAAAAACTTGAAGAACACGATCTAGATTATATAGGTATCTATGGCGATAAGATATTGACAGGTTTAGTAAGGAAAAAATTATAAACAAAAGTTGATTTGTAGATAAATTATTATGAATCTCGCCTTTATTGAGAACCATTCACCAAAACCCAAAACCTATTGTGATTTTTAATCTATATGTGCTCTAAATAGTTTGTGTCACTTTAAACAACATGTTGGAGGTTATGAATGGATTTCTTTTGGTTTATTTTCTGATTTTATGTACGCTCAGCGCTTTGATCCCTCAATTAGTGAAACCGGTAAGTATATAATAAGTCTCTTTTCATACTTTTTTCCGTACAACTGAAGCATTCACTAAAATACCTTTTCATTTGTTTGTAGATAGCTGCATGTTTCGCTAGACCATCCAATGAAGAGCGGACATTATGGGCTCAAATAGTGAAACTCAAGGCAGAACAAAAGGGCATATCTATGAAAGACGAGTTTGCTGCGTATTCTAAGTTGCAACGGAAAATAAACAGACTAGAAAATCAATTGAAAGATGATTCTCAAACACGTATCGGCAAGAGTATGGCAGTAAAGGGTTCTATAAGGATGGTTCTTCAAATTGGATTGGGTATTATGACTGTTCTCTCAGTTGTTTGGTTTAGGCGAGAACCCATTGTTGCCCTCAAGGGAGATCTGTTTCCTTTAACTGCGATATTGAGGTTCCCAAGTGATGTACCAAATGCCATCTCATCTCATGTTTGGGTAGGAATGTCAAATGTTGCTGTCAGAACTCTTCTAAAGCCTATTTTTTCATAATCTCAATATTTATAATGTATTTATTTGTGTTTGTATTGGAATAAATTAATTATTTCTTTATTCATTTTTTACTTTTTATTTATAAAAAATATATCATTCATTTTTAATATTTTTCCAAAAAAAAAATAGTCATTTAAAGTTAATTTCAATAAAAAAATAGCAGCCCTCTAGCCTCGGGAACAGGGTCCGGGCTGCCAGTGGTCAGGGCTCAAGTTCTTATTACTATAAATGTTGATAGCTCAGATTATATTGTCTCTTCTACACCTTTATTATGTTTTTCCAACATCCGAAATTGTAAGGTTTACGCAAATTGTTAAAAGAAACAAAATTATGTTTATTTAAATATTTTATTTATTAAACAAATAATAGTACTTTATACTCAGTCCGACAAATGTCCAAATGTGTCCTCTAAATTAACATAACCATCATAGAACTACCTGCCTATGTCTGGAAACCTTATTATGCTTAATTTAAAAAATCACTCTTAACTTTGATATAATTAGAATATATATCAATCATAAATATCAATCAAAATATGACTGACAACATTCCACACAATGAGTGTTCCCAGACAATAAAATCTATATAAAATTTAACGCAATTCTCAAATAGTGGTCCACTCATACCTAGTTATTATCCATTTAGTGGTTTAAATGTTGCCAGATTAATATTTTAACATATGGTAACATTAAAATAAAAACTAAAACACAGTTGGCATTCTCCCTGAGGTCATTGCACGTGGCATTCATAGAGGCCACTGTATTACATTTGTTCAGGATAATAACAAGTATAAATACACCACTATGTACACATTTCAATAGTATGTAAGATGGAACTATGTGCAACAGTTATATTTTATTTTCCATAACTAATATTTACAAGCTCTATATCACAGCTTATGTTTTACTATTTTGTGTGCTGAGACTGGAATATAATGATTTACAAATAAAAATAAACTCTTGTGCATATTACTTTGAGGTCACATATTAATTTTCAATTCAACAAACTATGGACGAAATCTTTAGGAAAGTAATCATGGACAATAACTGACTAGTCCATATTTAATAGTGGGATTCATAATAACTACAATTCTATTGTAAAAAGCCTGTTTTGACACAGTAAAGACTTACACGGATACAACATAAAAACATCAATAAAGCATTAATTCTAAAAAAAGTTCCCAAAATAACGTATTTCTTATATTGGCACAAGTTACGTTCATTTTATGTGCATTTAGATCAGCAAAACTTATCATACTATTTAATTAAATCATCTGATGACTGATCCTAATGAAATGATTAAGGCATTTACATGGTTCAAGCACTTAATGAGACTAGAAACTAATGACTAAATTAATTCAGATTGTGGGTAGGCGTTTTTTTTCGACAAAATAACTATTAAATAACTGAATGAATGATTTCCAAAAGAGATATCGTTTTTGATCGCAATACGTACGATCAAAAACGTTATTGCACTTCTAAGACAACTTTGAAGTGCAATAACTTGAATAATTAACTGGCCAAATTACTTTTTTTCTTACACTAGCTCAACATGAGAATATTTTCAGTCATACCAACACTAAATAATGACAAAAACAGGAAAATTGCACCAATTACATATTAGCAGCTTGATAGTATGATTAGCTTGTTGACACACTTTGCAAATAAGAACCATTTTAAAATGATTTTATAAAATAGTTAAAAGTAAAGATAAGAAAGTACTTTATAAGGGAAACTTGCAGTTAAGTCCAAAGGTTAAAAAGAGGAAGTATATCTTATCTGCTAAGTAGTATCACCTTGTAAGTACATTTCGAATCGTTTACAAATTGTTTTTTTTTTTACAATGATCAATATTTTGATTTAATATGATATCAATCAATGGCTTTGTTCAAATTTTTCCGTACATTCAATATTTTACCCCTGCCGTAGTAAGTATTGCTGACCTTGAAATTGTTATCATTTTTGAGAAGATGGCGATACGTTTACTTGCTACCGCACGAAGACTGGTGGGTTTGACAGGTTTCGTAATTTCTCAGCCACAACATCTGTCTGTCTATGAACATTTGAGAACGTTGTCATCTAATGTTGGCTACGAAACTACTGTTTTGGCGCTCAACGCGGCTGGGACACGACTACAGCTTCCTTATGCAGTTAGCTAGGTGTTCTCATAAAAGGAACTGTTAAAATGTGTTGTTAAGAGATACACAACGGCTTCGTATGTTGACATCATGATTGCCGTGTTTGGTATCTGACGTACTAGTTGTGTGCCTAAGCCCCTGAAACGACAAAGAAGTTATTAATAAAAGTTGGCAGTTACCGCACTTGTTGTCTTTTGATAAGAATGTTGCAGTACCTATAGACTCCTCGGTACCCCTCTTCTTTCAGCACTGTATGCAGTGTTTGCCAGAACTTGCGATATTTGTCACCTTCTTCTCTGAGCCGTGTTCTTGCTACCTCTGCAAATTAAATTTGATTCCATTAGGAAACTATCAGTAAAAATATTTACACTGATGATGATTGCTAGACCTCAAAAGTTGCCTCGTCGTCTTGATATGCACTTCTGGCTTCTAACTGGTTCCCACAAGGTGGACCAGTGACCTAATAAAGGCCTCGGGATTCCGGGAATCAGCCAATTGAAGAAATCTTAGCATCAATAAATTAAAGGTCGCACTCAAATATTCTTTAGTGTCATAATTATGTTAATAAGGATCATATTTGCTTCCTATTTTCAAGTACCGGAAAATCACCGACTTTTAAGTAGTCTAGATAAATTAAAGTGCAACATAAAATTTTTTCTCACTAAAATCCACTAGGCAACAAGGTCCGTGAAGATGCCATTAAGTCTCACTATCACTTATACGGAAAATGTTGAAGATAAGGACGTGATACATCGGTCTACTTACACATACATAAGTTAATGACCTGTTGCTTCTAATCACTTTATCCATTATAAAGAGCCCAATGATTCCTGAAGACTCCTTAGGAACTACTAATTATGATTATTATTACCAACTGATATAATTAAATGCATCTGTATTTGATTATCATATCAGTGTGTAAATGTTTACTGCTTCAACTTTGCAGGGAAATGAATTGTGGCATACGCATTGAAATGGAATCAACATAAAGAAAATGAATGCTGACGTAGGAGCTATTCACCTCCTGCGTCAATTGGGACAAACCCACCACACAATTGCCATACCACTGCAACTCCTGAAAGCCAGAATTAACAGTGGCAACCACCAGAAAAGCGCCGATACAATGAAGTTCGACGTGTCCCGGAGAATGGATTTACCTGTCTTGGATCCTGCAACGAAATTAATCAGAAAAGAATAGTGGAGGAGTAGGAAAAATATGTTTCCACTTCCCTCAACGCAAGCAGGAGGACCTCCTGCGTCAGCAATTCTAGCTAGAGGAAATATCTATTCTTACCATGTGGATATGCAATGCAAGAAGCGACTGTCTTCGAGAAGGCACCAGCTCCCATAAACTCTAGGAAGTCCCTTGGAGAACGATGTTCGCTTGGCACACCATCGACACTCCTCGCTGCCATCAGTCTCGCCTTTACACCTTCGTATAGTACGAAGTGGACTACAGTCTCACTGATGCCCATATACGAAGCTGTTATACCTTTGTAGAAACCTTTGATGCCCTGAAATTAATTATCCTTGGTTATATTGATGAACTATGACAGCAAAGATGAGCAACTGGTTTTATAGTCGATGTGTTAATTAATCTCGTCATCGCAATAAAGACAGGTAGGTACCATTTTGGCGTATATCCTCTTAATACACTGTACAGCTGTCACATTCTCCCCATCTAACTGCAGCCGCGTCTTAACGAACCAAATCGGATTGGTCATCGTACAAGACACAAAACCTGAAATGAGACGGTTCTTGAAACTAGTGCGTTACAAAGTGCGATTACTGAAGCCAATATGAATAAATTAGCAGGGGAACGAAAGAAAGACAATGCTATAACACAGAGTTTATTATAATTTGCATTTCCATGTCTCATTATACAAAGGAGCAACGTTTGATCACAAAAACTTGAATAAATAATATATTTCTTACGAACAGTGTAAAACGTGTTTTACCTGCAGCACTTGCTGCGGATAGGTGCACGATCGGAGTATCCGGTGAAATATTTTGATTCAGTATCGCCTTAGCTTGAGAGTATGTGCAGAAGTATATGGCCCTAGATGGGGCTACCCCAACTATGTTGGGTCCTAGACCCTTGAACAGTGCTTTAGGGCCCTCAGTCTGAACTATGTGTCTGGAAACAAATAAGCTCTTGTCAGTAAATCACCTTTGCACCTACGTGGGTGATAATTATTGAGTTAGTTCGTGACGTAAATGGATATCTCTTCCATTGAGATAAAATTTTAATGTCAACATACAAGCTATAAATACTGAGTTCGGTTGAGGTCGAGTCATAACCTCGAGAAAACCAAACTTTAAAAGAATTTGCGGTTTCTGTGTTAGAGATGCTTGTTCCTTCATCCGAGATAATGGTCTAATAAAAAATGCCACCTGATAAGCGATCAGCCGGTATTGGCAGCAGCAGGCTAATCTGCACACACGGAGCGCACCAATGGGGTCGCGATCGCGAATCCGGCCCACGTTCGGTTCTCGTGACACTTGGGCATCACAGTTGTTATCTATTAACATACACTTGATAACAGCGCTAGTTGAAAGCGGTTCGAACTTCTTCTGTTTGCCGGTGCTTGATTATTTAAATACACAAATGAATTTTTGTTGTACCTATCTTCGATGAGTGTGGAATTGTGTTTTTCCACTTTAAGACTGCACGAACTAGAGAACGTCGTGACATCGGTCGGAATAAGTAAACAGCTAAATTAAAGGTCAACAAAACGTTTAAAATGTATGTCGTGCACTTAGCAGCGCAGAAGCCCCAATCAGTCATTGAATGGCTGCAAGCCAAAACGACAATCCAGACAAAATAGCACAGATAGAAGCAAACACTTCACACATCACTCGTACTTATGTCGGAAATTGTGGGAAGGAAATTGGGTGAAGATGCTGTACGGATGCTCATAAATCCCGATCATGATGCACATAAAATGGCATTAAGTTGCAAAGGACGTTCACGTAGACGGACACAAGCGGAGTATAAAACAAGGTTTTAAGTCTTACCTGATGCACTGTATAAGGCTCATCCTGGACGGTGTCCTGGCGTGCCCCGCCCTCGCACACTGCTGAACCTGACAATTGTACGACATCAGCATACGATCTGCTTGCTTGCTGTATGCGAACATCGCGCCCATCGTACGTCTGTAGCCCCATTTGGCCTCCTGCATTATATGGCCAATTTATTATAACCATCGCTTGTGTCGAGCACGCATGCGGTCAGGGATAACTAGGTAATGTTAGCAGACTTTGGTAAAAGAAATGGATAATGAACAATTCTGTTAAACACATTGATTTATAAATCTAGATTTTTATTTCAACTAAAAGCTGACATTGAATGTGTATGACTTCCGATTCGCGCAAATATTTTTGTTCATTTTAAATACAAACACAAAATGTTGTAATAACATTATTTTCTATTCTAAAACAAACAGTGAAAAGCGAATAACTAGGTGCGCTTCACACAAGTGATGGAAACAATGGGACCTACGCCAATGTTAGGGCCAAATGTTTCCATACTGCCAGCTCCACAGTTAAAATATTTAAGTTTCATAATCATCGATGAAGCCGTCTTTAACTCTAAGAACAACACCATTATACTGAGCGGATACGAGGTAAATCGACTGACGGAAATAGGCAGCTAATAATGAATCAACTCCCATTGATACCTACTACAGTCCACATCTTTAGTACGTTACTATTTATTATAAAACAATCCAATTTCCTAAAAGGATATGCCTACCATCATATACATACACGATTCATAATAACACAGGAAACTTCTTTCATCAAATTAATCATCCTAGGTGTTTCTGCAAACATTAAGTATAAATCGACGACATCATAATTTTTTGGATAAATATTTGAAACAGAGCAGAGAACCAATGAAATATGCGTATCAGGATACGGTCGGAGGAGTTAGATTTATCGCCAAGGTTATCATCATCATCAGCCGGAAGACGTCCACTGCTGAACATAGGCCTTATATTAGTGAATTGTAAAGAAACTATCAAGACCAAGACGATCTATGTATGCCTACGATAAATGATTAAAGTGAGTGCTAAAAATATATCTACCTACATCAATCAAACGATGGAAAACAACAGAGTAATCATCTCGGAAGCCTTGGAAGTTGATTAAATCCAGGCCAGATGAGATGATACTGTATCGTTTCAGTGATTTTATCATTTCCAAGTGAAACCCGCTTCTGACACTGTTTTTCGTTTGATTTTAAACAAGAGTTGGATTTATCGTCCATGTCAAAGCTGTCTGACTAATCTAAAAATACATTCGGAAATGTCCCGATGTAATTTCGAGTAATTAATACATCTACCATTGTTAGCGAAAGTGCATCGGCAGGTATGCACCGTATGCACGACGGCGCCAATAAATGTTTATTGCAATTCCAACTTGCTATAGGTACATACATAATACTACTTTTAGATCGGCCTTGAGAGCCGTTAGCTTCACTATGTATAATGACATTGTACAAGGTCATTATTAAACTTATATGGTACTACGTCGTAAAATGTGAACAACAATATCACGCTTAATTAATTTTACTTTGCTAACTGAAGTTTGAGCACTAAAGTCAATTAAAAACGATTAAAACGCACGCCCGTCTGTAAACTGTTCCAATAGCCTTGTCTTGTAAACAACATAGGAAGAAAAGTATCTCGTCAAGAAAATTCCTGGCCTAGTTTTCGGTGGTTATTTTGGAATACTCTTCTAGAATCTCGGAAGCTATTGGAAACGAGAGAAGCCATTTTTACTACTTCGGCGTTCTAACATCGGTATTGCTTTCAGCGATCTATCATCGGAGAGCGAACGCGAATACCGCTATAGTCGCTGCACTTGGACGCACATTATATTTATAAACATCCTTGGTATATTTTGCGTAAATAAAGTGATCTCGCGTAGCGTGGAAAACTGAATTGAGTACCTATTTGTAAAGGGGAATCTAATCTGGATCGATTGAGACGCAGAATAAAATTGAGCTACGTAAAACTGTTTACGATTCAATAGAGCTAATTTAATTGGTTTGGTGACCTATGTGGAAGGCACGGAAGTTAGGGCGGGGCTGCTAAACGAGACTATACAGGGTGTAAGAAGACACTTTCCGGAGCCGTTAACTACGCATACTGTACATCTAACTAAGTAGCTTTACGCTAAAATTATCGCTGGGAACCGACTTTTATTTTTAGGTATCAAAAAAAATAATTATTTTATTGCGCGCAATGTAAAGCAAACGGGTTTCGTGTCGTTGTGTGCGTAGGCGGGCGGCTTGACACACACAAGCGCGCCTAAGCTGGAACGCGCTGTGATAAGAACGTATCGACGACGCGACGTTCTGCGATCTTTTCGAGTATTTGCGGGGATGAACGAAATGAATAAAGTTTCCGTGAAAACAAATAAGTAATAAAAATCCTACTGAGATGCACGATGTTCTTAATTTTTTTTAAGGTCGTATAATCATGAAATGAGACCTTTCGCCCAGGGGGGCGGGAGGTAGTGTCAGACTTCACTGACTAAAATTGACCTGCTCCTTCGTGTGCCCTTTACGTTCCAGGGCCGTGGTACATCTTTCGAACAGTCCCACGACCCCAGGATGTTCTTAAATTAAAACTCATAAAACACTTACCTACTGTCCATCGTTGATATCATCAATCGGTGGTCTCTCAACACTCACTAACTGCGGTTCAAACTGCCGACCTCCCACGCGGAGACAGATGCGCGCTCTAGTCAGCGTCTCTTGATGAACCAGTTCCAGGATCCCTTCTCGCTCTGACCGCTGCTTGAGTTCATCAAAAACATCAATGATTTTTTGACGCATCTCCGCAGCATTCTCGCAGGTACGGTCAAACACCCTATCTTTGACGTATCCCCACAAAAAGAAATCCAAAGGCGTTAAATCAGGTGAGCGTGCAGGCCAATCATGGGGCCCATATCGCCCAATCCAATTGTCGCCGAACAGCTGCGTCAGCTGATCGCGAACCGGTCTCACGATGTGTGGTGGTGCACCGTCATGCTGATACCACACGTCTCGCCGCTGGATCAGTGGCATGTCATCTAACGTGTCGGTTAGGTAACCATTAATGAGGTTGAGGTAGGCAGGTCCGTTCATATTCGGTGGCAAGAAAACGGGGCCCAGTATCTGATTTCCCATGATGCCAGCCCACACATTATGTTTCCACCGTGCCTGGAATCCCGTTTCCTGGGTTTGATGTGGATTTACGGAGCACCAATAGTGTGAATTTCGACGGTTCCACATTCCATTATTTGTGAAGGTGCATTCATCCGTAAAAAGTAACTTTGTTCACAAATCCTCGGTCCTGCCTTAGCAGCCACCTGCAGTACTGCATACGGCGTGTTGTGTCACCCGGCACGAGTGCATGCACGCGGTGAATTTTGTAAGGTCGTTGCCTATCCCTTTTTAGTACTTTGTGCACGGTGAAATGAGACAGCATGTACCTAGCCCGATGGCCATGCCGCCTTCGCAAAACTTTAGCCGCTGTACGCACTCCCAAACGAGGGTTTTCTCGCATCACAGATAAGATGGCCGTTTCAGCCGCTGGCCTTATTTGCCTGCCGCCTCCCTGTGAAATCGGCACGATAGGCTGGTTATCTAACAAACGTTGCACTGCCCGCGTGAAAATACGTGCATCAGTAGGCTGAAACGCTGTAGGGTATTCTCTTCCATAAATTCGTAGGGCTTCGGCAGCATTTCCACGCGCCATACCATAGCAGTATACCATATTCACATACTCGCGCGAAGAATAATCATGAAACGGCATTTTTGCAACTAAAACACAAAAAAAAAACACAAACGCACTACCTAGAAAAAAAAACACAGAAGTACTCAAAAACACACAGGCTCTTTGTGTAGTTAGCGAGTACACAGTCACAGAACACTCAAAAGTAATGTTTTTCGGAAACAAAGACACAAGTACTTAAATTCGATCGTGTCAGAAACCGAACTAACTAGCGAACTAGACACATTTCTTTGGCGTTGGCGGCTGGCAGAGGGGCCGTAGCGGGTTGCGGGAACAGCGGCGGGGGACTAGCGGGCGGCGCGGCGGCATTCGATTGAACTAGCCAGCGCGGGCGCGGGCAGCGTTGCCAGACCGTACCAAAAAGTACGTTTTTCTGTACTATTCATCACACAATCGTACCACAACCGTACCTCAGTGTAGACCGTACCTTTTTTTCGTACCTTTTCTATTACTAGTGATTTATTTTTCACAACAAAGCGTAAAAAAAAACCTATTTTGGAATGAAACAAAGCATCTACAGACAGAATAACACGTATCAAACTATTGGAGCTTCAAGCATGTAAGGAAGTTATTTATTTATAAACTCGTGGTAAGTTAAATTATTATTTTACGATTACATTCTGTCGAGAAACTAATAGAAAACCATACTTTCTTCAACTTTCTGTCACATTTGGCACTAAAAATGGACACAAATTACTTAAATGGAATTTTCTTAGTTCCTAAAACATTATTTTCATTATTTTTTGACAAAAACAACTTGTTTTCGCTGTAGATGAGTAGACTATAGCATTTTTCAAAATTCTAGCAAAAGAAGAAAAAACGAATCTAGTTCTCGCAGAAGTATCTCGACCCAGTCGTACCTTGAAGTTAAAAACCGTACCTTTTCAGAAAGCCAACCGTCCTTTTTTGAGAAATCATACTGGCAACACTGGGCGCGTGTTCCGACACGTGACATTGGCCACTGTGTGTATGATCGTTCACCATGCTTGGCATTCGTCGTATTTGTTTAGTTCTAAATAATCAATTTTATTTGGAATTGCACTAAATGAAACGAAATCTTTATAAGAATTTTTATTTTTATGAAGTAATAATAACATAAATTCTTCATAATTTTACTTTTTGTGTGAAAAGGGCTCTCTTTTGACAATTCAGATAACGTACTGAGATCACATGTTACTAAACACGTTCACATTACGCGTATTTTTAACTTTATGTCGTAGAACATAAAGTTGAAAATCCCACGGCATTGAGTCTAGAGAAGAGGGTCATCGACCGTCGAAAGTAAATCAAACGCACACTAACTTATGCCGTGCGTTTCTGCATTTATTTTTTACGTACATTACTGTTCGTAACTTCAAATGCGTAATTTATTTAGAAAAATCGAAAATTCAGATAATGTTTGTTTGGAAAAAAGTTTTGTAATAATACTTAGAATTCGATTTCGTAAAAAAAAGTTAATAAAAAATGCAACTTTGACCTTCAATATCTCGAGAACCCGTGGAGTCCCAGGTATGGTCTAAAGGAAAAAAATCATCCAAATAATGGGTAGAATACGTGGCTTTCGGCTCCGGAAAGTGTCTTCTTACACCCTGTATTCCTACCGCTCGCGCTGAACAGTATCTGGCATTATATCGGTTATATTGGTTGGACTAATGCCAATGTTGGGTCACTCACTAGCGCGATAATTTCTCTTTGATTTGTGATGCTGTTGATAAAGCTAGGTTGTTTGTTGTTACCAAGATGTATTACGTCACTTTTTGGGTTAGAAATTTTTCAAATGACTCTTCCCGCTCTGGAAAGGACGGACTTCTACTGATTAAAAGCACAGTCTAAAAGTCACCTTATTTTTCAGTTATCCTATGCCTTCTAGCGCCGTAGTAACCTCAAAGACATTCCGATATGTAATTACGCTTTACAGAAAAGTTTTCGTTTTTAATTTTGTTGTTTTCGCGGCTTTGGTCGTCATTACTCGTCATGGTGAACTTCATATCTGACGCAGTACAAAAATATGCAGAAAGTTTTCTTAGTTTGATTAATTCATTATTCGGCAATGCGTAAGTTGTTTTCTAAGACGTTATCTCATGACAGCTGGTGATGCGAATATCAAAACCGATTAAATAACACGAATAGGTATCGTGAACCGGTTTTCATAATAGTTTTATGAGCAAAGAATTCGACACACTGATAGTAAAGTGCGCAGTTTGTGTACATTAGCAACAAAATATGCAATACTTAGTGTGGCGCGTTAAATTACTTGAATTCTTTACGAGTAAGCGCTACTTAAGTTACGCACGATAAAAATAAGAACAAAAAAACGTAATTAGAAATGGTCAACACTATTACGATAATTTATGATAATGCTGGCAATGCTGCCTACAATAGTACAGTTTAATAAGTAATTTGCAATTTGCGAATTATATTAGGTATCTATCATACGATTTTTTGTTGATGCTAAGTGTTTCAAATTGCTAACAACGGCATTATTTTAAACAAAAGCGTTGCCAATCATAAACAATGTTGTAGGTGGGTTGAAATTGATGTGTAGTAAACACGTTTAACATGAGGTGACTAAAGGAATGAATTTGTATATTTCGGTGTGTTTAAAATTGCCGTTTTGTTTACATTCGTCGGCAAAAGTTAGCGTGTTTGTATTCGTAATTTCCTGCAATTATGCCCCGATAGCACATTATCTTTGCTGCTGTAATCATTATAACACTGCAACAATATTTTCTTCTGATTATGTTCTATTATTAGCTTGGTAATATGAAATAATATTTAATAGCTAAACGTTTCAACGCGCATTATTTATTACGTAAGGAAAGCAGTAAATAATGCGCAGTTACTTGTATTAAACGATGGCATTATCGTTTTAAATGATAACAGATTTGTATCTAGAAATGTTAACATTTATCCGTCACATAGACTGATTAAAGAATGTTGGGTGAAATGTTGTTCTTTCCGTGATAAATCTCTTGTCATCTTTGATTAATCGCTTTCCCTTTTAAAAACTAAAATTAAAGTTCAATGAACATTTTATTGACGTTGGTAATATTCAATGAACATCAAAAGAGAGTTGAATAAAAAAAACACAACACCCCAACACCCCTATTGTATTTTTTGATTCAATGCCTAGTTTTAAAAACTACATAGGTACCTATTTTGAGAGTTGAAGGCTAATTATTATTGCTAGATGGCGTCATAACGCCATCTAACATCGTAGTGAGATAAAACAAATAGCCAGATAGAGTTTTGTTACCGCAACTTTAGACTAATATTTTAATTAAATTATTTTAAGATTACATTTACAAAGCATGGCATGACTACTTACAGGTATTAAATTTCTGAAAACACGTGAAATTTCAGCTTTCGAGTTAATTTAAAGCAAACACTTAAGTAAATGAATGGACAATTGAGTTTTCCTTTTCTGTAACAATGACTCATTAATTTGTTGAATTATTTATTATATTTTAATTAAAATGGTCATTTTTCGGCACATGAGCAATAAAAGCAGCACATGTTTGATATCTAATCATCAGAACTGTGTTTTGACATGACTGATTTATTTGTAAGCGCATTTTTTATTGTAAAATTATCTTAATTACGGACCTACCGACGAAGATACGGTATTTATGGCTAGATAAGTTGAAGATTAAAAATAATGCGGAGGTCCAGACGTTACAACGAGTAAAATTGTAACCCGGATAGGAGGAAACCTTGAAATGGGAGAAATAATGTGATCTGAATCTGACCAAGGCACAACGTGCTGCAGTGCTTTTCTCTGATAATACAGCCTTGTGGTAGCCGGCCCCAGCTTCAACGGTTTGATGAGCTCGTCAACGAATAGGTACTTAGAGAATAACATAGCTTAGCGAAGGTCACGAAGGTGAAGAACAAGTTATGGCCTCGACTCAAATAGCAGGAGCTCAAAGGGCTCCTTTACACATTAGGTAACAGAAATAAAAAAAACAGGAACCCATAAGTTTTTGGTAATGTTACAAAACAAAAAGTGGTCTTCACAGAAAACAGTATCATTACTGATTCATGAAACATTGAACAGCTAGTGAGGTTCAATAATAATTAAGTGAGCTTCGAAGTTATCAAAAGAATTTTCTATTTCGACTGTAACCTTAACCTACTCGTGAAAAGAGACAGTTAATCGAAGTCACTTATCAGAAAAAGCACGAAAGAAACCAGTAATTTCTGCTGATGTTTAATGTTGTACCAGTGCGTGTTTACGATTATTGATAGTAGATATTTTTATTACATAATTTTTGATATGCCTTAATGATAAAGCTGATATGTATTGTTTTAAACAATACAACTGTATAGATATGGTAAAACAATATTCGATGAAAGTATTTATTGAAATAATTACATATATGTAATAGGGGGACACGTGAGTTAGTGGTACGGTAGTGTATTTTCTGGAAAAAGAATTCGAAGCTGCATTTCAATGAGTCGAAAGTGTTTAATAGAGCAATTGGGTCGATAAAGCGTATATTCCTTAAGTTTTTTCTCGACGCGATGCAGACAGATATGAAAATGCTGAAAATAAATTGTTTACTTTGACCCGTATTTGACCCGCCGCGTGACGACGAAGCCAGACAAAAAATTTCATTGATGGGATCTAATCTTGTTCGTACTTTTCCAAACACTTTGGTAGATTACAATAGAATTTAATCGACCTTTTTGAATACAAAACAGAATTTAATGATGTCATGATTGCATTACCGGCTAAATCGATCACAAGAACACATTTGGATCACGTCCCAAAAGAACGGAAAATGGTAGAGAAATTTTTACTCTGCAAAAATGAATCTATAGACGAAGTCACAAGCGAACCAAATCCTTTTTCTATTAATAAACAATCGATGGGAAAATTCTCTTGCCAGACAGAAGACATAGTAATAGTCGATTCATTACTTTCATTCGTTTTTTTCGGAGTAGATAGACGAAAGAAATTGCAAGTAGTAAATCCAAACCAGTGCAGAGTGTTTTTAGAGTCGTTAGTAGGTATTGAAGTGCTTTTAGCTTTTTTACCATAGTCTTCAACTTAAATGTGGGTTACTGCGGCCACATTATGCGTAGACAGACACTCATATCTCACAATTTAGAGAGAGCAAATCTGTTATCTGAGAAAAGAGCAAGAGGTCGTATACTAAAACGATGGATAGTCCCGCCATATTGGGCGCAAAGCCAAGACAATACTATTACAAAAAGGGTCACTAATTTTTGTCTTCAGTACTGAGAGACCGAGTTTAAAGAAGAGCCTGGTAGCAAGGAGTTATCTTTGTAAGAATCCGTCGGGATTTATGTATTTGGATGAATCTGATCTGAATAAAAGGTGAACATACACACCTCACTCGGGACGAGGTTTGACGATAAAGAAAGCACCAGTCCAGGCCATATCAGCGCAAGTGTGGGAGGGAACAACTGGGTGATTTAACCAGTTCAAGCTGGACAGACCCCCTCCGCCCTCCTCAAGGTGGAGGACATTCATTGAGAATTTCCATCAAAAGAGAGAGAAAAATAAGGTGCTACGAAAGTGAAAATTACGTACGATACTAAGAGTAAACAAGGTAAAAATATACTTAAGTCATAATAAAACAATAAACAAGGAAAAACGCCACATGGCATGTTGAGGAAAACTACCATATCAATCTTAATTTACCGCTCCAGTAAAATCAATGTTTTGTTACTGAAATAAACATTAATCGGAAGAAACCCTCAGTTCGATGGAAGGTACTACGACGGTGCACCATGGACATAATTTACGAACCAAAAACAAACAGTTTTGTCGATCCAACTGCATTTAACTTTGGTAAACATAAATGATGCATTGGGTCATCGATCGACATCATAGCCTTCGCTATTTTTGTCGACTAATATGGCAACTGTTTATTACGAGTATTATTATTACTCTCACACAGATCCGGTGTATAATTTTATTACACGCTATAACCATGTGTCGACGCAATTCGCAACGCAACTGTTTTTTTTCGTATGGCAACTTTCTGTACAGCTTTTTTGTTTTTATTTGTAAAATGTAACCGGTTACTTGTTACAAAACTGATTATTTAAAGGATAGCAGCAATATCAGGTTATTGGAAGCAGGCCAGCAGTAAACTCAAAAAGGCTAACTTTAATAATCAAGGCAATGATAATTCAAGGTGTGTAAAATTATGGCCATGGGATATGTTGATTCCATTGTTTATTTATTGCTTCTTTGTTTATATTATGTATCCTTTTCTGAAGCAAATTTTGTAAAATGAATCCGAAAATTATTGTTTTATTCAACAAAAAGTGGGTAGACGACGATTTTTCTTTTTAGAAATGTGTGGGTAGTAGTTTAACTTTTTTCTTGTTTTGCTTGATTAGACCTTGATTTTTACAAATAAGCTTCCGAAATCTTTTTAATGAAATATAGTTATTATTTAGGTTCATCATCGTCATCATCATCATCAGCCGGAAGACGTCCACTGCTGAACATAGGCCTCCCCCTTAGACCGCCACGCCGAACGACAATTCGCCACTTGCATCCATCGGTTGCTCGCGACCCTCACGATGTCGTCGGTCCACCTAGTGGGAGGCCTACCTACGCTGCGTCTTCCGGTCCGTGGTCGCCACTCGAGAACTTTTCTTCCCCATCGGTTGTCAGTTCTACGAGGGATGTGGCCTGCCCATTGCCACTTCAACTTGCAAATTTTATGAGCATGTCGGTGACTCTGGTTCTTCGCCGAATATCCATGTTCCGGATTTTCGGCGAAGAAACCCCGAGATCCCGCAAAGAAACTCCGAGCATAGCTCTTTCCATTGCTCGTTGAGTGACTCTTAGTCTCTCTAAAAGGCCAGCAGTCAGAGACCACGTTTCAGAGCCATATGTCATCACTGGCAACACACACTGGTTAAACACCCTTGTCTTGAGACACTGTAGGATTCTCGATGAGAAAATATCACGTAGCTTCCTAACGCTGCCCATCCGAGTTGGATTCTTCGGGCGACCTCTTTCTCGAAGTTGGACCTACCTAACTGAACAATCTGTCTAAGGTAAGTATAATGGTCTACAACTTCGAGAGTATCATTCCCAACAACAACCGGTACGGGTGCCACATGAACATTCGACATGACTTTCGTTTTGTCCATGTTCATTTTAAGGCCGACCCGTTGGGAAACGATACTGAGGTCGCTGAGCATAGCATTGAGGTGCTCCAACGATTCTGCCATGATGACTATATCATCGGCAAAACGAAGGTGAGTGATGTATTCGCCATTGATGTTGATGCCGAATCCGTTCCATTCCAAGAGTTTGATAACGTCCTTCAACGCGTTTGTGAACAGTTTCGGAGAAATAACGTCTCCCTGTCTCACGCCTTTTTGCAATTGGATTGGTTTCGTGCTCTCTTCCTGAAGTCGGATGGACATGGTGGTGTTTCTATACAAACACTTCAACACTTCGATATACCTATAGTCGATATGACACCGTTGGAGGGACTGCAATACTGCCCAGGTTTCGATTGAATCGAAGGCTTTTTCTTTATTATTTAGGTTAAATTATAAAATTAATCTCTTAGTTGCCTGTCCTGATAAATCACATTTCAATTGATTACAGCTGCCTAATAATATTTATCTGACATGTTTATTAATAACTTTGACTTTATAATATAGGTACCTATTAATTCAGAAATTTCACGAAATCCCTAGGGATTTCACGAATTTCCGGCAGATGTGGAATATTCTTATTTATTATGTCTTCTTACTAAAAGAATTTTACACTTTGGCAGTTATTTTTGTAGGTAAGGGATCGGTCTAAAGTTACACCGAGGTATTTCGGATGATCGTTATGGGCAATAGGTACCCCCTGCCAAGAGATGCTCATTTTACGACTCGCTTGTCCGTTTCGGAGGTGGAAAAAGCACGATTGTGTTTTTGAGGGATTTGGTTTTAGAGCGTTTTCAGCATAATAGTGACTTAGGTCACCAAGAGCTGTGGAAAGGGTGTTTTCAATATCCTCAAAGTTGGTATCTTGACAGGTAAGTGCAAGGTCGAGTTTTGGGCCAATCATAATATATGACATAACGACACAAACACAATATTTGCCATCGACACGCTAAGAAGAAGAACTAAAAGAATTTAGTGATATGACAAAACACCAAACTAATTCTAATAAAATGTCAGAAAAGTCGACGGGTGCTCCGTGCACTTCTGGGTGGTTTAAAAAAAAATAGTCTGTACACAGAAAAATCATCAACAGTATTCTTTATTTCACTACATTTAGTTTAAAATAGTAAAATGACATATCTCTTACTTTATGTTTAGTATTTTGTCATATCACTAGATTCTTTTAGTAAGAAGACGTAATAAACAAGAATATTCCACATCTTCCGGGATTTCGTGATATCCCTGATTTCTTCATCCCCTGCGACATACATATCCTTAAAAAAAATTAAAAAAATATTTTTACAAAATAAATCATACCTGATGTTTAGGGATCTTGGAGCAAATCTTCCTGGCATTGTTAGTGTTATCAGATGGTGGTGGGGGAGACGGTGGTGATATTCCCACTCCCTTCGAGGACTGGAGACGAGTCTTAACTACTTCTAAAGGACATGTTACCACAGCTCCTGCTGTGCCGGCCACTCTGAAAAGAGGATTAAGAGTTTAAATGACCAACTTCTTCTAGTTTCTAATAATGTATATCTTTTTATTTTGATGCGAGATTGGCCGGAGAAATATACAATTAGGAAGGAATGGAAGCTTATGGGGAAAATCTTTTCCTAGCAGTGGGAAAATCGAGGTTAAAAAAAAAATATTGATGCCTAAAGTGTTTGTAAAAACTCAATCTACAGATTGGAAAAAGAAAAGAGAGTTCTATAACCAACAGGGAATGAATTCAGGCTGTGGATGATGAATTTACAGGATAAAGATTAATAATTGTCATTCAAATTCATTTAAAGAACAGAAGCAGAGAGACTTTGTATTGTATGAGAATTGCACAGACAGTTGATGAATGGCATAGAAAGAAAGCATCCTATACTAAGTGTTGGTAAGTTAAAGTTTAAAATATATATAATAAGTTGATGTGCAAAGCCTTAAGACGACCCTCTGACCAAAGCTCTCACTAATTATAAATGCCATTTAAAGCTAGTGTTCTTTGCCTTTTTTAAACATCACAGAAAACATGGTCATTTAATTATTCTGTTTTCAAATCTCAAGTTCAAAGTTCATGATTGGTTGTTGTTTTTAAATTGTCAACCAATCAAAACAATTTATTAACCAGAAACAGGATCATGCTTTCATAAACAGAAGAGTTAAATTAAATACCTAGTTCAAATAAATGCGGCTAACACATGGTCAACGACCATTTATAACTAGACGCCTCATACACGATCTGACTAATGAAAATTATTCTGTCAAGTCGCTGAGGTACGACGTAAGCGAGGGAGACGGGGTACTGCGTTCTGATTGGCTAATACTGCGTTCTGATTGGCTAACTCAAGGTCAGTGCGACACGGCGACTCACAGGAGTGGTCGGAGTCACGACGGTTATAAGATTTTTTACCTAATGTGTTGACAGACATCGGTCGCCTGTGATTAGGAGTCTAGATATATATGGTCGTTGCACATGGTCTTATGAAATTGTAACAAGTGTCATGAAATTGTATGATGTAGTGTTATGAAATACTGGCTGTTGCCCACTGTTACGCTTACAGCCCCTCCCCTTCCATATAGCTTATAAGTAGACTCCTCCATATAGCCTATAAGTAGCCCCCTCCGTATACCCATTTATGTAGCAAAATTTATCAAAATTAGTTTAATGGTTTTGACATGAAAACAGAACATTCAAATATAAACGTCTTTAGCATTTGTAATTAATAAAAATAAAACTATTCTACTAAAATATAGTCCTACATTTAGTTTTATTTTGTGAAATAGTTGTCAATTTATCATTATTTTGGTTCAATATCATTATTATTTATGTTCTAGATAAAAAACTGGTATTTTATTGTGAACTACATTTTTTTATCAGTGTCTAGGTGGCTGCATAATGTGTGCTCTGTGTGTCTGGAGTTATTTTTAACATGAAATGTATTTACAAGACTGGATACTGCAATTTTGTCCATTTTGGTGACCAAAAGTGTAGGAAATTTATTTCTAAATTTGATTGCTGCAAAATTGGCCATTTATTACGGCAACAGGATATTTTATATTGGTTTTAATTAATATTTTGGTTTATTGTCCTAATACTATTATTTGCATTAAAATTAGGATTTTTATTTAAATTCATAGGCACAGTAAATGAAACTGTGATGAATACTATACATTGGCATTTTAAATTTATTGTGTGATAGCATTGAAGTTTTTTTTGTTGTTTTTATCACTTCTTTTTTTAAAGGCAAAGGCTTTCTTCTTTTTATAAGGGCATTTTAATTAACGTACCTAGGTATACTACCTACTTGTAACAACAACAGTCTACATAGTATAGCATTATGTATTATTTTACGGTGTTATCTACATTTTCAAGGTGGTTTGCCATTCGCATTTATGTAACAAACAGAGATTGAATAACACTCAAAACTAATGTGACATTGTTTGTCAAATTAATTCCAAAGTAAGCATGAAACCTGGCGTGCATATTCGAAGTTTACGAATACTGATCAAAATTTTTTACATTTTATATATTTGATGTAGATGTGTGCCTGTATGCGGTGGGTGCCACGCGTAGGCACAGTGAAAATGCTGGCGTAAACAACGTCTCGCCGCATGTGCCAATACTTGTGAGTTCTGTAGCCATCCAGATTATGATAAACATTTATGTCATGATAACACATTACAATAACGCTGTTTATCATATCACCGACCTCCCGCGGCCCAATACTCACCCTCCGGCTAACAAATGTATCGCAGTATCCTTCTGAGACATTTTAGCGCCACAGGAATAATTACATGACTGCAAATTGCGACTGTCTAATAAACAAATGCACCGCTTAATATAGCAATGTTCACACTACGATGGAAACACTTGGACTAAGGTCTTATTATTCAACTTTACACCTAATTTACTGCTAAAAGTTTTAATTTTGAAGAGAAATGTAGCAATTCTTGTGATCACAATAATATCGGCAAAAACTTCACAGCACAACACACAGCACAGTCGTTCGTCGTCTCGTAACAATATGCACACGAACACAAGCCGAACTCACGTGCACACGGCTCATCTACGCACACTAGTGAAAATTCCGACGACTACGTGACGTCTCGACTGTCTGCACAACAACCTCGGCATTCGGCCATTCGGCCACATTCGGGGATTCGGCAGGTAATCGGCCGTTATTGGCTGTCTGCCTCTTGGTAATAAAAGCCGAAGCAAGGCCGAAAGGCCGAAACCAGCCTAAGCTACCACAGAATTATAGAAAGTATGCTATGCCATTTCGCTGAAAATATGAAAGAAAAAGAAGTTAAATTAGAATCAAATTGGAGTTTTCAAATGAAAAACGATTTTTATGATCTTCGATTTTTTTCGGTCTACGTTCGAAAGCGATCATTGTTTATGGGCCCCATCATCGGATGATCATCGGTGAGCATCGGGCCCTCGATCCGTCGCGTCAAACCGATCGAAAGGACTAATCGATGTTGTATGTCAAGATCGTTAACGATTTACATCGAAGACGATGTCGGAAATCGAAACAAAAACCCATGCAATCATGAATATCGTAACGATAAGATTTACATGCGAATACTGATTTCGCTTTAGTAGCCATTTCTAGACATTCTTTTGAATCCGAATCAACGCTACCGCCACATAGGTAAGGAAAATAAGTTCATTTTCCATTTTATGGGGCACGTATTACGTCTTTATCCTTCAGCTTCAAACATCGATCGGTACAACAAGTCGTTTCGTGTACGAGCGACATTTTTGATGCGATCAATCGTCACGATTTTCATCAGATCGATCGTATAAACGAATCGTACCGTTTATGGGGCCCTTTACCCATGATGCCCTTTGCACAGAGAATGTCGGAATCGGAATTCGTTACCAAAAAAAGTTTTTATCATTTTTTTTACTCTATGGTCTCCGTCGCGTTCCAGTGAAAACAGCAATACGAAAGGTCTAACTGAGCATACATTTCGATGGAACAAAGAGCCTCATTATGAAAACCATCAATGTGTGAAAGAGGTAAGTAACCGGCATTTCATGCCAAAAGTGAAGCGACCGACACATATCAATGAGCAATAGTTTTTTTTTTGCGTGTTGTCATTATTGGTAGCACATAGACATATAATCCTATGGACTGGAAATACCTACACCAAAAACGTGGATACCTACAAGTTCGCCGGGCACATAAAATGGCGGCCAATGCTAGGGTTGTGCCAATCAAGAAACATAGTGTTACTGTAACGAGTATGGATATTAGTATCCCTAGTACTTTTAGGATTACATAATAGTATTAAGACTAGATACCATGATTGAATTATAATCCATATAGTTACGTAAAAAAAATGTAAAATATTTATCTGTTAGCGTTAATTTAAAATTTGACGATTAATTCGGATTGTACAGGTAAACCTTTGGACTTGTTAATTTGTCTTTTTTAAAAGTCTTTTGGTCCCGCCAAGTCTTCTATCACAACAGCCTTCAAATCAGCATTTTTTTTTCCTTCGTATTCTTTCATTGAGGCGTTTAATTGTTTTCTGTTGATTGACATATTTTTCTTTAAAGGCTTTAATTTTTCCAGTTTGTAAAACCTGTAATAGAAAAGATAAATAGTTAAATCAAATCAAATTTATTTCAACTAGGCCAATAATTACAGGCACTTTTGAATGGTCAAAAGACATAAAAATAAATCAGTACAAAATTGTTATGGTGCTACAGTTCTAGTCACAAGACATAATAACTGTGAAAGTACCGTAGGTGCCCATTCCAGAGCGAAGATTTCTATGCAAAAGAACGGACAAGAAACTCCACGGACACTCTTTTTACACTCAACGTAGCAAGTTAAGTGTACAGTTAATATTTAAAAAAATAATGAAAATTAAAATAGACCGTGGCAGCTAAGAGATGACCATCTCACAGCGCCTTTTCACATGCCAAATGTATCAGCACTATTAACCAATAACTTAATTATGCACTGTTAAAAAATAATTTGCATATTGCATTTTATTGCTAAAAGTTATTTTCAAGTGACAGTTGACAAGTCTTTGACAGATTGTGGCGCTTGATGTGCTGCCGTCTGTTTGTCAGAAAACGGTTAAAAATTCAACATCTACATACCTCTTTGGGCACTGTTCCCACAAATTGATGGGTCAACTGCTTGCACTTGCACTTGCACTGCAATGGTTCCTTTATTACAGTAGATGTACAAGAAACATCAGATTCTTGAGTGTTGCTTGTTACACAGAATACAAACGACTCTGGAAGTTGTTTTTTGTTGGATGTCTGAAAAAAAATAATTAAATATGCATTACTATCCATATAACTTAGGCTAAAAAACCAGGCTGTTATTTAACAATCATTAAAATACACACTTACCGAAAATATTGTAGGTACAGAGTTCTCATGTAACCTAATAACATCAAGTGTTCTGTTAAAACATTTTTCTTCAAAGTGAAGTGAACACATAAGCCAGTCTTTACTTCGAGAACAAATTTTTTCGTCACCGATAGAGTCCAACCATTTTTTCTTCAATCTTTCATTTTTGGGAAACCTATAAATGATTAGTATTTTTTTATCCATACATCATTTGGTAACAGTTTCAGTGTAACGAAGGACTAGTATCGTGAACTATTACAGCAACGGTACAACACTATTATTATTGTAAACAAACGAACGAAAATAAGAAATGAAAAATATTGTCTGTAGGACGGAAATAAACCCAAATATTAATACTCTAACAATAAAAACAAGGTCACATAGCGATTTCTTTACCGAAATTGTTCTATTTCATGTAGTTTTTCATGAAAACCTGTTACTAACCTGTACAAAGTCAATTCAGGCTGATTTTTCTTTTTCCTGGCATGACAAGACACAATGGAACATCCAGGCATGTTGAATTACTGTTTCTTAATGGTAACACGCACTTTTAAAAGAAAACACTCCGTAATTTACTCAAAAATCTAAATTCAACAAAAAGTAAACAACTGTTTGACAGCAGAACTACCACGAAACTTGGCACATAAAATGGCGAAATGGGCACGTTTCTGTAACTGTGGGAAATATCCCAACAAAATATTCCATTTTGAGCAACAACCGAAATATTGTTGTCTCTTTTGTCAAATATGATTACTGCATTAGAAAGAAAGAGACAAACCAATATTTCACTCTCTGTCTCATGTTTGACTCATATTTGTATAAGCAAAATGTATGTATAGAACATCGGGGCATCTCCATAAAACTTCATCTCAATGGTAGCATGACTGTGTGTCTTGTTTTGACACTTGTCATTGTCACTGTCAATTAGGGTGTCTTGTCTGTCAGAAAAGAATTGCGCTGCGTTGTTGCATAATTGAGGAGCGTTTTTTCAAAACGATACATCATAATATGATCTTTTTTTCAGGAATCACATTTATTTGATTACAAGGGTTTCTATGAAGTATATTAAATGAAATTGCTTATTAATTTATTAATTAGTTTAATGAGATACTTTTTACTTATACAATGAAAAAAGGAACACATTAACATGCCAACAAAATGACATCAAAAACATCGAGTTTTTTCAAGTTTGATACATCAACTGTTGATGTCACATTTTGATAAAAACCCCGTACATTTAGTTGGAATTTGCTGCATGGATACGGGGACTTCACCTTATAATTTTAATGGATTATATTACGGGTTCTTCATCATCATAATTTCGTCGCACATTGTCATCTTCGAGAGCTGAACCCTGGAGAACGAATATGTCACAGAACTTCAGTAATTTTTCAACATCTGCTCTCTTTTTTGAAGAAACCATGTTGGTTTTAGGCAATTGAACACAGTCGAATTGTAAAAAAGATCTGACGTTTTTCTTCTTAACATCAACTACCTATCACTGGCGCAACAGAATAAACTTCCTGAACACTAATTTCAATATTTTTTAAAGCGCGGGATCCAACAACAGTATAATGTAGTATTCGGGTTTGGCTTATTTTAAATGGAAGTTTTGCCTTTATCATATTATTATCTTTGGCCTTAGCTTTCATGTCATAACTAAACCAATCTTTACCCCATTCTTTGACGTGACTATGTTTATTTACAATGGAATAGTATTCATTTGGCGATACAATAACTTCACGTCGGCGGTAATCCTTTTCAACCCTTCCAAACACTCTATCAGGAACCTCCTGATAGAGTGTTTGGAAGGGTTCTGACAGGAGGCATAAAACTATGGCCTCGAATGGGGAAAAAGTGGGACAGCTTACAAGTCAACAACAATAACAGCGTTTGATGTATCGTTTTGAAAAAATTCGATCGATGTAGATGTATCACTTTCAAAAAACTAATGCACTTCGCTGTACTTTTAGAATGATTTATGTATCATTTACAGAAAATTCGTAAAGACCATCGTGTAGCCCTATAGAGATTGAGTACGAAACGACAAAAAAAACAATTTTGAGATTTTGACTGATGTATTGCTTTGTGATAACGCTCCTCAATTATTCTGCTCTGCATTTTGATAAATATATTGTATCAGAATCGAGTGCCGGTCAAATTATTTATAGTAACTTGTGCATTTCTTTAATTGCCTTTTATAATGTTTACAAGGCGGCTAACGGTGTAAGTATTTATCTTGAATTATTGCAGAACGAAACTACCTACGGTAAATTTTAAAATTTTCACTTGATTTTATTCACGACGAAAAACCTTTCGTTCTTATTTGCTTAACATAAATACTTGGCTGAGCCATTACTTAGCGCATTTTATCAAACTGAATGGAATAATTATGTAAAACGGACATTGCCCCGACCGGCCGGCTAATGCAGTACGCCTACTTGCGTGTTATTGATTTGTATTCGTTGAACTTTTTCCAGCTTGTCTGCGGGTGCGACTCGCATGAAGCACACCCTCCCGGAGCTGCCATATGAGTACAGTGCCTTGGAGCCTGTGATCAGCAGGGAGATTATGAGCTTGCATCACAGCAAGCATCATGCCACTTACATCAACAACCTCAATGCTGCTGAAGAAAAACTGGCTCAGGCACAAGCTAAAGGTAAAACTACTCAATATGATATGTGACTTATAGATGTTCCTATATTTCTCTGAACCAATACATTTTAAATATTCTCGCAATGAGTTCATAAATTTTGACAGTATGTGTAACATACAGGTTGTGAGTTAGAAACCCTAGAAAGCACTTTACTATGTGCACTTTACTTAAAAAGCACAGCTCGTACAACTGAAAGAAAATATGAGAATATGTCCCAGCAGTTATTTATGGTAATGTTAGTTATTTATGGATACTTCTCCCAACATTTTGTTTAAATAATTTGGCAGCTGCAGATACGAAAACTATCATAGAGCTCCTCAACTCAGTCAAATTTAACAAAGGTGGTCATGTGAATCATTCTATTTTGTGGCCGAGCCTTACTCCAAGTGAAAGTTGCCTCTCTGAAGATCTAAAGCAGGCTATTACCAAGTAAAGAGATATCAAGTTCTTTTTTATTCTTGTAAAGTATCAAAAAAAAAATTTAGTCATGTAGGTATGTAAATTACATTTAATTAGTATCTTCATTTCATGGTAATTGTATTTCATAAGAATATTTTGTTGTAGTTTTAAATCTCTTGCAGAATGATCTCTGGTTTCTGTAAAGCTATTAGCTCGATTGCTAGTCCCTGTTACATTTCTCACACATCAGTCGACTTCAGGGGGGCAACTCCCGTAATTTTGGCTGTTCGAATTCTAAACATGGTCTCAATCTATCAAAGACATAATAGGTACAACTTTTGTTTTTTTTTTTGTTTGTTTTTTTTTTACATTAATTTTTTTTTGAGACTAACTGGAATTTGAACATTTTAAAATTACAAAAGAATTGCTTTCTAATTACCTGGATCTAGCTTTCAGAAACCCAGGGATTGTCTGAGAAATTATGTAATCTTCCAAAATATTTGGAGTGTAAAATTCTAAATTGTCTATGACCATATCTTCAGGTGACATCAGCACAGTAATCAGTCTGGCGCCAGGACTGAGGTTCAATGGTGGAGGTCACATCAACCACACCATTTTCTGGCAGAACCTCTCTCCCAATGGAGGGAAGCCATCTGGTCCCCTCACACAGGCTATTGAGAAGTAATGAATTTAAATTAATTTGATGACCCGACTTTTGGATGGTTTTTGGCTTTTAAAATTTATTTTCATAAACAAGATTGATTTTACCAACATATTAAGAAATGCTTGTTTGTATTCCAATCTTTTAAATTAACTGTATTCTAACTACATTTTTTCAAATTTTGTTTATGTGTACTTTTCTACAGTTTTTCTTTGAAAAAACTGTCAGATGTTGGTACAGTCAGCATCAAAAGTTGCTGACCACAGTTAGATTTTCAAAATCGTTGTACACCGTATTATTATGTATTATTATGGTGTACAGCAATTTTTAAAATCTCATCAGCACTCATTGTTTGTCAGATTGTTAATCAGTGTTGCATCTATGCTTGATTTATTAGTACTGATACCAACTTTAGTTTTAAAACTGTTGTGTACTTAACCAAAGCTTTAAATATGTAACAGTACTTAACTATATTATTATATTTATCAGTTTGACTTGACTTTGTGGATTGTTTTGCTTTTTATTTGTGGAAATTACCGCTTTACGTCAGTGGAATAGATAACCTGCATTGTAGTTTGGCAGGTTGACCTATTATTCAGATTAATTTGGTATATGATAGTTTTTTATCATAATTAGCAATATTCACGTGAATATGTATTTTGTATGTAACTGTAAAGATGTTATGCATTTTGCATGTGATTTCAAATGAGAAGTACGTAGTTAATTAGTTAAATGTCTCCCAATTAAGTATGCAGATTGAATTAGGTCTCATAAAAAATCTGACCACCAGTAGCATCTTTAGGAGTATTGACTTTATTTACTGAGAGAAGATATATTAACTGGTTTGTGTTTTCAGTCAAATATTCATGCATACTTGACAAAAAATTTGAATTACAGACTTTTTCATCCATTCCATAGACAAGGATCATTTTATCATGATGTTATTAGTGTGGATGTGTTAATTTATTAACACTTTTGAGATACTAAATGGTTACAGTCATAATAATAATAAAACTTCTGGTGGCTCTTTGTTCTGTATATTACATTAAGGTGTTAATAAGGTTAAATATACAATTTTTTATACTAAACAGCCAAAATAGCATTTTACCCCCCTTTTAGCATCTGACCCACTGCGTCACATCACATCGCCTGCCCGCGTTATTAGTTTATTTTCTTTTCAACTAGCTACCCAAAACTTAATGACACAGTAAACTAAAATCCAGCTTCTAAAATCTTTTATTTATTTTTAGGGACTTTGGTTCATTTGATAACATGAAGAATCTCCTCGCCACAGCATCCGTGGGAGTGCAGGGCTCCGGATGGGGTTGGTTGGGTTACAACAAACAATCAAAGAAGCTGCAAATTGCCACCTGCCAAAACCAGGATCCTCTGGAAGCTACTACTGGTGAGTTCTATTTTATGGAGGCCTTTTTATGTGCGCAAAGTAGCATCGTATATGTATCGTACATAACCTACCCATTCTGTACGATACATATTATACGATGTTACTTTGCGCACAAATAAAAAAATAGAAGAGGTGTTAAGGCCGTAAAACGTCATAGTTCTAGGTCCCAGGGTAGGGTAGGAGAAAATAAGTTTAGTAGTCTCCTAGGGCCCTGGGATCTCACTCCATCAACTTACACCTCCGGAAGAGTTAGTTATAAACTCTTTATGGCTTGTTTTTCCTACTAAAAGCTTTCAACAAACCTTATTATTCTTTTAATTAAATATTTGTCGTTCCAGGACTTGTGCCACTATTCGGTATCGACGTCTGGGAGCACGCCTACTACCTCCAATACAAAAACGTAAGGGCCGACTACGTAAAGGCAATCTTCGACGTTGCAAACTGGGGAGACGTCTCCAAGAGATTCGAATCTGCAAAACAATAAACAAATTGAATCTTAATTTTATTTGGTTGTAACCATCTAGATGTGAAAGCTTTAAATTATGTTACACACATGGCGAACACTGAATTAGATTCACGTGATGATATAATAAGTTTTAGAATCTTTTTATCTTAATGTTGTGTTTTATTTATCTTTTAGGGTTAAATACATTTACGGGTTAAATACGTTTGAAAGTGGCGCCTGTTACAGAAAAAATGAAAGGGAATCGTCTACCTTGGTATGGACATGTGATGAGGAGGGATGACACCTATGTGACTAAGAAAGTGATGAGTATGAATGTTGATGGATGGAGAGGACGAGGAAGGCCAAAGAAAAGATGGATGGATTGTCTAAGGAATGATATGAAATAAAAAGGAGTAAATGATACTGTGACGTCTGATAGGGGAGAATGGAAGAAGAAAACGTGTTGCCCCGACCCCAAATAGAATGGGATAAGGGCAGGAAGAAGAAGAAGGTTAAATACATACACACGATAAGGTGTTGTATCCTGAAAACTTATGCAATCTTGCTTCGCTGAAGCATATAGCTGGAACTACTTGCGATATTGTTTTTACGAAACACCTTGTATCAAACATAACACGAAATCACATACAAACAGGACGTCGCAACGTGTTATATGTGTTTTAGCCCTTAGCTCTTTCTCCTGGGCTTAAAAAGATGGACTGGCCTTCCCTAGCCAACTGACAGATAAAATTGGCCATACTCTAGAAGGAGAGCCACTACCTATCTCTTCTTTCCTGTAAAAGAAATAAAGGATCCGCTCTTCGATTCTTCTCTTTCTAGTTGAGTGAGGTTAAATAATTCAGTGAACTTTTTTTTAACACGTAGAGAAAAGAAAAGACTGCTACGTTTATGCTTGGCTGTACTTGTAAACTTTGTAACTTCGTAGATAGAAGTCGCCTAAAACTTCTATCACATTCTAATCCAGTGGTGGGAAAACTTTCGTAATGGGGGGCCAGAAAGTTTAAAAAAAAATCAAAGGCGGGCCAGAAATATAGGAAAAAATCATTTTGTGTTCAAACTGTTATCCTATATAATATTACAGCAGTAGTAATCATGAAAAGCATGTTAACAGTAATAATAAATCTAATTAGTTCGTCAGTTTTGAAAAATAATGGATTATGTATCCATTATTTTTCAATACTGACGAACCTAATTATTTTTTCTTTTGTTATTAATCAATGCATATTTAAAAATATAACGCATCAGAGAGTGGGGAAGCATGACGTCAGAAGCAAGTAAAAACAGTACTTGTTTGTGACCTGTTACAGATTTTTCAGTCTAAACATGATCGTGAATGCTGTCCTTGACTCTTGGTAGACATACCACCCCCCTGTGCGCTGAAAATAGTACGAATACAGTAAGTAGTCTATCTAACAATTAGAATGAATTGTATTTTGAATAGATGGATTTATGACATTCAAACTTGAATTTATGGATAAATGGCAAGATGTTTCCAAAATCATTTTCCATTTATAACGGTGGTTGAATATTGAAACGGAACGTGGGCGAGTTAAACTGAACTCTTATTTCGTGTAACGGGTCGCAACTCGCAAATGTCAAACGTCTGTCAAATCAGATGATTGTCAGTCTGCTTTGTTGTAACTTGTGGTGAAAAATAAATAAATAAAAATAGTATTCTGAATCATTGAGAGTAATTAATTTCAGTCCCGGGTTCCCGAAGATTTTCCCTTCAGGCCTGTGAAGAGGTAAGTAAGCCTAATGTTTATTTTATCTGTAACTTTGATGAAAAAGAACGGGCGAATAAGCTCGGGGTAGTGTTATTGATTTTTCAGGCTGTAGACGTTACCTACCTACTTAGTTCATGTCTTGAAGTAGTGAGAGCATTGAGAAAATAATTTATTATATAGTTTATCTGTTCGTGTGTTCTGCAATCAGGAGAAAGGTACGTGTTCCGGTAGATATTAAGTTATTGTTGCGAAAATTCTCCTGAAGGTCGACATTTCAGTGTTTTGAAATCGACTAGCAGTTATGCTCAATGCATATCTAGGTTTTACATTTATTTGCAGCATCTAATATAATTTGAGCGAAATCTCATTCATGTTTATGAATAATTATGGTTTCTATAGATTGTAATAACTATTTAATGAGCATTATCTTTTATATTTTCTACCACAATTTGTTTATAATATTTCTGGATAAGTTATTGTTCCATTGACTTCTTTATCAGAGTATTGATTATTACCAATGTACCTTTTAGTTTAAAAGCATATAAATATGTATTTATACTTTAGAAGAAACAAACATGAGCTGCAGATTTAGAAATTTTTAATTATTTAGACTTACATGAATATTTTTTTACAAACAGTGATAATTTTAAAATTTGCGTTTTGCAGAATAATTTTATTACCTACAGTGAACAGAAAAATAAAATCACAAGATGTTTGTCATTTTATTAACCTAAATTACCTTTCTAGGTGTTTAACTTCAATACATTTTATTTTATTAATTTTACTAACACTTTTGACCTAAGACTTTCTATGCATAGAAAAAGACTTAATTTATCTTAACAATAACACTCTTTAACACTTAAAACTATTCTGTCTAGAGAGCTGCTATAAAATACACTCACCAAATTTCGAGAGCAGTGGTGGCCCAGTGGTATCGGCCTCGACTTATGAGTTGTAGGTTGTGGGTTCGAACCCAGTCAGGCGCGTTACTTTGTGTAATTTATTTCAACACCACTGCTCTCAAAACGGTGAAGGAAAACATAGTGAGGAAACCGGCATGTCCTAGAACCAAAAATTCTACCAATCCGCACTGGGCCCATGTGGTAGATTACGGCCTGCTCCCTCTCACAGAGAGGAGGCCTGTGTCCCAGCAGTGGGAACATTTAAAAGGCTGATGATGAAATTTCGAGAAATTGTTTTCAGATATTGTAAAATTCATATTAAATACATCATAATCACTCAATGATTACAGGAATCATCAGTTCAATAAAATTTAACACCGTTGCATGAATGAAATTAATAATATTTATTTAAATATAGAATGGTTTAACCATTAATGCATAATCATTAAATTACATATTATTTATGCTATTATCTGCCTGTACTTTTTAGATGACTCATACAACTCAGAGCGGGTTATAGTATCCTCATTTATATACACTTCCAACCAGATGTTCAGTATGATTCATTCTAATTAACTGCAGAAATTCAAGTTCTGTAAATGTATCATGAATGTCAGTTCCGTTTTATTCTATTAGGCTCTAGTAAAATACTCAGTTTTTAGTTGTTTTTCTTATAAATACTGATTTGGGGAACTTTTATGCATAGAGGTAACATGATTTGATATTGTGTTTGTCGACCCAATAATGACTAAAGCAACTTAGGTACTGGAATTATAAGTCAAACTGACACATTATCATATAACACTAAACATGTTTATTAACTCACCTTAATTAAAAACCAAAGAGTATGTAATTTTAAGCCTTTTTTTTAAATATGGAGCAGAGTCATGTTATCACTGCATAGATAGAGGCTGGTGTCTATTGCAGGTACAACCTTTATGACAGTTTGTTTTACATTTGCATTTGGTTGCAAGTAAATGTACACATGGTAGATTACGGCCTGCACCCTCTCACAGAGAGGAGCTCTGTGTCCCAGCAGTGGGAACATTTAAAAGGCTGATGATGATGATGATGAAATGTACACATTACACATCAAGCTATACAAAAACCAGTTTATCATGGGCTCGCTTTGTATGGTCTTTCTACACATTCAAAGGTCTACTTATACTAGTTTTGCATAGCTTTATGATTAGTTGTGTGCACTTATTCATATAACTGGACATAACACATTAATTTAGCTACTTGGAATTAAACAACCAACTGTACTTGATACGTCGTTCGTGACGCAAGAACTTAGGACTTTTCATATAAAAACAACCGATTCGGGTAACTTAATTTTCCTTAGTCGATATTGCGTGGCAACCGGGCTCAATATTGCCATTTATGGACATATGCGGTATAGTTAAGTCAAAGCAGAAATGCCTCGTGCATGGCACTCAAGCCTTTCAAAAGAAAGTTTTCTTCTTTGACAAAAGAAAGTAGGATTAATTTCTAATGTAGGTACAGCATTGGAATGTCCTTATAGTCGAGGTGGTTTTTGTCAGCCGGGTCCTGGCCTGAGCAGTTGGTAGGCTTGTATTGCTTAGGGCATCAAGAAGTCGGCACTGAGACGACCTCGCTCCTTTTTTTACTTAGTGAAATCATACAATGAGTCCTCCCATCCTGGGTGAAGCGGAAAGGACTGTCAGACTCGTACTGTCTAAAATCCATAGTTACGATTACCTGGTGGCCTGCCATGACGTCTTCAAGCGAGAGTAATAATGAGTAGTTCCATTGTGGCAACGACATGACGATAGACGTCTTGTATAGACTGCCTCATTCCCACAGTGCAGCTGCCCTCGTTTTAAGAAGTCGTTATAGCGCCCTGACAAGACAGACCCAGGCAGGTGGTTGGCCTTGTATGGGGACCCCGTCAGGTTGCTGACAGCTCTGAGGCGCCGCCGCGTCGTTCACCACCACTGTAAAGGTGCCGGTTCGCGCGCGAGACCGCGACAGGAGACAGCGACAGGAGACCGCGACAGGCGGCCGCGACACTACTTAACATAGGCAATGACAAGTGTCGCGGTCTCCTGTCTCAGTCTCCCTGTCGCGGCGCGAACCGCCGCCTATACAAAAGAGAGCGCGACATATTGTGTCGCGGTCTCCTGTCGATGTCGCTGTCTCGTGTCGCGGTCTCGCTCGCGAACCCGACCTTTACTAGTTTTGGAATTTTCTGAACGTCGATAACCGGGCCTTCTCAGCCCAGTCCCACCTTGCTAGAGTACCAGCTAGGAGTGCAGTTCAAGGGAGGAGGGTACCGTTACGTGTATTAGGTCCTAAAATAAAATACAGTTTTGTAATGTAAGTACTACCTAAACTGATATGAACCCAGGACCTGCCTCAATATGGAAATTACACAATGCATGAATTTAATTACGTCAGGTAGGGAGAGGGTTATTGCAAGAAATATGGCACGTATAGAGATAGGTCGTGTATTGAGTAGGGTAACCATGCTACAAACCTCGTTGCATGTATTGGTATGTGGTTTGAATCACGTAATTTGAGGTGATTTATGCAAAAATATGATAACGTTTTACTGGCTTCGAAACCTGTCTAGTGGAGCAGAAAAAAATGTATTGCCGCAAAATTACATAATATAATTTATTTTTTAAGTGGGTAGTTTATTTTAGAATTCCGTTCTACGCATGCTTCAATCACAAACTCACAATAAGGCAAGAGATTTCTGAACGTCTGCACCCTATTATTGAAAGTGACAGAGCGATGTCTTTGTCTGAGGTTCTACCTGCCTTATTGTGTCCGGTTTTGTTTGAAATCTACTGTTTTGGCCACGAAATTTTGCTGTTCCTTCCAAACGGTACTAGATCAAGCGAAGTGCATGCGAAAGGGACAGTAATATTTTGGAATATCGAATTCGTTGAACGTAGGGCTCTGCATCGCGGAACCCATCAACTAGTGAAATCAAATCGTGTGAAATTAATCAAATCAAATCTTGTACGTCCCCTCTTCCTCCTCTCTCTCCGTTTTGGTGGACACCAAGCCTCTCATAACTTTTACACACGTAATTCAACAATTTATAAAGGCAATAATATTTTTTTGCATAAAACTGCACTGTCTTTAAAACTTAAGGGTGGTTTATGGGGCGCCTACCGCTGCGATGGTTTATCGGGATCGGCGCCGCACGCGATCCCGCCGGCGGTGAATGCACTCCAAAGTGACGGGGGGAAGGGGTGAGGGGGTCTAATTGAACCCCAAGGCTTTTTGTCTTATGTACTTTGTGTTATTAGGCGTTAGGACAAGGATAATCTTTTACTAAATACATAAATATTATGTAGGTAGACGGGTTTATATACAATTTAAAACCTTCATTAAATTCCGCATGGAGAGAAGACCGAAGTCTTCAGTCTCTTCACTTTCTTGCGACATGAAATGTAACAGCTGGTTGGAGCTATCCACTGCTGGATATCCCCTCATAATCATCATTTCAGCCCGTTATGTTAGGATACCTCTTCGTCGTTACCCGCGATTTTGACGATATCGTCAATCCAACGCGCTTTTGGAAGGCCCTGATTTCTTTGGCGACGGCCACTATTCGACCAAATCATACACCATCGACAAACTCCACCTTTGATCTGATGTTCCACCTTTTCCTTAAAGACAGCTCTGCAACTATCGTAATAATAATTAATACAGGGTGTATTACGATTACGATAGTTGCTCTGTCTGTATCATGTCTTAAAAAGTTAAAACTAAGGAAAAACAATCTTCCAACGACCATCACCTGCTATGTGCCCTGTGGCAGACTAAGGGCTCTTACAGAGTGGCTGTGTCCTTGTAGTATTTTTTATACGTATACACGTACAAAACATACTACAGGGACACAGGTGACACAGGCGTAGGTACCTTTAGGGACTGTCAGACGATTCTGCAACTATTCACCGACGACCGGTTCATCATTGTATATTTCGCCGACAGGACGATTCATTTATGGCCGTTCCACCGGTAGACTCTTTCACCTTTGGACTTTTCGCTGATAGGACGATTCATTTATGTCCGGTTCATCGATAGAACTCTTCACCTAGGGACTTTTCGCCGACAAGACAATTCGTTTATCAATAGACTCTTTCAACAACGGACTTTTCGATGGTGAAGATAATAAGTTTAAAAGGGTTTAAAGAGTTATAGGTTAACCGTCGTGTCGGCAAAAAGTCCGTTGTTGAAAGAGTCTATTGATGAGACGGATATAAACGAATCGTCCTGTCGGCGAAAAGTCCCTAGGTGAAAAGTTCTATCGATGAACCGGACATAAATGAATCGTCCTATCGGCGAAAAGTCCAAAGGTGAAAGAGTCTATCGGTGAAACGGCCATAAATGAATCGTCCTGTCGGCGAAACGTCCAATGATGAACCGGTCGTCGGTGAATGGTTGCAGAATCCTGTCAGACTCGTACTGACTAAAATCCACGGTGTCTTTCAATAGCCCTTTGTGTTCCGGTGTCACGGTAATGAGATAAGTCCCGCGACCCCGGCAGGCTTTGGCCCTCTAGACGGGGGCCCCGAAATCATGCTGACACTCCTTGAGGCGCGCGTGGAACACAACGCGCCGTCGACCCGGGCATGGTCCATGGTAGGACAGCGAGCCGCCCATTACTCGCCGCCCGCATGCCCGCGCCTACGGTGGCCGGAGATCGTCTGCCGACGTCAGACGCCGTGGGCGTCTACAGGCGTAGGTACCTACATGATATTCGTTGCAATGCAGAAAGTGTGCCAGTAAAATGGCATTGATAAAACTTTCTATTCTCCATTTCCATTGGTAACATAAAAAAACTGTGTGGGTAGACGCAGGACAACACACTTTATCTACTTAGGTCTTGCTGGAAGGTTATGGTTGGGAACTGGCATTTTATACTGGTTATACATAAAATTTGGTTTAGTTTTTACCCGACTACGGCAAAGCCAAAAGGAGGGTTATGATTTTGACCGGTGTATGTATGTATGTTTGTTCCCTCATAACTTCTAAACTACTTATCATTACATGAAAAATGAGGTGTCCCAGTTGTCCGCTGGTTATAGGGTAGGTGACGTGTCACCAAATCCAATATGGCGCCCTCTAGGGGATGTATAGTCGTAACCGAAAAACGAAATATTTTCGTATCGGCATGGGTATCTAATTAAAGGGCTTGATGAGCACATTTGAAATATGTATACCTATATACATTATACAGTGTGTCCGGACACGAGTTAGCGATACTTGAAGGGGATATTATAGATTCAATTTCATCGACAAAACTGCTTTTAAAAAAATTTTTACTCCAACACCTCGCGAATGGCGGCCATTTTAGTTTTTTGATTTGTCAAACTGGGGTATGTACAATAAAATGCAAATAACTTTAAATCCAAGAGACCTACATACATGCAAATGACTTTATTGCAAAGTTAAATGTTAAGGCTTTTCAAAAACTTGCGAAAGTTTTCTGAATAATATGTAAAAAGAACCAAAAAACGTGGGCAAACACGAAATTGTACATAAAAATTACTGAATATTTTCACATTTTATACTCTAGCACGAAAAGTACCCCTGTATTTTGCTTAGGTGTTTGCATTACGTTAAAAGTATTTGAGTTAGGCTATAAAATGGTATCAAAATTATTTCTCTACGTCAAGTACTTTAGGAGTTATTCTTACTTGAACATAACCCTTCCTAAGCGAATGTACCCCAATAATACAGGTGTCGCATTCTTCGGGCGAGCTAAATCGTTTCAGTGTAAATTTATGACCTGTCATTATTAACCACCATGTAAATGATCCCAACGAATCACCCATAAACTGAAATGGCCCATTTTTTGAATTTATTCAAAGATTTTTTTTTCATAGAGTAAACAAAAAATTTATTATTTCAGTTTAATGGTGATTCGTTGGGATCATTTACATGGTGGTTAATAATGCCAGCTTCTACATTCACGTTGAAACGGTTTAGCTCGCCCAAAGAATGCAGCTTCTGTAACATTGGTGGTACATGCGCTAAGGAAGGGTTATGTTCAAGTGAGAATAACTCCTAAAATACTTAACGTAGAGTGATAATTTTGATATTATTTTATAGCCTGACTCAAATACTTTTAACTTAATACAAAAACCTAAGCAAAATTCAGGGGTACTTTTCGAGCAAGAGTATAAAATGTGAAAATATTCAGTAATTTTTGTGTACAATTTCATTTTTGCCCACGTTTTTTGGTTCTTTCTACATATTATTTAGAAAACTTTTGAAAGTTTTTGAAAAGCCTTAACATTTAGCTTTGCAATAAAGTCATTTGCATGTATGTAGGTCTCTTGGATTCAAAGATATTTGCATTTTATTGTACGTACCCCAGTTCGACAAATCAAAAAACTAAAATGGCCGCCATTCGCGAGGTGTTGGAGTAAGAATTTTTTTAAAGCAGTTTTGTCGATGAAAATGAGTCTATAATATTCCCTTCAAGTATCGCTAACTCGTGTCCGGACACACTGTATAGCTTTTAGCTAATTTGCTGTTTCTGACAGTGTCAACCACAGAACAGATAAAGTAGGTTAGAAAGGAAATAGTTCCTGATTTGTATCAGAACGCGTGTCGCCGCTTGTCTCCCACTCTTTAACTTCACTACAATCAAGAGACCAATGCCTACGCGGATTACGCACACAAATAAACAACACGCACTAAGATCGTGAGTTTGCTATTGGTTGTCACACTAACGCAATCACTGCGTTTCACGTACACTCGTACACGCGTAAAAGCTCATGTATGCTAGAGCGACTAAAAGGTCGATTGTTGATATCGATAAAATGAATGTAATCTTGCTTCTTACTTTGCAAGTATTGTGGACTATGTGGACTTCTGTAATGCATGTTGTGAACATTATTCATGCGAATATAGAAACAAATCAATGAAAGTGAAACAAATAAAAATACATAACTGAATTTTAAAACCAATTTTATTATAAACATTAGGATTTAACATGAAATATTTGGTTCCGTATCAAGATAACTACGTTCATTTAAACTACTGTCGATATAGCTACGGTTGACTCACGTAAGTTCAACACACATATTGGACGACTAACTACTGTTCAACTGACATAATTTTGATTGAACTAAAATTGATTGCACTAACGAACGATTCATCTAATGTTCTTTTAAGATACTGGTTGTTTTAACTACGTTTGAAATACCTAATGGACGACTGGCCTACAGTATTTATTTTACTAAATAAAACGCACTCGTTTTTTTTTTCTAAAGCGGAGGAAGTAGGCTTTTGAAGTAAGGTCGACGGAGCCCCGCTTCGCTCCGAGCTCCTTTTTTCTGTCTACACGGTTTAAAGGACCCTAACCAAACTGATCCTCGGGGTGCCCTTGAAGTCGACCGTCTTCTTATCGTTCAAAACCATAAAGTTGTTCAGCTGATATTTAGGTAGGAGTGTATGTACCGGGGCACTGAGAATAAAAATGTCGTAAAAACGACTTGGGGCACCCCGACACGGACAGGTTAGGTTAGAAGGGGATGGCGGGGTCTGAAAGACTCGTGGTTTTTTTTTAAACCACCCAGAAAGTAGGAGCACCGCGAAGTGGTGCTCCGTCGACGTTTGTATGTTATCACACATACCGTAACAGGGATATTAATTGTAGCTAAATATACCGTAGTTGAATTAACCATAGGTGTATTAAACGTAGGTGAATTAACCGTAGGTGAGTTAACCATAGGTGAATTAAACGTAGGTGAATTATCTATTAGGTATTTCGTACATTAGTTATAACAAACTTATGTGAAACGACCATTAGTTATACCAACCGATAGGTCTTTTGACTGTAGTTATATCGGTAGTAGTTGAAATGAATGTAGTTATTTTGATACAGAACCAAATATTTATCGTATTTATTGTTTGTTCATTAGAGAAAATCAGTTCTACTAGTTGTCTCAATCCACAGTTTTCATATATCTGGATCTGGAAACCTAAATCATATTATAAAAATCATTTATATCAGTTTCAATTGAAAAATTACATAAAACTTTTATACAAAAAAAAATACAAAAACCTCACTCAAAATCTACATTAATAATAATTGGTCGTAATAAATAATATTATTTTAGTTATAAAGTGTACTATTGATAATAATCAGTTGTATCATAGTAATATTATCGACACTGTTTACAAATTGGTGCAGCACTATCGAGGTGCCTAGATTTCGTGGAATTGAACCTTTGGTTCGACACTCGGGACTCTCGCAGTGAACGTAATACATTGCGCGATCGCTCACGTAGTGCAAAACGCATCCATCTATAATGCAAGCAATGTATTACTATTCGTCTTCTTGCGATTATTTCGGGTTTGTCTACAAACTTCATAATGCCAATGTTATAATTACAAATATCACAAGTATTTTAATGTTTTTGGACTTACCGGTGGAAAAAAATCCCTTCTCATGCTAAACTACACACTTGGCCTCTTTTCTGACACGTTATAATAGCGCAAGACGGCATAATTTAACATTTTTTGCGGAGCTTACGTACGCTGTCAAAACAAGAGCGCGATTGCAGGCTGGTAAAGTAAATTTCGGTTGATATTGAGCGTCTGCTCATCTCCGCGGCGCGCGTGCCCCGCCCACAAGGCCCTTCTAACCTCCTTTATATGTTCTGTGGTGTCAACGACTCAACGTGTGTATCAAATCAAATGATAAATCTTAAATTCACAACTCAAAAACTATACATAGGTCTACATAAATTACTTACCTAATTCAAGTAATATAACCCCAAAATAGTGTAGGTAAATAAAAAATAAGTTAAAAATAAATAAAACCCGACTGCGAAAAAATCGCGCACTGAAAAGAATTAAACAAGAACAATATTCATTTGACCGAGTAATAGCCGTGGTCGTATGCCACCTAGCCAATAAAGATTGTGTGAAATAACCTCAGGTGGCACACGACCACTGCTATTACTCGGTCAAATGTATATTGTACTTGTTTTATATTTTTTTATACAGTCAAATCACGCAAAATTGTGAATTGGCAGAATTGATTACATACATACGATCTGTAACTTTCTTGGTACTTTTATTAACCTTTGTGTGGAGCGTGAGAGACTGTCGGACTATTACTGACTAAAAGTCCACCTTGTTCCTTCAGTTGCCCTTTGCGTTCCAGGGCTACAGTATCCAGCTCAGTGAGTCCCTCGACCATGATAAAAACCTTCCTGAAGAATTGGATTATCAAATGTAAAAATGAAATACGTCTAGTACCTAGTTCCAGATATTTAGTCTCTTCAGATTTTTAATCTATTGCATAGCTTTTATTGCGGGCTATGAGCGCGGCGCGGGCGCGGCGACCGAATCAAAAAAAATCCAAAAACCTAACGAAAAACCCTAACGGAAATACCTGATACCACGCATCTTCTAACATCGTTTCAGTTCGGGAGACTTCGGCAATCATAAAAATATCCGTCTTATAACAATTTTATTTTTTCTTAATGATTCTAAACGGCCAGCTACAAAAGGAGTTTTCACAAAGAAACCTACTTACAACATTCTCCTACAACAAAGAAGTTATTTATTACAGTACTAGCTGTGCCCGCGACTTCGTTCGCATGGAGGTCGGAACTCAACAATGTATTTTTTAGTGCTTCTTTATTAACAACATTAGCTGTAAACCATCATTCTGGAGCATACATAAATATGCGTACGTAAATCATCAAATGAGTCCTCCTACCCAGGGCAGGGTAAGAGAGACTGTCAGACTTGTACTGATTAAAATCCTCGGTGTCCTATAAATCCTATAATAGGCCTTTACGTTCCGGGGTCAAGGTAATTCGATAGTTCCGCGACCCCGGCAGGCTTTGGCCTTCTAAGGGGGGGCCCGTCATTGTGATGACACATTTAGGCGCGTGTTGAACACAACGCGCCGTCCACCCAGGCATACTCGCCGCCCGCATGCTCGTGCAAGAGAAAAATCTACGTTTAAACGCCTCTGGGACCTGAGTAGTATAGGCGGACTCCGGAGCCTGCCCGTTCCTGCCTTTACCGGCGCTGGCAGCCCCAGGACGTAAGCAGACATGGGCGAAAGTCATTCTTTCAAGGAAACAGGTCGTACCTATGCGTGACCCATCGTATCCCATCCTATCTCATCGTATCCCAGCGTATCCCATCGTATCCTATCGTATCCCATCGTATCCTATCGTATCCCATCGTATCCCATCGTATCCCATCGTATCCCATCGTATCCCATCGTATCCCATCGTATCCCATCGTATCCCATCGTATCCCATCGTATCCCATCGTATCCCATCGTATCCCATCGTATCCCATCGTATCCCATCGTATCCCATCGTATCCCATCGTATCCCATCGTATCCCATCGTATCCCATCGTATCCCATCGTATCCCATCGTATCCCATCGTATCCCATCTTATCCCATCGTATCCCAACGTATCCCATCGTATCCCATCGTATCCCATCGTATCCCATCGTTTACCATCGTATCCCACCGTGTCCCATCCTATCCCATCGTATCCCATCGTATCCCATCCTATCCCATCGTAACCCATCCTATCCCATCGTATCCCATCGTATCCCATCCTATCCCATCGTATCCCATCCTATCCCATCGTAACCCATCCTATCCCATCGTATCCCATCCCATCCTATCCCATCCTATCCCATCGTGTCCCATCGTATCCCATCGTATCCCATCGTATCCCATCGTATCCCATCGTATCCCATCGTATCCCATCGTATCCCATCGTATCCCATCGTATCCCATCGTATCCCATCGTATCCCATCGTATCCCATCGTATCCCATCGTATCCCATCGTATCCCATCGTATCCCATCGTATCCCATCGTATCCCATCGTATCCCATCGTATCCCATCGTATCCCATCGTATCCCATCGTATCCCATCGTATCCCATCGTATCCCATCGTATCCCATCTTATCCCATCGTATCCCAACGTATCCCATCGTATCCCATCGTGTCCCACCCTATCCCATCCTATCCCATCCTATCCCATTCTATCCCATCCTATCCCATCCTATCCCATCCTATCCCATCCTATCCCATCCTATCCCATCCTATCCCATCCTATCCCATCCTATCCCATCCTATCCCATCCTATCCCATCCTATCCCATCCTATCCCATCCTATCCCATCCTATCCCGTCCTATAATATTAGGTTATTATTATGATTAATATTGTGTTAATGAAAATACCTTCGCAAGTAATGCATTACTTTTTGATTTCCATAAAAAAGGTTATAATGACTTAACCTTAAAAGATAAATGTATGCTCTCGCGGACTTTATTTTAGAACTTTTTATCAGGAATAATTCCGTAGTACATTATTTTTGCGTATCTTTAACCGTTTACGTAGCGCACGCAACGGAAGCTCTCGAAATGGAATCCATTTTCCCGATTTTGAAACATTTATCTTTACTGCTCCGCTCCTATTGGTGATAGCGTGATGTTATATAGCCTATAGCCTTCCTCGATAAATGGTCTATTCAACACAAAAAGAATTTTTCAATTCGGACCAGTAGTTCCTGAGATTAGCGCGTTCAAACAAACAAACAAACAAACTCTTCAGCTTTATAATATTAGTATAGATTGCACCACAAACATTTTAAATAAATTATATTCTCAGATCGTTAAAAATACGCGGTAGGCGATTTTATTCTTTTAAAATAAAAAAAATGTTATGCAATAGCTTCACCGCGGCAGTCTCCGAGTGCCTTTGTGTCGTTCTTTTTTAGCTTTATTTAAAAGTAAGTACTACATACTAATATAGATTAAAAATATATATGTATAGAGAATAAAACCTATTTTATTCCACCGTATGTCATTTGATCATTGATCCCCAGACATAAGGGTTAAAAGACAGGCCCGCCGGTGAATGAACTAAGAGTTTGCTTCAGAAATTATTCTCTTATAGCGTACCCCTACCCATCTCATAGAGAGATTGACATTTCAATCAAAGCTTCCTCGATAGACGCCATGTTTTTGCTTGTGTTCATTCGTAGGGGAAAAAGAGACAGACGTCTCAGGATTTGGAAGGGATTGTTATTGTTTTTTCAAAGGTTATTTACCGGGTTGACTTTAAGTTGGGATGGATGGATATTTGTTACTCAATAACGTTGTTATTCAACAACGCCAGAACGGCTGAATGGCTCTGGATGAAATTTGGCACTGAGGTAGGTAGATTATAGTCTGGAGTAACAAATATGTAGGCTTTAATTAAAACTAGTGGATAAGTAGTAGAGGGCAAAAGCCTGCCGGGGTCTCGGGAGTAACGAATTACCGTGACCCCGGAACGTAAGGGGGCTACTGAAGGACGCCGTGGATTTTAGTCAGTACAAGTCTGACAGTCCCTCCTGCCCTGCCCTGGGTGGGAAGACTCATTTGATGATTTTACCACTAAAATAAAAGGTACTCACCATAAACATTTACTATCGACATTTACATCTAAATTTAATAATTATCTAGATATCTATTCCTTCAAAATATCAATACTTTGACGAGTTCTCCAATATATCTTGCACACAAATGTCCAAAGTTTGTACATTATGTGTTTGATGATAACTTTACAGCCGATAAAACAGGCGTTTAACCATTTAGCCGATTTATGGCAATCAAAACTTTGCCTTACAATAATTTAATTTGTGTAATATGCGTACTCATCAGAGTCCTACGCAGATATTAAAATAAATTAAGTTTTAAACGATAATGTTTCGGGTTTCAGTTTATATGAAAAAAGTGTTAAGTTGAAATTCTAAAAATAAATACCTGTAATAGAAATATTATTAACCTTGAGACTGTCTACGTAACTACATTTAGCTATAAATAATGTATTGCCTTGTAAGTTATCTTTCCCTACCGTTGAATGAGTAATATAATCAGTAATTAACCTAACTATTAGTTAAAAATATATAATTAACTACTGTTTCTACAACTGGCCCTCAGTCTCAGTCAAATAAGATTAAAAAAAACTTGAGAGGTGTCAAGGGACACCCGGATGGAACGAAGTTACTGTATACACTCAACAAAAATAATCGTCGCGACACCACACTGTTCAATGCGAAATAGAAAGACGAAACGAAAATATCTGGCTTGCTTTCTATACGAGAGAGACAGAGACAGACAGAGAAACATGCACACGCCGCACGGCTTACAATAGCTTACTATAGCAAAAAGTGTCGTTACAACTTTTCGTCTTAATTTTTTCCGTCTAGCCCCCTTTCGCAACGCGCGATAAGGAACTTCGTTCCAATTGTTTAGTTTTAAGTTCTTTTACTATTACGTTTTTTCTTTCTTTTAAGTTTAAGATCAAGACTCGCCCTCTATCCATTGATTAATTAAGTAATTATCTTCCCCTCTTCTGGATGCTTAGATCTTTCAAACTACGTAACGAATTTTGATGCAGTTCATCAATAGACTTCAAGAGGAACCTCTGAGCACCCTGGGCGGGCTCACTACTGTCATATAAAACTGACATGATTTTCTATAATGTGAATAATTTCTAAAACTTTTACCTAACTTGTTGACGTCAATATAATGCCACGCGTTAAATTAATGTTGCACGTAATCCTTAGGTGTTATGGCGAGTCCTCTTGTACGGGATCTACGACACACAGAGTTCCATAAAAATAAATAAATAATCCTGCATTGCTTGAATTAAATCATAAGCGATGTAGGTCTTATACGTGGGTGTTGACATTAAGTACCTACGCGTTGCAGCATAAACACGTGATCCTAAATAGCTCTGCTTGAATCTTATCCCGTGCAGTATGAACCGTTTTACCGTTGAAAGTTAGAAACTGTGTTGCACTTACTACTAGGCACTCTAAAGCCTCGACCTGCGCATTTACAACAACATCACAAGCTAGGAATATGCTTGTTTAGTGTTTGTATCTGCCAGAGTTCTGTTCTGTGGTATCTGATCAGCCAAGTTCAACTTTATAACCACATGAAACATAAATATCATCAAAAGGAAGAACATGCTTATAAAATGTAGCTCGACACGTAACTGTTATTTTCACAACATATTCCCCAGGACCAACACTCATCAAGTCAAACTTTAATTAACACTTTAACTTGTTAATTAACTTGTAGATTTCATTACATGAGGACGTTACGCATTTGTTTTTTAGTTAGTTTAATTAGGATTTGTAGCTATTTCTACCTGTAGGTAGAAATAGCTACGTTGGGGACAACCTTATTTTAATTAGATAAATGAATTATGTAGACTTTCGAATTTTCAGTAGCGCGAAACGTAGCGACGGAATAAAGTAAAAACTGAGGCGCCGAGAATTCGATAGCATCAGTTTTTTTAATGACACTAGGAATTTCTCCGGTGTCGTGGGTGGGTTTACAAACATAGAAATTCACATGTACACAACACATAGGCTTTAATTAAAACTAAATATGTATACATAAATACCCAGACCTAATACTTGATCCGTGCGAGGGTATCGAATCTGCAACACGCTACGCAGCAGTCGACCTCTCAGCCACTGGAAGCCAAAAAGTTGGGAAAAAGCTAGGTAGATAATAATTTGCTTTGCTTTTAACTGATTTTATTTAGAGTATGCACAACATGTTTTCTTCTGTGTCAACATGTCTATCTGGCGTCATGTTACTGTGCACTCTCTAAGTATATTTCTCTTTAACTTTATATCTGTCTATCTATTGTCTCATTAAGGCAAATTTAACAACTGGTTCTTTTAGAACTTCTCTTTTTTTTGGTTCTTTTTAGGGTTCCGTAGCCAAATGGCAAAAACGGAACCCTTATAGATTCGTCATGTCTGTCTGTCTGTCTGTCTGTCCGTGTATGTCACAGCCACTTTTTGTCGAAAGTATAAGAGCTATCCTGTTGAAACTTGGTAGAAAGATGTATTATGTGAACCGCATTAGGATTTTCACACAAAAATCAAAACAAAACAAATTTTGGGGGTGCCCCCCATACTTAGAATTGAAACTCAAAAAAAAATTTTTCACCAAACCCGTACGTGTGGGGTATCTATGAATAGGTCTTTAAAAATGATATTGAGGTTACTAACATCATTTTTTTTCTAAACTGAACAGTTTGCTCGAGAGACACTTCCAAAGTGGTAAAAAGTGTGTCCCCCCCCCCCCCCGTAACTTCTAAAATAAGAGAATGATAAAACTAAAAAAATATATAATGTAGACCTCAACCAAAACTACCAACGAAAATTGGTTTGGATGAGATAGCAGTTTTTGAGATATAGTACATTTTCAAAAACCGCAAATATAACTTTGCCATTCATACAAATACTATGAAAAACAAAGTTATTTTTATTGTTTGTGTATATTACTTACTAATCTCAATATAATTATATCTCTAATCTATGCTTGCTGCTACGGAACCCTTCATGGGCGAGCCCAACTCGCACTTGGCCGGTTTTTTATCGACTTCCATTTTTACTAAAACGTTTAGTTTTATTTTGTAAACGTTGGGATGCCAAAGAACGTCTCATCTCTAGGAGAAAATGTGTGCAACACATTTTTCTTCTAAAATTGTCAGTGTTAGCGCAGGTTGAATAATAGTAAACGTGTTTTGGTCCCAATATCCACCTTACCATGCCTTCAAACCCCCGCCCCCACTACTCAAGGGATTGGGGTGGGGACGGTATGTTCACCTCCTAACTAGCCCAAACAAAGATACAAAGTCAAAAATTATGTTCCAAGAATTTCTCTTTTAAGTGTTTGTTGACTGTGCTATGTATCTTAGACATTATCTTAGCGACTGTATTAGTAATTTTTGGTAAGTAATATAACAGTCCAACTTCCCTACATGGACCATATTTACTCCATGATATAAAGCCTCCTGCAGACACACGCGATTAATCGCGCGGGGCGACATGTCGCGGTCCATTCGCAGTATTTTTAGAGTGGAAATTAGCTTGGCTCGTTGTCGCAGCGCGATTAATCGCGTGTGTCTGCAGGAGGCTTAATTCACAATAACGCCATTGTAAAGCAAGATGTTTTGTCGTGGGTCTCAGTGAAAAATAAATGAGTTTTCTCTCATATTTCATTACGTACTAGGTACACAGCATTCGCATCGCCAGACAATATAGCGCGAATGTTGGGAGGAATATTTTCACGGCGCTTATCGTGAAGTGGATATGTAGAGAGAGAAGGCCAACCGTCTCCAATGTTTTAAAAAAACCTCTTTCTATTCTCTTCATTTCGAATGATGAATTCTGCCGCCATAATCCAAAAGGATGCATCTACATAAAATGAGAAACGGAGAAAAAAAATAAAACGTGTTTCAAAAATTAAAAAATTCGCTGTGTGTAAGGAAATAAACCAAATCGCTATTTTTTGGTACCAAAGGGTGTATTACAGTTTGATCTATCGGGAGTAATATGTAGACTTAATAAAAGTTATATTATTTTTTAAATAAATCAATTTTTCCTTTTCTTTTTAATAAAAAAAATGCAAGAAAATACGTAATACTGCAATGAAAAGACGGTTCTGGCCATATGCGTCCTTTCAATTTAGTATTTTTTTAAAACGTCTTTCCTACTTAGTAATAATGTGTTACCAAGCCATAAAAACTAAATTAAAAAAACGTAAATAGCCATTTGCTGCTTTTCAACTTAGTAATACCGTGAAACATGGATAACGGGGACCTGAATAAAGCGGCATATTTGTCTCACTAAAAGAGGTATTCCACTTACCCAGTGTCTCAGACATCCAGGTATACATAAATATCTGTCTTATTTACGGAGAGTTCAATTAATAGAGATGATATTAGACTTATTAATTTCATTAAAAGGGTGCGCTAAATAAAATAACATATGATATAATTACATATTTTAAACATTATCCGAATTAAAAAATGTATACAGGAGAGTTTATCTCTCACTCACTATATAAAACAATTTAGGCACATTTGCGGGTGGACCACAAATTACTGTGTGGTACAGTTTTTTTGTGCTATTAATCCGTTATCACAATTAAAGTCGTTTAGTTTACAGAATTTAAAGATAACAATTAAGCAAAAGTATTTACACTACACATACATATAGTCTCAGTAAAAGAAGTTAAAGAGAGACGTCATTGGGACATTTAAATCGAAAGAATAATTTTCAAAGATGTCCAGGTTCATTTTGTCCCATTAACAGTGATAATTCTGTGCTAAAGTGGACCTCACCATGATTTCCAGTGTCCCACTTAATTGGGATTCACTGAACTAATATTTAATAAATTTACAAAAAAAAGAACCCTTTTTAAACTGAAGTAAGTTCGTTTGAAATGATAATTATTTTGTATGAAATAGAACACAAAGTATAAGAATTAGGCTTAGCTATATTATTAATTATAACATAAAGTTTTAAATGTTACTATGTAGGTACAACAAACAAAAATTTTGTATTAAAGCTATCTATGTATGGATTATACTCAATATCCTACTTCCTACTAATATTATAAACGTGAAAGTTTGTTTGGATGGATGACTGGATGTTTGTTACTCTTTCACGCAAAAACCACTGAACAGATTTGGACGAAATTTGATACACAGATAGTTTATCACCTGAACACATAAAATATTTTTAAGCCCGATTTTATGTTCACGTGGGATCATTTTCGATTTGTAGCGGGCGGAGCCGCTGGCAAAAACTAGTTAATTCATACATTTGTCTTCGATATCAACTTGAGTGAGCAATAACAAACCGCTTTCAATATAAAGCTTAAAAATCTTCTAAAAACAATTTTTGTTAAAAGAAAAGTTATTTTAAAACTTTTCTTTTAGCCACAAAGTCGGTGCCACAAATCTCAATTAAATAAAAAACAAAGTCACCGACTTCCGAAATAGACGTTATTACATCATATTTTGTGTTGTTTTATCTGCAGACCATTTCCTCATTGTGATAGTTAATATTCAACGCAAAAACAAATTCGAGAAAAAGGCGTTTTCCTCAAAATTTTATTTTTCGTAATGACTGAATCTATTTTAATTAAACTTTATACGCATAAGTAAGATACATAGGCCTAGTATTTAAAAAAGATTATTGGTATCTTTGTTTTTATGGAAACTTTAAAATCAGTGTAATTTAAATCTGTAATACTTATTTTTGCTCTAACTACCTGGACGCATCTGAAATGCAGTATTCCAACCGCGAGTCCCACTTCTCCCCTCATAACTAGCAAAACTATGTAGAAAAGGCATTACTGCCAGAAGTGTCTTTTCATGTTATGAATTGTTAAATATTTTGTAAATAAATGAGACGCTTCTACTAAAATGCGTTTTTTCAACTTAGTGTACGCTAAAAACGTCTTTTCTGTTTAGTAAGATTCCAGTCATATCGCAGATACGTCTTTTTTAACAGTTATATTCACAGGGTTCCCTTTAACTTATGAGAAATATAAAAATACTGGGCGATGCCATTTTTTTTACTGATTCAGAATATGTATGTAACTCAATTTTGACAAAAAGTGTAGATACGTCTTTTTTCCTAATGACGGCAGAATTGTTCAAACACACAGTTTTGCACCTAGTTGGACCACCAATAACTAAAAAATCAGGCCATAATTGTTTTCAGAACATAACTTCCATAGGCATGTTGACAGTATCAATAAATTACAAATCTTATTAGTCCGTTAGATAGAATTTTGATAAATAATAGACACGAATTTATTCTTTTGCTAAATCAATGCATATTTACGATATAAAATAAATAAATCAATGCATATATAGGGTGTTAAAAAATCAACTGCAGGAATTTCGTGTGCGTACTCGGTATCAAAAACCAAGTACATTCCAAAAAAAAATTTTTGTTTTCGAGCATTTTTTTTCAAAAAAAATTTTTTTTTCAATTTTTTTTTTACAAAATTATTAATTTTTTTATCAAGCATATTTCTATTGGCCTATTAATATGGCCAATAAAATAAGTTATTTGTAAGTATTTCGATAAATTGCCAGTCCAAAGTCTGCAAAATGTGATGGGAAAGTTGGAATCAGCTGTGAACGCTACACACGGGTGAACGACCTCAAAGAGCAATCAAATTCATTAACATGACCAAAAAAAAATGATTGAAAAAAAAATTTTTTTTTTGAAAAAAAATGCTCGAAAAAATTTTTTTTTCTTTGGAATGTACTTGGTTTTTGATACCGAGTACGCACACGAAATTCCTGCAGTTGATTTTTTAACACCTTGTATACGATACGATATATAACGCATCAAAATTCGAGAGTGTGGGCTCGTGATGCCAGACGTTTACGTAGCAAAAAAACAATACATGTGGCACTCGGAGACTGCCGCGGTGAAGCTATTGCATAACATATTTTTTTATTTTAAAATAATAAAATTGCCTATCGCGTATATTTAACGAGAAAATAATTTATTTAAAACTAGTGGCCCGTCCCAGCTTCGCACGGGTATATTAAGAACCGCTCGTCCGATTTTGTGCAAACTTCACATCACTAAATAGTTCGAACAAAGCCTAAACATTTGTTTGGATAGGTGAGCCCGTTCTTGAGTTATAACATTACAACGAAAAGTGGCGTTGATTTTTATATACCTATAAGAAGATGTTTGTGGTGCACTACTGTAATAAAGAACTTCTTTGTTGTAGGAGAATTTTATAAGTAGGTTTCATTGTGAAAACTCCTTTTGTAGCTGGCCGTTTAGAATCAGTAAGAAAAAGTAAATTGTTTTTATGACGGATATTTTTATGATTGCCGAAGTCTCCCGAACTGAAACGATGAGTGGACGATGCGTGGTGTCAGGTTTTTTCCTTAGGTTTTTGGATTTTTTTTGATTCGGTCGCTGCGCCCCGCCGCGCTCAGAGCCCGCGATAAAAGCTATGCAATAGCTTAAAAAAAAGAACATTTTTGAAAATCTGACATACTACTCGTAGTAATATTTTTTCAGTCAAATACCTTATTGTCATCTTCATAAAGCCTCCTGCAGACACACGCGATTAATCGCGCGGGGCGACATGTCGCGGTCCATTCGCAGTATTTTTAGAGTGGAAATTAGCTTGGCTCGTTGTCGCAGCGCGATTAATCGCGTGTGTCTGCAGGAGGGAGATCATGTAATAAAAATATAGTTGTATGTGGAGATTTTAATGTTAATATTTTAGATGCAACTCCATTAAGTGTGAGACTACTTAACCTTTTTAAATCTTTTAATTTAATTAACTTATTTTTTGAACCAACTAGAATCACTGCGTCCTCGTCGACTTTTCTTGATAACATGTTTACAGATTCTAATACTGAAAATAAAGTAGTGTTAAATGACTTATCGTCTGACCATTGCGGTTTGTTGGCTAGCTTCCCTATGCCACTACGTAAAAAAACACACAAGATTGAATGCAGGCCTTATACAGCTGGTCGATGTAACAAATTCAAGAGTAATGTAGCTCATAAACTTACGCCAGCTATAGTTGAATCGGAAAACCCTAATAAAATCTATGGAGCCCTTTTTGATGTTATTAATAAAGAATACCAGTCCATTTTCAAGACCAAAATCATCAATAAAAATGGAACCTCAGTTGGCTTTAATCAATGGGCTACTCCTGGCATTTATAAAAGTAGAGCGAGATTGTACGAGTTGTATGGTTTGAAAAAATACATATTTGATACTCCTTTTCTAGAATACGTTAGAAAATATTCAAAATTATTCAAAAAGATTTGTGTTATCGCGAAGTCAAAATTTTTAAGCGAAACAATTAAAAATTCTAGCAACAAGATTAAAGCTACTTGGAAAATCATCAATAGCGAAACTGGAAAATCGGTTAAACAAGACAATCAATTAGAGATTTTGATAGACAATAAATTAGTTTCAAATACGGCTGCAGTAGCTGACGCATTCAACCAGTTTTTTGCAAATATTCCATTAACTACAACTCGCTCCTTAAATTCGTCTCCGTCTAAAGCCGAAAACTTTTTGCATCGTAGTGTGCCTAAATGCAGTAACATATTTAACTTCGATCACATATCACCGCGTGAGGTAATTGATGTTTTCAATACCCTTAAATCTAAAAATACTGGTGATTTTTGGGGCATTTCAGTTAAACTCCTAAGTAACATAATCGAAATTGTAGCTCCTTATCTTGCAATTACTTTTAATAAATGTGTTTATCAGGGTACTTTTCCCGACCTCATGAAGAACAGTAAAGTCATACCATTATTTAAATCAGGCAATAAAAATGATATTGGTAATTTCAGACCAATATCCATCTTACCTGCTTTTAGTAAAATATTTGAAAAAATAATACTCAAACAGTTGCTTAGACATTTTAATGTAAATAACCTCCTGCATAGTGAACAATATGGCTTTACGAAAGGTCGTTCAACTACTGATGCAGGTGTTGCTCTGCTCAAGCACATATATAAGGCGTGGGAGAGCATTAATAATGCAATTGGAGTTTTCTGTGATTTATCTAAAGCCTTTGACTGCGTACACCATGGCACACTATTGCGAAAATTGCGTCATTATGGAGTCCAAAATGAAGCTCTAAATGTAATAGATTCATACTTACAAAATAGACTCCAATGTGTAGATATAAATGGTTCCAAATCTTACGGTCAACATGTACAGCTAGGCGTGCCTCAAGGCTCTATTCTGGGTCCGTTTTTATTTTTGGTCTATATCAATGACCTGCCATATCTTTTAAAGGGTGTTTGTGATGTTGTATTATTTGCAGATGATACTTCTCTTATATTTAAAGTAGATAGAAATAGACAAGATTTTGACGATGTAAACACAGCATTAACATTGGTCACGGATTGGTTTACAGCTAACAATCTGGTTCTTAACGCCAAAAAAACTAAATGTATAAAGTTCGCCTTGCCAAATGTTAGAAATTTAGGACCTAACATTATCCTAAGTAATGAACAGCTTGAAACTGTTGATTCAGCGGTGTTTCTGGGTATTCAAGTCGATTCGAAAATTCAATGGGGTCCGCATATAACACGCTTGGCGGGAAGGCTCAGCTCGGCCGCCTATGCTGTCCGAAAAGTAAGACAATTCACGGACGTTGATACAGCTCGACTAGTTTATTTTAGTTATTTTCACAGCGTTATGTCCTACGGAATTTTATTGTGGGGAAAAGCCGCTGACATTCAAAATATATTTGTTTTGCAAAAACGAGCTGTTCGGGCAATTTACCAGCTGGGTTCTCGGGTTTCTCTGAGAGATTTGTTTAAAGAGATTGGCATCCTTACGGTGGCATCTCAATTCATCTTTGCCAACATTATGTATATTAGGCAGAATTTACATCTGTATACTAAAAACAGTGATATTCACAATTTTAATACCAGAAATAAGCACCATCTACGTGTTCCCTTTCATCGGCTTCACAAAGTTCATAGCTCATTTGTAGGGCTCGGTATAGTTTTTTATAATAAACTGCCTTCATCTTTGTTAGACTTGCCTTTTAATGCCTTTAAATCTAAAATCAAATCCATCCTTTGTTCTAAGGCATATTATTCGATAAATGACTACCTTGACGATAAGAGCAGTTGGTCGCTCGATTGAAATAATGACTGCGTTCATGCTCTTTCTCCAGATTCATTTATTTTCCGACAGGTTATATGAGTTCATATAATTGTTTATTTTTATTTTTTTACTTTTGACTTAGTTAAGTCATTTAGTTTTATTTTATGTATATTTTGTGTATGTTTTTTTATGTCTGTGTTTGTTTTATATTATTTGATCAGTTTTTTTTTCTCTTCATTTTCAATTTTTTTTAAGCAGTTTTTTTTTTTTTTGCACTATGATAAACTAGCGACCACGAATTTTAATCTTATTTTAGTAGTGTTTTTGACTGAGGAACCGGCAGCAAGTTGTCTGACTTGCTGACCTTTGGTTTTGTTATATGTAATTTATTTTCTTTTCTTTATTATTGTTAATTACTGCGATGGTCCTAGTTTATCTTTTTGTGCCTTCTAGTCACGGTTGGGATGTAATTTCGAATTGATGTATGATGTGAATGTTCTATTAAATTGTATAAAATTTTGGTTCTTCTAACCGTACAGACAGACGTGTTGCTGGGGAGTTTGTTCCGCCACTTCTTCTTCCCAGCCAAAACACTAGGAAGTGTCGAAGGGGGGGGCGCTTTGGGGGACTGTCTTATGTAAAAAATTGACCTTCAAAAAGTGCTGATAAATCAGCCTAATTTGAATAAATGACTTGATTTTGATTTTGGAGGCTTAAGACTGTCAGAAACACAACGATATTTTAAGGTAACCGTTAATTGTAGGCCTTACGCAATGTAGCAGCTAATTCCAATTAACAGATTCCGAAAATAGTACGAGTATCTCTGCCTTACCTGAGTGTAATTGGTTTCAAGAAACACCCACTTGTTCTTGTACCTACCATGTTAAGAATTTCGGGAACTTTCCATTGTTTTCAAATGTAATTGGCTTTTCTTAGGTTTGGTCCTTGTATCTCCTAGCTTACCTCGTAATAACCACTGACCTAAGGTTAGAGGTTAAATGAAGGTTAAAAGTCGGAAATTATTACCACTAATATTTATTACTTACACGTGTAAGTTCCTCATTAACAATCATAAAAGAAACTACAGAACAAAGATGTCGCCTAACATTTAATTAAAATCTTTATACAAACGGAAATCCATTTCCTTTGCCAGTGTTACCAACCGAGAAAATATTAATTGAATCCCGTTAAGCGGGGTAGTAATAAAACATAACATACGTGTGCTGTCGGTGGGTGCAACTCGTGGGGTGGTGCACCTCGTAAAACGGGTTTTAAAAGAGTGCACCGGCTTCTAAACGAGCCTCCCGTCTGCTGCTCCATCCTGAATTATTCCTGAAGTCTGAAATATTTCAGACTATTTGTTACTGCAAAATAAATAGGTGAACTTTTAAATGCGTTTTCGTTTCGAAAGAGTTCTTTGTACGAAATTCGTTGAGCATTTCGTTTCGATGAATCGCTCCCCGTGAAATTCGGAGTTTGTATTTTCATTCCGAGGTATGGTACTGTATGATTAGGTTTCTACTGGATATTCGTTCGTTTATGAATTTAAATTCGAGTAGTCAGTAATATTTTTTTCTTTCGCACCAGTTAGCAAACTGAACAGGTTAAGTTAATGCTTGTTTAGACGATTTTCACATTTATTTTTGCAGGAAATGTTTAAATGAACATACAGTTAGGCGGAATTCTGGAAATGATAGTTTTTATGACATAAGAAACGTCTATTCAACCCCATTTGATTGAACTGCAATTTCTACATGAAATATTGTCAGACATCTTCAGACTTGTGCAGAATCCAGTCATATTGCTAATTTATTTGAAATACATTTACCCATTTTAGATTTCTTTTTCTAAACATTCAAACAAAACTTTTGCAACGTTTGTTTGTTTAACAATTAAAGGATCGCCGGCGGGTACACCAACATTTCAGAAAACTCTTTTCGAAAATGCCATCTTCTATGATAATGTTCACCCAGAGTTTTCACTGAAACATTAGATATGTTTCATAATGAAGCGTTGTAGATGGCGCAGCAACAAACTTATACCATCCCATTTTGCATCGTTATTTAATTAAAATACGTTTTTCGGCAGTTTTTGTCAATTATGTATAAGTTATTGTAGAAATACGATATGGGTTGTAAGTTTCCCACTTGCCTAAGGTCTCTGTTTCTTTCTAAAGTTTCCTCAAACATCTTAATTAAAACACAGTAGGTGGTAAGTAAAGAAGCTCACTTCATTACGTTAGTCATTAGATACTCGTGACAAGTCGGCGAGCGTCGTCCGTCGGCGACACTTGATGCAAATTTAACTACCCAACCGACGTCGAGCCTTAATTGAACAAGCTTGTTCTTGTTTATAAACATATTGTAGCTTTATTATTATGATATTACAAGTAAAATGGTTTTAAGCAGAGTTGCAATGAATATTCGGCCAATTTTCGTTTGGCCGAATGCCGAATATAATCCATTAGCATTCTACACAGTCATATCATCTCTCGTCTCTGGACGGTTTGTTTTGTTTGCCGAAAAGATATTTCGTTTTTTAAGTACCTCTGCTACCGAACCAATTCGTACATTTTTGCATGATTGTAGCATTTTCAACAGTATTAAATAGGTCGAATTAGTTTGGCCGAATATTCGAGCCCAGGCCGAATACTATTGGTTGCAACACTGGCTTTAAGAATTTCATCTCTTGTAATTTATTTTTGCATTTCCCTGAAATATTGCTAAATTTTGCAGCAAGGTTGCAACTTTCAAGCCATTAGCTTGTTAGCTTCAGCTAAAATTTGCATTCCACCCACCATCTCCTTCCTACACCTTTGCAGACTTATTAAACGTTCGCTCCATTAAAGCTGAAATTGACCCAAAAGGTACTATTGAACAAAGTACTATTGACCCCTCAGAATTACTTATGATGGAAAAATTCTCGGATGAAACTGAGAAACTTATTACTGTTAAGACCGTTAGTGTAAAAAATAAATATGGCCGTTAGTAGTTATATTAAAGTTAAGCGGATTTGTAAGGTATTATGAGATTATTTAATTAATTAGTTCCTGTTGTTTTAAGTCAAGGTCTTCATTGTGCGTCATATTGTTTTATACGAGAAATTAGGTCACACGGAACCGGAACCGATGTTAAAATTTTACATCGACTTCATTAACTAATTTCATAGCTGCTTTTTGAATTATGTACTTGTTTTTGGGTACAATAAGTCGGGAAAGTGTTACTGGGTTTTTATTCAGGAATTTTCCCAGTAGCAACCACAGAGTCTATTTGTGTCCGGTTGATAGCAATAGACAAGCAAGACAAGACAAGGGCAGAAAGCAGATGAGATGATGGCAATATGTTCATGCCCTATATCAGGGGTCACCAATTAATGTCGCTCGGGGTCACACACACAGGGCTTGTGGAGCAGAATGGGCATACGGACGGTGAGTGGAAAGCGGACGGTGTTGGGTGACTCGCCGTCCGATTATTGACCATGCCCGGGTCGACGACGGCGCGTCGTGTTCCACTTGCGCCTCAAAGAGCTGTCTGCAATCTGACGGAGGGACGTAGCCTTAGAGGGCCAAAGCCTGCCGGGGTCGCGGGACTGTCTCATCAGGTAACCGTGACCCGGGAACATAAAGGGCTATTGATGGATCACCGTAGATTTAAGTCAGTTACAAGTCTGACAGTACCGCCCGTCCCTCCGTGGGTGGGAGGACTTATTTGATGATTTTACCACATGGTAAAAAAAATGTGGGGCAGAATAATAGAAGTAGGAAAAAATTACAAGCAAAATGTTTTGTTTGAATATCAGAAGCTATTGTTGAATCGGAATTCAAATCCAAACAGGGATTGGCTTTTGTGCTATTCTGTTCGCTTCTGATTTCCATGTCACCTTGAAACTCGATATTATTGTGGTTGTTGAGCTAAAGCCGAAGCTCTTAATACTCCTAATGCAGAAAATCGATACGTTTATACATGAGATGTACTCACTTAGAATATTTTGATCATGCGTGGTTTGCCAAACGATAAGCGAAGAAAGCTTGAGCAGTAAACATAGTATATTTTTCGCTGAAGTAATTGTTAGCACTTAGCAGCTTAGTACTACTCATATTAATATTGTTACGTCGATCGGATTGCGAGACCAATCTACAGGCTTCTCGAAAGTTCCACAAGGTTCTCGACACTTCTACTGAAGATTGGTCAGGAAGTTTCTAGAAAATTCTACCCTGTTCTAGATGTTTCGAGATGGTTCTGGAATGTTCCAGAAGGTATGGGACTATGTCGAAGTCTATGGATGTTTCCAGAACATTCGACCACCTTCTAGAAACATCTAGTGGGTCCGGCCGAGGTATAAAAGGGGCGCCGATCGCCGACCTGAGTCAGTCTGGTTTCGACTACGATCGAGGCAACTCGAAGTGAACTGGAAGCGATCTCCAAGTGATTTTTACGTGTGATTAAGTGAGTTTATAAGTGTTTAATTGTTGAGTAGTGTTAAGTGTTTGTTTTAATTACTGATTCGTGTGTGAATAAAGTTTATTTGGTTTTAATTGGTGTTAATTAATTTATCCCAATACCCAGCTCGTAACATTTGGTGTCAGAAGTGAGGGATAAAATGCCAATTTTACCAAAAGACGACACGGACGGTATTCGTACCAGAAGTCAACTTCAACAAGACATGGACCAGAGGCGGTTTGGAGGTTCCCCGATACAGACGCCGGGTGGTGCTCAGCCTACGATAGCACCAGTGGCTGGTCCGTCTGCAGTCTCTTCAGCATCAGCGGTTCCAGGCCTGTCTGCGCTTATGGCGCTGCTGCAGGAGCAGGCCCGCCGGCAGGAGGAACAGGCCCGTCGGCAGGAGGAGCAGGCCCGCCTGTTACGAAAGCTGCTTCAGGAAAATAAAGAGGAGCAGGCCCGTCGCCAAGAAGAGCAGATGTTCCTGATTAAGGACCTGCACTCGACATTTGGCAAGGAGCTCAAAGTGATGAAAGAGCAAGTTCACCAGCTAGAGAGTCGTATCTCAGAAGCTGAAGTTCAGATTGCTGAGATGAAGAAGACTTTGGGTGAACTTAGGACTGGAGACGGGATTGTGTGTCCAATGGTTGCTGCACCTCCGGTACGAGGGTTTAAGGTGCCACCATTCGACGGAACATCATCATGGTCGGCTTACAGGATGCAGTTTGAGGCCGTTATGAAGGCGAATGGGTGGACCAAGGAGCAAGCTACGACCGGGCTCATCTTGGGTCTGCGAGACCAGGCCCTGACCGTACTTGAGGCTCTGGGCAAGGATGTGACATATGAGCAGCTGCTGGAAGCGCTGGAGTCCAGATACGGCGACGCGCACCTAGAGCACGTATATCGCGCTAAGCTACGGGATCGTGTTCAATGTAGTGCCGAGAGCCTACAACAGTGGGCCCTAGAAATTGAGAAGATGGTTCGGAAAGCATATCGGTCCGTCCCGGCTCTCATCGATTGCAATCTGGTACAGGCTTTCATTGACGGAATACGCGACTTGGAAGTTAGAGCAGCTGTAAGACTTGGGCATCACGAGACCTTGAAGGGCGCCTTGGCCCATGCTTTGGAAGTGGAAGCAGTGAGGCAAGAGCATCGAACTCAGCGTAGCAGGGAGGTTGTGCCATCTTCTGTACGCGACCGTTCGAGAGGGTACAGCCCTAGGTGCTATACTTGTGGAGAAAAGGGTCATCTTCGGTCAAGCTGTCCAAAGCGAAGGTCAGCTGATATGACTGCCCAGCATCGCAATTGGAGAGCGCATGGTAACGCTGATACACCGTCTAGAAGACCTTGTTCTGAAGACAGTAGGCACAGCATCAAGCAAGAGCCTAAGGAAGTAGTGCACGTGAGGACGCTAAGAGAAAACACGGATCTCGGTAATCAATGGAAGGAAACCCTACAGCCTGCGCAGGAAAATGACATGGTTAACTGTGGGAAAAGACCTCAGACAAACAGTAGTGGTTTTGACGAAGCGTCACTTGTTGTGCATAGCCCAGTGCGAAGGAAAAGGAAGTCCCGTAAATTAAAAGTGAAACGGGATGGACCATACCGAGTTGCGACCAGGAGCAGTGATGTTCCCTACCACATACAGAGTGCTCAAGGCGGTGCGCCTAAGTTTGACTTCGTTAACTGGTTGCGGCGATACAACGACGACTACGACGGACTGTGCATGCTCGGGACTAACGATGCTCGGGACGAGCATGTCTAAGGAGGGGGCAGTGTTACGTCGATCGGATTGCGAGACCAATCTACAGGCTTCTCGAAAGTTCCACAAGGTTCTCGACACTTCTACTGAAGATTGGTCAGGAAGTTTCTAGAAAATTCTACCCTGTTCTAGATGTTTCGAGATGGTTCTGGAATGTTCCAGAAGGTATGGGACTATGTCGAAGTCTATGGATGTTTCCAGAACATTCGACCACCTTCTAGAAACATCTAGTGGGTCCGGCCGAGGTATAAAAGGGGCGCCGATCGCCGACCTGAGTCAGTCTGGTTTCGACTACGATCGAGGCAACTCGAAGTGAACTGGAAGCGATCTCCAAGTGATTTTTACGTGTGATTAAGTGAGTTTATAAGTGTTTAATTGTTGAGTAGTGTTAAGTGTTTGTTTTAATTACTGATTCGTGTGTGAATAAAGTTTATTTGGTTTTAATTGGTGTTAATTAATTTATCCCAATACCCAGCTCGTAACAATATGAACTACTTTTGCGCATGATTTCACTAGCGTTTTTAATACTTATCCTATCACCTATGTTCACTCAAAGGGAACTTGTCTAAACAGGATACCGCGACTCTGGCGAAGGTTCAGGTGGTTTTAAGTTTGTAGGAGTCTGACTTATCAACTTGAGCCTGAATACGAAGCAGTCTGAAAATAAAATACAGTCTATGATGCAATGTGGCTTAAAGGCGAAAGAATTTTATAAATCAGTTTAGTAATTTATGAGTTTATCCATTACAAACAAACTTACAAAAAAACGTCTTTTCGTTTTATTTATATTATTATTTGAGCTAAACTGTAATATAACTACTAGCGACCCGTCCCGGCTTCGCGGTGTTATTCAGGGTGAATGTAGTGCACAGTAGTTTTTGAGTTTATTCATTACAAACATACACACAAAACTACAAATATTTCCTCGTTACTATATTAATGTAGATAAATACTATTTATATTCACGCGAGAATACTCCTGGCGGCTGGAAGTCGTGTACATCTCGACGACACGCCTGTTATCAAATTTCCATTACTTTGTACTCACCTAATATTCTACCTACGTCGTCTTCTCTTAAAAACTTTACCGGACGTGCGGTTCTGTTTTCGTATTTATTACTCTTTGGGATGCTGTTCGATGTAATTTCGACTTTTTTACCTGAAAAATAAGGTTGGTTTTCAACTCTCGCCAGGTTTGAAAGTCTGAGGTGTCGTTTTGGGAGCTTACTCGGGTCGCGTTATTAGAGTCTTGTCCTTCTTTATTGGAATATACGAGGGGCTCGATGCCTCCCCCCCGCGCCCCGCACACCGCACCTCTTGCTCCTCTCCCCGGCATAGAGGAGCTGTGGTCTAAGGCTGATATCTGACTGTCAGCAAGGGATGCATTCTGTATCCTTATATTAAGTAATTTGCTTCATTTTTGGATTTCATATCTAACTTATTAGTCTTCTTTCTAATTTATATGATATGGTTCGATCGATTTAAGGGTTCTTATATTATTTGGTAGGTTTGAGAATAGGTCGCTAGAGAAAAAAAAAAAAAAAGATTGACGTCAAGCGAAGTGACGTCGAGTAAGCTAGTATTATTAAAAGTAAATAATGTAAAAGTAAGTATGTTGGTCATGTTTTCATGCTTATTTGATGAATTTTCGGTAGGTATAGAATTGATGAATGAACCTTGAAAACAGTTGTAGTAAACTATACAATTTTTTGCATAAAATCTGAGGAGATAAAAATAAGTGGGAGGTAATTGAATCCGCGGGTAAAAGCTAGCTCATTATTAGTGTCAGGACAGTCGGCGCCATCATAATCAATGACTTTGCATGGTGTTTGTATAAAGACATAATTTGGTTAACAAATTCGACAATGTTGATGAAGATTCTAGAATCCCTAAGATATTCAGTATTTGTTAGGTACTGATGTGTCACTCTAATACAAAATGAAGATCAGATAAGTACTGTTTACTTTTAAACTAGATAGTTTGTTTTGGGTACGTCTTTTGTGTTATTTAATAGGGCTTTTTATTCTATTGCATAGCTTTTATCGCGGGGTCTGAGCGCGGTGCGGCGCGGCGACCGAATCAAAAATTTCCAAAAACCTAACGAAAATACCTAACGAAAAAACTTAAGGAAAATACCTGACACCACGCATCGTCTAACGTCGTTTCAGTTCGGAAATCATAAAAATATGCGTCATAAAAACAATATTAACTTTTTCTTACTGATTCTAAACGGCCAGCTTTAAAAGGAGTTTTCACAATGAAACCTACTTATAAAATTCTCCTACAACAAAGAAGTTCTTTATTACAGTAGTGCAACACAAACATTTTAAATAAATTATAATATTTTCGTTAAATATACGCGGTAGGCGATTTTATTCTTTAACTAGCTTTTGCCCGCGACTTCGTCCGCGTGGAATAGTTACTTTGGGCTAACGTTAAATTTAACCCGGATTTCGAAGCATTCTTCATTGGCGCTCCGCTCCTATTGGCCTTAGCGTGATGATATATAGCCTATAGCCTTTCTCTATAAATTGACTATTTTATACCTTCGGCCGCGAGACGCGTCGAGCGCGGCGACCGATTCTCAAAAAAAATCCTTATAGCATGATTCAGTATTCACGCGCAATGGCTTATTGGCGTATTTCATGTATAACTTTGGTGTTTCTGTACTGATTTATATGATTTTTTTTTATGGAGCAGTTAATTAATGTTAACTTTTTCAATTAGGGGTGACTGAGAGTGTTATAAACGTAAGAGTATTCAAATGTAATCAGAAAGCTTCGAACTGCTAAGCTATCGGGAGTTACACGTGTTATTGTGAGTCAACCATAAAAGATAGACATAATGCTGTCGTGGGGTATTTTTTATATAATTTTAAGGAGAAAATTTCCGTCATAAATGATTTCTGTGTAGCTTAACCATTAGGGTTGCACACGCGACGGAAGATTAAAAAACCCACGTTTTTAAATGTCCTAAAAATAAGAAAATAACCCTACGGGGCTGAGAGAGGGGCCACTCAAAACGTGGGGGCGTAAATTATTTAAGGAATTATTTATGAGATATTTACATGACGTGTATAGCTCGTGGGCGTAACCTGCAAAGATACGCCCCCACGTTTTGATTGGCCCATCTCTCAGCCCTGTAGGGTTATTTTCTTATTTTTAGGACATTTAAAAACGTGGGCTTTTAGATTTTTTAAATTTATTAATTATTTTATTATTTTTATCTTTGTTCATCGGGTTTGAAGGTACCCTGAAAATTTCAGCCTGCTAGCTTATCGGAAAGTGCCTCAAAATTGAGTTGCAAAAATCCAACCGGAACGACAAAACGTGGGAAAAACACGCTTTGAGCACCCACTAAATATTATACTTTTTTTTAGTCTTCTTCATACTCAAACTTAATTTACTTCTTATCCGCCAACTTGGGACGGCTGCCATGTTGGATTTAGGTCACGTGATATTTTTTTTCGTATCCCATTCAGCAAACCGTTTCGTTTAATACCCATATCATGGGGATGCATTTCAAATAGCCGATCCGCCATCTTGGATGTCCGCCATGTTGGATTTAAGACACGTGACTATTTTTTTCATATTCCTGACAGCAAACCCTTTCATTTGATACCCATATCTTGGGGGTGCATTTCAAATAGCCTGTCCGCCATCTTGGACGTCAGCCATATAGGATTTAAGTCACATGACTATTTTTTTCGTATTCCTGACAGCAAACCCTTTCATTTGATACTCATATCATGGGGGTGGATTTTAAACAGCCAGTCTGCCATCTTGAACGTCCGCCATATTGGATTTAGGTCACGTGACTATTTTTTTCGTATTCCCGACAGCAAACCCTTTCATTTGATATCCATATCATAGGGGTGCATTTCAAATAGCCTGTCTGCCATCTTGGACGTCCGCCATATTGGATTTAAGTCACCTGACTAAATTTTCGTATTCCTGACAGCAAACCCTTTCATTTGATACCCATATCATGGGGGTGGATTTTAAACAGCCAGTCTGCCATCTTGAACGTCCGCCATATTGGATTTAAGTCACGTGACTATTTTGTTCGTATTCCCGACAGCAAACCCTTTCATTTGATATCCATATCATAGGGGTGCATTTCAAATAGCCTGTCTGCCATCTTGGACGTCCGCCATATTGGATTTAAATCACGTGACTATTTTTATTTCGTATTCCTGACAGCAAACCCTTTCATTTGATACTCATATCATGGGGGTGGATTTCAAACAGCCAGTCCGCCATCTTGGGTAGGCCGCCATATTGGATTTGTAATGACGTTTCTTAGCTAGTCATGTATTTTCATCAGAACTCAGAGCATGTGCAAAATTTCAGTCTGCTAGCTTATCGGAAAGTGCCTCAAAATTGAGTTGTAAAAATCCAATCGGAATCCCTTCACTGCTCTGCTCCTATTGATTGTAGCGTGATGAAAAGTATACTATAACCTGCTCAGGAGTATGAAAAATAATTGTACCAAGTTTCGTTAAAATCCGTCGAGTAGTTTTTGTTTCTATAGCGGTTATACAGACAGACAGACAGACAGACAGACAATAATTTTACTGATTGCATTTTTGGCATCAGTATCGATCCCTAAACAACCCCTGATAGTTATTAACCGACTTCAAAAAGGAGGAGGTTATCAAGTCGACGGTATGTTTTTTTTTTTTTTGTTTTTTTTTTTTTTTTGTATATTTGTTACGCGATTACTCCGCCAATTGTGGACCGATTTTCAAAATTCTTTTTTTGTTCAAAAGGAGGTACTTCTGAGGTGGTCCCATAGTCACCAAGTTGGGATCTGATGATTGGATCCTGGAGAAATCGAGGGCAACCCTCGAATTTTATAGGCCGACACACCGTTTTTCGCAAATTTTATGAAGTAATTTAAGTACTTGCGTATGGTAATCATAATGTCATGTAGCTGAGCTGATGATGGAAGGTAGAACTCCTTAATAGTAAGGAGTAGGCATCGACTGATTTAGTTTAAGTTCGCATATCTCTGGAACTACAAGTCCGATTTAAGTAATTCTTTTTTTAGGTATCATTTAACTTAGGGAATATTGCAAGTTTCATCAAAATCGGTTTAGTAGTTTTTGAGATAGGGAATTTTATTAACTTATTGTGTACATGAGCGATGTTATTACCGGTGTTATGGATTACAAAATTCTAGTGCACATGTTGTATTTGACAAGAATTCGGGTTGAATATTTAAACTAAAAAGAGTAAAATAAAAACTTTTTCAAAAAAAAATGTAACCGCCTTCAAAAATAACCCTAAATAAAAAACGATAAAAAAACCTACAAAATAACTTTTCTTTCGGAAGTCGGTGGCAAAAAAAAGACAATGAAATAAAGAAAACAAAGACACCGACTTCCGAAAGAAAAGTTATTTTGTAGGTTTTTTTATCGTTTTTTATTTAGGGTTATTTTTGAAGGCGGTTACATTTTTTTTTGAAAAAGTTTTTATTTTGGAAATATATTTAATGTACAGAATTGACCTCTCTACAGATTTATTATAAGTATAGATAGAAAATAAAAAAATATGTTATGCAATAGCTTCACCACGGCAGTCTCCGAGTGCCACATGTATTTTTATTTATTACATTTTATCTTCAGAGAACATAAAGTTTTATGTCTTTGCAGCATATAAATAAATGTACTATAAATAAATTGTTTTATCAAATCACTTAGAATCTTCAGCCTATAAAATAAAATTTTCAAATGTTATTAAATGTTGATGGCATATTTTTTAACGTTTTGTAGGTATATTAGATTGAATTTATAATACTTTTTAACCGACTTCAAAAAAAGGAGGAGGTTCTCAATTCGGTCGGTATGTTTTTTTTTTTTTTTTTTTATGTATGTACACCGATTACTCCGAGGTTTCTGGTCCGATTAGTGTAATTCTTTTTTCGTTCGATGCAGTATACTTGCAGTCTGGTCCCATAAAAATTTCATCTCATCATCATTTTGTGAGCATTTTTATTGATGGATGATGTGATGATTTTTACTTTTTTGAGTGTTTGTTACGCGATTACTCCGCCAATTGTGGACCGATTTTCAAAATTCTTTTTTTGTTGTACGAGGAATAGTTCACTTTAGGGAACAGTGCAAGTTTCATCAAAATCGGTTCAGCAGTTTTTGATAGGGAATTTTATTAGCTTATTGTGTACATGAGCGATGTTAATACCAGTGCTAAGGATTACCAAATTCTAGTGCACATGTAAGAAATTATGTATTTGACAAGAATTTGGGTTGAATATTTAAACTAAAAAGAGAAAAATAAAAAACTTTAAAAAAAAAAAAAAGAGATGGCCCATTTTCTTAGGGCACTCTGCCTAGCATATAAAAAATCATGTACAGTAACCAATTTTGGTTTATTTTGAACATAATATACTGTAAAATTAACTGTAAAAGTTACATAATCCAGTAACTTCAGACTTCCTAGTAATTAACAAAAAGCATTAATTGGTCATGAACCTACTCGGGCTCTTACCTCAATATTATCCAGATTATTTTGCATGGGTATAAAGAGACCCTTGTAAATGGACGGGTATTGGGTAACCATTTTGTTATTATATTCTCAAGTTTAAACCCAGTATTACAAAGTCTTCAGAAATCATGCGAGTTAATATTAACTTATTATTTTCTTTACTGTGAAGGAAAACATTGTTAAAAGTCCAGCTCTCTCAAGTCTGATGTGATGTACTATGTATAATTTAAACACTGGCAGTATTGGGACAGCAATGGAATGATAAGTTCCTAGGACCTGTAAAGGTAGTGCCCTATATCAGCGTTTCCCAACCTTTTTCAGCCATGGACCCCTAGGAAATCAAGCACAGTTTTCGCGGACCCCCTTAATAAAATAAGGGGGGAAGAGTCACGGCCCGGCGCCCGCATGCACTTATTTCATTCACATCATTCACTCAGTCTCGCTCACCCTACGTTGGCGCACGTTCGCCGTACTAACTAAGCGTAGCGATTTCGAGACATTAGCATTTTATGGTCCAGAGATGACACCGCGGACCCCCATACATATACTCGCGGACCCCCAGGGGTCCGCGGACCACAGGTTGGGAAACACTGCCCTATATGGTTGCAGTGTTAAAATAAAAAGAAACATTGAATAACATGTGAATGAAATATTTAATATTCAATAATTCTTACAAGAATATCATTTAAAAATGATGCTAGAGGAGTAATATTGGTCTGGTGTCTGGCCCAGCCTAAATACCAGATCATCGTCACAAGTACCTGAAGTCTTGCAGTAAAAGAAAATTGCAGTAGAAGTGGTGACTCCGATTCAATAATGTGATGTCTTATGTCCCTTACTGATCGACCACAACCAACGCACACCATAGTGTGGCCCAGTATTCTATGATTGGCACCTTCAGCAGTTAGCAGCAAGAAGCATGGGTGACATTAATATGTCCATCTTCTGGAAGCTGAAAGGCAAAGTAGAATATGAGAGTTTAGATATATTTACATTTTATCTATTGTAATATGAAAAGGTTCTAAATAAATACTTTTTTAAATATCAATAGGTGAAAATCAATTGTTTAATTAAATATACCAAAGTAATAATTTCTTCTACAAATCAATGGGCGTTTTTCCATTAGCCGGCCCGGCACCGGCGCCGACGCCATGCCGGTGCCGGGGAAACAAAAATGTATGTAGGTAGTAATATAACAAGACGTGCAAAAGCGAACCATACATTTTGGTTTCTCCGGCACCGGCATGGCGTTGGCGCCGGTGCTGGCCGGGTCGGTTAATGGAAGAACGCCCATTCGCTGCGCTGTTTAGATAACACAAAATAACGTGTTTTATTTGTAGGTTTTCATAATAAGTTTTAAGTACATACCTGAATTGTTAGCCATTGCATAAGCATCGTTTGGAAAGGCATGTCTAACGAAGATATAACATGTCTTCTTAGCCGTCCCGTAGCTATACCGCAATTAATACACCTCATTGTTGTATTATTGTTGACAATGTCCGAAACGTAAGCACAATCAAGTCCGTATTAAAAGCACTAGATAATCGTTGGTCAATGGAATCAGTCCGTGTAGAATAGCAATGATCGGTATAGAGAAAAGATAATCGCACAGTTTACTAACAAAAATAAGCGCACGCACAAGCTGCGAACACAAACGAAATGAATGTCAAATACTCAAATTGTCAAACAAAAAACAAGACGGATGTCAAGCGATTGTCGAACCTGACATGTCGTTTCGTTTCATTGTTGCAGGAAAAAGTTATTAGTTCAGTAATTTAAAATAAATGTTTCATAGCATTCGAATAATTTACAAAAATGTTTTTATTATAATTGCAAAAGTGAATAATCATTTTACAGTCAGAATAATGTTTAATATTACTCTTACAAAGCATTCATATTTTAGCTTAACAGGGAATGGAACGTTTATCCGAAATAACGTGCTGTCCCGATACGCCGGAAACGTAAAACATCTATTTATGTCGAAATATTTTTTCGGAAGTTGTACGGAAACGTAAATCATTTAGTAATTAATATTTATATTTTTATGTATTTATAACTAAGCATGTAAGCTGTACATGTCACTGAGTAACTAGGCAGAAACTGGCCATGTCATTTAACCGCCTTCAAAAACAACCACAAAAAAGGGTAAAATAACCTACAAAATAACTTTTCTTTCGGAAGTCGGTGGCATAAAAGACAACGAAATAAAAAAAAACAAAGCCACCTACTTCCGAAAGAAAAGTTATTTTGTAGGTTATTTTACCCTTTTTTGTGGTTGTTTTTGAAGGCGGTTAATCTTACGTATTCATTTCACGTAGCTCGTAGCGCTCTCGTAGCAGCTTATGTGAAAAGCTGTCGTAGCGGCGTAGCGGGTTCGTAGCGGTGCTACGAGGCGCGTACGCCCCGCGGCCGACTGTTTTGTTTCACACGATGTTAATACGGCATGAGATGGAATTATATTTGTGAGTTGGAGAGGAAAGCCGGAGGGGAGAATTTGTACTTACTTACAGATAGAGATATTAATTGTTTGTTGGGACATTGATAGATATACCTACTGTAGTATTTACCACTAATCGCATGTCTAATCAAATGCCCGCCAGGATTACGGGACTGCCTTAAAATGTTACCGCGGCCCTGAGACGCAATGGGCAACTGAAACAACATATCAGTTTTTACTCAGTCAAGTCTGACAATCACTTTCGCTCCACCCAGAGCGGAAAGAAACATTTAATTAACTACCAATAAAAAAAATGGCGTTTAGCTATATGGGCTTAGAGAGACATGCATGAAGTTCCTTTCTGAGGCCTTACCACGAGCTCTTAACGCGATCCAGTTTAGGGTGTGGGAAAGAGACAGAGCTATACAAGTCGTCTAGCGCTATCTCTTTCCCACAGCCTAAATTGGAACGCGTTAAGAGCTCGTGGTAAGGCGTCTGTTCTCTGACTCTACACAAACGGTTTTTTCGACATTATATTTTTTTTAATTCTAATTTTATTCAGGGGTTTTTATCTAAGACATGACAACCCCATCATACCCTTGACATTATATTTTAAACCTGTTTACTACAAAGACACATATCAACAGAGCAAAAAGGTACCAACCAGTTAGTCCGGTTAGAAAACTCCCTACTTCCGAAGGCGCTAACACTTTCATAGTGTACTTAGTTCAAACACTGCCTCCCTCCTATATTTTATTTACCATTAATCCGGGTCACGTACGCAGCATGTTGCTGCAACGTGCCCGCTAACAGCTGTAAAACGTTGCTGCTACACTGTTGCACTTTATGTAATAACATCGCGATTTTCTCATTACATTTTATGGGAGTTTTCTTTGGTGTGGGAAATTCTTTGAGGGTAATACCCTTTTTCACACATTCCTGATAGTTGGAGCTGTGTTACCGTTGGTAAATGTATGGGTAAACCAGCTAGGTATAGTGTAACAGTGTGCCTCTTACGGGTTTAATGCTTTTATACTTTTATTCTTACACTTTTCGCTTGCGGGCAACCTGGCGAAGATAGCGGGAATGGGCATTCATGATTAAAAATGGCTCTTATAGGTTTTCGGCAAAGGCGGTAAGGCTAACTCCAATCGGGGACGAATAAGCTTGTGTTGTTTCTTGATATATTATTTAAATCAGTAAAATGAATAGCTTATGGATTTTATCAACACCTTACCAAGGCTTTTCGGTATTTCTTAGTATGATCTTTAACATCTTTTCGTTCACTGTTTCGAGAGCAATGGTGATGAAATAAATTACTTACATTTTGGTTTGACTCCATGACGTACAACTAAATCGGGGCCGCTACCACTGAGCCACCACTATCTATATTTATTTAATTTAAAATATTAACAAACATTTTATTCTTGTTACAGATGTCACCAGCCTAATAAGGCTCGATCTTCACTAAGGTAAGTTCCATGATTCCATCTCCACAAAAAGAAAACCCTTAAAAAGGTTTTAATTTACCGATGACATAATAGGCCGTTATTTCAAAAGAACATTAAATCCTCTTCGGATATCACCGCGGGCTATAATTCCTTTTAGGTCTATTAACTACAGTAATGTTTCATTATTTTGAGTGAAGCCTAAGGCTTGTATGGTAATTTTTATGAGAGTTTTTATTATCTTTTCCGTTTGATAGGTAGTCTTTTATGAGATATCGGGGGTTTGTTGATTTGATTGGGCTGTTTTAGAAGAAGTTCGGATATTTGCGTATCTGTAAGGATGTGAGCTAATTTTGGAACGTGTAACAAATGTATTTTTGCTGTGAGACATCATTACGTGTTACATTTTTTTTTAAATAAAACGTTACTCCATGCTAGGAACTCCTCCTGTTTCCCCGACGATGATACAATAACGGTCAGTTCACACCGAGACACGACGCGGCGCGACGTGACGCAACAATACTTCAAATGTGTATTTTTTCTTGTAGTAAATAAAGTAAGATTTTGAGTCGCTATTAAAATGCAGCGTGGCTCCGCGCTGCGTCGCGCTGTGTTGCGAAAGGTGTATCTTTTCGTGTAGGAAATAAAGTTGGATTTTGAGTAGCTCTATTGATATGTGCGCGCAGCGTCACATCTCGGTCTGAGCTGACCCTAACGACGATATGATGTTTTTTTTACACTTTGTTTTTATCATATTGAGCTTTCTTTGTTGATGTTTTTTTTCTTTGGTCTATGCAAAGAAAAACTAAAATACTCCTATATATTTATTTACCTTACGACATAGTATCCATTCTTCCAAAATTACCTCCAGATCTGCAATTTTCTCTTGTAGCAAAATATCCTGTCCTGACCTTGAGTACTGTCCTGCTGTATAATACCTAGAAATTATACTATGTACCGGCAACAAACACATAATTAACGCTATAACTTAGTTCTTAGACACTGACAAGTCTCACTTGTCACTATATAATAACTAATTCATGACTGTCACATAATTACACGTGTCTGTCCCAGTTGGTCCTAGTTTGTAACCCAGATTATGTTAACGCTGGGTAATGGATGAGTTTATAACGTTGTCAGTGACGTCGTATTCATGACATTATAATCATGCGTAAATTATTATGTCACTTAATATTATGAGGCTTCTAACCTGTCGTGAGACAAAGGCCTCTTGACAGTCAGTGGTCCTATATGATAGACTTTAGAGTGGAATAAGCAACAAAGTGGAAAGTGGCTCATTAGTGTGCCTTTCTTGACAGTTAGCGGTCCTATATGGAGACCAGAAAGCTGATATGAGCATCAGCATGGAAAGTCTCTCATCCTCCTTCGAAAAGCGAGGATCGTCCGCTCAAGTGGTTCAGGGCGACATTTCTTGTCGAGATGCTGTATCTAAATATATGAAAATCAATATTTGTAAATGCTAAACGCTGAAAACTCCCAGCGGAATTCAATGTTTATGACTGTGTATGGTTGGTTCCAGCTTCAAATGTAATGTAATGCCTTGGACTTGATAGGTGGCGCTGTTGTTTTTAAATTACACCGGTGCGAAGTTTGGACAGCTCGCTAGTTATTTATATTCTAAGGGACTTTACTCATGGCGCGACGCGATATCGAATTGCATCGATTGACGATATCGGTCAGATATCACACAAGCGTCCGGCCGAAGAAAATGTATGGACAATCGCCAGTGTTTGCTAATGGAGTCGCATGGATTGACGATATCGCTCACAGTATTGCTCGATATCGAATTGCATGTACGTCCTAATGACAATGCATATGATTCTGTGTTCGAAATTCGATTGCTCAACTACTCGTCACTGGCGACATCTTTTGTCTTTTGTTTGCAGCGCCTTTATGTCGTAGTAGTAAGGTAGATTATCGTAGTTTACGATCGAATTGCATCGCATCGCTCCATTAGTAAATACGTGCGACTTAAATCGGCAATCGACTCGATATTGCACGAATCGCGTCGCGTCGCATCGCGCCATGAGTAAAGTCCCTAACTCCCTACGCTATTTAGAGTTGCGTGACGTCAGATGCAATACATAAGTCGTGTGTTGCGCTATAGATGTCGCCACTACTTTAGTGTCAGAAGGAAGCATTGGTGATGATAATTATGCCTATTATCACCAAATAGGTTATGCAATATCAGTAGGTGACGATGTCAATCTCCTGGACAAGACTATAATGCGGTTCAAGTCATAACTGGAACAACAACCTAAAGATCCATCGTCGAATATTCTAGAAATTCATAAAGCCCGAATACTAAGTAACGACCTACACAGCTGTGTATACTAAGTATTTAGCAGCGAGACAAGTACTTAAGTAACAACTTAATCAAATCCAGACTCCACAAGGCGTGTCATTGTTCCATACACCGCCATTGTGTGAATACCTCGTTATGTTGATTACTGAGCCATTATTTGATTAGCGCGATTGTTTCAATCACAATGAGAGACAGCCCTGTTAATTTGGTTATGTGTGTATAACTGGCAATTGTCTCGTAAAGTACTTAGGGTTGCCACGCTTTGAGGTCGGCTTTATTCATTCGGGAGTGTTTGATGAAGAACAACAATGCCTATCCGAAGAAAAAAAGGAATTACTCCTGCATCGTGGGTGCATACAGATAGATAAAGCCAGACTCGAAACAACATTGTAAAAAAAACCTTCCGTACTGGGATCGAATCCGCGACATTTTTTTAGCGTGTTAAAATCATGAAATGAGTCCTTCGTGAGTAAAGCGGAAGGGACTGTCAGACTATAATCCACGGTGTTCAATAGCCCTTTACGTTCCAGGTTCACGATAACATGATTAGACAGTCCTGCAATGCTGGCAACACGGGGCAAAATAAGCAATAAAAGTAGGGCTAATACCCGGGGGAAAGTATGTATTTATTAAGTTCGTTCCGATCGGAAAATGTTTGGCATCTGCTGAATTATGTTCGGCTCGGCACAATTGTACCCAAGACGAATCGGCTTTTATTTTGGTGCCGATTTATGGCCGATAATACGAGGTCCTAGCACGAATTCAGCGTTTTTTGCCCTACAGCGTATTAGATTTTATGGAAAATATAATGCATCTAGTACTAACGAGGAACTTATTTTATCCCTATATCTTCTACGTCATAAAAAGTGAAAACTCGTGATATGGCCTTGGTACATGCATGAATAACCTCTAGCTGAAAATTGTCTGGCGATATATTAACATCGATTGTTGTCATATGAAAGTTATAGGCAAATATTGAATGTTTATCGAAGATAAAACATTACATTTATGTTAAAATGGAATATAGTTTGGTTTCTTTTGAAAAAAATATTTAACATTCATATTTCGGGTTTCGTACAATTCTGATTCTGTAAGTTTATCCGATAAAACGTCTTGAACAAACTGAAAAAGTTCGTTATCGCTTTTCATTTTCGTCGGCGGCTTTGTGACGCCCGATCAAACTAATTACTGTTTTCTGTTTCAAATATTCGGAGCTTTCTTTTCGAGTCGATGATACTTAGATCAGTTAGGCCTAGTTAGTTGACATATGATAGCAGCTTCAATGTAAATTAACAATTAAACGCACGTAAAAATGTGCCCGACGGGGGTCCATCTTTTTTCAAACATAGCCTCACAATAGGAATTTCTCCTGCGTCATGGTTGCTTTTACAAACATTTAAACTCAGAAACATCTAAATCCGAAACAATTACTTGTAGGTTTTTTATGTTTGATGGGTTTGCTCTTGACCTTAGTCTAGGTCAGGAGTGACTAAGACAAGGTCGACGATGGAGCGAGCTTACCCAGAAGAAGCCTGTTCACTCTAACTTTGAAGAGATTAGGGTTGCATGCGTTCGGAAACACAGACGCAGGCAGAGAGTTCCACTCCTTCGCTGTCCGCATTATAAAAGACGTTTGGAAACGCTTAGTGCGAATTGGTGGCATAGCAATGAGGTAAGGATGGTAATTTGCCGTGCGTCTAGATGTGCGATGATAGAAGGGGCTGGTGGGATGAGGTGGTGGAGTTCTTGGTCATAGAAATATTAGTTCCGTGCGGTAATTAAAACCGCAAACTCGCCACATAACAGTCCATCGCGCAGCCACTAACGCCAACCGACTAAATTTCATTTATTAAGTCCTTGAAACAGGTTTCCAGATGTTTAATTTCAACATTCTACTTGTCCAAAACATGCATAATTCCCTGTATCTCTATACTCCGTTTTACGTTCAAAATTGTATATTCCTGTTAGTTCTCGTCGCCTATCGAGGCATCTGGGAGGGACCTCGTTCTTACTGCCAGTAACTGGGTCAAGGAATTCCTGATGTCCTGGTCCCGCGGTTAGTGCTTGTGTTTATGTATGTAAGCTATCTAGCTCTTTAGGTGCATATGTGTACATAACCTAGGATAAATTGGTGTCCTATTTACCTAAATTGTGCAAGGATGATTGCAGGAGTTACCCGTGTTTAGCATTTGAGTGGTTTTTGTCGATGGGAACTTTGTTTTGTTCATCCACCTCGCTTCAGTTAATTTATGGGTTTAATAAATGCAATTAGCTTTAGACTTTTATTAGGAGAGATCCAGCTTGTTGTAGCTCTCTGTGATGCATTGCAGTTTTGTCTTTTGTTCCGGGTCTGGGTGTGTTAAGTGAGTTTCTATGTTTGTAATCGCACCCACGATACAGGAGAAATTCCTAGTCCCTCACTACGCAACGTTTAAAGCTGCTTTTGATATCGTGCTTAGTTGTCCTGTTGTTTTTAAGTTAAACAAAACATACAAGTCAAGTTGCATGAAAAATACGTCATTCTCTTTCAAAGGATAAGTTGCATGAAAAATACGTCATTCTTTTTCAAAGGATAGGATCCTTCGACAGACGGGCGTTCTTTTCGGTGCACTATTTCCCGGTGTTGTAACAACTTGCCACTGTCTCTATAGCATTAAAACGCGATGTTTGACTGTTTTTTTTTGGTTTTTCGCGCCACTACTCAGGACTATATTTGACGCTACTACCCAATTTAAATGTCACTTAAACCAATAACATAAGTCAGAAAACAAATAGGTTACAAACAAACCTCAACATTTCATAATGACCTAAATTGAGGTTTCCCGTGTGGGCAACTATTTCCAGAGCACCTTTTTTTAAGAGCAATTATTTATTCCCGATTGCGCACCTATCAAAATTTTGACGAGTTGCTCAATCGGGAACCGAAATGTAAATTCTAGTACTAGGTTCTAGAGGGTATGTTTTAAATCATTCTGGGAAGGTTTACTTAAACACTTACTAGCAAAAGTACTAGGGTAGCATAGTTTCAAGGTGGTATGTTTTTAAACCATTCTTGGAAGGTTAACTGAAATACGTAACACCCCATCACTACAACAAGCTATCAAACCCTAGTTGCTCTAATGGGAATAGATTTGAATTATAATTCCATTCCCGATTGAGCAATTTGTCAAAATTTTGATAGGTGCTCAATCGGGAATAAAAAGTTGCTCTTAACTTATGTAGGTGCTCTGGAAATAATTGCTCACAAGGTAATACCTCCTTAAATTCTGTGAAGATAAATGTTTTCCATGACATATTAATTAGCGTTTACCGAGAGCCTATCTGTCGCGCCTAATTGGGTTCGTATTACGTAGCAAGACGCTGCTTGTACACCTGCGTACTTGAAATATGCTCGGTTTTGCCCTTCGTTGCGTAAGAGGTTTTATTTGAGCTGTGGTAAGAAAAACTAGAATATAATTTCGGGATTTAATTGGCAATTGGAAAAGTCTAGACTTTTGAAGAAATCTAGAATGTTTTAATTGCTTGAAATCCTTAAATGTTTAAACACTGTAAGTACAGAGTTAATAAACTTAGTTACCAACGAAAACTAAAAAAACGTGTGGCACTCGGTGACTGCCGCGGTAAAGCTATTGCATAGCATTTTTTATCAACTTATGCAATTATAATTATTTATTTATTTATTATACCTATTTATTACTGTACTAATTAGGCTATGGTCAGCCACGTCAATCAAGTGAAACGTCAAGAAACGTTCTCCTCCTCCTCCCTCTCCCTCTACCTCTCCCTCTCCCTCTCCCTCAATAAAATTGCCCCTTCCTCAATAAAAGCATGCTTTCTTGCTAGTAATGAGCACATCTGTCCGTACCTTTATGACCACATCTAGCCGTACCTTTATGATTGCCGAAGTCTCCCGAACTGTATCGACGTTAGACGATGCGTGCTGTCAGATTTGGTCAGGTTATTTCGTTACGTTTTTCGCGCGCGCCGAGCTCAGAGCCTGCGATAAAAGCTATGCAATAGCTTAAAAATCTGCAAATATTACAAACTATTTTATTTACACAAGAGACAAAAAAATAAATTACATAATTAAACACATTTAGAGACAAATGGACAACCAGGCGTCCTATTGTGTCTAAGTGCTTCTATATTTAATTGCTCACATTTTGAACTAAATATTACTACTATATTATTACTGACTGATTATTTTTGCTGGACAAAGGCCTCTAAATTTTTTTTCCATGATTTCTTATTCTGCGCCACGTCGAGCCATGTTGGGTACCATGGTCACGGCATGCCTGTGCGAAGCAGTGGGACAGTGTGTCGTAGAAAAATGCTTTGAAATCTTGTCAAAACATTACTCAAAACAAGTTTGTTTTTTGTATTCACAAAATATTATAGTATAGTAAGCAACCTATATTTTTCTTTTCATATTTGAACCAAATTCATTGAGAGGAATATATTTTCATCATGGCCTAAAGTCAGTTCAGTTGAAACCGTTTACCAAAATGTAAGCATCTCAACGACCATTTTCCTTCTCCTTTCCAATATTATTGATACATCAGAAACTAAACCGATCGAGTTCCGTCTTATTAATTGTATTTACCGGTCACATCCGGACCGTGTTGCTTTACGACCGGACCAACAGCCTCTGGGGAAGTAACTTACCGGACCGGTTCTTAGCCGGTTGAATTACGACGGTCTTTTCCGAATATTTTTGTATAAAAGTTGATGCTTGACGATGGGTATTTTTTTGTTGTCGTGGTAATATCATTAAATTTAAAGAAAATTTAAGTTTTTATCTTCATAATTTTCCCACGTTTTTTTAGTTCACGTAACAAAAGAAAAAAAATACGGGTCAAATATTTTTTGATAATATAAAGTAACTGACGAACTTAAAGTTTTTTTTTAGTGCATAAACCTTTTTTACTAAGACTTTATAGATTAACTAGTGGCTCTTTAACGTCCTGGTAGCGAATTATTGGTTTGACCTGTTCTTAACTAGGTGTCCCGATAAAATCCCGGCTCGGCCTGACGTCCCTCTTTTATCTTTGTCGTGTTATCTTTTCGTGATGATACTATCCAAGTTTTGTTTAATTGTTAAAGTTTGATTAGAACTTTTTTGATGGATGAACTGTGTTTGAGATTGATCAAATGTTTTTCAGATATCTTATGTCTGTTTTAACTAACACAGAGCGACATAAACGGATACTTTTTTTTTTATCGTGGTAAAATCATCAAATGAGACCTCCCACCCCGGGCAGGGCGGGAGGGACTGTCAGACTTGTACTGACTAAAATCCACGGTGTCCTTCAATAGCCCTTTATATTCCGGGGTCACGATAATGAGATAAGTCCCGCGACCCCGGCAGGCTTCGGCGCTCTAGAGGGGGGCCCCGTCATCTTGCTGACGCTCTTTGAGGCGCGCGTGGAACACAACGCGCCGTCGACCCGACATAAACGGATACTTAGTGAACAAAATGCTTGTGTTGGATTTTCTAGGATAGACTTCGAGGTGAAATAAAACTCAATCAAAAAAAAAAATATATATAACCCTCCTTTTGGCTTTACGGTAGTCGGGTAAAAATAATATGTGTAGGTACTATTTACCTACAGCTTCTCGATCCGGAATTCCAATCCGAATCGGGATACAAAAATAGACGTACATTGGGTAAAGAGGATGCACAGGTAACTCAACTATAAACCTAACGTAATGCGGATATTACAAATTTTAGACTTTAAAACTGAATTTCCTGCACAGACAATTCGATTGATTTGGCAGGAAACTAAACGCTCTTGCCTGAATATAGAAAATGTTGCCAGTTGCCTCTGCGCTTCCTTTACTACCTTATTTGTTTTGCTATGTATACTGTTGGAGTAAACTATTTAATTTAAAATTGATTTTTAAAATGCTGAATCTTCTTTTTGTTTTTAAACTGAATTGTCATTTAAAAATTCACATTTTAAGCTTTTAATATTCCCAACTAATTTTATACCTATTTTCAAAACTGGTTTAATAATAATGTATTTTGGTAGCTAAATCAACAAAGAGGGAGATCCTAGATTAGAAAAGAAATGTTAAGCAAAAGTTTATAAAAGGTTTAATAATTATGTGCCACAGATAGTTACAAGAAAAAAATGGAACAAACTCATAATTCACAAGAACAGAGTGTACTCATTTCATGATCTATCCATAGATATAATAATATACTAACGCAGAAGGTTAACTAGAATAATCTAACAAGGTCAAACGTATGCAAACTCATCGTGCAAGCTTACTCCAAATACTTAGAGCGCGGCGCCGCCGCCGCCCGCTTTCCACTTCATTTCAGTTTCACAGAATTCATATCGCATTTCGTTGCAAGTTTAGTTTGTATGCAAACTACGAGGAATCTATGTATAAGTGTAGGGAAAGCTTTGGACCGTTATTTTTGGAAAGAGAGAACGGATGAGTATGAAAGGCACGCTAAAAATAATAATATTAGATATGCACTAGCGGCTTTGCCCGTTACGGAAAAATAAATATAAATAAAAATAATAATATATATTATATATATATATTTTTTTTCATTTTAATGAAAATTATCACATGGGTAGATGAAATCGGGATTAAAACTATTCTATAACACAGTGGTTCTCTAACTTTTTTGGTGGCGGAACCCTTTTGAAAAGCAAAATCTTTGACGGAACCCCAAAATAAAACAAAAAATTACATGTGTATTCTTCAATAAATGAGAAAAAAATATCTAATGAGATGTGAAACTGTTTCTTATTTTTCATAAGGTAATCGGTTTATATTGGGTTTAATCGAAGAGAGTTGAATTCTTATAACAGGTTCGGCATTCAGTCTATTGTGATATTTTGTTGGTAGCTCGCGGAGCCCCCAGAGGGGACTTAGCGGAGCCTCAGGGCTCCGCGGAGCACACTTTGAGTAAAGCTGCTATAACACATAGGTTCCAGGTTATAAGCTATCTGTATATACCAAACATCCAAATCCGTTCAGCAGTTGAAAGAGTAACAAACACCATCCATTCATCCGTCCTCTCAAACTTTCGCATTCATAATATTAATGAAGAAGAAAGAAAAAAAAAGAAGAAAAATATTTTATTTGACACAGACATGCACACACATTTAACAAAGACATAAATAAAAAAAAAATAACAGAAAAATTACAAATGAATCGAAAACACAATAAAAAATAAAAAAAATAGTTGTATGTCATGTGTGGGTCCCCCATAGCACAGATTTATGCTGAGTGGCCGCCTTTCTTGTCACAGTCATGAGTCATGACTGTGACAAGAAAGGCGGCCACTCAGCATTAATCTGTGCTATGGGGGACCCACAGCACAGCACTGATTTTCAGTGGTCACCCCGAAAAAGAAAAAGATAGAAAAGTGTTCAAGATCAAGATAAGATTAGTAACATCAGACACGAGATCACATCATGAACAAGATTACTTATAAATTAATGATTTATCAATATCTTCCTCAATCAAGGAAGATTCCGGATGCCCTTTCCCCTATAAATGATTCACACTGTGTTCACAGTAAGAGGTCTATTACATTTGCAGTATATTTCGGGAACGTATAGATCATATCGTTATATCTTCCCAACTTTGTTTATGTATTTCATAAAACTTTGAAGGAAGGTGCCTTTTTATGTAATTTGTCTTCTCAAACAAAAGCAAAGTAACTTGGAAACTTATGTTGAATTTTATCTGAGCTTCGAGAGAAAGCCCTTGCATGATTCATAGGGTTGGGCGCCGCGCGGTTCAACTTCTGGATATTTTGAAAAAAACCCGTCTTTTCGCCTGTACTGACAAATTGCGTCTGTTTTCAAAGTTTCTGCCAATAGGGAATTCCGGTCGAAGGTCATTGTATATGACATGACCAAAGCATGCCCAATCTAACCGATACCCTCTGAATATTATAAAAAATACATGTGGCACTCGGAGACTGCCGCGGTGAAGCTATTGCATAACATTTTTTTTAAGAAAAAAATTGCTTACCGCGTATATTTAACGAGAATATAATTTATATAAAATGTTTGTGGTGCACTACTGTAATAAAGAACTTCTTTGTTGTAGGAGAATTTTATAAGTAGGTTTCATTGTGAAAACTCCTTTTGTAGCTGGCCGTTTAGAATCAATAAGAAAAAGTAAATCCCTCTTCGTACCTATATGAGCACGTCTGTCCGTACCTTTATGATTGCCGAAGTCTCCCGAACTGAAACGACGTGCTGTCAAATGTGGTCAGGTTTTTTCGTTAGGTTTTTCGCGCCCGCCGCGCTCAGAGCCTGCGATAAAAGTTATGCAATAGCTTAAAAAGAATAATCTTTAAAAATAATATAGGTATAGCCCACCAACATCGAACAGGGTTGAAGCTGCAGGTTATCAAGGCTCTTGAGAGAGACAACAACACGCACCGTCCAGAAGTACTGCTTTCTGTATCAAGCGCTTGATCCAGCTATCAAACGAGATCTTTCTCAGATGTTGGTCGAGGCTCTTGGCAATTAAGCTGTACTTTCATTATTATTATTGAACGCCTGTTTTTGCAGTACAGTGACAGTTATTGACCTTCTTATAAGGTCATATCTCAGGGTCATATCTCAGAGATAAAATAACTGTAAATATTGTATCAACTCCACACTTCACACGTCATGAATGACGTTATATTCACAACTTAATGTACCACTCCAAAAAGTCTAAAATCAGACGTCTTCGCAAAGCGAAGGTGACTTTGCAGGGAAGACGTCTAATCCTTAGTATATTGTAAATAAACTCTGGTAGTTCCCAGACGCTGGTTCATCTTTTAATCGGATGGGGCGTCACAGGCGCGACGTGTCGGCGCCATTTTGCTCGGAGTTCTATGAGTGGGCTGAAAGTGATCCAGTTATTATTATAATTAGTTGTGACCCCTATAAGACTTTAGTTAATGCGTGTATTGGAGTTATTTTTAGTATTAATGAATTGTTACGTCACTAAGTAACTGACGTGTGTGAATATACATTACGTTATCGTTATAAACACACATTCATACGACTTTTTCCATGAAGGTAGGTAGAAATGACAAAAAGCCCTAACTGTTTCAATCGTCACATGCAGGGAATATGTGAGTTACTTCGACTGAGTTCGTCATCATGGTGAACGACCTGTTCACGAGTCGATTTTCAAGGATAAGCAGTGCCAAGGTCAATCCGTTTTGGATTTTTCCTTACTTCGGCAAGTAATGTGTTTTCTGAGGTAAGTCTTTGACATTCCTTATACTATAGCATAGTCGGGAAAAGAAAAAGATGGATAGTTCCTTTATGAAAGAAAAAGAAGAGAGAAAGTGATACCGTGACGTTGCGCCGACGACAAGTAGAAATGGTATACGGATAGAAAGATGATGAGGGTTGTGAAAAGCTAGGTAGATGGTGATCACGTTACGTTATAAGAAAAGTAAAGTCTGAAATGGATCTTGTTTCAAGTCTTGGTGTAATTTATAAGTACTTTAAAGACCACTAAAGAATATTTATTCTAGAAACTTGAAAGAGAAATAAAAAATGCTAAAGCTCATTTATTTTGATTAATCTACCAATTAAGACTTGTACTTTACGGTGATAAACCTAGCCTGTATTGCGTTTATCCTAATCATTATAAATTGTTGACCATTTTGCTGATTATACAAACACGAAAGATAACAATTAGGCTTGATACCATTTGTTAAATTGGTCGTTTACATATACCTTTTGGCCATGATACAATACTAACTTATGGTGATCGCGTTCGCTGTGTTGCCCCCGTGAACTTCGGTAACGTCGTACCGGGATAGAAATTCTATGTTTATCCCTGGTATAATTTATCTGAGTACCACAAAAATCCGATCGGCCGTTTTTGCGTGTCAGAGTAACAAAATTCCAGTAGTAAGATTAAAAAAAAACCCTGTCTGTATTAGAAATTTCCTTGCTTGTGTTTAAATTGAAATTCATCATCACCTGCCAAATTATGTTGAGGTCGACTTTTGTTTCAACCATCATGATGCAAGATGCAGCTGAATACTGACTGCCTACCTGACTTCCACAACTCAAGAATACGAAACGTATTCAGACGTTTAAAGACTTCGGACGTATAAAGACGTCGACGACAAATTTTGGGGGTGCCCCCATACTTAGAATTGAAACTCAAACATTTTTTTTTTCACCAAACCCATACATGTGGGGTATCTATGGATAGGTCTTTAAAAATGATATTGAGGTTACTAACATCATTTTTTTCTAAACTGAACAGTTTGCACGAGAGACACTTCCAAAGTGGTAAAATGTGTGTCCCCCCCCCTGTAACTTCTAAAATAAGAGAATGATAAAACTAAAAAAATAAATGTAGACCTCAACAAAAACTTCCAACGAAAATTGGTTTGGATGAGATACAGTTAGCAGTTTTTGAGATATAGTACATTTTAAAAAACCGCAAATATAACTTTGCCATTCATACAAACACTATGAAAAACTATTTTTATTGTTTGTGTATGTTACTTACTAATCTCAGTATAATTATATCCCTAATCTATGCTTGCTACTACGGAACCCTTCATAGGCGAGTCCAACTCGCACTTGGCCAGTTTTTACGAAAATAACGTCGTATTAACCCGCTTACTTATTAATTGCATTGAAGAAATAGTTCATGGTCAGGTCGACGAGATTTTCTTTTTAATTTATAGCGATCCCGCCCTCGGCCCGGGTATATTTACTTGGTTTTAATTCCCTTAGGAAGATTGATTCAGTCAATTTGCACGGCGGAGTTTTCTACCAACCAAACTTACCTCGTTATTGGAAAGTCACACAGAACTGGTATAACTTTCTTGTTTTGATTAAGAGTGGTTCATATGTATAAGAGGCTGAAGTTTTGGTAAAGGCTTTTTTTTTAATGTAACCTATGCTGTTTCACTTCTAGGCAAAGGCCTTGTCATAACCAGGAGCTGTAGACCCACGCCACCAGTAATTAGCCCTTACGGTACGCGTCCAGATTGTCTCGACCACTCAAGGGTCAGTGACCTTGAAAAAAAAATGCATGTGGCACTCGGAGACTGCCGCGGTGAAACTATTGCATAACATTATTTAAATTTGAAAAAAAAATTATGGCCTACAGCGTATATTTAACGAGAATATCATTTATTTAAAATGTTTGTGGTGCACTACTTGACTACTGTAATAAAGGGGAACACCCAAATACTCCGAAATATTTTATTCCGAATTTCGGTATTCCGATTTTCAAAACTCCGAATATCATAATACCTAAAAATTACAATATCTATTATTAAGAATCACGAAATTTATTTAACCGAAAGTCGTATATCCGATTTCTTAGTTTTCCGATTTTCACATTTTCGAAAAATGTAATGCTCGATGAGTTCTCATTCCGAAAAACGAAATTCCGATTTTCAATATTCCGAATAAGCTGATTTTTTCGGAATATTGAAAATCGGAATTTCGTTTCTCATTCTACAAAGACAGTGCCAGAAACGAATTGCTGCAAAACCGGCTCCACGTAGTTTTGTCTACCGTACTCTTAGAGAGTTATTTAGGCCTGTGTAGGCGCGGAGTGCTGAGGCGTATCCTCTGGACTTTGACTGTTTGCCTTCGGGATTTTTATTGTTATTAGGAGAACTTAGGATCCATGAGCGAGCGAAGCGAGCTCGGGACTTGGGGCACCCCGACTCGGACAGGTTAGGTTCGAAGGGGATGGCGGGGTCTGAAAGACCCCGCCATCCCCTTCGTGTTAGGTTACTTTAAACCTTGCTCACAAAAATAGGAGCCCCGCGAAGCGGGGCTCCGTCGATCTACCTTGGTAGGTGGTAGTCAACAAATTGACCAAGGATGCAAGAGCGAGCGAAGCGAGCTCGGGACTGGGGGCACCCCGACTCGGACAGGTTAGGTTCGAAGGGGATGGCGGGGTCTGAAAGACCCCGCCATCCCCTTCGTGTTAGGTTACTTTAAACCTTGCTCACAGAAATAGGAGCCCCGCGAAGCGGGGCTCCGTCGATCTACATTGGTAGGTGGTAGTCAACAAATTGTGGTAGACCAAGGATGCAAGAGCGAGCGAAGCGAGCTCGGGACTGGGGGCACCCCGACTCGGACAGGTTAGGTTCGAGTTAGGTTAAGCTAACAGAAATAGGAGACCCGCGAAGCGGGGCTCCGTTGAACCACCTTAGTGGTAATATAACTCAGGAATTCAGGATGCGATAGCGAGCAAATTGTGTCTTGGGGCACCCCGACTCTGACAGCTTTCGTTCTTCTCACAGGGATTTTTTTTGTAATATTATGAATGAAAATACGTAACTCAAAAATAAATTATTTTAATTACTCAAAAAAAAATGTATAAAAGCTATTATTATCATTGAAAAGAAAATATTCTTATTCGAAAGAAATTCTTTTATTGAAAACTAAACTAAAGAGGAATTTTGACAAGGCGTTTTAAAAGCATACTTTTCTCTGATAAGCGATTAAATTTTCGGAATTCTAATTATTCGGAATTTTAATAATCGGAATTTTAACCATCGGAATTCGTGTTATTGATGTTTCGGAAAATTATTAATTCGGAATTTTTTATATTCGGTCTATTGAAACTCGGTATTTTGAAAGTAGTAATTATAATTGTTAGGAATATTGAAATTTCGGAATTATGAAAATAGGAATAATGATCAATCGGAGTTGTTATATTAGGAATTTTGAACCATTCGGAATTATGAAAATCGGTATTTTGAAATTCGTATTTATGAATTTCGGAATAAAGTTTTTCGTATTATCGTAGTGTACCCGTAATAAAGAACTGCTTTGTTGTTTTAGAATTTTATAAGTAGGTTTCATTGTGAAAACTCCTTTTGTAGCTGGCCGTTTAGAATCAGTAAGAAAATAGTATATTTTGCAACTAGTGAATAAAGAGCGGATTTAAAGCGAGGGCCATTATATGAATCACGAGCAAGCGAAGGATTTTAATGACTGAATCACGACCGCAGGGAGTGATTCATGATGATTGAATCACGAGCGGAGCGAGTGATTCAAATATTTAAATCCTGAGCGACGCGAGTGATTCAGGCCCTCGATTTAAATCCGTTTTATTCAAGAGTTGCAAACGATACTTTATACCATGACTACGAGAAAAAGAAAGATTTGAGCGATAATATATATGTAACGAAAAAAAAAGTTTTTTTTTATTAATATTGCTCCACACACACGTGGGTGCGTTTCCAAACATCTAAATTCACAATACACAAACACCCACACCCGAAACAAATAATTGTAGATCATAGTACGAATATTTGCTCCGTGCGGGAATCGAACCCGCTTCACGTAACGAAGTAGTCCAATCGCTCAGTCAATAAATTAACATTAAAATCGGAACAATGACTTAAATTAAGAGTAATATTTTCCTAATTATTTAGAAACAATATTTAGAACACATTGATGCGGTCGACCCCCGTGTTATTACACGGGGGTCGACCGCATCAATGTGTTCTAAATTCAAACACCAAAACAGTGAGTAAAAGAGCTTTTTATTCATTGTTTTCAGTGAGTAAAAGTAACTTTTTAGAGTAGGAATGGTATAATAGTATATTTTGCAACTAGTGAATAAAGAGCGGATTTAAAGCGAGGGCCATTATATGAATCACGAGCAAGCGAAGGATTTTAATGACTGAATCACGACCGCAGGGAGTGATTCATGATAATTGAATCACGAGCGGAGCGAGTGATTCAAATGTTTAAATCCTGAGCGACGCGAGTGATTCAGGCCCTCGATTTAAATCCGTTTTATTCAAGAGTTGCAAACGATACTTTATACCATGACTACGAGAAAAAGAAAGATTTGAGCGATAATATATATGTAACGAAAAAAAAAAGTTTTTTTTTTATTAATACTGCTCCACACACACGTGGGTGCGTTTCCAAACATCTAAATTCACAATACACAAACACCCACACCCGAAACAAATAATTGTAGATCATAGTACGAATATTTGCTCCGTGCGGGAATCGAACCCGCTTCACGTAACGAAGTAGTCCAATCGCTCAGTCAACAAATTAACATTAAAATCGGAACAATAACTTAAATTAAGAGTAATATTTTCCTAATAACACGGGGGTCGACCGCATCAATGTGTTCTAAATTCAAACACCAAAACAGTGAGTAAAAGAGGTTTTTATTCACTGTTTTCAGTGAGTAAAAGTAACTTTTTAGAGTAGGAATGGTATAAAGTAAATTGTCTTTATGACGGATATTTTTATGTTTGCCGAAGTCTCTCGGACGTTAGACAATGCGTGGTGTTAGGTATTTTCCTTAGGTTTTTTTCGTTAGGTTTTTGGGAATTTCTTGATTCGGTCGCCGCGCCGCGCCGCGCTCAGAGCCCGCGATAAAAGCTATGCAATATCTTAAAAGCTGGTGATTGCTCCAAGAAGTTTACAATACTAGCATATTTTCCAGTCTTCTAGGTTGTTCTGCTGTATATTATGGAGTAAATACTTTGTGGCAATATGATTACGACACATCGAACATAAGTACGCAAAACGATGAAGCGATTCATTAGGTGCGTCCACACAGAGCGAGCAGCCTCGCGAGGCATTTGCTTCGCGCGGCAAATGCCTCGCGAAGCTGCTTGCTCTGTGTGGACGTTCCGTTGTTTCTCGACCGTGGCACGAAACAATATACGCGAGCAAAACAAAAGCCGACACTGGATCGATCGATCGCCCGCGCAGCACGCGCTCTTTCCTCGTCCGAGACACGTCCACATTAACCGAGCTGCTTCGCGCGGCAAATGCCTCGCGAAGCTCGTTGTGTTTGGGGGAGACTTGCAGTTCACACTTATGCAGCTAAGTAAGAGTCATTTGGATGGAGTGACTGCCTAACTGACCTCCACAACTCATTTAGTATTGGGTTAAACCCAATTATACCTACCTAAAATGGTTTCAAATAATTTTACTGTTATGTAATTTGGCAGTTAAAATTTTAAACTTACCCTGGAATAGCATAACCACGCTTGTTTTATTGTTTCATTGCACGACTTTTCTTTACTAACGCAGTAATTACAGCTTGTAAATCTTGTAATGTTCACAACGTCAAGTACTTTCAGGCAATACATGACTTTTGTAGGAGTTGTTTCTAACTAAAATTATTTTATTTGGTCAGAGGGGTTATTACTTACAACGTCTTAAAACCAGGCTTGTTCGAGTGACCTCTGTCACTTTCACTCGCCCGAATAAGCCTGGTTTTAAGACAGGCCTATTGGTCTAGTGGTTAGTGACCCTGACTGCTATGTCGGAGGTCGTGGGTTCGATTCCCACCCAGGAGAAATGTTTGTGTGATGAGCACGATCATTTGATCTGTGTATGGGTGTAATTTATCTATAATATTTATGTATTAAGAAATATATAAGTACGTCTATCAGTTGTCTAGTACCCATAACACAAGCTCTGCTTAGCTTGGGACTAGATGGCGTTGTGTGATAGTAAAAAAAAGACGTTCTAATACCCCCCCAGGTGTAATATTGAAATTATAGGAAAACTATTTCATTTAACAATTTCCTCGTGGAAAGATCATCATCATATCAGCTATAGGACTTCCACTGCTGAACATGGCCTATGTTCCTCCATAGATTGCCAATAGGACCGGTTGAAAGCGGCTTGCATTTAGCGAGTGGAACTATGTCACCTTTAAAATATGCATCTAAGCAATCCATGAATGCAATGCATTATATCTTTGCTATTTTTTCTTAATATATTTTGAATTAAAAAAATCCTTACAGATTTAACACAAACAATAACCATATGGAAAATATTTTCAAAGTAGAAAAAGTATAACAATATACTCGTATTTATGTCACAACTTTTCCTACAAAAACATGAAGGTTGATTCTGTAATTTAATTAAGTTTTTCTGGACTCTATGGAATACAATATTCACGTAATTCATCACCAGTGTGATTGATTGTAAGTAGATAATCCAGTGAAAGCTAATTCTATAATCTAGTTATTTTTTTCACAATACGTATTCCATTGCTGTGTAAGTTGGATGATATTCATAATGAGATGGAATGATTTTATGAAATGATCTAAAACGCAGCATGAGAAACTGATTATTTTTTGTGAATCCTGCATCTTCATAATATTGTCTACTCGAAAACTATAATCATAATCATTTATTTGGCTGAATCTGGTACATAATAATGGTCTTAATAATAATAATCAATAGTTTCATCACATTGTGCCGCAATTGACGTGCAAATATTTAGGTTTCGGTTTAAAAATAAAATTAACAAAACATAAAAAAACATCACAATAAAATAAAAATACTATTTGATAGAATTCAAAACAAGATATATAATTAAAATCAAAATAAAACCAATTTATGGACTCAATATCGTCCTTCGAGCCGGATTCCCAAAGAGGGATTAGTAACACGACCTGCATTGACGGAAGGCTTTCTTTGAAATAGCGTTGCGTGTTTCTAAACTCTGGGGGTTGAGTCAATTGTTCGCGTTGATTGGCGGTTGTTCACGACTCAGTGGCGCCATCGCACTGTCTAAAACATAACTATTGAACTACATTTCTGCTACATTTACTACGTAGGACATTATTTTTATTTAGGACAACTGGTTTGGTTTGTCTGGGCGATTAAAAGGAGTTGTCCGAATTTGGGGCGACCTTTCTGGGATAAATGTAAACAACCTAATAAAATTGTAACAGTGACGAAGTACTAAGTAACTTACTTCTAAAGGAGCGTTTCCATTATATAAGTCACTTGTATACAAGTCGCAAATTGTATGCAACTTGAACAAACCTGCACACAAGCTACTCGTTGCAAGTAGGTACCTAGTTTGAACTTGTACATTTACTTTCAAGTAACTGTCAACAGTGTTAACCTACTCAATTTATTGGCAACTCTGCAAACAAAACCTCCATGCAATTTGCACACCCTCGAAAACGTGTTTCTAATTTACTCTTCAGTCTTGCATACAAATGCAAAACTTGACTGATGGAAACGCGCCTTACGAACCAGTGTTATTAATTCATAAACCATATATTATTAAGCTAATGCATAGCTTTTATCGCGGGCTCTGAGCGCGGCGCGGCGGAATCAAAAAATTTCCAAAAACTTAAGGAAAATACTTGACACCACGCATAAAAATATCCGTCATAAAAACAATTTACTTTTCCTAACTGATTCTAAACGGCCAGCTACAAAAGGAGTTTTCACAATGAAACCTACTTATTAAAATTCTCCTACAACAAAGAAGTTCTTTATTACAGTAGTGCACCACAAACATTTGAAATAAATTATATTCTCGTTAAACATACGCGGTAGGCGATTTATTCTTTTAAAATAAAAAAAAATGTTATGCAATAACTTCACCGCGGCAGTCTCCGAGTGCCACATGTATTTTTTTATTTATAATGGTGTTGAAGGTTTTATGCTCCTCTTTTCTACTCAATTCCATAAATGAACAAACACAACCATTCATAATCCAATTAGTTGGCGAACAGTCGAGAAACATAATTAATGCATTTCAATAAAAGCTCGAAAACAACATGGCAGAGCTTACGTCGAAAGTTGAAAGGAAAACAATTACATTTTTGTTTTTGCTGTTTCAAAACGAAACATTTAATATGAAATTGTTGTCCCATTTAATTTAACTATGAATTTATTGAGTAATAAATGTCTTAACTCATGGTATCTATTAAATATTCGTGCTCAGTTACATCCAAGGTGACTCCAGTTTCAGTACAGACGAGACGCTTCGTAAAATATTTTCGTCTTTTGGCTACTTACTTACTTTATTTTTATGTAATACCGAAAATATCTGAATTTAGTTGTCTGCTGCCTATCTTATTTTTGTCCTAATTCGATTCGTTTATGCGGAGACTCGCTGTTTCGTTTTGAAATAAATCTGTTTAGTAAATTAAGCTTCGAATTTATTTGTCTTAGGGCTGATTTTTCAAGATATTTTTTATCTGAGGAATATAAATAGCGAGTTGACATATTTTCTATAGATAAGCTGTCAAACCGCCGTTTTTATTCCTCAGATAAAAGTTATCTGACTATTGAAAAATCAGCCCTTAACGAGTAAACTTTTGTCTTCTATATTACTATTTTTATCTTTGTATTTTTTACTGGATTTCTCTTTCACACTTACATTATCTTTTGAATTAGTTCCAGACTTTCTTCAAGTTGGTTTTGTCCATCTGAAATTCAAAACTTGTAATAGGGACTGTTTTATAAAATTTTAAAGTTTCCAGTTGAACAAACATCAGTATTCTGTAGCTGTTTGACCCGTTTCTGGGACCTCAAAAGCAACCGTAGTTGGAAATGAAGCAAATACGAAAGTTCCAAGACTTCTACAGTTTCTTCAAGTTACTTGTAATTTGGAAACTTTGAGAATTGTCGCTTCGTTTCATCTAGAGACGTTCAATGTAAAGGTCAAAATAAATAAAGGTAGTATAGGTTTGTAAAGGTCGCGATAGGTAATTTCATTCCACCGGGCTTTGATCACAAATATATGAGATGTGTGCAACAATTTTTTATATGTCAACGAAAATTAAGTGGTATGTTTTTACTGTCGCAGCAAATAATGAGTTTCCCTTATTAAAAAGATTATTGATAAAAAAACTAGTTCTAACATTCTCGTATTTGCTTGGATAATCGGATATCTATAATAATGGCGATTTAAGAAAAAGGAGTTTTTATAACTTAAATGTTAAGTTACAAAAACTGTTAGTTCGTTAAGACGTCTGGCAAGTAATATTTTATTTTTATTGTTTTACGTTCCCGTGGGATATTTACCGAACTTCACGCGTGCAACGCATAAATATACGCAAGAAGCAAATCCAATCAGCTGGAAATTACGCGTATGTGCATTGTGCACTGAAACAAACTCAGCGTCAGCGAGGAGTCAGGAATTATCTCGAAAGTGTAAAAATATTCCATTCTTTTAACGACTACGTCGGCCGCGGGTCCTGTTAAAATAATTGTACCATAATTCTTTGCATTTTACGGTTTGTTTTCATAGGGATGACGTAAACGTAAGAGGGAGATTTTAACTGATATTTTTCTTTTACTTAAGAGAAAGTTACGTATGAAATTATAATCAGTATCGTTTTTCTGAAATAATTTTATAACATGAAATTCATCACTCACGCCCTTTGCACAGGGGCTCAAGTTGGTTCCCATGTAGTTTCTGCAAAACTGCTGTATTCTTTAATATAACATTAAAAGACATTGTAAGGTTTCAGCTCAAAACTGGTTCCCTAAGACAGTGAGGCGGGGTCGCGGCAGGCCACGAAGAAGATGGCGGGACGAACTGGATAGGTTCCTTTCGAACTGGAAAGAGGAAGTGCGGGCTCGCGGGAAGTGGAAGGAGTGGAGGGAGGCCTTTGCCCAGGAGTGGGACAGAGCAGGCTAGCAAAAAAAAAAAGGTTTTTAGGGATTACAGATATATTATTGTGGCAGATGTTTACTTTAAAGGACACAAATAGTCAACCAGTTAAGGGAGGCCCATGTGACGATATTGTTTAATTACTATTTTTTATGTTGTAAGCGTATTTTAACCACACCTTTGTAGTTTCAGGCAAAAAAAACGACTAATAGTATATTTTGCAACTAGTGAATAAAGAGCGGATTTAAAGCGAGGGCCATTATATGAATCACGAGCAAGCGAAGGATTTTAATGACTGAATCACGACCGTAGGGAGTGATTCATGATGATTGAATCACGAGCGGAGCGAGTGATTCAAATATTTAAATCCTGAGCGACGCGAGTGATTCAGGCCCTCGATTTAAATCCGTTTTATTCAAGAGTTGCAAACGATACTTTATACCATGACTACGAGAAAAAGAAAGATTTGAGCGATAATATTATGTAACGAAAAAAAAAGTTTTTTTTATTAATACTGCTCCACACACACGTGGGTGCGTTTCCAAACATCTAAATTCACAATACACAAACACCCACATCCGAAACAAATAATTGTAGATCATAGTACGAATATTTGCTCCGTGCGGGAATCGAACCCGCTTCACGTAACAAAGTAGTCCAATCGCTCAGTCAACAAATTAACATTAAAATCGGAACAATGACTTAAATTAAGAGTAATATTTTCCTAATAACACGGGGGTCGACCGCATCAATGTGTTCTAAATTCAAACACCAAAACAGTGAGTAAAAGAGCTTTTTATTCACTGTTTTCAGTGAGTAAAAGTAACTTTTTAGAGTAGGAATGGTATAAACTTCTTTCTATATCCAAGTTCAACTACCAATTCCGTTTACATTTCAAAAAGTATGAAAACGTGCAAATATATTCAATAAAATATAACACGAAGGAAGGATTCAGCTCGATATTTGCTGTGATGCCAATTCTGGAAACTTCCTTTGTCCGCATTGTTATTGTCTAGATTTCTAGAAAGAGTGCAATGAAATCTAATTTTAGATAAGAACAATGTTTCTGTTTGTGCGGAAATAAAAAGAAGGGCGGATTATAGATCGAGCTCTTTTTATACAGATTATCTTAACCTTTTTTTATTTATTTTGTTTTCTTACATGAGAAAAACATATTCATTGTCTATCATTGGCTTTAAAAAAAGGGGATATTTACCATGGACCACGGATGAACTGAAAATCATGAACCATTCATCCTTGATCAGGGCGATTGCAACAGTACCGAAATATGGGAAACCAAAAAAAAGTGTTTTAAATTCTAATGATAGTGTGACCATGTCAGTCTAAAAAAAATCTTTTGTACTCAGCAATATTCATAGTTTCCAGTTAGAGATTTTTTTTTTAATTGTTGACTAGTTTTAGAGATTATCTTCTACAAAGTTTGCCTCTTCATAAAATTAATATAGAAATCTTTTCATTTCTTTTTGTCTTAAACATTTCATACTTTTCATTATATTGGCACCAATTGTACTGGAAAAGAAACATTACAAAAGTCAATCTCATAAATTATATCTATTGCAGTTGTCTTCCCAGATGACTTGGCCAATGAATTCAGCTGGATGTTATAAGCAATAAGAAATGCATCAACGAAGAGTGCCTCACTTGATTGCTCTGAGACTTTCTGAGTTATTTATTGCATTGCTAAGCAACGAACGTACCTTTCATAACGAACAAATGATACTGTGTCTTGCTGTGTGGGTTTTAGATGACTTCTTAAGTATTGATTGTTGTGATAAGCTAATCAATATCTTCCTCCCTTTATCCCATTTTACTTGGGGTCAAAACAACACGTTTTCCTCTTCCATTCTCCTCTGTCAGACGTCACAGCATTATTTACTATTAATTCTTTTAATCATTGTGTTTCAGTGTATTTTTAATATTTGTTTGTCATATCAGTATCGTCTAAATGCGTTTACGTATTTTTTCTATTTCTACCCTTTTTTAGCCTTTAAAGTATTAATTCTATCCGTATTAATTCTACTGCAGTACCTATCAGGTTTTTCCCAAAAGCATGGTAAAGCCAATAGAACCTCGTAAGATTTTCATTTTTCAGACACATCAATTTTGTTTAACTTGAAAGCAAATTAAAGAAACATTTTTCTTTCTTTAATTTGCTTTCAATTAAAAAAAATATAAAGTTGCTTCAAAAACTAAATTACATGTTGTTGTTCTTCGTCAATCAACTTAGTAAAGTTTCGAAATTGGTTCTTAGACAGTTCTCGAAAGTATGGCTAAATCTCGAGTTTGTTTTGACATTTGTATGAGAACTCAAAAATTTCACAACTTATCGTTGAACTGATTCCCGTTTGTTTACCTGTGTATTCAGTTTGTTCGTTTTAAATGAATACAGAAGTTGTTAGATGTAAAACGTTTTCCACTTCGATTTGGTGATACCCCGTACGTAACTCGAAGTTTAACAAACAAACAAAATATCGTTGTCTTTCAGAGTTCGCTTTACTAGACAAATGCTCTCAAAAATAATACGTAGACAAGCTATGTAAATTTTTCAGGTGAACATTTCACGTAGCACTTTAATGCTGTGAATATTTTTTAACGACTGCTTTAAAATTTTATCCGAAAAGAAAAACAATTCTGGTCGCAATAGAATGAGAACTCCAAGGGAATCATGTTTTATCTTTGAATGTTATTCTAAAACCTTTTGTTAATCTGTATCTACAAACAATTTTGAGAATATGGCAAAAGATTTATACTCGTGTACCTAGATGAGATAATATTTACCCAACTCCATTATAAAATTCAAAAGCAATCTCCCAATACATCAATACCGAATTTGCATGTGACCCATAAATAAAACCCAAAAAGGTTAAATAATGCTCTTCACACAAAAAAATACCGTCTGAATTCTGAAATTTGATGTAATTCAAGATGCGTGAGCAGAATACGTGCAGTGGGATGCGAACGTTTGGCTCGATTTATGGACTTTAGCCGTAAATTTGTGCCCTTTCCGACCTCCGGCTTGTTTATATCGACCACCTTTGGGATAGCTAGGATAATGTATACAATGTTAGTCAACAAAGAGGCTCGGGATGTGTTAATATTTAGTAGTGGTGGATTAGTTTTATTTGTTTAGGCGTTTTCCTAGGGTTGATTAGAAAAGCGTTTATATTTTAGCTAAGTAGAAGAGGTTTTTTTTTACCACCAAGTATTTTAACCTTTTTTGTGTTAAAGAAAATAGGTCGAAGTCTTAATGTTTCCTTTATCTGATCTGAAATTGTTCTGAATAAATTCCAAAATAAATGAAAAATTGCTGTAAGCTCATTGAAAGTTCAGTGTAAATAAATCGAGTGAACTTTTGTAATTAGCTCTTTCAGAGCGCAGTAAATCAATAACGGAACTATGTGCATTTAGAGTAGAGAGCTATTTCATAAAAGCGAAGTCGGTCAGGCATCTCAAATTGAGTTTTCCGACGAGAAGCTGAAACTTTTTTTTTTTTTATCGTGGTGAAATCATCAAATGAGTCCTCCCACCCACTGTCAGACTTGTACTGACTAACGACGAAATCCACGGTGTCCTTCAGTAGCCCTTTATGTCCCGGGGTCACGGTAATGATATAAGCCCGGCAGGCTTTGGCCCTCTAGAGAGGGGGCCCCGTCATTATGCTGACGCTCTTTGAGGCGCGCGTGGAACACAACGCGCCGTCGACCCGGGCATGGTCCATGGTCGGGCTGCGAGTTGCCCTTTACTCGCCGCCCGCATGCCCGCGCCTACGGTGGCCGGAAATCGTCTTGCGACGTCCGTCGCCGTGGGCGTCCACCACCGCGGGTGGGGCGGAGGGAGGACATTGTCCTCTCTCTCACGCGGCCCGCCACCTCCTTCGCGAGCATTACTGCTTCGCAGAAGGAGGCGACCGCTTCCCACTCCGTCTCACCCCGCAGCATGGCCGCAACCAATGCCGGGCGCGAGAGGTCTCCGCCTATCGCCGCCGTGAAGACACGTCGGTGCTCTGCCCAAGCGGGGCAGTCTTGCACCGTAGGCCGTCGGTAGCGACAGTCGTGCCCTCCATACTGCCCTGAGATCGCGCCGGAGCTCTTCCCGCCGAGCCTCGACTTCTCGGGCAGCGGCGATACACCCCGGCGCTGCGCCTCCACGCGCCACTCATAGACGCGCTGGAGGGCAGTCGCCTCCAGATCCCAGGGCAGTAATCCGGCAAGCAGGTTGGCCGGAGAAGCTGAAACTTAGCTACTTTTCGATGAAGTAACAAGCAAAAGCTATTGGAATGGTTCTGTGTATAAAAATCTAGTCAGTAATCCACGAAAAGTTAGGCAGAGAGGTGTACCCTATGGAACACCTAAATTTCGTCAGTTTTTTAAATCCCATGAAATAGAATTAAAAGCCAGTACCATTAACCAGCCGAAAACTCTAATCTGGTGGAAAAATTCTTGTTATAAAATTAATGAAAATTAATCGGATAAAGTATTGGACTCTAAAATCTCTTTAAATTAGATGCTCTAACGTTTATCTTGCCAGGTTAATGTCTAAGGTGAAATCCAGCATTTTGCTTTACAACTTTAAATGGGCTATAAAGATTTATTTGAGCTAATTACGCTAGATCGTAAAACCTGCCTTAGATACTATTTATAAACGAATCCTATATATTATTTCTATTTATTATCATGTCAGTAGACGGTAATATATGTAGCTGTAATGAAGGGGCTCATCTATCATCCCTAACATGTGGTGCCAAGATAATTCCGTAGACGAGATTTTTTCTAAGCCAACCCTCCTTGAGCCTTTATTATTTTCGCATTTTTCTTTGATAACGTTTTGAGGTCTTTTTGATTGTATTTATAATATTCATGAAGTGTTCCTTCACGAACAGCATATTTAATTTTGAAATCAAAGAAATAAAGAATATGACAAAAAGATTATAAAGGATATATTAATTATTTTTTTTTTAAAGTACCAAACTAATTTTAATCTACAAGTAAAATGGCAATAATAACTAAAGAGTAATAATTATGTACAAAAAATTAAAAAGAAAAGAAAAACATTCAAAGGGCGTCAAAGAATTCGTCCACATCGCTGTCAACGGGAACAGTGCCCAGAACGCTGGCAGCATTGCCACGTTGTATGGCAATGCTAATATTAATTATATAATTTCATATCCCTCAGTGGTGCAGCAGTGATGGCCCAGTGGTATCGACCCCGACTTACGAGTTGTAGGTCGAGGGTTCGAAGTAATGCGCTAGGCTGTGCGCATTACTTTGTGTAATTTATCTCATCACCACTGCTCTCAAAACGGTGAAGGAAAACATCGTGAGGAAACCGGCATATCGTAGAACCATCAAATTCGAAGACATGTGACATCTACAACCCGCACTGGGCCCACGTGGTGGATTATGGCCCTCTCCCTCTTACGGAGAGGAGGCCTCTGTTCCAGCAGTGGGAACATTATAGGCTGATGATGATATCCCTCAGAGTGACCTACTTTACTCGTCTCTTTAAACTATCAACAGTACTATAATTTATATTTCTCACTGTTATTGAAACTAGCTTTACTAATTAATTAATCACTGGCTTTCACAAAGCAACAGCAGAATTCGAGATCCAACCTTGGAATGACCGTTACTTTACATTCAAAGCCAAAGGATCATCAAGAGAAATTTCTGGAAAATTCCCCCCAACGCATAATAGATTACCATCCACCGTCAATCGAAATAATTTGGTGATTAAAATTCCAGGAGATTAGCAATCGAGCTGTGGATCAATGCGGGCACCGAATTTACATTTGAGGGCCATCAAGTTGATCTCTTGAATAGGACTGGACACCTGCCATTGTCCTTTATACTGACGATGTGTACTGTACAGCCTTTTGTTCTGCATGGAGTCGGCTTATGAAGTAGGCTTAGCTGATTACGGTCTATATGGCCGAACAAAACCCTAGGATTATCGCCACACTGTGGCCTTTATGCCCGAAGACACATCAAACAATTTTACCTTTGTGGTAACACCGAAATTATAACAGCTGTGACGCTTTGTCAATGTCAGTCGTGTTTGAAAAATATTCTGTTTGCGAAAGGAAACACCTATTTCAAACTCCTTTATTATTGTTGGAACGAAACCTCAATGTGGACAGCTTTGAAATGCTTCAGTGCGAACTTCATTTAGTTTACTTAAAATGTAGGTATCCGGCTCGAAGGACCATTTTATAAAAGAGACTTAAAAGAAAAAAAAAACAGTAACTGCTCTTTTAGAATGTATAAAAGTAAAAAAAATCATTCCAATGTAAGCAATATGAAAAAGCTGTTAACAAATGGCACGTGCCAGATATCTCAGTAGGTGTTATGTGTACAGCCTGTTTGTCTGACACCCCGTCTGTGACTAGGCCTTGCCCTTGGGGCTTAGAGCCGAATCGATCACCAGTGTCGTTTGCATGGAAATCGTTTCTATTTATGTTAGAGATGATCTAAAATTTTTGGTGTTCCGAGTATGAATGATTATGAGGGTTATGTCATGCAAGTGACAATCCATCTTTCCATACATATGTGTATCAAATATTATAATATCAACTTTTTTCGTAAAAATATTTTACATAAACCCTCAGCCACATAAAACCTGCCCTTAGGTTTAATAAATAACTCTCACGTCTGTCGCTACATAAAAAAAAAACCTAACCAAATCCCAGACCGCCACCGCGCCGTCAGTTAAAAAAGTTATGCGCGTTCTAAAATTCATTTCAATTGAATTCTTTTAATTCAATACGTATGTCAATCCGGCGACAGGTCCGTCGACCAATCGCGTGTGAGCGCTCCGGTTGACGCATGCGCGCCCGTGGGCGTCGGGTCGATACCGTTGGTGACGTCACGAGCGCTGACCAATGGCGCCGACTCGTCGCACGTCAATCGATGTGAACGATTCTGATGTTTCCTTGGCTCGTTTTTGTTCATACTTACGATATTGTGTGTGAAATGCGTCTTTGTTTTGAATTTTCACGGCCAGTGAGGTCCATTCATTTTTAGACATTATGATTGGTTGGTTTGTTTTTGGTAATGTTTACGAGACTTTTGAATTAGAATCTTTGTTTTTGTTTGCATAATTATTGTATTTTCCTAGTAGGTATTCTAGTATAGAAAATAAAAGGTCCTTGATATGGTAAAGAAATAATGATGATAAGCACAATTCTTTTTTTTTAAAGTACTTTAGCAAAAACTAGAAAAAACACAAAACCCTTTGAAAATAAAAGCCTACATTAAAATTTCAAATTATAATAGAAATGCCGCTTTATTTTCTGCCTACTCGTTATTTTCCCCAAGTGCCTCAGAAAATTGTTCAGTTCAAAAATGAAATTAGTTAGGCATACCAAAATTGTCTTTTAAACTTACGCTACTAGCAAAAAGACACTCGTGGATATTATGAAATGTTCACAAACAGTGCAGATGGATGTTTTTATCTCATGAATTGTAATGTCTCGTATAATAACGTCCCGACTGGAGGGTGCTTGGGTCCTTTGAGCCTTGAGGGGAGATATTGTCCTGAAAAACCCTTTCACCGACGGAAACATTAAATAAAATCACTATATAGACAGATAACACTCTACGTATAGGGTATAAATGGTTAGGGTAACAAGGGTAATCGTTGCCAGAGGCTATCTCGGTGCCTATTACAGGGTGTGAGAAAGTTTCCATTTACAAAAATCCTTGCATCCCGAAGTGATTTAAACCCTTTCGACATTATGTATTCGTTGGATGTTTTACAAGGTATTCTGAGTTTTCTTTCAATGCAAGAACGGAGCTGAAGTCGGGAATTTAAAATGAGTGTTGATACTAGTAGAGTGTCTGGGGCTGGGCGGTTTCATTCTGTAGAGTATCTTGGTATTGCTTGACTTCTAGATCAATACAATGTAAGGTGTTTTGTATACGTATTTGGAGTTAAATGGAGCGAATTTTATCTGGTGATTTAAAACGTATGATCACTTGATCAGATATCTATGATCAAAGAGGAGGCGAAAGGCAGGTGGCGCATCAAAAGGCTTGAATTTATTACATTTTATTTGGGACTGTTTTCATTTTGTCTGTGGCCAAACTGCCTCTATATCCTTTAAAACGGTGGGCTAATGTTGCCTCAAATTACCTACCTACCGCAGCTAAATTTCCACCTGTATAAATTTAGATATTGTTGGAGTCAGCTTTTAAGTTCGAAGCTTTTATACTTCGTATGTAAATACAGTCTAAACAAGTTTGGAAGCGAACGGGAAATTACTAACTTTTCCGAAGCAGTATTGATTTGTGAAGCGAGTGCAGGCTTGTGATAGGGATGTGCTTAACGTGTTAACTCTTACTCAGCTATTGTAGTTTTAATAGTTGAGAGCAGTGTGTGGGCTGCTTTGATATTGATTTTAACCTCTTTAGTAGAACTGGCTGTTTTTTTTTCTTTTTCTTATGTTTTAGCCAGCTGTAGTGGTTTTAACATTTGAGAGGCCTGAGTGGATGGTCGGTTTGATTGTAACCTCTTTTGCAGGACTGACTGGTTTTCTTTTTTTATTATTCTCAGCTGTAGTAGTTTTAAAATTTGAGAGGCCTGTGTTGGCTGCTTTTATAGCGATTGTAACGTAACCTCTTGTGTAGGACTGGCTGGTTTTTTTCCAATTTTTTTTTTATAACGCTGTAGGTAGTTGATTTAGTAGTTGATGCGTCTGCTTGAGCTCTGATATCGATTCTAACCTCTGTTGCAGAACTTGCTGATTTTCTTTTATTTTTTATATTGCGAAAGGTTTTGTCTCTATGCTTATTTTTCTTGGCACCAACATAGGACTCGTATTTGCCATTTACGAAACGTAGGAATTCAGAATTTCAAATAAAACTCTTTCCGGTTTGAAATTCTATGGAAGGATATTTTAGGTTAGACAAACTTGTTCCAGTACCGACAAGATAACTTACGTCAACTGAAATTCGAGGGAGCCGTATCAGTAATTAAACTTTACCGAATTTGGTCGTTCCTTAATGGGGAATGTAATTAATACTAGACCAGCTGCTAAGCTGACGGTGTATCGATTTGAAGGACGGGTATTTGTCTGTATTCACAGGAATTCGTGCTTATTTTTATTTAAGCTTATTGCCCAATGTTTGTAAGCGTTATGCAATCCAATTTTCTTAAGCAAACCTTTGATATTGATACTTACACTATCGTTGGGACGGTTTTACATAAACATAATATGTTTGTTCTATACGATTCTTTCTTTACATGTTATTTTTGATTGTTCTGGCTTTTTAGTTTATTAGTAAATATGTTGTTTATTTTATTACTTTAGTTTTCACAAATCATCTTTACGATGCGTGTCGCATGCGTTAAAAATAATTAATTAAGACTTCTTCCTTTTAGCTAGCCCCTAAGTATTTAGATATTTTTGTTTGATTTTTAAGCTGTTCTTCAAAACAAATGTGCCAGAAAACGCACAAGGTAAACCTCGAGATCCAGAAATTCCTGCTGTAAAGACGGTGAGCATTAAGACATTGAGTAAAGATTATTGTATCATGAATTTGAATTCTTCCTAATTAAGTACATATTTGTAAGTACTGTATTTATCAACGTGAGATTCTTGCTGTGTGACAATGAAAAATGGCTCGATAAGGTCTCCCAACCTTCCACAACCACTAAAACCACAATTAGTCACTGCGTTTTCGTTAAAATTCGATTCGTATCACTATTAAGTCTCGCCTTGAACCAGTTTCCTGTCAGATATGGCATGCATACAAACAAATTTTCAGCTGAATTGGGCTCGATTTTCGTGCCAAAGTCGAAATCTATAGTTTTTGCCTATCCCGATATTGCAAAAAACAATCTAGGCTTACAAGCTGGGGCACGCCGCAATCGCGGCGGTAAGACCCCTCTTTAAGGAGTGGCTGGATAGGCGTCACGGCGTCCTCACCTTCCGCCTGACGCAGGTCCTCACTGGACACGGATGTTTCGGGAGGTACTTGTGTCTGATGAGGAAGGAAGAAACGTCTGGGTGTCACCACTGTTAGGATCGCCCGGAGGACACGGTGGAGCATACGGTGCAGGACTGCCCCGCTTGGGCAGAGCACCGCCGCGCCGTGTCCTCACGACGGCGACACGCGGAGACCTTTCGCGCCCGGCATTGGTCGAAGCCATTCTGCGCGGCGAGATGGAGTGGGAAGCGGTCGCCTCCTTCCGCGAAGCAGTCATGCTAGCGAAGGAGGCGCGCCGAGTGAGGGAGAGCACAGCGTCCTCCCTCCATCCCAGCTGCAGTGGTAGACGCCCACGGCGACGGACGTCGCAAGACGGTCTCCGGCCACCATAGGCGCGGGCATGCGGGCGACGAGTAATGGGCGACTCGCTGTCCGACCATGGACCATGCCTGGGTCGACGGCGCTTTGTGTTCCACGCGCGCCTCAAAGAGCGTCAGCATTATGACGGGGCCCCTCTTTCCACGAATTACCGTGACCCCGGAACGTAAAGGGCTATTAAAGGACACCGTGGATTTTAGTCAGTACGAGTCTGACAGTCCCTCCCGCCCAGCCTTGGGTGGGAGGACTCATTTGATGATTTTACCACGAAAAAAGTGTTACAAGCTTAACGAATTGTCAAAACAAAAAAAAATATCAAAAAAGCTATTGTCTAGGTTACAAAAAAAAACTCAATGTGGTTGAAAAATTTTGTCCTACAAATAAATTACCATAACAGAATTGATAAATGACAGTCTTACTTCAGAAAACATTGATTTATTGATAAAAAACAAAATTAATGTCGGGTTTATACAAACTGCCAGAATCTATTTATTTCCATTCATCATTTTTAATGTGGTAACAAAATCCAAGAGACTTTACGTAAGGATACCTACCCTACAAACTTCGTACATACGTAATTGAATAAATTAACATCAAGGAGCGTTCTTATAAACAACCCTGAATTAATACGCAATGTCACAGAGAATAACATCAACACATCACACATAGTATTCATACTTTATATACCTGCTATGTAACACCTTTACCTGCTGTTTCGCTCGCGTTCATTTAGAATTTGACAATAAATAAAATTGGATGAACATTTCCCGCAGTTGGCGGTAAGTGTTCATCTCACTTTCTCATTCTCACTTTATTGTTGTCTCGTGGTTGTCTCCCTCAGGAACAGTACTTTTTTTGGGATGAAATGTATTTATTAGCCTGAGGCTACATTAGGCAGTGATTTGTAATGCGACTGAAAGAGCGAAACGAGTAACACATGATATCGCATTAATTTTTTTTTTTTATTCGCTCATGAGCAACCTGAGCCTTATATCCGCTGCTGTACACTTGACAACGTATTCGCTGGGTGCGCAGTACTAGGTGGGGGTAGTACTATTCGATCGCAGCGCTCATGGTGGCGAAAAGTAGGACTAATGTTGGATATAAATGTAATCTGTGTAAACACAATTATTGAAAACATAATACTCACCACAAATTACAGCACCCATGATATTTTATTATTCAAAATATTTACGTAACATTATTGAAACTAGAAATAAATATTTACAGGTTAATATCAGTTTTATGTGCAGTAAATACTTATTTTCGTTTAAATACTACGTATACAAGTATAAGTTAAAAATTCAATAAATTACACTAAGACATAATTATCTTTTTGCAAAATTTCTTTAGTTAGCACAAACCGAGCGTGTTTGTCTTTGAGGTCGAATTCAAAATCGGAATTTCGAAAGGGCTGGTCTTTGTCCCTCTCTCTTTCTAATAGTGGGAAAGAGATGGAGTGTAAATGTTTCGAATTCTATGATTAACCCAAGGCTGAATAAGATATTCGCGGCTTTCTGAAAACAAAAATTAAAACCGGCCAAGTGCGAGTTGGACTCGCCCATGAAGGGTTCCGTAGCAGCAAGCATAGATTAGAGATATAATTATATTGAGATTAGTAAGTAATATACACAAACAATAAAAATAACTTTGTTTTTCATAGTATTTGTATGAATGGCAAAGTTATATTTGCGGTTTTTGAAAATGTACCATATCTCAAAAACTGCTAACTGTATCTCATCCAAACCAATTTTCGTTAGTAGTTTTGGTTGAGGTCTACATTATATATATTTTTTAGTTTTATCATTCTCTTATTTTAGAAGTTACGGGGGGGGGACACTTTTTACCACTTTGGAAGTGTCTCTCGCGTAAACTGTTCAGTTTAGAAAAAAATATATGTTAGTAACCTCAATATCATTTTTAAAGACCTATTCATAGATACCAAACACGTATGGGTTTGGTGAATTTTTTTTTTTTGAGTTTCAATTTTAAGTATGGGGGGCACCCCCAAAATTTGTTTTGTTTTGATTTTTGTGTGAAAATCCTAATGCGGTTCACATAATACATTCAATTTCTACCAAGTTTCAACAGGATAGCTCTTATACTTTCGACAAAAAGTGGCTGTGACATACACGGACAGACAGACAGACAGACATGACGAATCTATAAGGGTTCCGTTTTTGCCATTTGGCTACGGAACCCTAAAAAGTTACTTTGTCTCACTCAGTGAGCAAAATCGCATTTTGCTCACTGATTTCAGGCAGCAAAACCTACATGTTTGAGCTACTGAAGTGAAAAGGTACATTCCCGTAGGAGAATTTCCGACCTACACTCAGGTTAGGTCATTTAGCTGAAAATAAAAAACAATTATCGTCCTTTAAAACTCCCTTAGCCATAATTGTTCCCACATTAATATGAATACCAATGGGTTACCGTGATCCACTCAGACGCAAGTGGGCTTATCCTTTGATGGCGGTACAGTCGTCTTGATAAATTAATACTCTTCAGCTGACGGGCAGCTCTTAACCTGTCAAGAGGTATTAGCCAGCGCTTTATTGTATTCTCTACTGAATGATGTTGAGTTTACTTGACTAACCTTACTTTAAGTACTTCGAAATTAGGTTGGGTGCTGACTGAAATAGATTTTAGCAAAGTTGTTTTCATCTGCGGGTTCGGTTGCTGGTCAGCCGATTTCATGAATCATTTTTGAAAGTAAGTGATATTCAGGGATACTGGTGCATGTTATTTTGTGTAAAACTTCGGTGAAAATAAATATTTTATGAGCTTTATTACCACGTTGTGAATATTAAAGCTTTGTGGAAAGAAAAAATCGATTGACGCAGACCTTGAACTTGCGATTTTCTAATTCAAACAATTCGATAAAGTCGAATCTTTTGTTAATTTTCCTTTCCAAAAAAGGGTTTATAATTCGGGATTAGTCGAAAATTACTAGGGGAAAGATTGAATTTTTGTGTTTGTTTAAAATGGATAGAATCAAAAAGTATTTACACGATTTTTTTTGATTATTTCAGCTATAAATAACTCCATTATCAGCAAGTAACAAAGTCTGTATTTTATTTTCAAACTGCTTTCTATGCGCAGCGGGGGTCGATTGCTAGTATATACCTAGTCTAGAAAAGAGTTGTTTGTAACTCAGTGACGTCAAACTCATTTTGCCTTTCAGCGTCACATTCAATATCGTTAAGGTCGTATATCCTACCTATGTTTATTAATTACATTGACAAACCTCCTTGGGGCTAAAAATAAACGCGCTATCTCTTCCCGAGGGCGTCGTAAAAATCGATTTAATGTTAAAATAACTGCATCTTACTTTGCTTTCGATATGTTTAGCCTAACCTTGTTATCTATGCACATATTTTACAACTTCTTTGCTACTTTTAAGAGCCCATACTACCTCAAATGGCTTAGTAGAACCCTGTGATACGTCGAAAATACTGCAGCATTAATTTTGAAATAAATATATGGTAAAGTTGAGGATTAATGTTAGGTCTTATGTTTGGCGAAAACAAGATTCCATAAAATTTTCTCGATAGAAAAAAAACCAAAGTTACCTCTAAATTGAACAATAAACCGCTGGCAATCATAAAATACTTAAAATTAGATCATGAAACTTTTTATACTAACTGAACTAACTATAAAGCAGGTCTTATGTTATTTATTTTTTTGAATTTTCTTTTTTTTCGCCGTAAAATAAATAGATTTGCGGGTAGACAGCTATAAGAAAGAGCAAGCAATAGTGCGTGGTTCGTGCAAGTGCGAGCGAGTAAGATTATATTGAGGTACTATACAGCCTTAATACATACTCGTAGGTATATCTGTTGGGTGAGGCAGCGGTGTGCATTGTAACGGTTTTGTAGAGCTGGCTATCCTAATTTCATCTGGACACTATAATAACATCCATCTGTTCACCTAGTCAGTTGTCTTCCCACATTCCTCTGTCCCTTTCCTTTGTTCACCTCGGAAAAATATCACCTGGGTGATATCACCCAGGTGAATTGAGGACACCAAAGTTGTCCACTCCGGCAATGGCACCACGGACTGACTACCTTTAATCTGTGGTGACGACGGAGCGATCTCACCGGGTGGTAGGCTTCACCAGGGCCGCCTCTCGACCACCATTCTATTGTGGTCTGGTGCCAAACATTTGACATTGTGGATCTTCCAAGTGAGCACGCTCTTTCTTAGGTTTCACCTTTGTTTCTGGGCTTGATTGAGGCCAAACACTGCAAACTGAAAAAAAATATCTGAGAATAGATTTAAGATCTTAAAAATTAGGACTGAAATTCAGAGTGTAGATTGAAAAGCTTTTCTTCATGTAACATGTTTTTCCTTACAATTTTCTCCTAAAGGGTTACCTAATACAACATCGAATGATGTGACCGTCAGTCCAGTTTGATGGATCGCCGTACGCGACTGTACGACGGAAGAGCGATTGGTTTGCGAAGCTGTTACATTAGCCTGACCCTATGTTGTTTGTATATTTGCTACTGAATTTGTCGATGAAAATTTATTACTTCAAGTTTTTATTAAAATAAAGACAATGTGTAGACTTTGGAATGAGTAGGTACATACATTGTATCATTGTACTTTTGTTTCTTTATGTAATTTGTCTATTTAGTAATATTTTTTGAGTTTATGTGTATTGTGTATGGGTAAGAGTTATATATGTAGCTTTGTCTGATAATTGAATTCTTGCCAAGTTTGTAACTTAATGATATATTTTTTGAGTCTATGGATATGGACTAACATGCTAGCAGATTTTAATGAACCCAAAAATTACTAAACCCATTTTAATATAAATCTAATTATTATCATAGCCTTTTCAATAAGAGTCTATAGATTTAATACCAAACCGATTCAAGTCAACCTTCAATGGTCCTTCGGTACGTATTAAAGATGGGTGATCGATCTCACAGAATGAAAGCGAAGTATAATAAATGTAGGTAATAGGAATTCCTTTCTCAGCTTTTGAAGATTTTAATATTCTGTGTGGGTGGGTTTTTTGCCTCGAACTTGCATTAAGATTCAGGGTCTAGTTTCGATCAAAATGGAGCGATCTTCTGATTCAGACTTCTGTTATGATTTTTGAAAGACGAACAAAGCGTGGGTCTTTCTGTCGTCTAAGAAATATCGTCTAGAATTATGAATATATCAGCTGCATGACTGCATCCAATTAGATTTTGGTACTCCATCTCAATATAGTTGGAAAAGGGCTAGATAGATGATGACGAAATCCTGACTTCGTCTCGAGAAGATACGAGCATTATCACCAGGTTACTTTTACACTTTATCTTTGTTCCTTTCATCTTGCAGTAACTGTTGCCAGCTATAACTCGAAATAAGCAGTGTTACTATTTATTAAAAAAAACCGATGGTTTTCGTGGTTGTGGTGAAGAAGAACATAAAATTAAGTACCTACTAAAAATATCGATACTATTAAATGTCAAATATCCTTGGTACGATATTCAGTTGCATCTGGTTCGACTGGAAAACGACCCAGTAAAGGCAGACGATAAATCTTTGGTACTACTCGTACTTGGTATGTTTGTTTTTGTATTTTTCTGAACGACCAATAGTTCTTCTTTTAAGACCCGTTTATAGATTCCATTAATTACCACACACCCTGTATAAGACCCCAGGAAGGTTTTCCAGCAAGAAAAGATCTGTCCCTGAAGTGGGATATTAACAGACTGTTATTAAATATCCTGGCCTAGATATTTCATAGTAAATATAGCACAAACTACAGTGTAATATAACAATATTCATCGTAACACTGATGTGGTAAAGCAATATCTGCGTCGCCGACATGACAGTGTACTCCGAGGTTTTATAGCGGCCCAAATTCAAGAGCCGTAATGTAGCAAATGCATTACTCTTAATCTTTATACAGTTGGCCCCTTTCTTTTCTTCTGTTAGTTTAGTTTGGCCCCATTCTTAGGTGTTTGACATACTAAATGAGAAGGAGGCTTTGGCCTTTCATTTTAAGAGGCATAAATAGTCATTAGTTGCGAAGCTAGAGGTTAACGTTTTGAGTAGCGGAAAAATCCCACCAAATTGTCCAGATCACAGATTTAAGTATGGAAGAAGTTAGTAAGGGCCTTTTTTTGGGGTAGGATAATCATCAAAATGAGTCCTCCCGGCTTGGGTGGAGCAAGAAGACGACTCTTACTGAATAAAATCTACCCTGTTCCTTCGAGGGCCATGGTGTCATTTTAATACGGTCACGCGATCCGGCAGGCGAACTAACTTAGCTTACTCGTATAAACATATAAAATTGTGACCCCATTTCCAATGGTTGTATAAATAATATGAATTAAAAATCCAATAAACAGTAGAGTGCCACTCACGCACTGTTCGACTAAGAGAAATAGTTTATTACGACGCTATTGACATTGCAACGGTTTAGTGCGCTTTAAAGAGCTTCAGTGTGCTACAGTAAGGTTAATTGTGTATGTGCATTTAAATGTTTGTAAATGCACACACGATACAGGAATAGTAATTCTAGCTCGTGGTACTGTTAAAAAAAGTCTTCTACAATTTAAATTCTTTGCGTTAAATGATAAATGACAGGGGATCGGTTTCGGGGATCAGAGTGGAATAACTCTTTTTGAGAGATAGATTATTAAAATGCGCGCTACTGGCACACTGCAGCGCTTTAGTGCGCTTTAAAGCGCTTCTTGAGCTTCAATATTCTTCAACAATTTGAATTCTATACCTTATTGCATTACGTGCTTCTGAAGGTGCGCAACGGAAACGTTTTACAGAGAAAGATCGAATGGCTGATATAAAAAGAATATGTCTATAGATGGTATGATACTTTCTTTAAAGAATATTCGAAGTACCGAGATTTTATTGGTTTTTAGAGGAAAATGAGATTCAAAGTGACTTTGTTTTTCTTTCTTCTGTAATCTTATCATCTTATTTTAATAATATTATAAATGCGAAAGCGTAAAAGAAGAAAATTAATGACCGAATTGGGATGATTAGTATACAGATAGATTTTTTTCTCTTTTTTCTTGTTATAAAAATAAACGTTGCCCCACACTAGGAATTTCTCCTGTGTCGTGACTTCGTGAGTGCGTTTACAAACATAGAAACTCACATACACAAACACCCAGACCCGGAACAACTACCTGCAGGCCATACAAATATTTGTAACGAACGGGGATAGAACCCGCGACACGCTGCGCAGCAGTCCATCTCCCAACCACTGCGCCAACCGCGCCGACGTTTATAACCTAGACATAGGATACTTTTTATCCCAATAGTATTAATATAATTACAATTGGGAGAGTATTAACTGAATTTATACCACTTTGTACAATTTATTTCTGTAAAAATGTAGTAAGCGTTGAACTGGAAATTGCAAAAGAGATTTCTTCCACTCAAGAGAGTTTTTTCCAGGTGTTTTGGTGTGGGATAATAATTTGAAAATAATTTGGCTTTTAGACAGCAGTCTAGAAGCCAAATTATTTTAATAAATATGTAGTAGTATTCCTAGAATTGGTAATTGACTTGATTCTTCCAAAAAATATTGTGATATGATTATTAAATAACAATGTTTATTTTACCACAAGGAATACGTTTCTTTTATTAAAGAAGAACGCCCACATATTGTTCAATCATTCCGCCCACTACTCCGAAAGTAAGGAATCCAAAGTTTTGCTAATATTAACTGGTATTAATATTCTCCTTACATAAAAACTGAGAACGAGAAGAATAACAGTTATTAATAGTTCAGATATTTTTAATGAATATAAAACCTTTTTTCTTAGGCTAAACAATATGTTGGTTTAAACAAATCCTTGTTTGTACCTTGATTTTGATTAGTAAATACTCCTATGTTATGTGAGAAAATATCGTTAATATTTTCTGTGACTTCTATCTAGGCTACCTGTCGATTGAGTGGGCTATGTCTAGCTAGGCATCCAGATATATGACAGCTGTATAATTCATATTGGAACTTGCATAAGGGTGTGAGCATTATCCTTTATGATCTTTGGTGAGTTTTATAAAATAACACTCACATACCTCGTTGTGCTTCGTTGCGTTCGTTTAATGCAACCGCTAATACATGCTGAGCATACGGTCCTAGGTTCGACTGCCAAGTCAGGTATAGTGTTAGTTTTTCATCAGGCATTCGCAAACGAGTGTAGATTTCTGCCCGGGCATGGCAATAGGCCCCACAATACATGACTCAAATATAACAGGCGAAATGTGGGTTTATTAAATGTACAACTTGTCTTACCCTGCAAGAATTACAGGCGTTATGTTTTGATATGTTTTACGTATATCAGGGTTTTATTACTATGTTCTACAGACATACAGTAGCGTCACGTGGACTCCCACACGACTTCAGAGCTAGATTAACTTTTAAATGGATTTCATTTTCACATTACGCAATGAACGATGTTTCTTTGTTTCGATTGATTAGTCTACGTCAGTTGGATTGTTATAAAGGTCAGTATTTCATTGTGTTCTTTGTTGTTTTTTTTTTCATTCAGCAGTATTGGGTTTTGTCCTTTGACGTGCAGTATCGAGCAGTTAAAAAAATGGAATGCTGATCAATGAAGAGAGAGAGAATAGGCTGAATTATTTTTAGAGCTCTTTGAGTATTACCTATTATTTAGGTATATTATAAACCTGTCTGGAAGATATCGCTATCAGCGATAAAGACGGATAGGCTCCTGGAATTAGCAATATTGTAAGAAAGCTGTGTAAGAATTTTTCTGTTCAAATAAATTGTAAGTAATTGCCACAATTTTGTCTTACAGTTGTCTCCTTTCCAACACAATTTGGCTTTACTTCTATTTTGCTATGCAAAATTATATACATACCTACTACCGAATTTTTCTGCAGCTTCCATTCAGAAACAATTTTTTTATGTATTCGTTCGGATTTCCGTTCGATACATGTGCCGTTTGCAAATGGCTGAATACTGTATCGCCCTCTCAACAAAACGTACTGAAAATAGACGAAAATAAAATCCTTTTGACGAATCAAAATAAAACATACTCTTGTATTTTTTCTCCACATAGCTACTCGTACTCTAATCAAATGAAATGGGTTATCCAAGCTTTTAAATGTTCTTAATGGCGTGGAAAACAACTCGTAACTTGTGGTTACTGTGTATTTATTGCTTTCATTTGTACCCGTAGAAGTGTGTTACTGTTAAGGAACTCTGTGGTATAAGGGATGTCCCTCTTTGTGTGTCGGGACATCGGGTTAGTGTCTCGTGTCGTACTGAGCTGTCACTGAGTGGCCCATTTATCGCAAATGTGTTGTAGAGAACGTAGTACGAGTTGCCTCAGGAATATTAATTTATATTAAACATAAACAGTACAGAGAACACTGACATGTGGATGCGAGTGTAAGTAAGGACTTATGTTCGTATTAAAGGTTTTTCATTCGGCTTGGTTCACGCCCCGAAATCCACCGGACGGTAGGTTCTGTATTTAATTTATAAGACGCGCACTGTAATACAACTGTTTTGCACACGGAAAATGCTAGACAATCTAGGTACGTCTTCCTTTAATTTCAAAATCATCTGAGCGACTTGATTCAGCCAGTATTTACTAAAACATCTAGAATCTATTTAAGGTTTGTTAACACAATAAAACCTTCATAGTACTGTTGAAATATAATTCGAACTGTGATTTGACAGTTGACACACAGGTAGGTAATGCTTTGCTGGAGTATCTGAAGATTTCAAACCGAGTTATTCACCCTCCTACTCTTATTTCATGTTAAATTAGGTTGGCCTTTGACCATTGTACCCGTATCATTTTCAACATTATAATAGGCTAATAAATAAAGTTGATACCTTCATCTGAAGTCCAAAAACATCTGTTACATTACAATTCACAATGGCCCCTCTACCTGAGGTCTTTATAAAAGTATAACGTGTCACTTTGCATGATCCACGTTTTGCGTCCCGTGTCGGCAATCCCCTTTGTCACTCCCTCCTCCCTCCCCGCACGGGATCCTCGCTGAAATCTGTGAAATGTCAGAGTTCACTAACGGCCTTTGTCAATGGACTCGCATATCATGTAATGTACATATTTCAGACCTGAAAAAAGAAAGGATTGTTGACGCACATTAATTATTTCGCTTCACCTTTTGCCTGCGACTTTGTCCCGGAAATTTTCATACTGAACGGTAATACTGGGATAAAAGTATCATATGTTGTAACTCATGTTAAGGTCTACCTGTGTGCTTAATTTTATCACTAACTGTTTACCAGTTTCTGAAAAGGTACCAAACAGACACACACGTACATTCTCGTTTTTTTATAATTTTAGCGTTAACAGAATTTAATTTTGTTATACGCAACTTCACTGAGTCAACAGTTTTCTAAAAGGATAAACTTTTATAAAGATACACAAAAGGGTTATTTTCAGTTTTATATTGTGTTAGGAACGTTGTTAGAAACTTTCAAAGGATTCTCGGTATAATTATTTCTGGGAATAATGGCTAGAAACGTAACGCCCGTTTTGTCTGCTAGATTGTTTTCAATTTATATTTAGCTCTTTATTTTATTGTGAAACATAAGACTTTTGAATTATCTAAACGTATTTTGTGTATTCAAAAAAAAGTCTTAAGGCATGAACAACCAAAGGAATTTTCCCTTTTTTTTAAACACACTATTAATATATCCTGTAACGTTGTGCATTTACAAACATTTAAATTCACATACACAAACAAAAACCCGGAACAACTACTTGTAAGTTAAACAAATATTTGTTTCGTGTTGGAATAAAACCCGCGATACTTAGTGCAACGTCGAACGCTCAACCACTGCGCCGATTGTGTCATGTACTCGTAGAACCGTAATGTGTCATATGATAAGCTGCCCTTGATTTGCGTAAATCATGTTATAAAGCTGTTTTACATCCGTAACATCAACATTACAGGTCCAGTTGAAAACAAGCGTCGAGCACTAGTTGCTCGACATTTTTGCTGAACTGATGGCTTACCACGACCTCTTAACGCGATCCAATTTACGCTCAGGGTACGAGATGGCGCTAGACGACTATTATAGCTCTGTCTCTTTCCCACAGCCTATACTGGATCGCGATAAGAGGTCGTGTTTAGGCAGCCGTGAGACACACAAAAATTATTCTTTTTTTTTTCTTGTGTTAGATGTAGGTTTTTTATTTTTTTATTTCTGTGTTTATTTTTATTTCGAATGTGTGTGTCTATCGTGGTCCCTTTGCGCCAAATAAATGATTTTTTCTTTCTTTCGTATTACTTTTTAACAAACATCTTAATTAAAAGTTCAAACATTTAATATTACTTTCTTAATTCAACAACACGTAACTCCAAGTTCCATCTTCTAACTATTATAAGTGCCAAGATTTTCCGATACAATAAAACTGGTATCTAGTATTCTGCAAACGTGCCAATTACAAAGTTTTAATGGTCTTAAGAATGGCCTCGGTTATAGGCTGAATCTCTAGACCTTTCCAGAAAGATCTATAGTTCTCACGAGGCGTCTTGAAAAGCCTACGGACTTCATTGAGTTTCGTTCGTTTATATAACAGAACGTCTGAAATCCCCGAAGGGTTAGGTCATTTTGTATCAACGTGCCCCAATATTTTGCTAGTTTTATTCTGTACAAGGTTAGTCTGTTGCCAACCTATTGACTTTATACCATTTTTAGTGTTCCGTAGCCAAATGGCAAAAACGGAACCCTTATAGATTCGTCATGTCTGTCTGTCTGTCTGTCTGTCCGTGTATGTCACAGCCACTTTTTGTCGAAAGTATAAGAGCTATCCTGTTGAAACTTGGTAGAAAGATGTATTATGTGAACCGCATTAGGATTTTCACACAAAAATCAAAACAAAACAAATTTTGGGGGTGCCCCCATACTTAGAATTGAAACTCAAAAAAAATTTTTTCACCAAACCCATACGTGTGGGGTATCTATGAATAGGTCTTTAAAAATGATATTGAGGTTACTTATATCATTTTTTTCTAAACTGAACAGTTTGCACAAGAGACACTTCCAAAGTGGTAAAATGTGTATCCCCCCCCCCCTCTAACTTCTAAAATAAGAGAATGATAAAACTACAAAAAATATATAATGTAGACCTCAACCAAAACTACCAACGAAAATTGGTTTGGATGAGATACAGTTAGCAGTTTTTGAGATATAGTACATTTTCAAAAACCGCAAATATAACTTTGCCATTCATACAAATACTATGAAAAACAAAGTTATTTTAATTGTTTGTGTATATTACTTACTAATCTCAATATAATTATATCTCTAATCTATGCTTGCTGCTACGGAACCCTTCATGGGCGAGTCCAACTCGCACTTGGCCGGTTTTTAGGGTTCCGTAGCCAAATGGCAAAAACGGAACCCTTATAGATTCGTCATGTCTGTCTGTCTGTCCGTGTATGTCACAGCCACTTTTTGTCGAAAGTATAAGAGCTATCCTGTTGAAACTTGGTAGAAAGATGTATTATGTGAACCGCATTAGGATTTTCACACAAAAATCAAAACAAAACAAATTTTGGGGGTGCCCCCCATACTTAGAATTGAAACTCAAAAAAAATTTTTTCACCAAACCCATACGTGTGGGGTATCTATGAATAGGTCTTTAAAAATGATATTGAGGTTACTAACATCATTTTTTTCTAAACTGAACAGTTTGCGCGAGAGACACTTCCAAAGTGGTAAAAAGTGTGTCCCCCCCCCCCGTAACTTCTAAAATAAGAGAATGATAAAACTAAAAAAAATATATAATGTAGACCTCAACCAAAACTACCAACGAAAATTGGTTTGGATGAGATACAGTTAGCAGTTTTTGAGATATAGTACATTTTCAAAAACCGCAAATATAACTTTGCCATTCATACAAATACTATGAAAAACAAAGTTATTTTTATTGTTTGTGTATATTACTTACTAATCTCAATATAATTATATCTCTAATCTATGCTTGCTGCTACGGAACCCTTCATGGGCGAGTCCAACTCGCACTTGGCCGGTTTTATGTATTGTACCAATATTTGAAAAATAAAATTATTTTTCTAATTCATCCGGTCTAAGCCAAACTCCAAACTACCACTGAGAGGGTGACTCGCCGTCCGCGTTTATTACCCGTGGTCCACCCGCTTGGTTCATCTGGGTGTACCACGGAAAATTATTTTTGTCCATGGTTCACCTGGGTGTACCACGGGAAATTATTTTTCCCTAGGTATACTTGACTAATATTTATGCCATATTGAAGAAGATGCTATTGAATGATCGCCGTGGATTTTAGTCAGTACAAGTCTGATAGTCCCTCCCATCCAGCTCTGGGCGGGAGGACTCATTTGGTTATTTTAACAAGATAAAAAAAATATATGTGGCACTCGGAGACTGCCGCGGTGAAGCTATTGCATAACATCTTTTTTATTTTAAAATAATAAAATCGCCTACCGCGTACATTATTTAAAATGTTTGTGTTGCACTACTGTAATAAAGAATTTCTTTGTTGTAGGAAAATTTTTGTAGCTGGCCGTTTAGAATCAGTAAGAAAAAGTAAATTGTTTTTATGACGGATATTTTTATAATTGCCGAAGTCTCCCGAACTGACACGATGTTAGATGATGCGTGGTGTCAGGTATTTTCCGTAGGTTTTCGATAATTTCTTGATTCGGTCGCCGCGCCGCGCCGCGCTCAGAGCCCGCGATAAAAGCTATGCAATAGCATAAAAGCGGGGAATCGCGAGCAATCCATAGTGAACAGGAACACTGATGAAGTGATGACGCAACAGGCTACGTTTCTGTTACTGGCGTAGCACAGAGCTGACAGAGTTACGAGCTACATAGATGCGCTACGAAATAGACGTCACTACTGCGTAGCAGATTTGGCTTTAATTTTATTGTATCGATTTTTAAGTAGGTTTACTTTGATGTTACATCGCGAATCCTTTCATATTGTTTTTTTTTTGTTACCTTTTCAGGCCAAGAGCTGCATAGAGTTGTAATAGACAAGATAGATCGTAACTTGGATGTAATAATTTGTTCCACAAAATATTTTTCGACTCCAACGCTGACCACGGCAAAAGTGAATATTTTTCAGTAACAAAAATCAAAGGAAAACAAAATAAAAAAATCATGTTCAATTCAAAGAAGGAAAAATTCTTATCGGGGCTTTCTTTTATCACAAAGAAAGGTTAAATCTTTATCGGGGGTTACTTTTATCACAAAGAAAGGTTAAAGATTACTAACTTTGCCTTTGATGCACCAATTTGTAAGACCGTGTTTGAACAAATCTGAGATATCAAAAAGTCCTTCAAGGGGTCTAAAGAGGCCACTTTAGCAGAATCAAAATGTTAAATACAATTTAGAATAGACCATTTGACGAATTTCATCTTAACTCATATTTTGGGAGCAATGGTACCTATTCTAGTAGTAAACGCTCCGACCTAAGAGTTTTAGGTCATGAATTCGGACCTCAGGCGCATTACATTGTGCAATTTATTTAATCAGCACTGGTGGCCTACCATGAACTGTTAACGCGATCCAGTTTGGGCTGTGGGAAAGAAATGGCGCTAGACGACTTGTATAGCTCTGTCTCTTTCTTCCAGCCTAAACTGTATCGCGTTAAGAGCTCGTGGTAAGGCCCCTGTTCTCAGAACAGTCAAGGAAATCATTGTGAGGGAACTGGCATGTTCAACCCGCACTGGGCCCGTGTGTTTGATTATAGCCCACTCCCTCTCACAGAGAGGAGGCCTGTGTCCCTGTATGGGCTCATTATGCTCTGTTATGATTCTGCTAAAATGGCCTTTTTAGGCATCCTTCTCGTTTTGTGAGGAAATTGACACAGTGAGAAAAGTGCCACAGTGGGGTATGTTGGGAACTTGGGACGTAATGATTATCTAGAACAAGTCAGCAAGTCATAAAAATTAGAAGGAGGCCTGTGTACCAACCCGCACCCCTGTGGTAGGTAGCAGCCCACTCCCACTCACAGAGAGGAGGCCTGTGTCCCAGCAGTGGGAACATAATATGTTGATGAGTGCTGATGCATATACAGGGCGAATTTTTCAACTGGGCGTAGATGGCTATATCCGAAACCATGAACCATCCACGCCCAGTTGAAAAATTCAACCTGTATATTCCGCCAAAGTTATATTTTTAGGGTCCTTGACAATCTTCTGGGGAAATTAATTTCATCTCGTGCAATAGTAGGGTATGTTGGGACGTATCGATTGATGCTGTGACCTTATCCCAGCCGTTCCACCCGCGCAGCAGACTATTGTGTAACCCAATTACATCGTGTTTACTTAACTCTATCTACTCGTATGTTGAACAAATTGTAGTCAACGTGAAATTACAGTAAACATATTTTAGCTTATTTACATAAATATACATACATAGGTTTAGGTTTAAGCAATTTATATCAATACATGCACAACCTAAACCTTTTTCCCCCGTGGGATAGGTCGATAGTGACACTAAAGAACATCTATGTGATTATGTACATAATATCTCCAGGGGGCGTATTACAACCTCTTATTTCCTGTCAGTTTACGCCTTAAAGTGAACTGCCTTGCTTAGTCGTATTACGAACACACATTGACGGCCAGTAAACAGTCACGTGACCTCTTACCGACTTCTGCCTGTGCTTGTGCCTGGAAATGGCGTGGAAATTTCGTATTACAAGCTACATAATGACATTTCAAAGCCGGATAAACTGTCAAAATTAGTATCTCCAAAATCATTCAGTTTACGCCACCTTTTAGTAACTTTTACTGACTTGTTTCTTTTAATTTGTCTTTAAACAGTTTAAACTACCTAAATTAAGCTTTAGAATTAATAATAGAGGCACTACCGAATATCTGGAGAGTGAATACACGATATAATGTCAGCTGACGAGCTTTATAGAGACGACAAAGTTATTACATTTTACGACACATATTCCTACACTCATTTGCTGAACGATAAGCAATAAATAGATTCATATTCTTAAACATTTACTCATATAATAATATACAGTTCTAAATAAAAAACATGTTTCTCCTGAAAAAAAATGTTTTATTCTGTCGTAGTTCCATCAGTGTAACAAAAAATTATCAAGAGCTTAGATTTGAGATATGGTGACTGAAATAAGTAATCTTTCGTACCAATGGACTTAGGGTTGAATAAACCAAACAAAATGTATGATAGGACTCAAACCCTGTGTTAAAATTAATAGCCTCAGCATCATTCCTAAAACGGTACAGTCCAATGGAGCCAAAACTTGTGTTCAATTTTTATTTGGGTACATTGGGCAGACTTTGATGTATCAACAGACATTTTAAGTTCACTTCCTCGATTGCTTCTGGTACCACAATTTCACAGCCAATTTCAGGAGCACTAACATCGTAAGAACTAGGTACACTGTCTTTCGATTTGAATAAACGTCCTGGGTTTTATCATTCCTTCTCTTGCTGAAACATTTCTAGCTTCATATCTCAGGCGCCTCTTTGATTTGGAGCCTCTTGCTTTAAAAATAATAACAACGTTGGTACAGCTCCGTTTTTCAAATTTTTCCGCTCGTGACTTAGTCCATTGTTTTCTTACTTTCTCTGCGGCAGGAAAAGACTGTACTCCTTTATTATTGCACTAAAAAGCACTATATAGTGGTATAATAAATAAATAGAATACGATATTATTATTCTTGTTTGTTTTGGCAATCAAAACCGTCACAGACTAAAAAAATATTGCAACACGATCGTTCAGAAACAAACCCCTTTGCGAGAGTTGAATATTTAGTATTAACTTTTTGCATAAAATAACAGTAAATATTGCTCAAGTAAATTATAAATATTTAAATTGTTATTAAAATACAGTTTAACTCAAATATCTCCTAAATTTACAACGAAAAAGAAGTTTTTCACCCACAATTATAAAACCGGTAATCATCGGTAACTTGTCGATTCGATTTTTGAACGAATTCGCTAGCCCGTCTTAATCATCCAGAGACAAATAATCCTGGATGATTCCTTGCAGAATTACGTGCGTCATAATACGAAATAGAACAAGCCTGCTTATGGCCGTAAATTCAACTGCTCGAAAACTGCCCGGAATTAAAAAAAGTTGTAATACTCCCCCAGTCTGGGCACTATTAAGGCACGAACTTTGTTCATTTGAACCAAACAAACAAAGAAACAGGGAAAGCTATCGTTTATTTAAACCTACTTAAAAAACATATAGTTATTTTTTATTACCTGCGCGAGTATTATTCAGGTTTCACCCGTGATCATTTGAATATCACCCACAAAAATGGTACGAATACAGTCAAATTAAGCTGTCTTATTCAGCTCTTAGCGAGGCCTTATTGAAAGGTATATTCCCAAAGTGTTTCGGTTTATGTTTTCATGCAAGCATTTTGTTTCAGTATTATACCAATTCGTTTTGTAAATATTATTCTCATGTGAGACATTATTAAGATATGTGGGAGAATGTAGACTTCAGTAAAAATTTTCATTTCATTACATAGGTATTTTCATTTGTCTAAATTTTTGGTGTTCTAACATTTCATTGAGGTATTCTTATTTGAGCATATATTTTCAGGGCACCTATGTTAAGAGCAACTATTGTATCCCCGTTTGAGCACCTTATATTCAATGAACTTTCCTAACCGTACCCTGAGCACGAGTTTTCAGTATTTGAGACGTAAACTGGAAATTTGGCAACTTCAAATTGACAATTTTCAAGGAAAAAATTAGTTCCTTCTTCGCACACCAGAGGCGCTGTTCCATTTTTTCATACAAGAAACGCTGTAAATACTGGAAAGACGCTGTAAAGTAAAAGAGTGAAAACTCGTGCTTAGATTACAGATCATGAATTCTCATAAACATAATTCTTTCTTTCTTTCTCTTATACCTACTGATCTTTTAACGGCACTGTTGGCGGAGTGTAAGAGCGATTCACTGCTGCGATGCGTAATGCAGGTTCAGCTCATAAATATTTGTATGATCTACAAATCATTGTTTTGGTTATGGGTGATTGTGTATTGAGATTAAATGTAAACGTACCCATGACACAGGAGAAACTCCAAGAATGGGTGTTTTTTTATAAAGGTAAATGTATCGATATCGTTTTTCTACCCTTATCTAATTTTAAGTAGAGACGACGCAGTACGTTTTCTCCAGCGATTCCAAAATTCCAATAACAGTATCCTCCGAGTATCCTATAATGTCCCCATTGCTTCTCGACATTGGCCTCACAGGCTTCTTCTCTGTGAGTTGTTTTGCTTTTCGCACATTATGCTGGGTTTCCCTTAAGAGCAAGAATCTTTTCCTACCTAATGAAAATCCTGGTAAACAAATAATTTACCTAAACAGGTTTTATTACCCTCGAACATTTCCATTAATGGGTCTTATACAAACCAATCGTTCGCGAATCTCCCCGGCTCTTCGAGAGAGGGATCGTTAACGTCTGTGGGACACATGGCCATTGCCCCCAGGCCCTGTACAACGATCTCCGAAGCAAGGGGGACTGACACCTAATTTTGGGAACTGAATGGTTCAAGTATCTTTTTATAGCTGAGAGAGACAATTGTCTCTGGATCTCCTGTGAGTGAATTTATTAGTTTATTTTCATTCGAAAGGACCAGGCTCTTTGGTGTAAAGTATTTGTAGTTTTATAGCAGTTTTGATGCTGTGTTCTAAAATTTGAATGAAATGTGTTTTGAAAATAACGATATTAATTATGTTGTCGCATATAGAGTGGGTTTAGTGAATGAGTGATTTAAAACTACGTTTCAACAACGTAAGAAGTGAAGCCATTGAAATTCAGGGAGACAACGAACTTTTCAATACACAAAATCTCAAATACATATATTTTTTATACGCCTTTAGTCCTTTATTCTTTTAAAGAAGTAACAATAAGATACCAGTGAATAAATAAATGATATTATCATCTCAGGTTCATTACTCTGTTACCTATGCTTTTTTTACATTATCCCACGGGTTTAAAAAAGGCCACTTTAGCAGAATCATAATAAGTATTGCGATAAAAATGATACTTTGTCTATTATCTGCTCTATTGTGTGTAAGTGTGCAGTACTCGCATTCAGCGTGCTTGTATAATAGATGTATGAATGTGGATGAGGCTAAGGTATGTAAGGATCGCAGCAGGTGACGATCTGTAGTTTCTGTCTACGCCCATGGAGCAAAAAGGGCGTGAATTTATGTACCGATGTACTATGCTGTTTAACTATGAAGGATGGTGTCAAAGACCCTTCATCTGTCAACTGTCACTTAAAAATAAAGTTTATCAATAGGACTTATTTTAATTGGTATCAGTTTATATTTTTTATCTTGTTAGAGTTATTTTCATACGATAATTGTTTATTTGAAAGCGTGCAAGTGTTAAAAAGGGATGCATGACGTTACAATATGGCGTCAGTAAACTTTCCTTCATAGTTGAACTGCATAGTATAGTATGTACGGTGGGCTAGTAGAATAGAATATTAATATTCATCATATGATTTTAACAAAGTGTCTTTTTTAAACCCCCTTTTGGGTGAAGGAACTCCAGTAAACCCTCCCGATTATCTCCTTGTCAAGTTTAATGGCCGAAAATTTCTTTGAGACGTCGCTTTCTGAACTTGTTTGACATGAGACGGGACGTTGAACTTCCATGAGAGTTCCGGGATGAAATTCGGATGTAATGAAACCTTGTAAAAAGGGCCAGGGTATTTTGGGATAGGATTATTAGGATCTGCCATGTGGGTGGATAAATTGCATTATCGTATACGTATTTTGAGGGCAGTGTTAATAAAATTACTGGTAGATAGACTAGGTTTTGGATGTCAGATCAGTCACATCAGTTCTGCTGAATCTGATTAAATTGGTAGCTAAATAAAAAGATAATATTTACGGATTTCACAAAAGAAACCATACATGTCCATTATTTTAGCTCTAAATGACGGATTTATTGAATTTGCAATTTATTGATACTGGAGACTAGCCCATTGAATAAGGCATTCACCTTTTCAAGAGATTTCATTTAAACAGTGTTAGAAATATAAGGTTGTTTTTTCTTAAAAACATTGATTTAACTGTAAGGGTGATCCCTCACCGCGAGAATTCACCTGTAATGTAACGTTACAGATTCGAACATTCGAAGACAAGAGAGCATCAAATTGCGCACTTTTATGTTACTTTACACGTGAATGCTCGCGGTGAGGGAGCGCCTTAATGCTCAACTCACACGGCGCTTAACAATAAGGGCTCCTACACATAAACACGATACGACGACGTCGCGTCGTGGAAATCTACGACACGACGTCGTAACGTGTTGATGTACGATACGACGTTGTTTCTCACGATGCAATCCTGCGCAGTTATTATTTGAAAGTCAAAGATGACGGATGGTATTGAAGTCGATCATTTAATTACGCTAGTCGAGCAGCGTCCCGTACTATGGAACAGAATGCGTCTAGAGCGGTCCATTTTTCGGAATGAACTAAACACCACCCCACTGTAACGATGGTCATGGTAGATTACTACGACCTAACGTCGTATCGTGAAACGACGCCGCATCGTTGTACGACGCGACGTCGTATCGTGTTTATGTGTGGGAGCCCTAAGTCCCGCGTTGGCGTTGCGTCCCGTGTGATGGCAATGATTCGGCGCGTCCGAATTTTGTATGTTGAGAATCCAGCATAAGATTCACTGTCATTATAAAGACATCATAATAAAAATGACATCAGCACTAAAGTCAAGAGTCTATTGAGTAAGTTTGTGTAACGGTTCAACAGCATATTTTAAACACAAAAAACTGTGTAGGTACTTACTTTTTGGTCGCACACGTAGTGACTACAATGTCTCAGGTTTTTATTGCTGTGAAAATAAATCGGAACATGATTCAGCGTGTTGGAACAAATGCGGATCTAATACTGCTCGTTTAGATCCGAACGATAAGTTGCACTACTTTAGCTAGAACGTTGATTATGGAGCTAGTCCGTAAGGTAGAAAAGGGTAACTCAACAAACGAATGTTTCGAGATAACGAGTTATATGAAAATAATAATTCAAATATTTATTTCTCTTGTCAGGAAAAAGAAATACAAGTGACGAAAAATCTATCAATTATAATTTTAGTGTTGATACATTTTTTTAGTCATCCACGGGTGATATTGACTGAGTTTTATTCTTTACAGAGTCGGTGTTATTTTAAAATACAGAATTATATTAACTAGCTGTTTTGTTTTATTAAGTTTAAGTACCTAATTATGTCTCTTCGTGTGCAATAGTTAATAAGTCTAGTTTGTAAGTGATTAATATGTATTAGTTTATTTATAATTATTAAAGTAATGGTATGTATTCTATGTAATGGGCCATAGTTGCCTGAAATAAAGGTATAAATAAATAAAAAGTACCAGAGCAAGCTGCCAGATGCTAAAAAGAAATGCCAAATTTTTGAGATACCGCATTTTGTCTTGCAAGGGCATTATAACTAACGTTTATTTTGTGATATTAAGGGCAAAGGGTTAAGCCACTTATTTGCATTTCTAGCTTGTTTTGGTAATTCGTTATGTTCGTGTTTTGTTGCCGAACTTTGTTGTGACAGGAGCTATTTAGATGTTTTATTGTTAATTTGTTACAGAGTTTCTAACTTTTTAATTCAGTTGCTCGTAAACTTTAGATTTTACAATTTATTTGACTAAATGTGTAATTAAATTAGAGATTCGTAGCAAAGCATCATTAGGTTACACAGAGGTGTGCACCCACAAGTCGCCACTTAAACTAAATTCATTTTCTTTAAGAGCTGTCTTCATATTTAAAATATTCAGAAAAATCTCCAAATCACGCCAGCAGGGCTAACATGCGCAAGTCGACAAAATTTTGTCGACACATTATCTCGTGTTGAGACGACATATGTCTGTTTGTCGATGGGAGCTAACATGGTGACACTTATATGTCGTGTCGTTCTGACATAGAACTCATGTCGTTCTGTCAAACCAGTTTTTGTCGTCAGGCTCTAACATGCGCGCTATATTTAGTCGAATTTTGACATTTTCCTATGACAAGTTTCTCGTCGATGGTTTTCGAAGACGAGAAATCGCGACAACAGTGACTAAAAACTGAAAAGGCGTAACAGTGTTCTGTGAACTTTTAAGTATAATGGCGGTGCCGTACTACAATTATCTTTTAACTGTGTATGAGGAGAGGGAAGCAAGAAAAATACAGAGGAAGGATATATATATACATATATACAGTGTGTCCGGACACGAGTTAGCGATACTTGAAGGGAATATTATAGATTCATTTTCATCGACAAAACTGCTTTTAAAAAAATTCTTACTCCAACACCTCGCGAATGGCGGCCATTTTAGTTTTTTGATTTGTCGAACTGAGGTATGTACAATAAAATGCAAATATCTTTGAATCCAAGAGACCTACATACATGCAAATGACTTTATTGCAAAATTTAATGTTAAGGCTTTTCAAAAACTTGCAAAAGTTTTCTTAATAATATGTAGAAAGAACCAAAAAACGTGGGCAAACATGAAATTGTACACAAAAATTACTGAATATTTTCACATTTCATACTCTAGCTCGAAAAGTACCCTGGTATTTTGCTTAGGTTTTTGCATTAAGTTAAAAGTATTTGAGTCAGGCTATAAAATTATATCAAAATTATCACTCTACGTTAAGTATTTTAGGAGTTATTCTCACTTGAACATAACCCTTCCTTAGCGCATGTAACACCAATGTTACAGAAGCTGCATTCTTTGGGCGAGCTAAACCGTTTCAACGTGAATTTATAAGCTGGCATTATTAACCACCATGTAAATGATCCCAACGAATCACCATTAAACTGAAATAATACATTTTTTGTTTACTTTATGAAAAAAAATCTTTTAATAAATTCAAAAAATGGGCCATTTCAGTTTATGGGTGATTCGTTGGGATCATTTACATGGTGGTTAAATAAGACAGCTCATAAATTTACACTGAAACGATTTAGCTCGCCCAAAGAATGCGACACCTGTAATATTGTGGTACATTCGCTAAGGAAGGGTTATGTTCAAGTACGAATAACTCCTAAAGTACTTGACGTAGAGAAATAATTTTGATACCGTTTTATAGCCTAACTCAAATACTTTTAATTTAATGCAAACACCTAAGCAAAATACAGGGGTACTTTTCGTGCTAGAGTATAAAATGTGAAAATATTCAGTAATTTTTGTGTACAATTTCGTGTTTGCCCACGTTTTTTGGTTCTTACTATAAATTATTTAGAAAACTTTCGCAAGTTTTTGAAAAGCCTTAACATTTAACTTTGCAATAAAGTCATTTGCATGTATTTAGGTCTCTTGGATTTAAAGATATTTGCATTTTATTGTACATACCCCAGTTTGACAAATCAAAAAACTTAAATGGCCGCCATTCGCGAGGTGTTGGAGTAAGAATTTTTTTAAAAGCAGTTTTGTCGATAAAAATGAATCTATAATATCCCCTTCAAATATCGCTAACTCGTGTCCGGACACACTGTATATATATACTTGTATTTACTATGTGGATGGTTGTGTTGTTGTGGATGTTGGTGCACTTACAATTTCTTTGATGCCATCTATTCTATACATATAATAAAAGAGTAAAAAAACTGTCTGTACATTGAATATATTAAAAAAAAAATAATTGAGGGGGGTTTAGAAACAGTAATAGAGCACGAATCCGAAAAAAAAATTCTGTCTGTTTGTTTGTACACGCTAATCTTCGGAACTACTGGACGGATTTGAATAATTTATTTTTTGTTGTATAGATATTGAGTCTGGGCAACACATAGGCTATAATTTATCTTGGAAACTTGAACACCTGATGCAGAACTGTAACAGGCCAGCTAAACTATAAGAGATACAAAAATGGCACCAGCAAAAATTGTTCCACGTGATGAGCATTTTCTGTTGCGAGAATAAATTTGAAGATCAGGAACACCTGATGTGGAACTCCAAGAGCCCAGCTATACTATAACATTATAGGAATGACGTCTTAGCAAGAGTTGTTCAGCTTGATAAGCACTCTCTGTTGACGTATAAAAATTGAAGATCTTGAACACCTGATGTGGAACTCCAAGAGCCCAGCTACACTATAACATATATAGGAATGGCGTCTTAGCAAAAGTTGTTCAGCCTGATGAGCGCCCTCTGTTGACGTATAAAAATTGAAGATCTGGAACACCTGATGCGGAACTCCAAGAGCCCAGCTACACTATAATATGTATAGGAATGACGTTTTAGCAAGAGTTGTTCAGCCTGATGAGCACTCTCTGTTGACGTATAATAATTGAAGATCTGGAGCATCTCGAATCGTCTCACGCATCCCGTTGTTTTCCCGTCCCCGGGCCCCGGGCTCTTAGAATTCGACACCAGACGTTTCTGATATTCGATTTTGACGACCCCGTTGTCGCTGGCATAACCGCAGGATCCGCGTACGAAGTCGCGGGCAGAAGCTAGCCTTCTATAAACAATTATTTCAAATTTGAAAATATTTAGCACGAGCGAACCACAGCTAAGCAAATTTTGAATTGACAAAATGTCAAAGAGACAATTGTAAGGTCGCGTTCACAAATATGGCAGCGTTCACGCAATTCCCACCAATAATAGACCGAATGAATGAATGAAACCGACGATACTAAATTATATTTCATGAAATGGTAACATCGGTTATCTCGTGTCGAGAAGGCGAAGTCACGACGAGATATCTTCTCGAGCGTGGTGCGCATGTTACGAAAAGTGACAAACGAATCGAAAACGACAAATTTTGCCTTCTCGTTTAAGAGATATGTCGACTTGCGCATGTTAGCCCTGCAGGTCTTGCTTAACAAATATTCCCAAAGTGTCAGCGCAAAATCTGACGCGTTAAAACAAGATCAATCAGCTCACATGCTGACGTCAACGATATCTTTGATATGTAGCGCTAGCGTGCACAAACAAGCCGACGCGGCTTCCTTTGACAAGACCATCGGCACTGTTAAATATTAAAATATTCATGCTGTGGGCTGAAGACGTCTGCACGCCCAAGACGTCCCAGTAAAAAGACCAAATAGGTATATGTATTATTAGATAGAAACGCACATAATATTGTACTTTAAGCCTTAAAAATTCAGATGCTAAGGACAGGTATTAATGCTCCAGGGACTTAAAGGACTAACAAATGAGTATAAAGTGTTGTACTTTATCGCGAAACAGCAACAAAGCCTTATAAATTGTTTATGCGACAGTAATTAAATAAAGTAGGGTAATACGTTCCACGTATAACACTTTGTCTTGTATTTTAATAAAGACCTGAACCTAACGTAGGCCACAATTTAATTTCGCGCATAATTTCCTTTAGGCGCTTCCATGTCAGCACTCAACGAGATAAAGTTATTACTTTGATAACAATAGACATGACTACATTAGTTAGTCATCATCATCATATAGTGATGATGATGACTAACTAATGTGGGTCCTGAGACTTAAAGCCTTGTTGTTGTAATTTTAGGCCTTGGAATAACCCTTCCACAGTTTCTAAGGTAAATTAGTGTCCCACAGGCAAAGGAACAACTAAATAAGTCTAATTGAAACGGTAAACCCGTTTGCATCTAATTATAAGTCTTATTTGCAAATTGAGCTGATTCCTACCCCTGCTATAGCTATATTCATGTCACAATAGTGAACCCCTCTAGACTTCGTAAGGTCGCACCTCTATGTGTCTTTGTCAATCTTGCTGAAATGCTACAGGAAAATGTATTGATCCAGTAAAATATATACTCTTGAAGATGTTGTTTCTGTATCTCTTGCTGAATATAGAAGTGTTGGTACATTTTGTAGACCAAGTTTTATGTCGGTATCTCGCGTGGATTTTAACTAGAAACATGGTTGACTTCTAGGCCATAAACATAAAATTCAACAGACGTACGCTTCTGTAAAATAAAGCTGTTTTAACGATTTGTTCGCGTCTTAAGGGGATTGTCGGAAGTGAACGACAAACTAGCCAAGACCGTCAGACCACACAAACAGGGCAAAGTTTTCGGGCAACGAACTGAACTGCTAGAGAACACCTCAATTCTCTGTAGACGGGAAAGTTTTTAGTGCAACATGATTCGATTAGGTTCACTATTTGGAGAAAACAACCGTCTCGTCTTAGAGCAAAGTTTAAACTGTTTTGATTTCGTGTAAGGTACGAACAAATTAATCAAGCTCAAATTAAAATCGGTTACTACATAAATGGTGACTCAAGCATAGACTTAGAACATGCACTGAGCTTTTCCTAGACAAGTGTCAAATAGAATATTCTCTAGAAAGAGAAAAAACAATTGTAAGACCATCAATCTCTTCTATGACATATAATGTCTTTGGTAATGTTTAAGGAAGAAATAGATGGTCGGACAATTCTTTCTAGAGATTATGCTAATTTTAAGCAAATAATGCACAGTCCATGCTCTATGTCTATGGATTTAAGTCCACATGAGTCGCATTTTTAAACTGGATAATTCAACATTTGAAAAGTGAACTTTTTCTTCGACGGCAGGAAGAAAAATATGTTAGAAAATAGGACCTTAATAATGCATTGTGAACGTGGGCGAAGTCTGAGGCAGTGGGTTAAGTATGTCACAACAACGTCATCAGTGGGACGGGCACAGCCGCCAGTGTAGATACCTGGAGCTAGAATACTGACATTTAATTTAGCTCCTTGTATGTAAGAAGAACGTGAAGTCTTTGCACCTTCTAGAATATAGTCAGTTTAAAATTAAGTAGGTATGCGTATATATGGAATTCGCAATGTGAAAATTACTACGTAAACTTAATTTTGAATTGGAAGTGTATCTAAGTATTATTGTACCTACTTATCACCATGTAATTTCGTGCCATGTTCGGGTTCTCCATGGAACCAAGAACCAACCAAACCGAATCGTGCCCATTTTTCGACTTTATGTGCCCATTGAGGCCAATGTGATATAAAATGTTTTGATATAATTGTTTTTAAATACTATGAGGCCAGCTCGGAAATATTTCAACGATTTACTTAAGCACAAAGAAAACTTACATTGAATATGGGTTTACGATGGAAAGAAGAGTTTGTGTATAGTGTCCTGCCCGTTTTTCTTTAAAGAGCTACACTTTAAAATGTGCAACTACAGTACTTTCAAAGTTATGCATTGTGATTGCCTGGATATCAATAGTCTTTTCATTTTCCACAGTTGAAAAGTGCCCGTAGCTAATCTATTTTATTACGGTTCCAAATTACCGATACGATAATAACTTTACCAAATATTTAGACTTTCAATTAAAAAGGATTGCCTTTCAGAGCTAGGAGTCAAACCTAAATTGAAATTTTAGACTTATCTAATTCCACAGTATTCTTTGGGTAGACCCAAAAAGTTTGCTAGAGCAAACTTAAACATACCTTAGTCTAAGTTCTAAGTATATTAGATCAGCAGCAAAAAGGTTCTTTACTTTCAAAAGTTTCAGATGAATTTATAGTACTATTTAGGTACGTTGTTTTAATTGCTTTGTTCTTAATGGCTTCTCAACATGCGAAGGCGTGACTTCACAATTTTAATTGCATTTTTGTTTTATTGTTTTAAGATAAAATGTTTTGTAGGCCTGAAAATTTTAAAAGAGGTACACATATCTTTATATTTTCCATTCAGACTTGCCTTTGTTCTTTTCTTTTTCTAGAGTTTTTTTTATCTTGGTAAAATCGTCAAATGAGACCTCCACCCAGGGTGGGACGGAAAATACTGTCAGACTCAAACTAACTAAAAAATCAACGGTGTCCTTCAATAACCCTTTACGTTCCAGGGTCACAATTACCTACCTAAGACAGCGTTGTATCATCAAATATTTGGGTTATCGAATGTTCCGATCGGATGAGAACGTTTTACGTTTATATTTTTGCCAAAACTTGCATCAAATCCCGTTGAGGACTGCGGTAAAAGGTACTTCAATTTCATACCAATATTTGTTATAAACCCCTTGGGGTGGTGCAGCGACGCAATCAGAGAACGGAAATCTGTTCGGGTATGTACTGTATAAATGTGTATAAGTAAAGATTACAGATCAGTAATGTTTTGACTTTGTTTTGGGTATGACAAGAAAATTAAAAATATTTTTTTCGCACCACTTGCTCAAAAAAGTGACATTCTGTGCCACAAAAAGCGAACATAACAATAGTAATTTTTAATCTGTTAAAAACAGGGAAAGAAAATTGTACTGAATTTCATTCATCCTCTAGAGAAAAAAATAAATTTGGAATACTTACCGTTTATACTGAACTACATCTGTGTTTACACCATTGAGTTTATATAATACGAGTATAAGGCATTATACATATTTTTGAAAAAGGAATACGCATTTATTAGGCAGTTATGATTATTAAATAAAATTACGAAAACCAACGAGGCCGTATGAGCTTGATGCCTTTGCTTTTCCGACAAAAAATATTAGTCTAGGAATTTGCAGCGTTTTTGTTTTCTTCAAATACATAAACGTTAAGTTTATTTTATTTATTTTAAGTGTTGTTATTTTTAATAAATACTTATCTCATATTATTATTGTTTTAATTTTTTCGCAAATGGTACGAAAAGTAGAGTATTTTCCTCGGTGATAAAGCTGTCTTAGTCTTGGGTGAACTTAAATCCCTCGCTACACTCAGGACTCGTCTTAAATCCCTCGCTTCGCTCGTGATTTAAGTTTTAAACCCCCCGCTACGCTCGGGAGTAAACCTCGAGTCCTTCGTTACGCTCGCAATTTAAATCGTCACCCGCGGCAGAAGACACTGCTTTATCCCCTTGGTTAATAATCTACTATTAAGCCTTCATAGGCATTTAAAAAACGTCGAAAATTATGCAATGATGCATTGTTTTGGTTTGTCGTCGCCAATGGAGAAGAACTGGAATTTAACTCCATCCATGGTTACACCTTTTTTTTTCAGGGCTTTTGTTACTAAATTGAGTGTCAATAGTCAATCTATGTATAATATTTTTGTAATTTTAAGCGACTAATCGCCGCAATTGACTGTAAAAAGCAATGGAGTCGAGTTTCGAACGTTTAAAATTCTCTTTGTAAATTAATACGTCGGTATTCGAACGGTGGGTGTATCATCATTAAACGGTTATTTTGATTCCTCCTACGCTTTCATAACAAAAACAATGGGTGGTAGCTCATTTCAGGCTTCAGTTCTTTGCTGTATTAAAAATGATTCAAGTACTGAGGGAACATTTCAGGGTAAATTGTTTATAGATGTATGAGGAATTGGGTGGAAAGTTCCTAGTCGTTCATTGGAAAGAATGATGCAATTTTAGTTTTCGTCAAAATCGGCCTCTAGACTCCTTTCAACTTTTTCCAATCCGTCAGGTATCATTCATAGATAGTATGCGTTGTAGATGTCTCCACTTGTCATGGAGTTGATACCCACTCACACACATCTAACGTATTGCAGTTTATAAATGCCGTGGGCGAGGAAAACCATTTATCACTGTTTGTAACTGGACATTTTAATTGCAGTATGTAAACGTCATTAAAGATTTATGTGACCGAAGAATGTGCTTTTTAATGGTTACTATCTGAGATTGTTAGTTAGCTCGTATGTACGCTTAGCATTATTCCTATCATTGTATACCTAGTGTCATATTTCACGATTGAACACTCCTGAATTATAAGTTGCAGTTTAATTTGGGCAGAACCTATACAGCATTATTTTTTGTTTAAGCGAAACCCGATACACCTGTCTAGTATTTTTGTGTAAGGAATCTATATACAAAATTTTATAACCGTATCATAAAAAATCACAAAGTTATGAGCTTGTATATTACCTGGTTGTCCGTTCAAAAACATGCTCATTTCGCGGTACATCCCGCGTAAACCGCTTCTCCTGTGTTATACACTCGTGATAAAAATTTGGCAATAGGTACCTAACCGTACGGTGATTGTATTGTAATTAACTGGTAATAAAATTTAATGAAAATATTTTTGAAAAAAAAAAATAACATGGTGTAAAAAATATTGGAATCGAATCAGTTACTGGTTCTGAACAAACTATATTCAGGTTTCGCATAAACTAAAAATAATTTTGTATAAAAAAATTAAGTTGTACCACTACCCAAAAATACCCACATGGGTGTGTTTATAAACATAGAAACTCCCAAACAGAAACACCCAGATTGTAAGCACGCTATTTGTTAATGTAAAGACGACGATAACTGATCACGATTATAACCACGAACAAATTATTTTTGTAGTCTTGACAAACTTTAACGCAAGATGGAGTCGTAAACATTATAAGCAACTGTATCAATAGATTTTTATTGATCATGCACCCCAATATTTATGCATTTCACTTTACACATCAGCAGAATGATCGACATAGGCCATTTAATAAGAAAATAAATAAACAGGATCGTTTGTATTAATTGCTTAAGAATACATGTACAGTTTCTAAACCCAAAATTCTAATATACGCGTTCAATGCACGAGAAACAAGATCAAAATAATTTAATCGGAGGCTTGCGAGACCCAAATGGATTACGATAGGTTCAAAATATAATTTATATTCAAAACGAAGCAAATCTAATATTTATCTGCAATTTTTGCAAGTACCTCAGACAAAAAATACTAGAGTTGGACCGAATAAAGCCTCCTGCAGACACACGCGATTAATCGCGCTGCGACAACGAGCCAAGCTAATTTCCACTCTAAATGTACTGCGAATGGACCGCGACATGTCGCCCCGCGCGATTAATCGCGTGTGTCTGCAGGAGGCTTAGACTAGTAGCTGACTAGGCTGGAAATCGGGTTTGACTGTCAGCAGAATCATACTACGAATTGCGATAAAATTATTATAAATCTATTAACTGATCTATCGTTGAACAATATAACTGAATATTCCATGTTACGAATTTAAAAAATGTAGTAAATAAAAGTCTTCAAAAAGCGTTGTTTCAATTATGAAGCGAGTCGGCTGTACATGAAGCGCCAAAGACGTTGCTGTTTCGTCCAGAAAGTCTTAAAACCTGCCAAGGACTGCCTGGAACGCAAAAAGCGACCGTGAGTTGACCCAGGGCGGGGTAACTCATTTTAATATTTCCAAAAAAAAGGGTAAGAAGGCCACTTTAGGCAATTCGTAAACTGGAATATTTTCTTCAATTTCTTAGATAATGTTATCATCACGAAAGTTTGTGAGGATGTCATATTTTTTTGTTACTCTTTCACGCAAAAACTACTGCACGGATTTGGATGAAATTTGCTACACTTACAGTTTAACACATGGAATAGTTCTTAAAAAAGTATGATAGGCTCGGCCAACTACTCAGCTGATTAGTCAGCCATTTTGCTACTCACTTGTCGGTTAGTCTTCCATAGTCATACTCGCCCTATCTCTTAAAGGACCTCGTGAAAGTCGTGAATGAATTTTAGTATTAAGAGCTTATTCATTGCAGGATCGTTTATTAGGATCTAATGAATATTTACGTTGAGTCTAACTTACCGTGAGTCCAATTTATCATTCATATAACACTTGAAAATATCTAAGAATATGTAGACTTGCTTCTTAGTTCATAATGAAGCCTTCTTTATTATGTTCAAAAATGATTCTTAACTTTTTTTCTTATTTCGCCTTGAGGTACACCCTCAAGGCGAAATAAGAAAAAAAGTTAAGAATCAGACGGCTTGTCTGCATTACCTACCAAAAGCGCTTCATATTTCAAAGACGACATTAAATATTATTGACATAGTCGTCTACATGTTAAACCATTTTTGGGGTTGAAAATTTATTAAATGACGTCTCCCGCCCTGGGTAGAGCACAAGGAACTGTCAGACTTGTTGAAATGCACCCTGTTCAATTGCCATTTAAGTTCCAGGACTCTGATAACTTCTTAAAACATTCCCGCGAATGAAATATGTCGGACCCTTTGCTGATGTCATTGGACGGTAAGGTCGGCGCAGTGACTAAGCGTTCCACAACTGCGCTGCGTGTTGTGGGTTGGATTCCCGCACGGAACAAATATTTCTATAGGCTTGGCTCGGGTTTGTAAACGCACCCACCGCAATTCAGGAAGAAATTCCTAGCGTAAGTCAACTTTAAAAAAAATGTCATTTAATCTAACCCATATGTATATAGGGTGTTAAAAAAATAACTGCAGGAATTTCGTGTACGTACTCGGTATCAAAAACCAAACATAATAAAAAAAAAAAAACACTTTTTCAAAAAAATTTTTTTCAAAAATTTTTTTTTCTCTCTCTCATTTGTATAATATGGCCAATAAAATAAGTTATTTCTAAGTATTTCGATGAATTACCAGTCAAAAGTCTGCAAAATGTGATGGAAAAGTTGGAATCAGCTGTGAACGCAATACACGGTTGAACGAACTCAAAGAGCAATTAAGTTCAATAATTTGGCCAAAAAAAAATTATTTAAAGTGCTCGAAAAAAGTTTTTTTTTTGTAATATATTTTGTTTTTTATACCGAGTACGCACACGAAATTCCTGCAGTTAATTTTTTTATACCTTGTTCAGTCCTTTTCTCCCAAAATATTTTTCATAAGATATTTATCAACGCCATTTCAATTCTTCAGTAAATAGGTCTTGCGTGATTCAACAGCTTACTGCTCAACCCACGTCAGATTAAGATTGAAGGCTCCAGTTAACCCCATTTGCGACCCTCGCATCTTAGGCCCGATACACCTCATTGTTTTCTTATTTACTAGTCCAGTTTTCTTTATTGCCTTCATTAAGAAGATTAACTGTACTTGGACCTAGAAATGGGAAAAACGAAGAGGAAACAAGTACTTAATTTGTCAGTATCATATTTATTTTACAATGCACCTCGTTACAAGCTAGTGCATGTAACGGGCCCAGCAAATAACTATCTTTTATATTTTTTGTCCACTTATTTATTTATTTAGAAACGTTGTGTTTCAAGCTTAAATCTGAGGGCACGGTAGTACCCCGCCAAAACGATTACTTACTTCAGAAACTAAATATTCGCATCATCTCCAGACGGTAGCGAAACGGCGAAGCCATACATTTTTACTGATATGTAGAATTTGTCGGTAGTTAGGCCGTGTAGATTCAGAAGCTTGGCTTAACATGAGATCTGATATATTTTTCACATGGCAAACATATGTGGTCGTCTTAGCAACATTTTACATGAAATGTTTTTGGTGGGATCAATATAATAAAAAATACTATGTTAGTCTGACAGCCAATTGAAAAACTTCGTTTCTAAAAACAATTAGGTATTTTGATGAAAGCATCCGAAGCTAAAACGAATTCATATTGTTTCAAAATAAATAAATTTTACAGACAACTCTGGCTTCCCACAGGTGCAAATTCAAAATAAAATGGTAAGAAAATGGAAAATAAAATACCAGGTACCTAGCCAAAATCAAAATCAGTCCAGTAGTTCCAGAGATTACTTCCTACAAACTTTTACCCTATTATAATCTTAATGTAGATTACAACGCTAAAAGATTTAATAAAGATAAACCAGATTTAGACCATGAAAGAAAATAAATTGGGAAATCCGGTGAAAGGTCACGAATATAATGAAAAGAGCCTTGATGAGTCCTGCACAACCACAAATAGCCCTTTGGTCCATTAAGCGAACACAAATGGCATTCTTTTCCTCCTGTTGACATTGAAAATCCGCGGGTAGGCGGGGAATCCGAAGGTTTTGTTTGATGTACTCGTAAAATGCTCGCACGCGTTGTTGAGTCCATGTGTTCGGATTTAACCACCGGTTATTCGAAACGTTACCAGTGAAAATCGTTTTTGGTTTGTTTTATTTAGAACTTTTTAGTCTTGAGTCTGAATATAATGATACTACTCAAGAAACCAGATTTGGACAAATGCTTCATAACATTATCATTATAATACGTACTCACATAGAAACGACTTGTTGACTTAGGTGACCCTTCTGTCACCTAAGGGCTAGTTTTTACCTTGGCTAGAGGCTAAGCATTGCCATACAAAGGGGCAACGCCGTCAGTCTCTTTGGCACATTACCAGCTGACAGCATTTTTTGGATACTTTGTAAAAGTTTCGTTTTATTATTTTAGTTAATTATATTTAAGGCATCTGTACCTATATTATCATAAGCAAAAATATATTAATATAAAATATGATACGCATAATATTACTTAGTCTCCATGATTTGTTTATACAATTCCGTCGTGACATTCTCGATTCACCCCGACCCCCAATATTAGATTTATCGAACCGAAGAGCCAAATTACAAGTCTGAATGAAGAAATCAACTAAAATTACATTGAATAGAACCAACCAATACCACAGCCAATACATAAAAAATATAAAAAAGGTCCTCCAAGCGAGGTGACTCGTGGTAAGGGTCCTCTCATAAAGTTCTTTTATAGCTGCGTTATGCTGTAATGCGTGCCCGAAAGGCATTCCGACTAATATGGACGCAGTATAGACAATCGATTCTATTGATATTCATTCATTGTATTAGATACTGTAACTGTAATAATTACAAACATATTAAGTACCTTCTGGTACTTAATATGTTTGTAATTATTATGAAAATCTGTGCTATAGATCCAATTGCTGAAACACGGGTCTCCTCGGGAAAGAGATTAGGCTTTATTTTAGACCCCGGGTGCTAGTTGGTCGGTCATACAATTTTCTGATTCCAGCACATCGACTTCGATAAGTTCTAACGTAGCGTATTTATTTTTTTGGCTAGTTTTGACATATTGATGCCGATTGCTAGAGAACCGAAAGACGCGTTGTTTTAGCCAATTAAAAACAACAAGTGTAGGTACACAAGTTATAATAATGATAGTAAAATTATAAAATTTTCACTCTCCGGTGTTACATCTTAAGAGACGGCAATACGAATTGCTATTTCTTCGGAAACTAAGTCACTCAAAAAAGTATGCATTGGCAAAATCGCAATTGCAATACAATCTACGCTTGCAAACCACAATACGATTGTGGTGTGTTACATATAAAGTAGTGTGTGGAACTATGCTACAGTTTTCTAGAATGTACGAGTATGCATTCGATGTCGGCGCCTCAAGCAACTATGCGTCATCCTAGAATGCAGTCGTGTATACTGTCACTTGAAACTAGACTATACTAGCTATAACTAGAGTCCCTTTTCCCTTCACACTTATTTTAACCTCTGACTTAAACCCACTCATTAGCAAACTTTTTGCAATGACAATAAAGTTTAATATGATTTTGACAGTGATGTAGTCTTCAGAGGTAAATTAACTGAAGGAATCTAAAGTCTTAATTGAATGCGGTCCTGTCATGTCAGCAATATTTTTGAGAACAAGTCCAGATACTGGTGTAAGTCGAATCGATCCACCAAATTGCGTCATCACCCGTTCTGCCCCACGGTGTAAGTGCGTAGATTGTCTGGTCCTTTGACCCAAGATTCGCCAACACAATGATTTATCGTGTCTGCTAGCGTCAGGCGCGCTTCGTGGGAGTTCAGGGGGCTCTGAATAATTTAGTTCTGGTTTTGTTTTGGGACTTCCATTTCCTGAAAGTGGTTTGTTTTTGTTTGGTCCCTGTCTGGAGTTGTCATTGTTTGTGGGAATGAGGACCATTTTAAATTTATCTGAAAAGAGCCATAAATTATACTAATATTTGTTAAATATACTAATATTTCTCAAGATGTAAATTCTGGTACGTCTGAAGACGTTCATCTTGCAATATTGCTTCATTTTAATTGCCTGCATCAAAATTCAAGACAGGTCACCGATCAAGTTGATCAAGAGTACTGGAATCAAAGCGTACGTGCCTAGAATAGTCCCAGCCACTTCCATTACAGATTTGGTAGACCCTTTCTTCTTGTTTGCATCTTCAATTAGATACCTGCTAACCCTTAATGTACTTTGTCAATATGAAATGTTTATTTAAGACGACGTTGCCATAATTCATCACGCCCTAAGCTTTCGAGCAAATAGCTTCATATGTGGGAGTGTAGGGGAGGCGGAGACTGCGACGAACCTTAACTAATACGATTGCGACGCAAAAGGGTTCTTTTCAACGATGATGACAGCTACGAAGGATAAAGTAATGTCGTATCGTATGAGGTGTGGACGTTTCAAATAGTAATTAGTGTCAATTGGAGCACGCCTGGTCAGCTATCGGTCGGAATAGTCAGGTTAGTGAGGATTGTGTTATTTGCGGTGTGGGGTGCGCGTCAGCGGGGTGCGCATGGCGGCGTTAGATCGAAGGCTCGGGGCGTCGCGCGCATGCGCCGCCGCGGCCTCTCCGGCGACTCGGCCGGCGGCCGCAGTCGCACCGCGGAACCGCACGCGACGCGCCATGTCGGCCGGCGCTGCTACCTGACCGAGCTTCCAGCTCTTGGGAAAACAAACCTTGTGAAATCGCGTTTCAAATCGTCGCCATCGTTCGCAACCGCACGGGGATTCGGGTAAGTCCGTAGCGGATCCGTTCACGCCTCATGTAACCGCGCCGAGTGCAGTGCCCAAGGTTAAAGGCTTCCGATGTGCTTTTCCCGGATACCGATCTGCGATCTCGGAGGGTTGTAGGTGGCGCTAGTGCGCGCGGTGAGTCATCTCTGCGACACGTTTTTTCATGGCCGCCCCTTCGATCTCGCGTACTTTGGTAGCTTAGCTGAGGGTTTTGGAAGATGTTAGTTGCAGTGGATGTTACGTAAGTGCGTTGGTAGTGCAGTGGCCGTGGTGGCCGACGCTTTCGATACGCTCGGGGGGCACTCGACCGCGGCCAATTACAGCACGCGAGGATCGTTTTCAGGAAAACATTCACCATTTTGTTCGCGGAGCTCGCGGGAGCAACTGTGCTAGTGAACTACGTCATGAGTCCATACGTTACCGTGCCCAGTATACCTCCGGGATGTCCCAGTGAAACCGTTCTGTTGTGCAAGTGAATATAATCGGCTCTTTGTAATCGTTGTTTGTGCTGCGTTTTATAATTACATAATCGGAGACACCAAGAGAGTAGGTAACGGTTTTATTTATTTACTAAATTGGTTGAAGATTTTACTGCAAGTCATTGCACAATACTGGATTGTAAGCTGTTGGAAATGCTTTTTTTTGCAAAATTAAGTGCGATTAATTTAAACACAACAAATAAATCATGAAACTCACTGTTATAATGCTCATTATAATGAACTTTCTAATTTTAAACCCTATAAAAGAAATCAATTCCAAATCAAGACGTTTTCTTTGTTGATGTTTCTAACATTTTTTTACAATTTATTGAACGCACAATGCTATAACAATGCGTATCAAGAATTACGTGCATATTACGCACAGATGTTACATGAATCACTTCTGATTCACACAGATTTCTATGCTTTTCTTATACAATTAAACAATTTTCTACAGTTTTTCTTGAAACAACATGATTACCAAATCATTACCAATCCTAAGTAACCTGACATTAGTCGTACTAACACAATAGCCTACTTAAAGCCATTGTAGGGCAAAAAACGAATCAGCTGGGACGCACGCGCAACGGTCAGAGCGCATGCGCGAGCCGTGACGTTCGGTAATTAGACGGCAGTTGGAATTTGAACGTCGAATCCACAAAAAAGAACCGTTGTTGAAATATTCTAACAAGAAATATCATTATAGAATGTCTTCTGTAACACGGTGCTTGTTTTTTACATATTTAAAGTAATCATAAATGTAATATTGTTTTTGAAGGCTTGTAAATGGACTGTAGTGGTATTAAATGTCAATTTATCGAATGAAAATTACACATAGAAAGGGTTTCTGGAGACAAGACTACTTGCTGAAATGAAAATCAATAACGAATAATTTGACCACTTCAATGAGGTTACATTCCTATTTCATAATCATTATTTTATGTTGATGAAAATGGTTGTAAAAGGAAATCTTGGATGTATTATGTTACTTCGGTTGCGGCATTGTCTAAGCAGGATAATGTATGTGAAGGAAAGGGGTGGTTTTTAGTCAGTAAGAGTCTGACGATCTCTTCCTTTCCACACAGGACGGGAGGACCTTTTGACGATGTTTTTCATCCCATAAAAAGAGATATGTTTTAGTGTTCTATACTTCTTCTTATTTAGCATCAATGATACGACTTAGGTACTTCATTACTTGGGCAATGGCAATCGTAATTCTAGTATGTTGAATAGTAAATATACACACGTATGTGTAGCTAAATTCGAAGCCGGCAGAGCTTGCAAGAATAGAAAAAGAAGAAATATAAACTCGCCATTGAAAAGATGACATAACAATCCGATGACGCATTTCTATTCATTCTTGCACCCCTTAATGCAAATACCCTCGAATGCCATTGGCGACGTCTCAATGACGTCACGGAAACATTTCCAGTAATTCCTGAACGCTAGATAATTGTTATTGCTTGTGAAATCGCCTGGAGGACTTAGCATTTGCTTTCGAACGACCCTCCCACGCGAATACCTCATTAAACCACAGCTTTTATTCCTTCTTTAAGCGAATATTCCTTGTCGTTGTCGACTTTTTTATTATTTTATTTTTTACGTCTTTGCTCTGGATCTTAGAACCTTCATGCGTAGATCTCGGTTTTTAGAGTAACTGTATTTGAAGCTTGTTTTCTTTTCTTCCCTTGGGTAAACGTGTTTAGCTTTGAGAGGGTTCACTTGGTTTTGTGTAAAATGACTTTATTCTGTCTGGAGAATCTATTGGTGTCATAATTTAATGTTAACAAAATAAGAGGTAGGTAGCTTTTATAATTTCAGCCAAAAGATTGACTGGTAGAGAATATCTTGTGGTATTAAGTCCTTCACTATTCCTTTTCTGATTTTGTTGCTGGATCCAAGACAGTAAAATTCAGTCTCCGGGACTTGCGACCTTTATTGTCTCGACTTTTTCTGGTGATCGCCATTGTTTATTCAGATTTTCAGGAGTTGCAGTGGTTTGGGAGTAGTGCGGTGGTATTGTCATATACCAATACTGTACATAAAGTTTAAATAAATTAGAAGCTAATTTTTGACACCCCTAACAGTTTTTCTAGAAAAATCTGATTATGTACTGATTTAAAGCGTGAAGCGACTTCAAGTTAGAATCTAGCTTCACTGTTCTATATTGTAATAAAAGATTATATATTGAGTGCTTTAACGGTACTTTAGCTTTGCTTTATGTCGGTGTTCTACTTTGGGATTTCAATATATATTTTTGTACCAAAGTATTTTGGCCAACACGGCATTGCCGTTTGCGTGTTGTTATTGACCCTTTATAGAAAAAATGAGAATGTTAGGTAACATACTCAATTATAAATATTAATTTATAATCACGTCTAAACTACGTAAAAGCTGTTTCAATTTGTGTGTAAAAATTATAAATTTAAAACATTAGAAATATGAATCATCATTAAATCAGTTCATTATAACAGACCCAAATGTTAACTATAATCGTCATCATCATCTACCTTTCCTTATCCTATTCTACGTGGGGTCGGCGCAACACGTTTTCTTCATTAAATTTCCGCTGTTCTAAGATACTATAATCAAATTTCATCTTCAACGTATGAGCCGCTAAATATAGTCCTCCTCTATAGATTTCCAATAGGACCAGCGCAGTCATGTGGTCTTATTAGATTGTCGGTCCACCTTCTGAGTGGACGTTCTACGCTGCGCTAACCGGTGCATGGTCTCCATTCGAAAACCTTTTGGCCGCATCGGCATCGGTTACCAGAATTCTGCTGCTAAATCGCTGGCCTATGTCGGTATGTGTCACTTCGGCTACGAATCTCCTCATTTCTGATTCTATCACGTAAAAATACACTCCGAAATATTATATCTTAAATCAATTGAACAACATGACAGTTTTCAAACTCTGATCAAAATGTTCTGTACAAATTCGGTTTCATCGGTAAAAATCTCTAAGATGTATTAGTGTATTTTATTAGAATTGAATAACATTCAGACTTCAATAATGCAGAAACCATTTCTATTGAAACCACTATACGACTGAGTATCGAACAAAATACGCAGGTCAATGACTGTGGGGCGTAGACTAAAGGGCACGCTAGGTTAAATTCGATCGTATAAGCATTAAATAAATAAGGTCTTATTTTCATTGAAACCTCATTCTTTTTAGATGTTGTGAATGTGTGGGAGTAATTTCGTCAAATGAAACGGAACTGTGTAACGAATGGTCAAATCATACAGCGGACTCCATTTGTTTTGACTAATGAAGGCTTCCATTGTTGGACTGAGCTATCAAATGGTAGAAACTCTTGCCGCGATCTGTCTTTGGATGAATGAACAAGGTTAAGCAACGCTGGTGTAGGTCTGTCTTTGTATAGGTCAGCAAAGTTAAGCAACTCTTGCCGAGGTCTGTCTGTGGATAAGTCTGTTGTCTCAAAGTCTAAATCGTAGTCATGTTGCTATTTACCCAGATCAGTTGTCAGATGTTCCACATCATATGCGACTACTTTAACCCTCACTCGTTTTATTTTAATTTATTGTGATCAGGTCAGTAATGATAAGAATCCATAACAAAGGCATCGTATCGTTACAATTATGACGTTATTAGTTTTTCTGAATGTTACCTATCTTCTAACTATTGAATAAAATTATGTACGATACGTGTCTAAAAAGTTTTGACTAATTTATCATCATAGTTTTGCAAAATCTTTGAACCTGACTATTTTGACCTTAATTTCAACTAAGGTCAATAGTTGTATAACCTACACTAGATAGATATAATTAACTTTAGAAACTAAATTCAATCACATTAGGCTTATGATCGGGTTAAAATAAAATTATATTGCAAACGTCTCAACGAAAGATGAATAACCTTTCAAGGTTTCTTTGTGAAACACTTTACGTTACGGTAATTGCTTTTGTTGTTATCTCTTGGTTCTTTAAAAAATGGATTCAAGAACCGCGTTCGAATCAATTCCTGGGGATGTTCCTAAAAAAATTCTGTATTTCGGTCCTAAGCTGGTTCGCAACTGTGTTCTTTCTCCGAGATCTATTAGTATAATGCATGATGGTAGAAGATGTAACGACGCAGACATGAGATTTTACGAAATTATAATAATAATAATATTCCACAACTATCACACAACGTCCATCTAGTCCCAAGCTAAGCAGAGCTTGTGTTATGGGTACTAGACAACTGATAAACATACTTATATATTTCTAAATACATACATATTATAGATAAATTACACCCAGACACAGAACAAATGATCGTGCTCATCACACAAACATTTGTCCTGGGTGGGAATCGAACCCACGACCTCCGGCATAGCAGTCAGGGTCACTAACCACTAGATGACTAGACCAACAGGCCTGTCTTATTATATTACGCCAAAAAACAAAGGTTTTAGTTTATCTCTCGTTCCGAAGTGAAACGCTAATTTGACTGTATCATCCATCACTCAGAGAGACCTGAATCTCAGCAGTGGGGTTCCACACTAAAAGCAAATACATCGTCCAAATAATGTAGTTCAATCCGAAGCTCTGCAACTCGGCAAAACATGAAACTCTTTTAATCCAAATTCAACCAGTTGTTTTTATTTAATCTATTTTTCATATCCTAACGTTCTCTCTTTGTTGCAGTAATAAATCCGGACCCGTACCGATGCACTAGTGGTTGAGGAGCGCGCAAGAAGCCACAGCCGCCATGTCGTCGGTAAAAGTGGCAGTGAGGGTTCGCCCTTTCAACTCCCGGGAGATCGCCCGGGACTGCAAATGCATCATTGAGATGACCGGGAATACTACAGGTAAGACTAAGAATAAGATTTCAAACATAGTGAATTGGTTTTATAAGACATGAGAGCAAAAAAACGACATAGCGTAGAGAAAATTAAGCTGATAGAAACAATTTGATTATGGTACAAAAAATGGAATAAAAGAACATACAAGAGTGCAAGGCATTCAAATGGACAATGAAGAATAATGATAAACGATGTTAAAAGGATGTAAGATCTGAATAAGATAAAATATATTTTATCTACGTAATATGCAAGGAATAAACCTTGGTAGTCAGGAAACAGTTGAAGTCAATGCTAATCTAGTGATAGCAAACACGGTGAACCACAAACTTTACAATGTAAGATTAGACATAAATTGGAGCTTTCTAACTAAAACTACCAATTGGCCTACAATCACTCTAAATTGTAAAAGGTGGTGGTAGAAGGAAAGGAGGAAATGAGAAGCCTTTGCCCTACTGTGGGATAATAAATAGACTAAAAAATAGATTAGGTATACTTTAAAATTGAAATTCTCTAGAACAAAACATAAATTCTCCCTTTGTAGCAGGCGGGGTTCACCAAGGTTCTATATTCGGCCCACTCCCATTTCCACATAACAAATGTTATCTATCGATCTTTTAAGCTAATATCAGAACATATGTTCAAGATTGAGTACCATATCGCCTGATTTATGTTTCCAATATAACAATAACATATTATATCAGAACGTAGATAATACCTGTAATGAGCTTTTTGTGATATGATACGCAATCTTGATATAATAACCGTCTGGGTTGTTCATAACATGTTGTTATGTTACGGTTTGTAAAGATTGTTTCATTTTGTATAGATAAGCTTACGGTTTCGTCATGTAGGCTGAGATTCTAATAAACCTTCCTTTTATTAGGTTTGTGATCTGTACATATTATGTGTATAACGATGTTAAATGTTATTTTGGTGACGCCATTGAGAATGTATTTGATGATAAGATTTCCATCTTCGTTTATTCCATAGTACTTAGCATCTGTCAATTGATTTCTTGGTGTGTCGTTTTTCTACAACGGGACTGACATAAGCTTTTAGTAGCTTACAATTTAAATTTTGTAGCATCATTATCTCTGATAATCTCTGTTAGAATATCATCTTGATTAGACAATCTTTGTGTTTAACTAAAACATAAGGCAAGACATACAAATAAGGTTTTATTTGTCACGAAAATTTCTGTTAGCAATTAATAACCGTCAGACAAAGACCATTACTATCCAGCAATCAAGACCTTAAATCTTCTGTGGTTTTTATTGTCCGAGTCACCTTGAAAAGCTTTTAAATTAGCCACCGACCACACAGCCCTGGATAACGAAGATTGACTTTTACATTGCAGTAAAACCTCGCCCTTTGCCCTTAGTTACCTATAAAGTAGAGAATATAAAAGCTGAGGAAATAGACCCTTTGATGAAAATTGATTTATGCTTTGAAGTGGAAAAGGATGGTGAGGTATTTTATTAAGATTTTAGATTCTTAGAACGTGTAGATGATGTAAATAACGTAAGGCTAGAGAAAATAATTTCCGAGTGAAGCGCTGGTGAGCAGTTAAAAAATGTAATCTAAAACTTCACAGTTATTTAAAAAAAATCTTTATTACTCCAAAGAGACGAAATGTTCTTTCCATTCCATTTATAAATTACTCTCACAACCCATTCAAAAGTAAAATGGCCGGCCGTTATAACTTGATTCAATTCAGTTACTTACACTACATTAAATTGTTGGAAATATATCACTAAAATTTTACGCTTAATGTGCCATTAAAATTGTAGTATCGGTAAGTAAAACTATAGACGTTCGTTCGGTAGCTATTTATTGACTAAAAACGCGGCGGGTGTACAACCTTATTTATACTAGACACAGCTTAAGAATACCCTACATTACACCTCCACCCTTATTTACTAACTTAAAAATTAACACCATAATTACTTACTAACTTAAAATTAACACAATAATTACTTATTCACTAACTTAAAATTAACACACATAATTACTTATGATCTTTTTACATAATTAACTCTATTTACCAAACTTACAACTAGTACATAATTTAAACTATAATCATCACTAGGGTTGACCGTATCTTTGGGGAGGTCTCCTATTTCTAACGGGACGCGTTTCACCGGCGGTCGAGGTTACACTGTTGGATCCCTCACACACCTCTTTAGATGAATCGATGATTGACCCCGGATCTAAACGTGCCTGCTCATCCCGATCGCATCCCGAACCCCCCACACCTCCACCTAACCACACCTCAGTGGATATCTTTGGAACTGGTACTGTAGGAAATACAAGTGCATTACCTAAAGACCGGTTAGCATTGGTGGGCGTTACTTTTGTGCTGACTATTACGTCATCAGTCTGTTGAGATTGATTTTCCTTACCTTTTAACCTTAACTGATCAATATGCCTATGTATCTCTGTGCCATTTAATAATCTTATTTGATAATCTGTGGTACTCAAGCGCTGAATGACCGTACCACTTACCCACCTCTTTAATCCTTGGTACACCCGGCACCAAACCTCGTCCCCCGTCTCGAGAGCGCGGCGCGTCCCTCCTGCCCCATTTTTCTGCCGGAGCTGCGCGTCAGCCACCTGCTTCTCGCGCGACGGTTTAAGTCGGTCTAATCGAGTTCTTAATATCCTGCCTTGTAATATTTGTGACGGACTTTCTTTTGTGGTACTATGTTCAGTGGTCCTATACACCAGTAGAAACCGTTAAAGAGCAAGTTCTACGTCTATATTTTGAATAATCGCTTTTTTAATCACTCTTTTGCACTGTCTGACTGCATTTTCCGCCAAACCATTGGAAGCGGGGTGATATGGTGCGGAAAACACATGTTCTACTCCGTTATTTTCTAAAAATGAATTAAATTCTTCACTACTAAAAGGAGGCCCGTTATCCGATACTAATTGTTTTGGTATACCGAAACGTGACCAGATTTCTCTAATTTTACTTAATATTGCTTTAGCCGTAGTCGAAGTGACCGGGCATGCTTCGATCCACTTCGAAGTTGCATCGACCATTATTAAATACTTGTGTCCCTGAATAGGCCCCAAAAAATCTACGTGTAACCTAGTCCATGGACGAGACGGCCAGTTCCACGGCTGCGGTGCATGGTGAACTGGTGCCTCGGCCATTTCTGCGCAAATTGTACAGTTTCGACACAGATTTTCCAACATCTCGTCTATTCCTGGCCACCATACGTAACTTCGAGCTATACATTTTGTCTTAATTATCCCCATATGAGTATCATGTAGCTCCTTCAAAACCTTATCTTGACAAATTCTTGGCACTATTAGCCTATGACCCCACATAAGACAACCCAACTCAGTGTATATTTCACTGCGTCTATTAAAATAAGGCTTAAGTTCTTTAATTTCTATTTCTTTAGGCCAACCATCCCTAACATAGCTCAATATACGCATTAACATTGGATCTCTTTTTGTTTCTTTTCTAATATCTTCATATTTAAGTAACAAGGCATCCGAGGCGAAGTGAAGGTATGTTTGTTCGGGAACTTCCTCACTACCTGTTTCGCTAATGGCTTTATAACTTTCTACTAACCGAGACAAAGCGTCTGCCGTGTTTGAATTTGTATTCACATATTCAATTTTAAAATCATAGGCTGATAATATTAACGCCCATCTCTGTAACCTACTAGCAGTCATGCTTGGAATTCCTAATTCCGATCCAAAAATACTAACTAAGGGTTTATGATCTGTTTTTAACACGAATGGTCTGCCATAAAGATATTGATGAAATTTCTTCACGGCGAATACAATGGCTAAAGCCTCTTTATGTATTTGACTATAGTGATATTCCGCGGCGGTGAGTGTCCTTGACGCATACGCTATTGGATACTCGCGGCCGTCGGTCGCTCGCTGCGCAAGCACAGCGCCGATGCCCCGTGAGCTCGCATCACACGTCACTATAACGGGCCGTGACTCATCATAGTGCGATAATATTTCTGAACTAATCAGTAACTTTTTTATTTTATTAAATGCCTGAGAATGTGTATGACCCCATACCCAATGTTTACCCTTTTTCAATAATTCGTAAAATGGTGATAAATAGAAACTTAAATTTTTAATAAATTTTCCGTAAAAGTTGACCATACCTAAAAATGATTTTAGTTCGGATACGTTAGTCGGAAAAGACAGTTTAATAATGGGTTTAATCTTATCTGGATCTACTCTAACACCCTCCCTACTAATAATAAATCCTAAATATTTTGCCTCTTTACTCAAAAAATCACACTTTTCCTTTTTTATTTTTAGGCCATTTTCTTGCAATATTTTAAGAACTTTGTTTATTGTATCTAGGTGTACTTCAATCGTTTCTCCCGTGATCAGTATATCGTCTAAAAAAATTGTCACATTTGGTATTTTATCAAATAATTGAGTCATTATCCTTTGAAAAATTCCCGGACTCGACGCGAGTCCATATACTAATCGATTGTATCTGAAAAGACCCTTATGTGTATTAATAACTGTAAAATCCTTGGATTCGTCTAATAATATTTGATTGTACGCTTGCGATAAATCTAGTTTTGTGAAATACCTACTACCGCTTAATTTAGTAAATAAATCGTCTATCTTTGGCACAGGATACTTATCAACTCTTAACATACGATTCACCGTAACTTTATAGTCAGCACATAAACGTAATGCGCCATCCGGCTTATGTACAATTACCAGTGGTGTGGCCCAGTCGGAGGTGTGAACAGGCTCAATGATGCCGGCGCGCAGCATGGCCTCGAGCTCGTCATCCACGCGCGCGCGCAGTGCGTACGGCAGCGGTCGCGCGCGGCAGAATATCGGCATGGCACCCTCACGTAAATGTAATGTCGCTCGACCGCGTGAAACGCCCCAATCCGCCATCAAATAATTCATGGTAGAGTACGATTCAAACTTAATGGCGGCTCGGAACATCGTGCGTTCCGATGCGCAAAACGCAAGTTTGGGTATCAGCGGGGTGAAGACGAGCGGGGCACATCCCGCGCACCCTCTGTCTCACTCGCACTCGCGCGACGCGGTGTATGTTTGTTGTCATCTTGACTGTACCTGCGCGCAACTGCACTCGCAGCTAACTTCCGAACCGCCATTAAGTTTGAATCGAACTCTACCTAGAATAGATATTATTTACAATATTAGTTTTTTGTTGAATCGTTAAATCCTCCTTTGTTAACCTCGCGTTATTTATTGTTATAGGGGGTATATTGATATTTAATTCCGATAACCATTGCCTTCCTAAAAGTGTAGTACTTCCCGTTTCAAATACATATAAATCTAAATTCTTTTTATGATTTTTATAGGTAACGGTCACTTCTAGATAGCCCATTGGTTGAACTTTACTCCCATTATAAAACTTGACTGATAGTTTACATGGTAATAACGGTATACCAGAAAAATACTCTTTATAAGTTTTACTTGAGATACAAGATAAAGGAGACCCGGTATCAATTTCCATTGTTAACATAACCCCGTTTACTAAAATGTTCATGCTCACCGGCCTATATTGGCTTAACGACATTTGATAAATTGGTTCCTCTTCCTCCACCTCATCTTCCGTGTCTTCCTCCCAATGTGCCTCGAACGTGTGCATAGCGGGCCGCCCATGTGCACCCGGCCGCGCCTTCCCTGTCTGCTCGTGGCCCCGGCTGGCCGTGCGGTGCGTTCCAGCGCCCGCGCCGCCACTGCGCGCCGCTCTGCCTGCTCCGCCGCCCCGCGATCGTCCGCGGTCTCGATGGTCCCCGATGACACGTGTACCATTCTCCTGGCACATCCGACGCAAATGACCAACCTCCTTACATTTACTACACTGGTACTTCGCAAATTTGCATTCCATCTTGTTATGTCGGTAATCCCCGCATGCAGCGCATCCTCCCACTTGCATGCGATGTAAGTCCCCTGCTTGATCATATGCTACTGAACTACGCCGCGACACCGTAATAGTTCTCGAACCTTCCAGTCCCGTCGCCACAGCGTTCGCGTCGGCCGCGGCGGGCCCACTGACACTGCCTCGCCCGTCTACAGCGGCTGCATCCCGCTCCGCCGCCTCCAAAGCGCTAGCCACCGATACTGCTTTGATGAATTTTATGTTCCCTTCCGCAAACAATCGTTGTCTAATAAGGTCACTCATGATACCGCACACGAATTGGTCTCGCAGATTATCGTCCAAACTTGTGCCGAACTCGCAATACCGCGTAATTTTTTTCAATTCTGCAACATAATCCGAAATACTTTCACCCGCCTGTTGTCTTCTTTGTCGAAATTTAAATCGTTCTGCCAAAATCGATGGATTTGGTTGCAAATGTTCTTGCATGACCTTCACAACCTCGGTCAAGGTCATGTTCGCCGGTTTCTTCGGACTACACAAGTTCACTAATAATTCGTATGCCGGTTCACCCATGAATGCTATAAGCGTCGGTAGTTTTAGATCTTCCTTTACTGCGTTCACCAAGAAATACATCTCCAGCCTCTCACAATAGGTTTGCCAGCTTCCGGTCTTCATATCAAATTCACCGAATTTAGCCATCCTCGTCGCCACTGTAGTATCGGTAAGTAAAACTATAGACGTTCGTTCGGTAGCTATTTATTGACTAAAAACGCGGCGGGTGTACAACCTTATTTATACTAGACACAGCTTAAGAATACCCTACATTACAAAAATAAATATCAACGCTCCATCTCCAGACGGTTCAAAAGAAAATGAAGGTATTATAAATCTCAATTGAAGTTGAATTGTAAAAGTTATTATTTAAATATATTTTTCTTTTCTGAAGTGTAGATAAAAAGTATTGGAAAGATTTCGGAGTTTTATATGCGCAGTACGGAGTGTGCGCAAAGTGCGGTTAGAAGGTCGCGAACGAAACCTTACAAGGTAGCAATGTCATCAGAAGTCTGTCGAGCTGTTTACTAATAGGGATATGGAATGTACTTACAACTTAATATCATATTACCAACCTCAAAAATCTTTTACCTTTCTGACATAGATACACCAGAATTTTATAAAATCAAAATCAAATATTTTTATTTCACATAGGCCCATGAGGGCACTTATAAAACGTCGACAACAGGTGCTCGGTTCGGGTTGGTCGATTCCATGGAGAAGAACCGGCAAGAAACTCCATGGTTACTCTTTTAAAATATGGTATGTTTTACAAAATGATTCTTACAGTTTTGAATAGGTACATAAATATGTGAGAAAAACGTAGGCCTAGTAACAAGGGAGAAGTCCTAAGAAAATTAGCACTACAAAAAAGAAATACATATAATTATATACACACGACCTACAATGTTCTCACATTCACAAAAAAGAAGTATGAAAGAATCTATATAAAAAAGAAAGCTATAAAAGCTGCGTAACTTCTATACTATCTTACAAACTGTAACTAATCTGAACAAAAAGAGTAAAACCTAAGGCAATATAGTATTGCAAAACGAATACAATAAAATAAAAAAATAAAAAAAACTATATACAAGAATAAAATAAAATAGAACAATGTTATCCTAACACGTGGATTATAGAAGTTAGATACCTCAAAATAAGTGCTGCTGCTGAGCTGCCAGGGAAGCCACATGTGCAGAATGTACTATTGCCACACATCCTTGTCTTCAATCTTAATTTGTCTTCTTCATTATCATTTACAAAATAATCTTTATCGTCTGTAGTACCAAGACTGAATTTTTTACCATATTGAGGTCCAGCGAAAATTTTAACAAAATTGGGTCAGACCGTCCCAAATTCTCCACATAATAGTGCTTAAAAAGAACATTCTGCGGCCTTCCCAGTATTTTTATCACTAAAGAACATACTCTACTTATTAGTAGAATTCTGTTCTTTGGTGCAAAAAATAACATGTAAAGTTATATTTTTATACGCAATCACGCCTGAACGTGGCTTCGCAAAGATATTTTTAAAGAAACGAAAAATTCAGTTGAATTCAGCGATGGCCTAGTGGTTAAGGCGTCTGGAGTACCTATCCAGAAGACGCAGGTTCGAACCCTGCTCGTAACTGAATTTTTCGTTTCTTTAAAAATATCTTTGCGAAGACGCGACGCAGGCGTGATTGCGTATAAAAATATAACTTTAGGTTAGAAGTCGTTATCTAATACAGCATTGATTTGATTGCAATATCAGACATGTTGGTTGGTAAGTAGTTTGAAACACTACCAATAGATGGCGCAACGTGTAAACAGCGTTCAAAAAACAAGGACGAGAAATTCAGCTTTGTGAGTAGTGGTTGCGATGGCCTAGTGGTTAAGGCGTCTGGAGTACCTTTCCAGAAGACGCAGCTTCGAACCCTGCTCGCAACTGAATTTTTCGTTTCTTTAAAAATAACATGTATTTTTCGAGGGCTCTCATGAAACATCTCGAGGGAAAGTCTCATGTGGAGTGGTGTATGTATTTCAACTGTAGCAAGTTTTAAATTTATTACCCTGGCCTCACACAATTTAATATGTTCTGTTCATTGGATATTCAACTTTGCAATTTATCTTCTAAAGGTCGTTTTACTTTGACCTACCCGAAATTAAGAATTTTGCGCCGCTTGTAAATTATTTAGGCTGTACAGTAATTTTGTTAGACTTAGAATAAAGTTAGTTTATTTAATCAATTGTTTGTTTGGGAGTTTGGGATTTTATAAACATCTTGGTAGTTATATAACACAATAAGAACAAATAAGGGTACTTGTTTGTATTTCAAAGCCTTTGTCTGAACTCCCTCATTATCTACTCCAAAATTGGTTTCCTAATAATCAGTATCATCATAAACATTTTTTAAATTTATACCTCCATTATTATTAAAGTTCTTTGAAATATTTCCAACTAAAAATTACCGTAGATAAAATAGTTTTCCAACCAGTTTCAGCTCTCAGGTTTAAAGTTACTGAACGTTATCGGATTTCAGGCTATGAAAGATAAAACGCAATTCCAAGAGAGCTGCACTGTTTAATACTGAAGTTATAAGTGCTTTTAAGTTTTCAAAGATAATGAAAAAATAGGTGTTATTGATACTGCCAGCTTGCATAATTCCACTATTGGCCTCTCCACATGACATCCAGTTTTTCCCAAGCGTTTTAGAATTTTACATTACCTATCATTTGGCTTTGAAAGCATTTCTCTGTGTCTAGACGATTTGGTTAGATTCATGCAGTGATCACGAAAGCCGATTTATAATTAGTTTTGGAATTGTAGGATTGCTTTTCATTAATGCAAAAGTTGCCATTTAGACCGTAACCGAAATTGCAAGTACCACAGAAAAGGTTTTATCCAAAAGGTTGGTTTAAAGTTTAACTGCATTGACCCAAAAAGTCGGCATTAGTCGTAGTTAGTGGTGGTAGTTCTATAGTATGTATCTTAAGGAATTGCGATTTTGTAACCCTTTCGCTTATAAATGTATAAAGCTAAATTATCAACATGAGCAGTACTTTATTTCCAAAAAAAATACCACCCGTGGGGAAATCTGGCTGGGGTCTAAAAAGACAATTTAAGCATAATCATAAATAAAAATGAATTGGCATACAATTTGTTGAATAGAATATGCTACTGATTTACTCTATTGCTCCTGAAGCAGTAGTAGCAGTAATAGATATAGAATAATTTGATGGCTTTAAAACCTATGGTCCTTGTATTCGAGAACATTCCTTCAATTTTGAAAAATACCTATCCTTTTTTTCATCAACCTCAGCTTAATATTTCTCCCATGGTAACTTGTGAACTGTACACCAATTACTGCTATTAACGGCTCGGCAACTGGCCTGAATGTGTCGTCACAGTTGGAGGAACTCCCATTTCTGCAGTGCGCTCACCTAACGAGCTCGAACCTCGTTAGTGGTAAACTACCTACCGTATTTTATTTATGTACGTTTCCCTTTCGGTTGTTTGCTTCAGAGTTGAGATTTGTGCTGATGAGTGTCTTCGTTTTGAACTGTTTTAAATTCGTGCTATTTTAAAGTATGACGATACTATTTTTTTCAATCTACTCCGTTGACAGGACTGGGCCAGCGGGTTCAGTGGGACCAAGTACTTTATCCTGTGCTATCCTCCCCGTTGACCGATGCCGACAATAGCGGGTTCGATGATACAGTATTTCCCATCTAGCCCGTTGACGGGGCAGGGCTTTCTCTCCATCCATCAACATTCATACCCATCACTCACTTAGTTACATGAGTGTCACCGCTTCTCATCACATATTCATGCCAAGACCGATGATTCTCTTCCAGTTTTTCTGTAACAGAGCGCCACTTTCGAACTATTCTCTTACGTACTCTTTAATTACTTTATGTCCATTCCATATGACAAGTCTAATCACGGACAGTAGCATGCTTTTGTGTCACTAATAAGCTAAATATAACATGCTATTGCATGGAAAAAATATACCAACGCTATCGCTTTTATTTGTACTAATGGAACTCTATCATCCATCACTCAATTCCACATCTAATCCAAACACAATAATCCCACATGATCAGCTACATTCAAGTTCATTGTCATTCCTTCTCGGGGTGTTAAAGCGACGGCTCGTAAAGGGCAAAGTGTGACGTCACAATGTGCGTCATACACTGTATTAAACTTGGCCACCATTAATATGCATTAGTATGGACACTGTAAAAGCTTTCACAACCTGACTATGTTCATGTCTGTTTTGGAGACAGTGTTTTAGTAGCGGTAATTACTTGTGAATTTTCAATATCGTCTATCTCCTGTTATTATTAAAATCATTTGGTGATGGTACTGTATGTGTTCTTCTTCCTTGGTTCTCTATTACTCGTTGTCTAAGCAATGTTGCTTGTAAAATGATTTTTGCTAGATTATATTGAAGTGTGTTTCTACCAACCAACTGACCAATAAACTGATCAATTTTAGAACCAACATCATCATCAACATTAGCCTGTACTCGTCCTCTGTTAGAAATAACCCTCTCTCAATGTGCGCCACTAAGTCCGACTTTTTGAGTTTAAGCGAGGCTAACAAACAGCTTGATTTCATAAATATGACCACACAGATTTGATACACTTTTTTAAGTATCGTTTTGAACATCTAGGTCCTACGAGTATGTTACTTCGGGATGACACATTTTCAATACGACAGTGTTTGGGTGCTAGTTAATGAAGTGCGAATTCAAGGGAACAAAACCACGCTTCTTTGCAAATGAAAGATATGACTCACTTCAGTTCCATAAAAATCTACCCTCGCAAGTTTGACTCATTCCCAAACCCTTCCCAGTCTTGAATTCCGTGGTCAGGTGTTCCAAATCTTAAATTCATTCCGCTCCTACCCCCCTCTTCCCCTCCCATGCGTTTCAATGGCCTATAAAACCCTATAATGACCCATAAACCTTGTCCATGGGCTGCTCCATGGCTCTCATAAATTCACCGCAGTTTCGCTTCCTGCCTCTAAATGATTCGCGTGGTTTCATTTCATTTACTGCTGAATGGATTTGATTGGATGGAGATTTAAAGAAAGAGTTTTTGTTTTGATTAGATCGGGAAAGACCTTGCTTATATCTTTGTATATTTGCTAGGGTTGGTCTATAAATCTCGGATCGAAAGATTTTGTAGAAACTTTCTTGTTTACCTTTGTATAATTATTAGTGTTGGTCTAGTTTGAAATCAGATCCATGATGTTTATCTTAAAAAATCTATGCTTGTTTTGTCATCGTTGTCCTGCCCTTATACCAATTCATTTGAAACGAACATGCCTTCTTTTTATTCATCATCATCTTAATAGTCACCTCCCTTCCTAGCCACGCGGCTTTTACACAGTCTATACTTCTCTTATGTAGTCACAAAATCAAGAAATTCTCCTCTCCCGTACTCAAAACGACATAAACACTCAACCCCATAGATTTCTACAATCATTATTTTATAGAGTACGTGTTTGGCTTTTCGATTACAAGTAGGTATACGCAAATAAAACCATAATGTCACATAAAGTTTTATTAAGTTACCATTTTCTAGGAGTTACGTCCGAAACGTGTTGGAGCGTTGCGGTTGCGATCGTTAAAATTGTTAACTATATGGCTGTACCCTCATCTGTGGCTGTGTGGTAATGTGTTGCTGGAACTTTGACGTTCTGAAGAATTGTAAGGAATTTTCTGTCTGTAGTTTTCTATTGCTAATTCCCTGTGCCTTCTTTTATTCTTGGGTTTGTTGGGTTCATTGTGTATAGAAACGTATGTAGCTATATCTTCTCTTTACACATTGTCATGCTACTTCCCTATCTATACAAAATCCTTTTGCTCTATAGTAGATACATCTTTCTTTTCATCTGGCTCTTTATAGATAGATGATTATCATTGTAAGTCTTCTTCATTATCAACAGTTTCCATTGGGAAATTGTGTCTATCTTTAACTGAACCATTCTTTTCATTACATTTCTGTAATTGTTCTTATAAAGCAAACGCAGAGCACGCATAAACGTTTTTAAATTCCAAATTGGAGTATAATATTTTAGCTACATATAGTTTACGGTACACAGCATGTTATGTTAAGCATGCAGCCGCACGCAACCCTGTTCTTGGCTAGAATTTATGCTGAAATGAACATTTAGGTTGAATATTGATCAAGGTCTGAAGTCGTGTATCATGTTCATGAAACGATTTGTCTGATTTTTATAAATTATTATCATACTGATAAGTAGAGCATAACTAGTTACAAATCTATACTAATATAACTAAAAAGAAGAGTTTTCTGTTTCTTTAGACATACTTATCTCTGGATTCCAGACCAGACTGATTTTAAAATTGTTTTTGTGATAAGTTAATTCTTGAGGAGGGAGGTTAGATATAATCCATTAATCATGTCATGCCACAATCCTTACGAATGGGTGAAACTGCAGGGAACAGATAGTAACTACAAAATATAAATATGTAGTTAAATGTTATTGGAAAGATTGAGGTACCTATATTTTACCAAAATAAGCGTCAAGAAATTTTAATTAAAAAAGGTAAATGTTTTTTGAAAATTCATTCACCTTTTCTTATTAAATAATTTAATTCCATTAGCTAAAAATCTAATCAGCCTTCAACGAAATTCGACTTCGTCTTTTTTTTTGCGAGAAAAAAGCAGCATTTCATTCCTTGGAAACGACTTAAATTTTCTCTCACTAAAGGCTCTTGAGGCATCAAAGCAATTAGTCATCGTTAATTACGTTTCGTCTCAAATTCTCGAGAAGGAACGATCATTTGCGGAATCTTTTTTGATAGAGGGAACAAAAGAGTTCCAGTATTTTTGTTTTCAGTACCAAGTACATACAGGAGCAGGTATTGTTATATGGAATCAAAACAGAGCCATTTCTTCTTGCCTTATTTTCTTGAGGTCGTTGTACGTCTTTTTACGTTGAACTCTAGACATCTCAGTTGGATTCTCTGCTTTACTACCTTTTTTGTAAACTCGTTTCTTTTAATATCATGCCTCTCACAACTCGGTCGGTAACAATTATCCTTCATATGAAACTTTCTTAAAAACAATTGTTTCTAATATCAAATCCACTGTTGAGCTGGATTCTCATCCAACTTTTCATATGGTTTGTGGTTGTTGCACATGCCTCATTTCCCTTCCTGCTAAATAATTTGGTACTTTGACCCTTCGGTTTTCTATGCCTCATTCACTTTTATAACCATTTTTCATTTGAACTCAATGAAACGTAGTGATTGTTTGGTAGCAGACCTCGTAAAATAAAATAGAACAACCTATTATGGGCCGTTACTCGAAGTTCATGACACCCATGTTTTTTTGTTCAGTTCACTGACTTACGTCTTACTTTCTGGTGATAGATTGTTGTTTTTTTTTTTAACAATGGAGCTATTTTGGGTGCTCTTGGTTGGTATCCTATTCTTTAATGTGAATTAATTATTAAAATTTGGTACAATATTTTACTAACATTCGCTTTACTTTAACAACTTGAAACTTCATGTACCTACCTATTTAGTTGTTTTTGTTGTCGTTGTTTGTTATGTACCTATACTCAATTACTCATGTAGGTACTCTGCTTTCTCATTTACTTTTATTCAAAACTATTTGGGATCGATGTTTTCTCTTTCCACACTTCTCATATGCTCTTCTCCTTTTTACTTCTTGTATGCTCTTCTCTCCTTATCCCTGTTCTATCTCTACCCCAACTCCAGCTAAACCATAACATTTGCTACACAAAAAAGCATTCATATTTCCCACAAATGCATACAGACAACATTGTCCTCTATTCACAGCATCTATACATACTATAGCACAACTTTTGCTGTGACAATCGAACGCTTTGTCTGCCCGACCTTGAGCGTTCGATGCGGGCTGGTTTCCTCATGACGGAAGCCTCTCGCTAGTTCCGCAAACATGGCTGACTTACCCTTGTTGCATTGTCACACAGAAGTATATTATGTATAAAATAATATCACGCGTGTAATTCCAAGGAGTTACGCAGAGGTGTACCCAATAAAACATCCACATTTCGCGAGTTAATTTTTTAGCTAGGTATTGCATAGCTTTTATCGCGGGCTCTGAGCGCGGCGCGGAGTGGCGACCGATTAAATAAAAACCAAAAACCTAAGGAAAATACCTGACACCACGCATCGTCTACCGTGATACCGTCGTTTCAGTTCGGCAGACTTCGGCAATCATAAAAGTATCCGTCATAAAAACAATTTACTTTTTCTTACTGATTCTAAACGGCCAGCTACAAAAGGAGTTTTCACAATGAAACCTACTTATAAAATTCTCCTACAACAAAGAAGTTCTTTATTACAGTAGTGCCCCACAAACATTTTTAATAAATTATAATTCTCGTTAAATATACGCGTTACGCGGTAGGCGATTTTATTCTTTTAAAAATAATAAAAAATATGTTATGCAATAGCTTCACCGCGGCAGTCTCCGAGTGCCACATGTATTTTTTTTAGCATCTTTGACATTTTCCAGTTTTACCGCCTCTAGAAAAATGGGGGAAAGTTCAACAACAATCTAAGACAGTAAGCATGTAGGTAAATGTAACGATAAATTGATGATCGATAGATGACAGGCTTATAAAACCAAGAACAGAACAGCGCGCTATACTCAAGTCTCAAAGCGCCATCTGCAGGCAAAACGAATAAACTAGTTCCTTTCCATAAAACAGCGACATAAAGCAAGAAATAAATAATAACAGCATTGCTCTCAGTGTGATTGCTGGCCCCTGGGAGCTGGGGACAGTTAAACAACTGTATATCCGAGGATGTAACTCAGTGCAACTATGCAGTTGTGACTCATAAAGTAAGGCATAGGTTTATAACTGCGGTTTTGAAGTGAATTTAATTCATGCGCTGCTTTTGGTATTAAAAGTATTTGGTATAATCGAGATCGTGGATTCAGTAGGTATAGGTTGTAAGTTTATGGGCAAGCAAGGGTCTTTTGGGGCTCAAATTACACTAGCATGGTACGGTTACTGTACCTATTGAAAAAATGTAGCTCCAATTTTGGGGTAAGAAATTACACCAAATGATATTATACAGACATAAAAAAACAGTCAAATGCATTTAAACTCTTTTTCCCCCAAAAACAAATAAGAATTCTACTTCATTTTGGATAACGTAATAGGAATGCCTTGACTAATGTTATTTTTTTAACCCACTTGGATATCGCCAACAATTTTCGCTGTAACTATGAACTGCACTTAAATATTTTCTTAAAAAAATACGTCTGGAAACAAAGAGTAATATAATATCATGGCTTTATATTAGATTGCTTTTTCCGCGATAGCATTACGATGGAAACTACTCCTGGCAGCCAGTCTGTCTGGTTGCAACGCAGCTGACTCATACAAATGTAAAGTAGAGAGCAGACAGGCGATGAATAAGCGCGCTTGATTCACTGCAATTGTTTGTTGAGCACAAACATGTTTTGATTGTTATCAATAACGGAATAGCTGAAGTTTACGATTGGCATTTATGACACGGTCTTATTGTGCTGTATGCTTCTAATGGCGTAGCTATAATCGGCATTAATGCGGCCATCTTGGTTTTTAACACGATTTCCATGGACAATGTCACAAATGTCTGTTTGGTTGGGCTACGGTAAAGAGACTAGCCTCCACGACGTAGGGAATTCTAGCTGAAACCAGAGACCTAATGAGGAAATTAAATGGTGTAATTTTTAGAACAGCACAGGCTAAGGAAAAAAAATTTTAGATAATGAAATAGTTACCTATATTTAATTTGCTTATTTATCATCAGCAGCGTTTCCGACAATTTAATTCAAACGGCAAAAGAAATGAGTAGCTCTTAAATTGTTTTCACTCTCACAACAACAAAAATAAGTGAAAATGTTCATCACTGTATTTTGTACATGGATAGATTATTCAGTCTTGAACCTTCAAGTCTGAATAATCTATATACTAATAACCAACATCATTTTGTTTTGTTTTCTTGTTGAGAAATTTCCTTGTTAATAACTACAGAAACTCGTATTTCTCTTGCATAATAACGAGGTTTATTAAACAGGACCAGCAACAAAGAGCTAGAATCTAGACAGTTGGTCTCCGTATATTGTATTAGCCTGGTCTCTATATTTTGGCACACGATACATATTTGCGGCGCTGCATCTGTGACTCATACATTAAATCCCGGTGCACAAGAGCGGCGTCGAAGCGCTTCAGTCGCTTGACTCATACATTATTTTATGAGTCAAGTTTATGATGCTAGGAGACCTTTATTAAATTACGTATTGTGGGGGACGGGTTTGATGTCATGTGGGTTATTTGCTATTAGGGATTAATGTTATTGGATACTGGATGCATTTGTCGACGTCCATATTGGTTGACTTTGATGGTTTTAAAATGATAGCTTATTATAGTGCAGTATGATTCTTTTGGCTATTAGAGAGTGGTGTTAGCAAACTTTTACAAAATTGTCTATGGGAATAGTATAGAAATAAATGGCGACGTTACCGTTGCCCTTAAAGATAATAAGACCCTAGACTGTGTTTTCGTGGGTCACTGTTGTGCCATCTCACATGGGTTGTCACCGTAGTAATCCACTATTATTTATGTATTATTTATGTGTTTTTTGTTACTGTTGTTGTTTTAAACGTTACTAATATAGTTTTAAGTCTTACTAATATATTGAGTCATGTTACTCGAATAAAGAAAATTCTATTCTATTCTAATAATCCCATTTATAAGAGTTTTCTCTGTTGAAGCTAACAGCTTCCTGGAACCAAATTCAATTTATATTTCCAAAGGCTAGTCTAATTGTCTTTCAAGTTATACGCCTGATCCAATTGCTCTTAACTTCGAACTTGGCTGAACTTAACCGAAGTCTTAAGTGATCCTAAGCCGGAGCTAAGTGAATAGATCGGCGGTATTGTAACTTTAAGTGGCGCTTTTGAATTAAATCGTTCAGACGGTGCTGAAGATAACTTAGTACTTGATATGCTAAGTTACCTAGGGCATTGAAGGGATAAGTTTACAAGTGGGTCCTAAGTTATTCAGAATATCATCTCTAGCTCAAGTACCTACGTCTCAAGGACAAGTCTAATTTTGTCTGTTGTTTATAATAATTTAACATCAATTTAACTTAACTTTGCGAACGTCACTGATTTACACACATCAAAAGTGTCTAGGGATCAACATATATTTTTGCAATAACTTTTCTCCTGATTGATATTAATTAAAATTTTCTTTAAGGATTCATCAAATAAAGTGTTTTCGTTTGTCACAGTAACGATAAACCAAGTCACCTTTGCATTAATAAAGAAATTTGCCATTTTCCTAATAAAGGGATTTTTGACATTTGAACCACTAACACAAAAGTTCGAAAAAAAGACTGAAATAACAGTTTTCTTTAAAATTTTATTGGGCAACTTAAACAATTAATAATCCGTGTTTCTACCGCGAACACTAACAACACAAGAACATCGGTTTGGCATACTCAAAATGAGTTCATCCAAATCACGCTGTGGAATGGCCGCCCATGTTCGTTGCAACAACAAAAAAAGGTCTTCTTGCGACTGGATACCCTCCATATTCGGCAGAGCTCTTCTCTGTAGCATATCCCATGCATGCTCAATCGGATTCAAGTCTGGCGACTGAGCAGGCCAGGGCAGGACATTGATGTTAGCTGCGGCGAGAGTCTGTCTTACAACTCTTGCGGTGTGCGGTCGTGCATTATCATGCATTAACTGAAATAAGGGACCGATTTGCACTTGTAGAGGAACGATGACGTCTGATACAATCGTCTCAGCATAAATTTGAGCGTTGAGGTTGCCTCTGATCCAAATCAACTCAGTTCTTCCGCCGATCCAAATACCCGCCCATACCATGATGGTTCCACCACTATAAGGATGGACTTCCTGGCAGGATTTTAATCGCTGTTGGCGTCCAGGGGTTCTCCAGTGTCGTATACGTCTTGTATCCGGTCTCATACCGAAACGAGACTCATCAGAAAAGCACACGAAACGCCATTGTTCTTCTGCCCAATTTCTGTGTTCAAGAGCCCATTGATATCGAATCCTACGATTGTGCATTGCTATAGGTGGTACCCGTAGCGGTCTTCGGGAATGAAGGTTCACTTCATGCAAGCGGTTTCTGACTGTTTGGTCGCTAATTAAGTTCCCTGAAGAGTGATGAAGCCTCACGGCTAACATCATGGCGGTTATTGTTGGAGCTCTTCGAGTTAAGATTTGAATGTATCGGTCTTGTCTCCGTGTGGTGCAGCGATACCGTCCTCCATGGCGCTCAGCCACGGTACCAGTGCTTCGGTAACGTATCCAAAGTCGACTGATAACACTCTGACTTGTATTCAGAGCTAAAGCCACAGTACGTTGCCGGGAACCAGCTTCTATCATTCCCACGGCTCTAGAGCATTTCTTCCCTGCTTAAATGACGTCGCCGCTCCATAATAACGTTGGTTTTAATCAGTAGTAGGGAAACAGTAGCACTAATAATGTCTTCAATGCTTTGTATGTTTTTATAGGGAAAATATTGACAGCTGATTTTCATATTTTACTCGAATTTGATTCACAGTTCCTGATTCAAATTATGAAATGCACCAAAAAGGATCCATATAAATTTATAAAATCATAAATTTATTACAAAGCCACATCTCAATCTCAAGAAATCCGCATAAAAATGCTTGATCCCTAGACACTTTTGATGTGTGTACATCAAAATTTCATTTTCCTTTATTTTGTAAAGATACAAGACAACGCTGATATTTTTTTTTATTTGGTCCATCATGTTTTAGATGATTTAAGCGAGTTTATTTTACTGGATAGTAAAAGACCACATTTACGAAGTTATGAATATCAAAAAGTTTATAAGAAATTTTACACTGTTTCCTTTTCACAACAGAAAATCCAATTAAACGCACGATTCATTAATTGAAAACAAAACCGAAACTTCAAAAGAAATCCACAAAGGAGAAAAAGCAATCAAAGAATCCACAGCAATCCTCGCATTGACGCTTTCTTTTCAAAGCGCTTTTTCGTTCGTGTAGACCGCTCGTAGTAAATGCAACCGACAACACGGCGATGTCGACGGTCGATACGTCGCGACGCCTTGACTACTCACATTTTGTGAGAAATGTGAAATGTACTGGCAACTTCTCGAGTATATTCTTTGACGAGCTTCTTTATTTTATAAAAGTATAAAGGACGAGTCTGTTATTGGCAGCGTCTTTATTTCATAGTACCTATTAATATTTTCCTTAAATATAAACCTAGGATGGATTGGTGCATTTTTACAAGTTTTGATAAATTCAACTTTAGCCTTTACTAAAACATTCAGACCTCCGCGCTGTTTTTTCAGAGAGATCTAGGTAATAACCTGTTTTTCACCGTTTCAATGGCGCAGCCATGAGTGAGGGTTTAGTTTTAGCTCCTGAAATATATACCTAAGATTGTTTTCTATATTTTTAAGTTTTCCGCAACGCTTAGTTTTAAAGATCTCGAAGGCCGTGCGGTTCGCCGCGTTTCAATCGTGCGGCTACGCTCAAACCCTTATAGCTTTTAAACATAGCTTTGACAAAATGAATTTAGGAAGCAACTTTTTTTTTGTTATAAGAACCTGCCACGGCTTTAAAAAAAAACATCTTGTCTAGAATATCATTGCAGCTAGGACCTTTATTTCCTCGTAGTAAGAGTGGTTTTTGTAGATCAAATTACTGTTACCTACTGTTTGATAGTTTTGACGTGCAAGCCCAAGTGTCTTGTCTAGCGGTAGTCTGAGTTGGTTAATGACGGACTTGAATAGGATTATGAAGCTAGGTGCTACCCTTGCACTATTAATGACCCTGTCTGTCTTTATTACGTGTCTGTGATGAACTAAGGACTAGACTGGCATTAATTAAGAACGACTAAACAAGAGGGGCCAGGCCATTCACAGTTATACCGTATCGACTGTGTTGTTATTGTATATGTGAAAAATGTATTTGATTGAATAAGCTGTCGAAAAGCTTTTCTGTTATACTAGGGCCACATTAAAGGGAAATTCCGTTAATTAATTATCACTCAAATTGACGCTTATACTAAATCAACGAAATCAACGGAAAATGCCGTTGCTGGTGTGACCCGGCTATTGAATAATTATGATAAAAGTTTGAAAAACGTAAAGAAAAGGAGATTGCCCATTTTCGTCATGTCTAATATTTCTATGTTATAAAATGTCAAGTTGTGGAACTTAATGATTATTTATTTATACACAATATTAAAATGTTTTTTCTTTTGTTTCAGTGATAGTAAACCCGAAGGCACCACCTGGAAGCAAGGATGGCGCTAAAAGCTTCAACTTTGACTTTTCATACTGGTCACACAATGTAAGTAATCATATTTTTGTACTATCTACTTTAACGTCTTCATAGCTCAAAGTCAGGATGAGTTCCGGGTTTTGAAAAACATCAAATAGTTTTGAGTGATAATATTAACAGTATTTAGAGCCGACCATAACATGTAGGTATTAGTACAATGTGCATAAATTAATAGCACCTATAGTGGCGATTGTTTTCAGGAAATAAATAATATTACGGAAAAATATGCAATCATAATCATTATACTTTTTTTCCTTCCTTTCTTATAAATAACTAATTAATCTAATATTTTAAACAAAACAAACAGTTATTTTCGCCTTTCTGTAGAAGAAAAATAAAACCAAAAACCTTTCCAAATATAAAATCTATTACATTTTTCAAAAAATAGGACTCCAAACCGCTAAATATAACCTCAAAATCGATACCTACGACATTAAACATTTACACAACAAGGCGCACACGAGAACCGTGTTGCCGTTGGATCAATAGTAAAGTAGATTGGCTCCCCGCGGCTCGGATTTCCTTGCACCGGAGATGCGATACCACAGTTAATCAAAGTCCGAGATTCTGATTGCTGTATTGGTTTTGCAGTAAGTACCTACAAATAAACGCTTTTTTATATTTTTTTAGATTGGTAAAATCATCAAATGAGTCCTCCCACCCCGGGCAGGGCGGGAGGGACTGTCAGACTTGTACTGACTAAAATCCACGGTGTCCTTCAATAGCCCTTTATGTTCCGGGGTCACGGTAATGAGATAAGTCCCGCGACCCCGGCAGGCTTTGGCCCTCTAGAGGGGGGCCCCGTCATTATGCTGACGTTCTTTGAAGCGCGCGTGGAACACAACGCGCCGTCGACCCGGGCATGGTCAATGGCGGGCGGCGAGTTACCCATTACTCGCCGTTCGCATGCCCGTGCCTATGGTGGCCGGAGATCGTCCCGCGACGTCCGACGCCGTGGGCGTCTACCACTGCGGCTGGGGCGGAGGGAGGACGCTATCCGACACAGACAAACATATGCTTGCCGAAATACTCTCGTTCATTTCGACGAATATACTGACTTGTTGGAGACTTCGCAAATTGTATTTTGCTGGAGTTTTGTGTAGTGTGACAGAATGCCAAGTCTACCAAAAACAGAAATGACTACCATTCAGTTAGGGTTGGGTTCCGATCCCACATTTTGAATAATTTTAGTGACAGAATTGAGCAAGCTACCTCCCCCTTCATTTTGTACAGATCAAAACTGTAATATTGTTTAAATAGGATAAGAATCGCGGATTTCAATTTTGAGGAAGTGTTTTACTTTATATAGTTTATTTATTTGTAATAGCCGTTTATGGTGTAATTCAAGCAAGTTATTTGCGCCTTTGCTTTACAAATCATTCGTCAATTTCGTAGTTTTCGTAACGTGTTTATTTACCAAATAGATGAAGAAAAAAATGCAGTGAATGCAAAATGCAAACAAACACTCATAACAAAGATTTTGTCAGTCAGTGCCTTTAGCGCGTGACCGTGAATACCTAGTAATCCGTCAGTTTTTTTAATTATTTAATTTCGATACCTACATAATTTCGCAAATGTTGAAAATCATTTGCCCAATGGTGAATTGGCAATGTTATTCATACGCCAAAACACTGCTGCTGTAGTAAAATATATTGATATTATTTGCGAGCATAAGTGCCCCAAGTCCTTTTCAATGTGTTATGCGTGTAGACTACACGTAGCATTCTCCTGTAATTGTAATCGTTAATCGATATTCGATAACCTCGTACGTAATGCCCTTGATTTACGCTTAATAACGTTCAATTTGTATTATCAAAGAAAGTCATAACATTGATTTTATAAAACTACTATATTTTTTTAGAGCTCAACCATGGGTCTTGACCGCGGGGAACAGCTCTTATAATACTCGTATAATGATAATCCTACTTCCCATTAAAAGCCCTTTATTGCTTTACAACCCCATCATCGTACTAGTCGATCAAACCCGATGTTAACGGCTACACGGCTAGGAACGCAATTGTCCTCCAATTACTGGTTGTTCGGTTTTGGACGGCAGCCATATTGGTTGCAGCCTGTGTGTTGTTATCGGATTAATAGTAAAACATTGGCTAGGATATGGGAATTTGGTGTGGATTGTTTTTAGGAGTTGCCAAATGTTACCCATGTTTATGTTACTTTTTTTGTTCGCTTCTTAATTTTATGAAGCTTACTATTTATTACTAGCAAAGAATATCATTTTTTTTAATAAAAATATATGTTTGCTCTTGAATCTAGTTCAGGTCAAAGGTGGCTGAGACAAAGCCTATTATGGAGAAAACTTACCCAAAAGAAGCCTTACCTTTTTGATCAAGAATGAGGGGCTCTAAATATATGATTTTATTTTTAACGAGCAATGTTTGGAATACGATTTAAGAACAACTCTTAATGATTTGGTGTGTAAACTTGTAGTTAAATAAAACAAATATTCAAAAACATCACATAATAATAACATATCTACATTGCTTCCCTGAACAATAACGTAAATACACGCCAATCAGAAATGTTGCTAAATGATGTGTAACCACAAAAACCGCGACCATTTGGTAGCACGGAGATTGCTCCTTGATGATTAATCTGTTGCCATTCGGGCGCAATCGAGGCGTGTCGAGTCGTGGTCTCATCTCACAGCGATACATGGTCATAATGGCAATCTTAACATATACAATCATTTGGAGATGATCGATGGACATACAGCATGATTCTGCATTCGTTAATTCTTTCTATATATTACCAAGAGCAGAAATCTTAATGATGAATTACAATGAAGCCTAAAAGAGTAATAAGCAATTTTATTGTAACTTAATATGCTACATTAAAGATTTTGGTAGCCGTGGTAGCGGGACTTTCTCATCAGGTAACACTGATCCTGGAACGTAAAGGGCTATTGAAGGATCACCGTAGATTTTAGTCAGAACAAGTCTGAGTCCCTCCTGCCCCGCCCTGTGTCCCCACAGGACTCATTTGATGATTTTACGACAATAAAAAAAAATGACTATGTTAAAATTAAGAATAGTGCACACAACAACTTCAATGTAAATAACATCTTTAAAGATCCAGTTATTATGCGAAATGAAGGAAAAAATATAACAATGCTTAACTCATTATATTATGTAGTTTAATGATACGTACAATCATGTCTTCATAATCGGTATTTATCTAATTTACAACCTGTACATGTCAATCAAGATATAATGTATACAAGTTTAAAACCTTAAAATAAAAAAATAAAAGGTTACATAGCTTTTATTTTTTATGTAAGTACATAATATTAAAGTTATGATTTAATAAAGTTCAATATTGTTACTTGCTAATGAAATGTCCAACTGAAATAAATAATTATAATCTGAAATTCATTCAGAAAAAGTTATATTCACATATAAAAGTCGCATACATTAAAACAAAGTTAGCGGTAAAAAGCAGCGGCGTTTACTTAATTTGCAATTTTAACGAGCTGATTCGGGGTTTGTTTTAATTCATACAAATGTATGAGTCTGCCAGGCGTCTGTCGTCACAGATGTTGATATGGTAATTTTAGTTTACTTTGTTTTTGTTATTTCGTTATTGACATCTTTATTTGATTTAATTTTGGGTATTAAAAAGAGTTTTTTTTTAATGTGTAATGTGTTTGCGGACGGCGAGTAAAGGGTGACTCACTGCGCCGTCATGGAACATGCTCGGGTGAACTGCGCGTCGTGCTGCACGCGAGCTTCAAAGAGTTGTCAGCAATCTGACGAGAATCAAACGCCTGCCGAGGTCGCGAGACTGTCTAAACAAGTAACTGTGACCCTAAAACGTAAAGAGCTATTGAAGGGACACCGTGGATTTCAGCCAGTGCGTGTCTGGCAGTTCCTTCTGCTCCACACTTGGAAGGAGGACTCATTTGTAAATGTAAAAAGGCCCCCCTTAGACGGCCAAAGCCTGCCGGGGTCGCGAGACTAACGAGTAACCGTGGCCTCGGAACGTAAAGGGCTATTGAAGGACACCGTAGATTTTAGTTAGTCCATGTCTGACAGTCCCCCCGCCCTGCCCTGGGATGGCCTCATTCGATGATTTTGCCATGTAAAAAAGACCTTCTAGCTCTTATGTGTACTTGTGTAGTGACTGAATGTGACATGACATTGACGCATTGTTGAAATATCTTTGGCGTAAAAGCTTAAAATGGGTCAGAGCCCATTCGTCCCCTAAGATTCGCACCCTGTGCCCACTCGTCCCCTGGAACTTTTGAGGGGCCCATTCGTCCCCTGAAGAATATTTATTTTTATTCATTCTTCTAATATAAGTACATGTATATGAGTATACTGCAGCTTGGTAGTCGTGGTACAGTCGCGCAGAAAAGGGTAAAATAAAAAATTAATGTTAGCAAAACAGAATTAATGTTAGAACGTTCATTATTTTTGTACATTAAAAGGGTGACAACGACTCCACATTGAGCTAAAACGAAACACTTAGAATACAAGAACCTAATAACATCCATTAATATGATAAAATAATAATTGCGGATAAAAAATTGCTATACATATATTCCACCATAAAGTGAATTATCATCAATAATAATACTAATCATATTCCAGGATTCAAATGAGATAATTCGATCCAATTATGTCAAAAATATTATTATTATAATAATTCAAATTCAAATTATTTTATTTAGGACAACTGGATCCACGGGTTAGTGTACAACAAAAACTTACAAAACTATTGTTAGTATTAAAAAGACATAAAAAAAGAAACATAATTAGGTAATAATAATGCCCCTGTGCCGAGACATCCCGCCCGCCACACTAACCAACATGGAGATACCTCGCTAATGGATCACCAGACGGACGAAATGCCTCAACACAGGTGCGCGCACATCTTCCGCTATGGTTTTCAGGATGCTGTTGTGACTCCCCCGCACCCTCCTCATCAGTGAAACTACTTTTTTCCGGATGACGGCATAAAAGTCGTCCGTATGAGCCTGTGTAAACATAATAACAGTATTGTTTATTTTGTTAGGCGAACTTCATTTATTATTATTATTATTAGCCTGAACTGTCCCACTGCTGGGCAAAGGCCTCCCTCCATTCCTTCCAACTTTCACGACTTTGGGCCACCTCTTTCCAATTCTCAAGGAAGACATCCAGTTCGTCCCGCCATCTCCTTCGAGGTCTACCGCGGCCCCGCGTCGCTGTTTCAGGGCACCAATCATGAGCTTTGCGTGCCCACATCTCGTTCGGCATGCGGCAGACATGTCCTGCCCAGTCCCATTTAAGTTGGGCAGCCTTTTGAGCCACGTCAATGATTTGTGTTTTGGAGCGCAGTGTAGTGTTTCGAACATGATCTGTTAATTTAACACCTAAGATACTGCGCTCCATTCCACGTTGGCAAACCTTGAGTTTGGACTTTTGGATGTTTGTTAAAGACCAAGTCTGTGCACCGTAGGTCAGGATGGGGAGAATATCAGAGACTCTGGCGATTTTATTTTCAAAATAAATCTGTTGCTATGCGCGCGGTGCAACCGTGCGTCCTTGTACTTTTTCCCCTTCCCCGTCAGTAAGCACCACGCGCTCGGCAGCTCCAGACGTGCACGCAGTTGTGAATTTTAGGTAATTATATATTGTGTGCGGTCTGAGTGACCGACGTCAGGTTGTTATGTTATTTTGACTACACAGTATTTATTTTACTGTAGGCTCCTAATGGCTGAAGCAAATATATTACTATGGCTAGAGGATCCTAATTCAGACTCTGAAAACCATCTCAGTGTACCAGAACTTCCAAATGAAGATTGCAGTGACGTGGAAGATGTTCCAATAGACCACGTTATTGATGGTGACTGTCAGTCAGATTCGAAGGTGAAGAGGCTGAATTTCAACCAATTGAAACTGAAACCATCAAAGTAAAACCGCCTATATGTGTTTCGTATGTAAAAGTCCAATTTGCATTGAATGTAGCCAAAAAATGTGCCTTGATTGTCGCCGCAACTTGTAAAACTTTACATTATGTAATTTTATAGCAATTGTGCCTTGATCAAGCCAAAAATAATTTTAAACTTAAGATAATATGGTCGACTGATAGTAAATAGGTATATTATAATATGTAGTAATAAAAATTCCTATTCAGATCTCATATATCCAAAGTTCCTTCTTTTTTTCTAAAATTTCATACGTTCATTTTATGTGTTGATTTAGTATAAGTAAATAAAGACTTTTCATTGTTTAAAAACTTAAAATTAATAAAAAATAGAATAAAAATATATATTTGACTTTCATTTATAACAATATGTAAATAAAAAATAATTAATCATAGTAAATACGCAAGCGGTCTCTATGACCGACGTCAGGTGGTAGTGTAACTGAAAAACACGTCAGGTGGCTAAGGGTTAACTTCTGCTTCAAAGACAGGGGCAGAGTGCCCTTGGTAAGCTCCTTCATGGACCAGTAACTCTTCCAGGCATTTTCTGTTCGTCTTGCGATCTCTTATAAAAACTTAAAAAAAATTACCGTTACCGTATTAATAAACTGTTCACAAGTGTACTATGTTAACCGTTTCTTATGTAAAATATAGCTAATTTTATCTCAGGGGACCAGTAGGCACCTGAATAGGTGCCGAATCTTTAACTTATATTGTATATATATTAGAGGGGACGAATGGGTACCTTACAAATAATATTTTTTATTAAAATATTAATTGGTCCCCTACCAGGAGACCAATGGGCACCTATATAGGGGCCGAATCCACAACTTTTATGCTGGGAGACAAATTTTAGGGGACGAATGGGCTCTGACCCCTTAAAATCGCTCTTCAACGGCAAAGCGAGCTTCTATAGTAGGTAACGACTGTCAAAGATCTACGAGTACCAATGACAGCGGTAATCAACGGCTTTTAAGTGCTTTCTGAGGCACGGAGAAAACTCGAATAGATTGTCACCCATCCATAAACCGACGTCGCCAAGCGCGGCTTGACATGGAAGATCGACCTGTGCGGCTGTCATTATTTAGAGCCGAGCTTCTCCTCCTCCTCCTCTGCACCAAAATGTAATATATTACGAAAAAAACATTATTTGATTATATCTTAAACTGCCATATTAAATCAAACATATCTCAGAACGGACTAATATTTCAGACTTGGTGTCGTAGTATTTTTTGTTCAGCTCAAAAATACCTATCCAACGACGTATTACATGTTGCTATTGGAGGGTGGTACCAGATTTCATAGAAGCCCTGGCATCATCCTTTCAACCTCGACTTAATTATGAACATCTTGTGGATTTAATATCAAACAAACGCAATAAAACATGACATTTTACTCATCTAAAGGCGGAAAAATACCTTATAACTAATTATAATAATTCCGTAATTACATTGGCTTTTCAATAATATGCGGACCGCGATCGTCATTTCATGACTTAAAACGGACCCCGAGCGAAACTAATTGGTGACCCCCGATCTATAGCCTTCCTCGCTAAATGGACTATCGAACACAAAAATATATTTTCAATTCGAACCAGCAGTTCCTGAGATCTGACCAACTATTAACATTACCATTTTTGTTGCAGCCAAGTGACCCGGAGTTTTCATCACAAATCATGGTGTACAAAGACATCGGCGAGGAGATGTTGCAACACGCTTTCGACGGTAACCATTCGCCATTCGCTTTCCTTCCTACTTTCACTGGCTACACTACCCACTAATTGCGCTTTCTTTTCGCGAATTGCCATATCTGTGCATCTGAGATCGGCGTATCTGTGTGATCTACTTTTGGTGATGTGTTTATGTAGGTATAACAGTTCATAAAAACTTTCGAGTGCATATTTTTTTGTAATGACTGAACTAATTTTAATGACACTTCGTAAGCATAAGCAAGATACAAAGTTCTTAAAACTTATCAGAAAACAAGTAATTTCTCGAAAAAAGAAATGTTACAACCAAATTGGACCGATTTTAAACATTCTAGACAAATAGAGATCTCTAATTATATTTTTTTCAGTGACACATTTTAAAAATAGTTTTCTTCTACCTTACAGTTTAACGATTGTGTTAAGTTTCATTATAATCGGTTCAACGAAACCACATCGCACCGACAATATGCGCAGTTGCGTTGTGGTTTCGCTTTGTTTATCGCACAACACCTCACTACAATGCAGAATGAATTAGTTGTTGCTTCGACGCGGCGTTGTGGTTTCGTTGAGGTCAATTAACCCACACGGTCAGACAACAAGACGCACAGAAGACAAGATGTGACCCGTATGTAACAAAGTGCTTATTTTCAATACAAAGTATGCTCGCATATCTTTCAGCTTTGGACCTTAAAGGCATAGTAGAAAGATAGACTGTATTTTATTGCACATCTAAATGTACCCAGTATCGTCCGAAACATTAAAATTAAAGTTTTACAATGCTCACACTTAAAAGGATCAGTTAAACAGGAAGAGTCTAAAAAGAAGAGACGTATCATTTTTTAACTAAGTTCAAATAATCAATCGATACCGGGGTCAGTGACTTACTCGATACTTACAATTAAATTGTCGTTTTGCCTGTAAACTATATGAAGAAGCGTCGTTAAAACACTCATATAGTTCCTTTCATAGAGTAGGTTTAATGAACAATCGTTTTCAATAGTAAGTAATGGAAAAAGTTCTTGGTATATTTTATTAGTATACAGGGTGTCCATGATCAAATTGAACAGAGGCATGGAAGAGTGAATTTCCAATATTTTTGGAGAGATTTTTTAGAGTAATTGTTCACTTGGATGGGATATTCTTATTACTTTTAAAGTTTAATAGCAGTCAAGCAATCTCTAGGCATTTGTTGGCTATCTGAACACGAAAAGTGGTCATAACTTTTGAACCATAAAAAAATAGAACCGATTGTCTCTGACGTAACTAGATTGGGAATGCCACTGTTAAATTTAATCTGGACCATCGTGTATATCTTTTTGCGGTTTAAAAATATTTCATACAGCAATATATCTATAGAATATTATCCATTGATTGAATTGATATAATTATCATTACTTCCATAAAGAAAGAAAGTAGAAAACGGAATGAATTACGACAGCGACATTCAGAAGACCAAGCTTTCCTTAAAATTGTAAACAAGCTAAGTGAACATTGAAACACACTGAACATTCAAAATAGTACCTTAAAATAATGGAATTACGTTCTAATTTTAATTGTTTATCCCACAGGCTACAATATATGTATCTTCGCGTACGGGCAAACCGGCGCGGGCAAGTCCTACACCATGATGGGCACGGGCAAAGATGGCCAGGAGGGCATCATACCGCAGATCTGCAAGGATCTCTTCAGACGCATCAGACAGACTTCCTCTGATGACCTTAAATATTCGGTTAGTATTGTAGCTAGGCTGGTAGAAAAAAACAGTATTTTGCTGCAACATACTCGTAATCAGGATAATCTATTGTGCTCACGTCCCTACAAAAGAGAGATGCGTGACATAGTACACGCACTTGTAGCCATGATTATTAATAAAAAGTTAAGATGTCATGGATAGACTATACCTATTTACCTAATCAAGAAAATATAGTCTAGAGCAGCCATACTCAAAGTGTGCTCCGCGGAGCCCTGGGGCCCCGTAAGGCCTTTGTGGGGCTCAGCGAGAATCCTAGTAATAATGAGAAAAAAATACCTCTCCTATTTATCAGTGTCTAGATCCAGAGTTTTTTATGCATTCAATTTCGCTGTCTCGACCTATGAAGCAACCAAAACAAAATACCGCAATAGACTGGATGTCGGACCTGATAATAGACTCTTCAAATCTCTTCGATCAAATCTAATATTAACAAATTGATGAAAAATAAGAAACAGTTTTATACATTCCATTCGATTTTTTTTCTAGCTTAGTGAACACTATCTATTATTAAATCTGCAAATTTTTCTTTTATTTTGGGGTTCCGTCAAAAATTTCGCTTTTCAAAAGGGTTCCACCACCAAAAAAGTTTGAGAACCGCTGGTCTAGAGATTTAATCCGAGGTTGATATACTCGTAGACCTCGTATCGGGCGTTAACGTGCGCTAGTTTGCCGCAAAAAGCTTATTTCGGTCATCATCTTAACCGTTAAATGCAAACAAAGTGATTTAAAACTCCAGGTTACATGTAAAAATATAGCTCAATGTCTCGAAATTACGCGTACATACTCTTCGAATCTCTACAAATTCGGTACGAAAACGAACCGAAAATGCGTCAATCCGATGAAGAAAGCGCATACGCCGACTACTTGGTTGACAACAAAGCCCACAACAAACGTGCCGCGAAATTATGTTTCAGGCCGCACCCTTATTCAGACGGCTCTGTAACTGAAATCACAGAGTGTAACCACAACGTGGGTGTACTATTAAAGCGGTTTTAAAATTGATAGTTACGTAAGGGTTCCAGAAATACCGGCGTCACCCCGCCCACAACCCTTTTAAACCCCCACGCTAGGCGTTCTATATGACGTGTAAGGCTGTACTTTATTTGCTGAGGAATTGCTGATGAACGCCTGTATTCTCTTCAGGGATGGGCAGAAGTTTATAGTATACCTTCCTGTATTCTCTTATGACATGGACGGAAGTGTATAGACATAATTTTTTTTTAAACTTTGGTTTATACTAGAATTTTCTCCTGTATCGTGGGTGCGTTTACCAACATTTAAACCCACATACACAAACACCCAAACCCGGAACACTAGTACACTACTTATTTATAGCTTATATAATATTTGAGTGCAGATATTGAGCCTGCGACATGCCGCGCAACAGTCAATCGCTATTAAAGATAATTAAGTTGTTTGCTAGCTGAGGAGCTCGTGGCTAAATAATTACAGCCGCACAACCCGATCTTCCGGGTTAAGCCTCGCTTGCCAAGGTTGGTCTGTGGATGGGTGACCATCTGTTATAGCGAGTTTCCTCCGTGCCTCGGAAAGCAAGTAAAGCCTTTGGTCTCGGCTGTCATTTGTAGATCTTTGACAGTCGTAAATAGCAGTCAGAAGCTCTAAAGTCTGACAACCAGTCTTACCATGGGGTATTGTATTACCCAGTTACTGTGTTGTGGAGGTCCGATAGGCAGACGCTCCATGTAAAATACTGATATTCAGCTGCATCTGGTTTGACTGAGCCGACCCCAACTTAGTTGGGAAAAGGCTAGGCAGATGATGTTATTAAAGCAACTTAACTCAACAGTTTATTTTAAATGCCAGATGTTCCAAAATGTCCAAAATATACAGTTATTCTTCATAAAGCAAGTAAGATACAACCGTAATGAATATTCATATTTATTCTAATTATATCATTTGCAATTCAAATTGGGTTTATTTAAGGTTAATAACTGTTCCGAAATACGAGAATGAAATATCCTTTTAAGTACCTACCTAATTATTTAGTATTTTCGTATGTAAAGAGAAACTGTGGTTCCTGATCCTAAATAATGTAGTACTTTCATAATTTTCATGTTTCAACGTAGATTGGATCGTTGTAAAGCTGGATTTTACTGATAGAACAATTTAACTAATAACATCTTAAGCTTATTCGCTGGGTGCGCAGTACTAGGTGGAGGTAGTACTATTCGATTGCAGCGCTCATGGTGGCGAATAATAGAAGTGCCGACGGCTTTGTCTCAGAGTACATTCAGCTTCGCCAATTGACAAAAACGCGCTAATCTCAGGAACTACTCGTTCGAATTGAAAAAAATATTGTTACGAGCTGGGTATTGGGATAAATTAATTAACACCAATTAAAACCAAATAAACTTTATTCACACACGAATCACTAATTAAAACAAACACTTAACACTACTCAACAATTAAACACTTATAAACTCACTTAATCACACGTAAAAATCACTTAGAGATCGCTTCTAGTTCACTTCGAGTTGCCTCGATCGTAGTCAAAACCAGACTGACTCAGGTCGGCGATCGGCGCCCCTTTTATACCTCGGCCGGACCCACTAGATGTTTCTAGAAGGTGGTCTAATGTTCTGGAAACATCCATAGACTTTGATATAAGTCCCATACCTTCTGGAACATTCCAGAACCATCTCGAAACATCTAGAACAGGGTAGAATTTTCTAGAAACTTCCAGACCAATCTTCGGTAGAATTGTCGAGAACCTTGTGGAACTTTCGAGAAGCTTATAGATAGGTCTCGCAATTCGATCGACGTAACACTGCCCCCTCCTTAGACATGCTCGTCCCGAGCATCGTTAGTCCCGAGCATGCACAGTCCGTCGTAGTCGTCGTTGTATCGCCGCAACCAGTTAACGAAGTCAAACTTAGACGCACCGCCTTGAGCACTCTGTATGCGGTAGGGAACATCACTGCTCCTGGTCGCAACTCGGTATGGTCCTTCCCGTTTCACTTTTAATTTATGGGACTTCCTTTTCCTTCGCACTGGGCTATGCACAACAAGTGACGCTTCGTCAAAACCACTACTGTTTGTCTGAGGTCTTTTCACACAGTTATCCATGTCATTTTCCTGCGCAGGCTGTAGGGTTTCCTTCCATTGATTACCGAGATCCGTGTTTTCTCTTAGCGTCCTCACGTGCACTACTTCCTCAGGCTCTTGCTTGATGCTGTGCCTACTACTGTCTTCAGAACAAGGTCTTTTAGACGGTGTATCAGCGTTACCATGCGCTCTCCAACTGCGATGCTGGGCAGTCATATCAGCTGCCCTTCGCTTTGGACAGCTTGACCGAAGATGACCCTTTTCTCCACAAGTATAGCACCTAGGGCTGTACCCTCTCGAACGGTCGCTTACAGAAGATGGCACAACCTCCCTGCTACGCTGAGTTCGATGGTCTTGCCTCACTGCTTCCACTTCCAAAGCATGGGCCAAGGCGCCCTTCAAGGTCTCGTAATGCCCAAGTCTTACAGCTGCTCTAACTTCCAAGTCGCGTATTCCGTCAATGAAAGCCTGTACCAAATTGCAATCGATGAGGGCCGGGACGGACCGATATGCTTTCCGGACCATTTTCTCAATTTCTAGGGCCCACTGTTGTAGGCTCTCGGTACTACGTTGAACACGATCCCTTAACTTAGCGCGAAATACGTGCTCCAGGTGCGCGTCGCCGTACCTGGACTCCAACGCTTCCAGTAGCTGCTCATATGTCACATCCTTGCCAAGAGCTTCAAGTACGGTCAAGGCCTGGTCTCGCAGACCTAAGATGAGCGCGGTCGTAGCTTGCTCTTTGGTCCACCCATTCGCCTTCATAACAGCCTCAAACTGCATCCTGTAAGCAGACCATGCTGATGTTCCGTCGAATGGTGGCACCTTAAATCCTCGTACCGAAGGTGCAGCAACCACTGGACACACAACTCCGTCTCCAGTCCTAAGTTCACCCAAAGTCTTCTTCATCTCAGCAATCTGAACTTCAGCTTCTGAGATACGACTCTCTAGCTGGTGAACTTGCTCTTTCATCAACTTGAGCTCCTTGCCAAATGTTGCATGCAGGTCTTTAATCAGGAACATCTGCTCTTCTTGGCGGCGGGCCTGCTCCTCTTTATCTTGCTGAAGCTGCTTTTGCAACAGACGGGCCTGTTCTTCTTGGCGGCGGGCCTGTTCTTCTTGGCGGCGGGCCTGCTCCTCCATGTCCTTCTGTAGCTGCTCTTGCAGCAGGCGGACCTGCTCCTCCTTGTCCTTCTGTAGCTGCTCTTGCAACAGGCGGGCCTGTTCCTTTTGACGGCGGGCCTGCTCTTCCTGGCGGCGAGCCTGCTCCTCCTGGCGGCGGGTCTGCTCCTCCTTATCCTTCTGTAGCTGCTCTTGCAGCAGGCGGACCTGCTCCTCCTTATCCTTCTGTAGCTGCTCTTGGAGCAAGCGGGCCTGCTCCTCCTGCCGGCGGGCCTGCTCCTGCAGCAGCGCCATAAGCGCAGACAGGTCTGGAACCGCTGATGCTGAAGAGACTGCAGACGGACCAGCCACTGGTTCTATCCTAGGCTGAGCACCACCCGGCGTCTGTATCGGGGAACCTCCAAACCGCCTCTGGTCCATGTCTTGTTGACGTTGACTTCTGGTACGAATACCGTCCGTGTCGTCTTTTGGTAAAATTGGCATTTTATCCCTCACTTCTGACACCAAATGTTACGAGCTGGGTATTGGGATAAATTAATTAACACCAATTAAAACCAAATAAACTTTATTCACACACGAATCACTAATTAAAACAAACACTTAACACTACTCAACAATTAAACACTTATAAACTCACTTAATCACACGTAAAAATCACTTAGAGATCGCTTCTAGTTCACTTCGAGTTGCCTCGATCGTAGTCAAAACCAGACTGACTCAGGTCGGCGATCGGCGCCCCTTTTATACCTCGGCCGGACCCACTAGATGTTTCTAGAAGGTGGTCGAATGTTCTGGAAACATCCATAGACTTTGATATAAGTCCCATACCTTCTGGAACATTCCAGAACCATCTCGAAACATCTAGAACAGGGTAGAATTTTCTAGAAACTTCCAGACCAATCTTCGGTAGAATTGTCGAGAACCTTGTGGAACTTTCGAGAAGCTTATAGATAGGTCTTGCAATTCGATCGACGTAACAATATATTAGTGTTGAATAGTCCATTTATCGAGGTAGGCTATAGGCTATATAACATCACGCTATGACTAATATGAGCAGAGCAGCAATGAAAAATGTTGCAAAATCGGGAAAATCTTATTGAGAGCTTCCATTGCGTGCGCTGCGTAAACGGTTTACATTACGCAAAAATGATGTACAACGGAATTGTTCCTCATGAAACGTTCTAAAATAAAGTCCGCGACAGCATATGTCTATCTTTCAAGGTTAACTCACCATAACCTTTTTTATGGAAATCAAATTGGTTTTAAAATAATACAATTCTTGCGACGATATTTTTATATACATAATATTAATCCTTACCCAAATAAATACGTTAATCATAACAAGCATTTAATTTTGAACAAAATTGCCCTTGACATCATTTGATTTCAATGAATATCTGACGAGATATCGTAGTTTCTTCAACGGCAGGTGATGGGGAGCGGTCGGGATACGACGGCTCTGTCTTCTGTACGTAATTGTTTTTAAATCGCATTATTTCACCAGAAAAACATAGGTCACAGCAGTTGTTGTGTTGTAAACTGCAAGAATACTAGCAGAAATAGTAAATTTAAATTTTATTGATTCCCAAGCGGTTCTTGGAAAGATGAGCAATGCAGGAGATGATTAGCTGCCGTAAAGAGAAAAAAGTAAATAATATCATAATCCTCATTTTAATCCTGTATTTGACATTTTTCTTATAGAATACATTTTGCCTATGTTTATTTAATTTTATTCAGAGCTGATGGATTGCCATGGAATCCAAAACCATGTGTTTTGTAAAGAAATCTGATTTCAATTAGAACGGTCAGAGCCGTCAACAGTGCAAACGCTAGGTGGCGCTAAAGTCGAGCACGGTGCCAATACCTATGTGACATTAGCTTGAATAGTGCCTTCAGTGAATGTGGGTTCATCAATTTAAGGGTTAAACAATAATGATCAGAACTAACATACCTACGTCATAACAGCTTCTTCTAAACGCTTCTTAAAGAAAGTTGTATTTTCTCATCTTATTGAATTATTCCAACTTAAACACTTTTTACGACGATGAATGGCCGTTCTTTCAGAAAATAAAACGTATTCTTGAGCAAGCATTACTTGAATTTGAATGAAATTAGATGGTTTTCTTGGGGGAACATTTAATTCGGGGTTGACTGAATCTATCACAATACATACCTATAGTATTTTATTCTATGCAAATACAGGTGGAAGTATCCTACATGGAGATCTACTGCGAGCGGGTACGTGATCTCCTGAACCCTAAGAACAAAGGCAACCTTCGAGTGCGTGAACATCCAGCCCTCGGACCCTACGTGGAGGACCTCAGCAAACTGGCTGTGACCTCCTACCAGGACATATACGACCTCATTGATGAGGGCAACAAGGCTAGGTAAGGAATACACGTTTTGTTTTTACATAAATAATTGTTGTTTAGGTATTTAATTTCACCTTTACTATGTTAAAAAAATATTTTTTTGTAACATTTATTTTCATATAATTATTGTTTATTTGAGAGCATGCCAGTGTTAGAAAATCGTACATGAGATCACAATATAGCACCTTCGTCGCATATGTTGTCGCATAGTACCTAATAATCACAGTTTGGGCTGGAGGCCATTTCACTATAATAGGCTATTTGACAGTATCAATAAATTATAAATTTAATAAGTCCGTTAGAGTTTTGAAAAATAACGGACACATATTTTTTCTTATGTAAAATCAATGAATATTTACCAAGATATAACACATCAAGACTCGAGAGGGCTCGTGACTTCAGAATTCAGTAAAAAATTTACTAAATTGTGACGTATTGGCAATTTTGAAAGCATCATATCTCCGTCAATTTTGGTTTGCGTAAAAAAAAAAGAAAAAATACGGTCAAATATTATTTGATAATCTAACTGACGGATTAATTAGAATTTTTTAGTCAAATAGCCTATTATGAGACTCTTCCCTATTTTATTTGAAACTCAAAAACTATATACAGAGCAGATATATAGGGTACATGATCCCTAAACTTTTAATTGTGACCGTAGGGGAGATGAATAAGGTAACACAAGGTTGCAGTAACTGCACGAATCTAACAAATTGTTTTGTTGGCAGGACTGTGGCAGCCACGAACATGAACGAAACCTCGTCCCGTTCTCACGCTGTCTTCACCATATTCTTCACGCAACAAAGGCATGACCAGACTACCAACCTTATGTCCGAGAAGGTAAAAATAGAAACTGTCATTAATTTAATTGTCTTTTTTCAGCAACCGAAAAAAACGTTTAATTGAAAGAACTACACTCGCAAGCAAAAAGTATAGAATCACTTCCACCGATTCTTCGCAATCTTGAGTACTTAATAACTAGTTAAGAATAATAAAAATAAACCATTTTAAAGGTTAACTGTTATCTTTAAATTGATACCAAATTCATTCAAATTACGCCTTTATTTAAGGAGGTATCCCGGATCAATTCCAAGTTAGTGTTTCCATACTTTTAGTCGCGATTGTAGAACCCAATTATAAGTACTAGTTATAAGCCGCCTAATACAAAGTTTAACGAATTCATAGAAACGTATGCATCGCAACTAGAAAAAAAACGTAAAGCTATAGTGTTTGGTGATTACAACATCAATTTATTAAATGACGACCGAATCTGGATATCAAATACTAAATAATAAAAATAGCAACTACTGTACTCGTGAAACAAAAACTACGAAAACTATTATTGACCACATTGCATCGAATATTCAGGGAGATACATTTCATATGACTTTGCTTGATACACCACTATCCGATCATAAACAAATATATTTGGAACTAAAAAGGCCTAAAGTAACAAAAAAAGTGAAACAACAATATCTAGCAACAGATTACATCATATTATACAAATCAATTGAAGAAGCCGACTTTAATAATGAGGAGAATGACTTTACTAAACTGGAAACTTTCATCAAAAACCAAATCACAATCAACAAAATAACTAAAGTAAAAATTCTAAACAAGCCTCGAGACGATTGGATCAATAAAGATGTGCTAGATATCATACATAAACGCAACAATGCCTGGAGCACCCATAAGAAAGACATTGACAACGGTGAGAATGAATTGAATTTCAAACATATTAGAGATCAAGCCAGTAAAGCAATAAGAAGCACAAAAAGAAAATATTACCTTGAAAATTTTAAGAAATGTCGGAAGAAACCAAAGAAAATGTGGGAATTAATAAATACACTAGCAAATAACAAAAGTAAAAAAAGTTGTGCTCCTTCAAAGCTAAAAACTGACACTGATGTATTAACTAGTGGACAGCAGATTTGCCAACATTTTAATGATTTCTTTTCCACAGTTGGTTCTATTCTAGCCAGTAAAATAACCCAATCACAACAAAATATCACACCAAACCAAACACAAACACAAAACCGTACACTACAAAAAATTGAACCATGTACAAAGAATGAAATTAGTAAAATTATCGATAGTTTAGATTCTAATACGAGTAGCGGAATTGATGGAATTACTGTCAAAGAAATAAAATGCATTAAAAATCTAATATTAGAAAACTTAACTAACTGTATAAATACATGCCTAGAACAGGGGTTATTTCCAAAAAGTTTGAAAGTTGCTAAGGTAACACCGATTTTCAAATCTGGAAGCAAAAGCGATCCGGGTAATTATCGTCCGATATCCGTACTGCCGGTGTTCTCCAAAATTTTTGAAAGAATAATTTACATCCGACTTTATAGTTACTTAACAGATATAAACTTCTTTTTTGAGCAACAATATGGGTTTCGTCCAAAATCAAATACCCTATCAGCAACCATAGATCTTACTACTAAAATAAAAAATGCTATAGACAAAAGACAATTTGCCCTGGGAATTTTTATAGACCTAAAAAAAGCATTTGATACGATTAGCCATGATCTGCTTTTGGATAAGTTAAGTGACATAGGGATATCAGGAAATGCACACAAAATTTTAAAATCATACTTAGAAAACCGGACACAAATAGTAAAAATAGAAAATTACGACAGTTTACCAGCAAAATTAACCTACGGAATCCCACAAGGTTCAATTTTGGGACCGCTATTATTTTTGATATATATCAACAACATAAAAAGCGTTAAAACATCGGGCAGCATCACTCTATATGCAGACGATACTTGTTTATTCTATTTCGGCCACAACTTAACTGATATCATGAAAGAAGCTCAAAACGATTTGAATATCTTAAATAAATGGTTTCTATCTAACGTACTAACCATTAACACCAAAAAAACCTCATACATGATTTTTGCCGCCAAAAATAAGAAAATCGACAATCAAATCCAGTTAACAATTAACCAAGACAAAATAACTAAATCAAGCAGCGAAAGATACTTAGGCCTAATATTGGACACAAAATTAACTTGGAGATCCCACATTGAACATATTAAGTCCAAAATATCACCACTAATAGGAGCAATTCGGCGATGTGCTGTTTGTATTCCAAAAGGAGTCCGCGTAATGATTTACAACGCTCTCGTTAGACCACATATAGAATACCTTATTGAGATTTGGGGAACAGCGGCAAAATCAAATATCCAAGAAGTACAAGTTCTACAAAACAAAGTTATCAAAACACTCTACAACTATGACTACCTAACACCAACCACTAAAATCTACAATGACACAAAAATACTTAATATTAACCAACTATACATACTTAAAACATGCACTCTAATACATAGAATTATAACACAAAGCACACATTCACAATTAAACTTTAAAAAAAAAACATATTCATACAATGCAAGACGTCGAGACAAACTAGAACTAAGAGCACCTAGAACTAACTATGGTAAGAAAAACATATTATATGAGGGAGCAAAACTTTACAATGAAATACCCGATAGTGTAACCAACATTAAAAATTTATATACATTTAAAAAAGCTCTTGAAGAACACGTCCGAACAAAATATTAAAACGAAATGTCACCTGAATTATTTTTTAATTGTATGTGATCACAGAGAATCGATCTAACTTAATTGTATAAATGATTTACTTTTCTCAATGTGTAAGTGAACTGTAATGTTCTTTTTTTGAGAAATAAATGTCTTTAAACCGAAACCGGAATTATAAACTACATATTTTAATAAAATAATTACATTTATTGGAAATTCATTTAACTTCAATTGTTTGTTAAGTTAAGCCAGTGTTAAGGCGCGGACTGACTACGATTTTAATCGCTATCATTTTTATCGCGCAATAAGATTGAAAATTGAAAAAATGATATTTGTGTTGAAATGTGATTATTTAAAATATAGACATAAAATTAAATAATAGTTTGGTTAAAGTTTTAAAAAAATGGAAAACCTACTAAATTCTTAAAAAAAAACTGTTGTTATCGCTGGAAATACAGAGATCTTCGACGTCAAAGTTTATTTTTGTGCTACAACTTCCCAATTTTTTATTGGGAATATCAAACTATTATTTATTATTCTGTTCGGTTTAAATTCTTCTCGAGTCGACTCCCGACCTCCACACGAGTCAGTTCACTCACTCTGTTATCCCGTGATTATTTAGAAAATATTGTAATCATTCCTATGTTACGTTAGTTGTTATACATCTCTACTGCAAGAAAGGACTGTTTCATTCTTTTACCTACCGGCCGACCCTTAATACCCTTCTCTGTTCACTGTATTTTTTGCGTTACTTATTTTTATTACATTACGTCATACTCGACGTTCTAAGAAACCAATTTTTGGGAATATTGAGATAACACCGCACCTTAAGTCCTAAGCAGACTGCGCTTCACACTGGCTGTTATGACATTTCTATTAAATCTGTCATTCTATCCCGTTGCAGGCCAAAGACCTATTCCCATAAAGATAAGTCTTTATACAGCTAAAACTATAAAATTAACATCTGTTCCACTTTCAGGTGTCCAAAATCTCCCTGGTGGATTTAGCAGGGTCTGAACGAGCTGACTCGACGGGCGCCAAAGGCACTCGCTTGAAAGAGGGCGCTAACATCAACAAATCTTTGACTACCCTCGGCAAAGTCATCTCTGCACTCGCTGAGATTGTAAGTTCATTGTTATCTTTTCTGTTATTTTGATGGTAGTAGAGTAGATGTGTTAGAAAAACGGTTCTTCAAAAAATTATTTTGATGAAAATCTTTTTGAAGAATTGTTCCTGTATAGGCTAGACCTGAAATTCGTTTACATAGAGCAACTCGTTCGTTGACTTCCGTAAATTGTAGCAATATTAAATGATTTAGAGAAATTTGAACCTACCAAAGTGTGTCAAAATAAATTTAATAGATTTTTAACTTTGTCACAAAAGAAGAAGGTTCAAGTTCGGTAGGTTTTTAATTTAATAAAATTTAAAAACTACCGAACTGCTAATAAGCAGACAAATTGCTTTGTTTAAACGGATCTTTATTGATGGTAATACTTCTACCTGAATAATTCTCATCAGAAAGTTGCTGTAAGATAATTGTACACTAAAAACAACTAAAAAAAAACATAACTTATGTGCCAGTCAGTGTCAAAGAATATTAAAGAAGACTGACTGACACTCCTTAAAAACCGATACATCTATTGATATCCATCGAAAGAAAAAAAAGATTTATTGACACACACAGGACAGAACAACAAAAGTAAACAGAAGAAAAAGAAACACAAAAAAAAAACAAAATTATATATTTAAAAAAAGTGTGTGGTCCTAGTGTAAGAGTTTGTGGGTTTTCTTAATTGGGTATTGGTGCTAGATATTGTGTATTTTCACGAGTTTTAGTACAACGCTAAAGATGTTTCTTTAGTGTTTGTCAGTCTGTGTGAGTAGACTGACTGATCTGTGATAGCTACAGCTATCTTATTAACCTGTATAATATCGTCACTTGGCTACCCTATTCTATAGTCTCCGCCAGATAAGTCTGGAATAAAATTCGTTGACCCCCGTGTACCATGTATTCTAATGTTACAAAACGATAAGAAAAATGTAAAGAAAGTGTCGTAACACGATCAAAACAAACATATCGTGGTAAGAGGCGCCTTTGACCTTATATAAGGTGCTTTATTATTATCTGCCACCGCTTTAATGGGGGGTAGTATTGTGTTTAAACATTACAATAGTGAAGAAATTTCGTACCTTGGAACAGTTGATTCAATTTGAGAAAATAAACAAGTTAAATTAACATTGGCTCTATTCTGCATAACGTGGTTCACAAATTACGCGCGATGTGTCGCTTCGTCAATGAAAACAACTGCTATCTCTTTCTGTCTGTTCTGTGAATGAAAACTGAAATCAGCTGGCTAGTTTCGTCACTATCTAACCTACCTACTAATACGCAGGCAAACAAATGTTTTAAAAGTGTTATTACTTACCAGCTACCACATTCTTCCAAAAAACTGACGTAAATAAGATGATAAACTTCCCATCACACTTAAAACAGGCTTTGCACTGACAAGTTAGTGTAGGAATCGCAATTTTTATTCTTATTATTTTTAAACAATAAGTACTTAGATTAATATCAAATAACAAATTACAGTAACTTGGCGTGTTTAAAGTTAATCATCTTATTTACAATAATTGCACAGTATTTACACTTAATTACACACTTCCTACATTAGCTACAAAACTGTTGCAAGAGTCCGCCTTCGCGTTGCACACGAACGAAGGCACGCTTACGTACGTGTCTCTTCACTTTATTGAATTTGTCCGTTTCACTTTTTACCTGCCTAAATGCGCGTTTGATGCGCCTTTTAAGTTCTTCCGCACGCACTTATAATATCATATCCAGTTTGGCCGTACACAAGGTCCTTTACACGACCCCACAAAAAAAAGTCTAAAGGGATTAAATCCGGTGAGCGAGCAGGCCATGGCACTAGCCCTCCTCAACCTCAGATCTGCCTGCGTCGACGGAGGGCGGGTCAAAGCGGCCGTGTTTACTGAATCTGTACACGGCATCCAGAATGGTATGATGGCTCACTCGCACACCAAACCTCTGCTGGTACAAGTTTACTGCATGCGCAGCTATGAAGTTACACTCGGTCACTCACGGTAGCACAATACCATTTCAAGGTATTATTGATTGGAATACCGTCGTCTGGGAGGCATTTTTAAAGGAAGCGCGAGCGATTTTCCCGTCGCTGACTGCTAAAACTAACTAGTAACTACCGAGCGGGCGGGCGCGGCGACGGGAAGAGACTGGCGAGCGGGCGCAGGCGGTCGGCTGGCGCGTGCGATGAACAGAGTAGTGCGGGTGAGAGTGGGGGCGCGCGGGGGGGGGGGGGGGGCTGCGCCTTGACGACCGAGTCGCCGCCGGCGCGCAGCGGCATCGTTTGATAAGTATGGCAACAGTGTACGAAAGGCGCGCTGGCGTTTTGCGAAATGATTTCAATGAATTCAGTGCGGAGCGGCAACAGCATAAGTCTACTGGATGGTTTTATACTAATAAATCCAGTCAAATTTATACGTAATTATTTTTGTATGAAAAAAAATATGACAAATAATCAATTATTTATCTTTACTATTTAAATCTATACACGCAATACGATCTCCCATTAAAGCGATGGCAGATAATAATGAAGCACCTTATATTTTGAAATTCGAACGATATGGTGTTATGAAATTCGAACGATGTATTATTAGAATCAATGACCTTTATTCCAGACTTATCTGGCGGGAACTATAGATGTGAATGTTGTGTCTAGATGACGTAACCCTGTTGTATATAATAGTTTTAAGAAAAAGAAAATAATTTCCAACGGATCTCAACATTTTTGTAATTTTGATTGATTGATGCTATTTTTTAGAAACTCAACTAAAGCACGGTGTACACTAGTAGGTTTTATTAAGCAAGTTTACTTTCACAGCCAACCTGTATCGTGTGAACACGCATATCATAACGACGCAAGTCTGTTCAACCTTAAGAAGAAGCTAAAGATTACAGATCGTTTTCGTTTATTTCGTTCGCTATCGCTCAGCAGTCTTTACTAGATTTTCAACTTTATGCGATGGCGTATAAAGTTGAAAATGTATTAGCGACTGCTGAACGTTAACGATTGTCGCTTGCCGTTTGGCTACAGGCCCAGAACAGTCAATTGATCCGAATTTCGAAAGACTGGAACACTTCGGAAAATAAATGGTTCAGTGTGCTTCGTTACATCCATTTTATACAGCAGAACTTAGGCTGCGTTTTCACTGAGGCGGAGCGGAACAGAGCGGAGAAAAAAATCACCAATTACATAGCTTGAATGAAGAAGAAATGTGGATGTCAGGCCATGTGATTGGTGAATTTCTCTCCGCTCTGGTCCGCTCCGCCTCAGTAGAAACGCAGCCTTATTCTGCCTTCCATACCTTATGACTTATGACTTTACCATATCAGACGTATAGGTAGGAATAAAATCCTATGGACTGCTTTAACAGTACAAGTTGGTATTGAGAGTCGACTTGTATCTTCAACTTGCTAGTGGACCGTGTTTTATTCGTAGATGTATGCTAAACTAACAACACATTCACGTTTGTTTTAATGCCCCGTATCTCCGTGGAAATTATAATATAGTCGGTGAGTTTGGTTTTTCCAATAGAATACTAGGAGTGTGTGTGCACATTACTAATATTTTGTTAACCCCTGAAGTGAGTGATCCTAATCTTTTGTGACGATAGATGGTAGGCGCTGGGAATTAAAATCCGTTTCATTTTGGCAATTATACAGGGTTATTTGAAAAACACCAACAACCTCTTAAGAGGTCATTCCACTCATTATAATGAACAACTTTTACTATGGGACCAAACCCGAAATCGTGAAAAAAAAATCAGGTGTTCCCTACATTTTGACGAGTTATGCGAACATAAAGTACGGAACCGTTTTTTCATTTTTTTTTTCGTGATTTCAGGTTTGGTCCCATAGTAAAAGTTGTTCATTATAATGAGTGGAATGACCTCTTAAGATTGTTGGTGTTTTTCAAATATCCCTGTATAATATTATCCATGCTCTAATCAAAGCGATAAGTTGCGTGAAATCGCAATCTCTGCATGAGATGTTAATAATATCGCCCTCTATTTGCATGTAAACGTTTTCGAGTTCCCCGAAAAAACTGAATGCGCTGATCGCTTTGGTTAGGATACAACCTTCTTTTATGATGTCGAGCTGATGCTGGTCAAACATACAAACGATGGATTAAGAAAGAATTGTCAAAATAACATAGTTTTCCTATATTTTTATCGTCACAATATAATAGGAACACTCGCTTCAAAATTAAGCTAAATATGCTTGTACTAAGATTGGGTTCACTGCACTGTGAGCTTCGAACTCATAGCCTCAAAATTGCCTAAACAACGCCTTAGCCAAATGGCTATTGTTGCTTTTAAATTAGTACACATTTGGACAAAAAAATATTTTGAAAACTTTGAAAACCCGTTTATTTTTTAAATTGGTTCACTTGCAATATTTGGCTTTTTGCCTTAGTTCAGATGATCGTGCGATGGTAAGTTATTCTATGCTTTATGTGCATACAATAAGGAATATTTAAGCTTCATTAAAAGCTCTGCGTGGTTCATAAAATATACCATAAAATAAAGGTTATTTTATAAGCTTTTCTCAAAAAATTTAAGGTTTTTATTAACTTGTGTCGTCATGCGACTGTCTGTACTTGGCCTAATGCTTAAGTCTGCTTGATCTAAGTAAAGACAAAATAACTTAGATCATGCCTTACCCTTTTTAAAAGCTATCGGAGAATATCTGCGTTTTTCCCTCGAAATAAAAATTATATTTTGCTTATAAGTAGATAGCAAAAAATAGTTTTAGATGTAATTAGTAAATTCACACTAGCTTTTTTGTACGAACTTATTTATTGAAAATATGCAAATAATATCCTAAGTCCAGTCTAGCTATGGATTAGTTCGATCAAAAAACAAATTCGATGACAGATGGGATGGGATCACCAAGACATGAGTTATTCTCATGATCCCAGAGGACCCCACATCAGACATTTCCTGTAATCTTACGAAAATGGATATCATATCCCTCAAATCTGTTAGCCATGGCCAGATATCTTCCGAAAGCTTCATCAGCATAGCTTCTACATGTTCTTCATAATCTTCATCCTTCTCCATCAGGCGTCTAAAAGCAAGAAGTCCAAGAAAGCCGACTTCATCCCGTACCGTGACTCGGTGCTGACCTGGCTGTTGAGGGAGAACCTCGGAGGCAACTCCAAGACGGCCATGATAGCTGCTATCTCGCCTGCTGATATCAATTTTGATGAAACTCTTAGTACACTCAGGTAAAGAGATGTTGAATATTGTTATTTAATTTTTTGTGGTTAAACGTTTGTTGATTAATAATTAATAGGGCTTCACGAAACTAAGGCGCCGTCTCCACGAGCGAGGAAAACGCTGCGAGTCCGTCCTTCTATCGTCGGAGAATCTCCACGACGAGCGTTTATTCCGCCAGCGTATCGTCACGGAAACGCCGCGCGCGCGCGACGACTCGCAACGGAATCGCCGCGCGCCCGCGACGAGTCGTGCTATAGTTTTGTTTTGTTTCGCTCGTCGCGTGCGCGTGGCGATTCCGTTGCGAGTCGTTGCGCGCCCGCCGCGCGCTCGCTACGAGAGCGCCACGAGCGCGCAGCGATACGCTCGACTAATGTCACACATTGCCACTCGTCGCATCGCTGCGATAATATCGCCGTGTGGAGACGCGTTCATAGAGAGTGTATGGAAATACGTGGCACGACGATAATATCGTCGCGATTCTCTCGCTCGTGGAGGTGGCGCCTAAGTACATAAAGTGACTATATTAAGTCCAATTGCTTCCTCGATTGGCGCAGAGGCTGGGCAATTAGACTGCTGCGTTGCGGGTTCGATTCCCGCACGGAACAAATTTTATATTATTTACAAGTAGTTGTTTCGGGTCTGCGCGTTTGTGTATGTGAGTTTTTATGTTTGCTAACGCACCCACGATACAAAATTCCTAGTGTTGGGCAACGTTTTATTTAATTAATTTAAAAAAATATATGAAAACCGCAATCATAACGGTGATTTATCATCGCCCTAAAGTATTTTATCCTGAATTAACGAAACGCTTACCTACTATGGAGTAACCGTGTGGTTAACTCAAAGTTAAAAAGTAGGTCTGATTGACACAATTGGGCCTTTGTGTACAACAGAAAATTAAATTAGATTTAATTGCAAATAAACTAATATAAATCTAAAGGTACTTTATACACAAGGAACTATAACTTATAAAATAAAATCTCAAAGAGGCAAGCCTGCAGCGTTGGCTGAAGGCTTGGAGACAGGAGAAATTTTTAGTGTCAGGCAACTTTTTTTTTTTAAAACAAACGATGATGATGATGAAGCGCCCCTCTCCCCAACAGATACGCCGACCGCGCCAAGCAGATCGTCTGCAAGGCAGTCGTCAACGAGGATGCCAACGCCAAGCTCATCAGAGAACTCAAGGAGGAGATACTCAAGCTGCGTGAACTGCTCAAGGCAGAAGGCATAGAGGTTGAAGAAGGTAGGTCTTTACATGTACGGGAGTGTGGCCTTGAGTTCTGTTTGTTTGATGGTCGGTAGATAAACTGACAATGTAAAAAAGTATGTTTTTCTCTGACGTGTGACCCAGCAGCAGAATCATAAACAAAATATTTTATTTCACGTGGGCCTTAAGGGGTTATAAAATGTTGAAAAATAAGTGCACCGTTCAGGTTAGTTGTTGGGGGAATATTAAAAACTGATTATACTATGTGGTGGTAACGCGTGTGGTGAAAATAAAAGCCAGTTGGCTATGCGGCGGGTTCTAGCTCCGCTACCAAAGAATTTCATAAAATGTGCCAGTTAGAAATGGAATCGATATTTTATTACAGCATTTTCTGATGGCAAAATTATTGCCATTCATGTTTTACTAGGTTTTTTTTATAAAATAGTTTGCAATATAACGTTTGCCAAATAAGAGTGCGTGTGTCTCATGTCAGTTTATCTATCGACCTTCATAATAGCTTATTCTTGGCCTTGTGAACGAGTTAGGATGTCTAGACGTCGTGTGAACATAGACCGTCTTGTGTGATCGTTTCGTAGCGAAAGCCACGCCACACGATTAACGCCACAAATAACATTGAATTAAGTGTCATATTCCTGATACTAAAACTTGATTCTGTTTCCAAAACCACACGAACTAGGACCAGATGGTAAAGTCCTATATGAAAAGAAACAAGAGCCTACCAGTAAGTAACAATGAATAAAGAGGCTTGCGCATTTTTGCATCTGTACACCCCACCTGTACGCTTGGCCTCCATTTTGAATCGGGGTTGCCAGACACGAAAAAAACATGCAAACTTTTTTGACACAATTTTTGGTCAATTATAATCTGGCAGCCTGACACTTTAATGAAAAAAAAGCAATTTATTTTGCACCTTGTCCAGCGCTTGTGGCGTTAGTAGGCATAAAATATATTATAGTATTATCACTTCACGAATATTTTATGAACTATGGTGTGGGTCATACCATAAATATATATGATTATAGATATAAAACGCGCTTATCTATCACTATATTCTCTTGGTGTTGGTCTGAAACACTATTGAACATGGTTATTTAATGATAGTGTATGTATGTAGTCAATAATACTTGGTGTGCTGATATGTATTGTACTGAGCATTTTATTTATCGTATATAAAATGTATTTATCAATAGAATATTGTTATTCTATAATGCTCAGTCCCGCATTATTAAAACAATCGATTTTGATTGACCAGATATTCGATTTCGTAAACCCGGATAAAAAAAAACTATTCCGTATTTGCAACAAATTTTAGTTTCTGATTCTTCGACGTCGTTCCAAAATCTCTACTGTTGTCCATTATCGATCCAAGTTCTTCAACTTTCTCCAATATACGCAACATAATGTTCAAAATCGATTGTACAAACGGGTGGGTATCAAACCATTCGTTGGCGGCCATATCACAAACATTGGCGAGTATGTTGGTTCAAAATTATTGTTGGTCGCCAAACGGCTGTTATATTGTGAATATTGCATTGCTACAATAAAAGCTTCCTAGCTTCCGAAGCCTTGCATGTTTTCCCATTATATTTGTGTCAGAATAGTATAATTTTGGTGTCAAATATTTATTTTGTGTAGTACTTTATAATCACTTTTAAAATATTTTTTTGTGGACTCCTGTCTACTCGTGCAATAGTTTGCACAACCAAAGAGATTTGCACATTAATTTGCACTATATCTCACTTAAAATAGTGCAAAATTAAGGTGTTTTAGAAAAATATGTAATCCGTATTTGAGTAAAAAGTATCAAATTAGAATAGAAAGTCGTAGATATCGAAAACATTTAACCAATTGTAAACAATATAAGCATGCTTCAAACTTGGAACCTTGGAGTCCAAGATATTACAGCTGAAGGCTGTCCATAATTTCAAGGTCCTTAGTCAAGAGCGCCTTTGATAATTCAGAAAAAAAACTGTGCAAATCTAAAGAAGATACTTTTCTCTGGTAGTCCACTCTTTAAGTTCATAAGCAACGCATTCAACAACCATTAATAAATATCGACCTATCCCAAAATCTAGATGTTTCTATTTTACATCTACACTTTTAACATTCTATTATGATTATGACAGGAGAAGAGAACAACTCTTCGCCACAGCGCAAGAAGAGCGAAGCAGAAGTGCTGTCTCCGAAGTTGTCCCGAGCAGCCACGACTATCGCCGAAGAGGCCGTCGACCAGCTGCAGGCTTCCGAAAAACTTATTGCTGGTGAGTTGGTATAATGACGCAGATTTTACATCTTGATAGCCTTGAATTTATCATTAATATTGCTCTCACATGATGAAGGACAAATTTTGAAGAATCTAACACTGAAAGTCAAAGACTTTTTGCCAGCTATATTTTGACTTCCGAAGTTATTTGTGACTTTCTTCTAAAATTTTAAGGACTACTTACTACTTCTACTATTTTATGTTGTATGTTTAGAAGAGTAAAAGTCCAATTCCATACAAAGATTCATTCTATAGTACGTATTTTGTACTCCTATGAGAAAAATATACAGAAATTCACAGTCTTTGTGATATGCATAAACAAAAACTCAACTAAATAGATTTGGAAGAAAATGGTTCTATGAAATGACCATGGATAATAATAAGGTAGCAGTCTACCTTATTATCGATGGTCATTGCATAGAACCGTTATTATGAAAAAATGCCTCTGGCATTTTTTCCAGTGAAGAGAATGCGCAAAGCATTTAGTCCGTCTTTGTTTTACGTTTTTATACATCTGCATAAAGTTTAACGAAGTAATACCGAAGTCATAAAAATCATATTTTTTTCCACCAACAGAACTTAACGAGACTTGGGAAGAGAAACTCAAGCGCACGGAACAGATCCGTGTGCAGCGGGAAGCTGTATTCGCGGAGATGGGTCTCGCCGTGAAGGAAGGAGGCATCACTGTCGGCATCTACTCACCTAAGAAGACTCCTCATCTTGTTAATCTGAACGAAGATCCAAACCTTTCGGAGTGTCTGATTTATTATATTAAGAATGGTAAGATGGTGTTGTATGAAAATTTTGTTTTAGAAGATAAAGTAGCTTATGCTACATTAAAATGATAAGTAAGTCCCGGTCAAACTGATGATTTAGTATGGACTACCTGGCACACAGTGGCCTGGTCATACTAAGTCTTTTGATTATTGAGAATTTTAGAAAATAGTTTTGATACAGTCATATCCAATCCTGGATCTACAGTACAATAAAACTCAACTTTTTGTGAGTCTGCAGCTAGGTGAGTTCAAACAAGGTTGGAAGAATATAGGCTATGCCTTTGTTGGATTCACCTCGCTCAATAATTTACTTAGTGTTAACACAGTAGGAGAAATAGTGTAGTTCCTTTTTGTCACTCAACGCATCTCAATTCTTATGCACAAAGCACTATAGTTCAAAATCTAAAACCATCTCTCAATTCCCAGGCGTGACTCGCGTGGGTACCTCCGAAGCCAACGTTCCGCAAGATATCCAACTATCAGGCTCACACATCCTCAGCGAACATTGCATCTTTGAGAACACAGACGGCGTCATCCTGCTCATCCCGCATCGAGACGCACTCATCTATGTCAATGGACGGGAGGTAAGGATATTCTATGCTGACTACTATCAAATTGGTAAAGAAATTAATATTAAATTCCCAAAGTCAAAAAATGTTGTGGTCAGACATCAGGGCTCATGTCAAAGTCAAGCCTTTTAGGGTCAATTCACAACAAGATGCGATGCTGCGCGCACATTTCAATGTAGCGACTCAAAATCCAACTTTGTTTACTACACGATAAGAGACACTACTAAATTTCCAGTACGGTCACGTCGCGTCGCGTCTTGGTGGGAACTGACCCTTAATGACGTGACTAAAATCAAAAGGCTCTCTTAAAATATACTTTTATTCCATTTCTATTTTTCCCATTCCTACTCTAAAAAGTTACTTTTACTCACTGAAAACAGTGAATAAAAAGCTCTTTTACTCACTGTTTTGGTGTTTGAATTTAGAACACATTGATGCGGTCGACCCCCGTGTTATTAGGAAAATATTAATCTTAATTTAAGTTATTGTTCTGATTTTAATGTTAATTTGTTGACTGAGCGATTGGACTACTTCGTTACGTGAAGCGGGTTCGATTCCCGCACGGAGCAAATATTCGTACTATGATCTACAATTATTTGTTTCGGGTGTGGGTGTTTGTGTATTGTGAATTTAGATGTTTGGAAATGCACCCACGTGTGTGTGGAGCAGTATTAATAAAAAAAAACTTTTTTTTTTCGTTACATAAGTATATATTATCGCTCAAATCTTTCTTTTTCTCGTAGTCATGGTATAAAGTATCGTTTGCAACTCTTGAATAAAACGGATTTAAATCGAGGGCCTGAATCACTCGCGTCGCTCAGGATTTAAATATTTGAATCACTCGCTCCGCTCGTGATTCAATCATCATGAATCACTCCCTGCGGTCGTGATTCAGTCATTAAAATCCTTCGCTTGCTCGTGATTCATATAATGGCCCTCGCTTTAAATCCGCTCTTTATTCACTAGTTGCAAAATATACTATTATACCATTCCTACTCTAAAAAGTTACTTTTACTCACTGAAAACAGTGAATAAAAAGCTCTTTTACTCACTGTTTTGTTGTTTGAATTTAGAACACATTGATGCGGTCGACCCCCGTGTTATTAGGAAAATATTACTCTTAATTTAAGTAATTGTTCCGATTTTAATGTTAATTTGTTGGCGCAGTGACTGAGCGATTGGACTACTTCGTTACGTGAAGCGGGTTCGATTCCCGCACGGAGCAAATATTCGTACTATGATCTACAATTATTTATTTCGGGTGTGGGTGTTTGTGTATTGTGAATTTAGATGTTTGGAAACGCACCCACGTGTGTGTGGAGCAGTATTACTAAAAAAAAAACTTTTTTTTCGTTGCATATATATTATCGCTCAAATCTTTCTTTTTCTCGTAGCCATGGTATAAAGTATCGTTTGCAACTCTTGAATAAAACGGATTTAAATCGAGGGCCTGAATCACTCGCGTCGCTCAGGATTTAAATATTTGAATCACTCGCTCCGCTCGTGATTCAATCATAATGAATCACTCCCTATGGTCGTGATTCAGTCATTAAAATCCTTCGCTTGCTCGTGATTCATATAATGGCCCTCGCTTTAAATCCGCTCTTTATTCACTAGTTGCAAAATATACTATTAAACGTGAATTATACTGTACACCCAAAGTTGTATCGATAATATTAGAAAGTTAGTAAGATAAATTCATGGATGACAGCGTTTCCTTTCACTTCTTATAACACCCTTTGTCCACAGCTCACTGAACCAGTGATCCTGAAGTCAGGGTCCCGCGTGATCCTGGGCAAGAACCACGTGTTCCGCTTCACACACCCGGGCCAGCCTCGTGAGGAGCCCGTCAACAAGGAGAACAAGGAGTTGACTGATACTGCCAGCAATGCTGAGAATGATTGTAAGTGTAATATGCTTTATTATCATGTATTATCGTTTGATTTTAACGAGCAATACACATTTTTGTTGAAAGCAATGACAAAATCAAAAACATTGCCAATAAATCAACTTTAGTAAAGCATTCTATGGGGTAGATCACCAAGTTTAATTTACAAAGCTTGCTTGTGTCGAAGTTTATGGTTCGCTGCTACAATAGATTATATTATATCATATTGGAGCCATCGTAGATTCTATGTTGTCAAGAACAGATTGAAATGTGATGAAAATTAGTTAAACGTCTGGTGTACCACAGGGTTTGCATCTAGGGCCGCCACTATTTGTACATTCATACTATAATTTACTTCACTATGGTTACGAAATCTATCTACATTTTTCCCTAGCCGGCAGCACGGACGCGGACGGTAAGGCAGTGGACTGGGACTATGCCCAATGCGAACTGCTGGAGAAGCAGGGCATCGACCTCAAGGCTGAGATGCAGAAGAGGCTGCTCGCTCTCGAAGAGCAGTTCCGCAGGGAGAAGGAGCATGCAGACCAACAGTTTGAGGAACAGCGCAAGGTGAGAAATACCTTTATCTGCGTGGTTGATTGGTTTAAACTTTGGCCTTTTATGTTGATGGCCGCAGGTTTAAACCCCAGTTTTGTCCAGCAGTTTAATTTTTTGTGTTTTCGTTGTTTTTTTTAAGGTTTTCTCTTTTTGTGTTCAATCGATCAGCTGATTCTACATTAACAATTGATTGTTATAGAATTACGAGGCTCGTATCGACGCACTCCAGCGTCAGGTTGAGGAGCAGAGTGTCACCATGTCCATGTACAGCTCTTACACGCCTGAAGACTTCCATAACGATGAGGACATATTCGGTAAGTCACTACTAAATAAGGCCTATCATAGTTCAGACAGTCCATATTTGAGTTTTGGTTTCTAATATCTTCTTGCTTCCGACAGTTTCAATCATCAACGGGATTTCGATCTCATAGCGAACTTAGTGTCAAGTTGGCTGAAAGTCAAGTTTATTTTTAGCCTCCTCTAATGTGTTTCGTTAACTAACATAACAATATCTCCTCTGTTCAGTGAACCCACTATTCGAGACAGAGTGCTGGTCAGCTCGCGAGGTGGGTCTGGCGGCATGGGCCTTCCGCAAGTGGAAGTACCATCAGTTCACCTCATTGAGAGACGACCTCTGGGGCAACGCTATCTTCCTCAAGGTTTGTTCCATATTATATTCACTTTTTACGCAGGAGCAACTGCTTTGACTGAGTAATAGCAAAAGAAAAGCCAATGAAACCAAAACCGATTAAATTGCAGTAGATTGACGATACCGTAAAGATCATCGAATTCCTATACCTATCAGTGGGTGATTCTCAAAGGACGTTTGATGAAATGGTTTAAAGCTTTTTAATAAAATTCGTCCAGAAAACTTTTGCTTAGTGCATGATATTCTTTGGCGTTCTTTGCAAACATAAATGTCCTTTATCTCTAAATTGGGAAAATTTGGAATGGGAAATTGTAGATTCATCGCTTTAGGGCGACGATCCCATTTGCCAGTCTGTGTGCCATCTTTCTCCAAATATAAAAACAGAAAACTCCCAACAAATATCTTCAATATCTCTCTCAACCCCACAGGAAGCCAACGCAATCTCAGTGGAACTGCGCAAGAAGGTCCAGTTCCAGTTCACCCTGCTGACAGACACCCCCTACTCCCCCCTACCGGCCGAGCTGGCCCCCAGGGATGATGCCGACGACGAGTACCGACCCTCCGCACCCACCGTGGTCGCCGTGGAGGTCACTGACACCAAGAATGGAGCTACGCATTATTGGACCCTAGAGAAACTACGGTAAGTTGGGAAAGTGATGAAAAATTGAAGTAGGGATTAGGCTAGGCTAGAATAATAATGCTAAATAGACCAGCTAGTATTTAATTTAGAACAGACTTAATTAATGAAACAGAACGCGATTAACACAGGTGTTATAAGTCTACATAAGAACTAATAGCATAGACATAAAGCATGGACTGAAACTTTGCTACACAAATGTCAAATAAAATTGCCATACTCTATAGAAAGGGAGAAAAAGTAATTGTAGGACCATGTATCTCTTTCCTGTATGACGTAGATAATGTGTTTGTTTATGTAAAAAAAAGATAAATGGCTCTACAATTGTTTATCTCATTTTAAGAAAGTATGGCTATTTTTAAGCAGAGAGTGTTTAGTCCATGCTTTCTATGTCTATGATACATAGGAATCAGGGCATCGATAGTTTTTAAACGTGATTTTGATGTGCTTATTGGTGGAATGGTGGTTTAAATCCATGAAAATCAACTGTAGGAACGTTACTATTTTAAAAAGATATCAGAACAGAAGGATATAGTGTAATTCAAATATTATTGTTATATTATACTTTCATAGAAGATTAAATATTCGCCTTACAAAATATAGGATATTTATTTTATAATATCCCTGATAAGATCCCTGATCTTGAAAATCGCCAAATGATTTTGATTACCCAAGAAATATTTGGGTTTACGACAATCATTTACGTTATTGTCCTCTCAATTATTACTACTCCTTATTTTAAGTTCCGTACATTTTGTTTCTCTCAAAATTATATGTATGACTTCACATTCATTATTTCGTTAATTTTGTTGCATTTTGTTTTTAACCTTCGTCCAAATATTTTATTCCTCGGAAGTTGAATAATTATAATCCTGTTTTGCTGGTGCCGTGTTGAACTCTTTCAATATGTATGTAACTGTATATACGGTTGGTTATATATCTGTACCATAGAGAATGTATATAGACTATAGACTGTGTGGGTAAGTACACTTTCTTATTTTAGGACTATATGTATAGTTGCAATGTCTATCCCATTTTCTAATAGCGCTTGTTTTATTTGCCGCTTCATTATTTTAATTTCTCATTTTTATGTGCTATTTATATATATAAAGTTACGATAGTTTTCCCTCATTTTTACGAAATAATTACTTTAGCAAATGAAGAGAATTCATTACCTTTTTTCGTACATTTTGGCTTAGTAAAATTTTGATATTGTTTTGAACGTAAGTTCGCGTGATGAATTTCTGATCATTTGCTCGATCAAAATGAGAGGGCATGCCTACTCCTTAAGAGATTAGTGTAGAACGACCTTTTTTTCTTCCTTTTTAACTTCTTGTTAGAATTTTCTAGTTGGTTCGTTAATATTATTTAGTGTTACCACATAAAATTATTCTGGGAAGACATGGGAAATGAGGATTTATTCCAAAAGAGAGGCATATCCTCTCAAAGAGCTCAGATAGGAGAGATAGGTCGGGTAGGGCAGCGGCGGGCTTCATGGCTGTATTGTCCGTAGCCATCGGTTGGAGCTGATGCGTCAGATATACAACATGAACGAGAGCGCTTGTGCCGAGGACGAGGCGCCGCCACTGGTGCTGGCCCCGCCGCCACTGCCGGCCATCCCCGGCCACACGCTGGGCCAGGCTGGCGCGGCCCAGCCCGACATACTGCACTGTATATCTGCGTGCGCGCAACAGACGCGCCTCTCGCTAGCCAACCTGCTGCCCTCCAGGTTTGTGATCGCCGACCTGCGCCTCGCTTAAGCCCCTGAACACGTTGAGATTAATAATAGCGATTTAGCCGTGAATTTTCACGTTTTCACAGCTCAAAATAACTTTTTTTCTGTCATAAATTGACTGAGAAATGTATTACTTAAGAAAAAAAGGTTACTAGGCGTAGAGAACTTAATTTTTCTTAACATCCAAATCATTATTTACTTAATTTTATATATAACGCTTAGTTATCCAGTTAAATCGCTAAATTGAATCAAGATGTACCGGGCTTTAAAGACTGACCGACCAGGGGACGCAGACACGAGCTTAGGGCTGACTAGGCCGTGCACGAAGGAGGCCTGTGCCTTAGCGGTGTTGTCTCACAAAGGACTTACATGTGCCATGCACCGACAGCTTGCAACATGTATATACACACAAACAGATGAACTGTGGCAGTAGAATTGAGAAAACCTGCATATATTTTTGCGTTTAATGTAAATTTAACTTTATATATAGGGCTTATAATAGATTTTCACGTATACGTGTATGTATGATATAGTTGCTACAAGAAGCGTGCCATAGTACAGTTTTATCAAACGAAATACGGTTTAAATTCAAATGGTTGACGGTAATTTGAATTGCAGCAACGATATTATTGATATCATGACAGCTTTGCGTTGATAATCAATTAGTTATGTTGCCTACAAATATTTATATGGTTAAACCACGCTTTTCATGTTACTTTATATTCGAAGTACCTTAGAAGCCAAAACATTTCTCACATTAAAACGATATTGTGAGACTAGGCTAGCGGTTTTGCTCAGAATGAAAAATTTTTCCTCCATAACATTTTGTTTAGCCTTCCAAGGTACTGTCTTAAACTCTATTCTGGCCTCACAATATGTCAAACGTCGTAGGTATTAGATTATCTGTGTTTTATCTATGTAAAACTAAAATCATTCCCATAAGCAATAAATTATAGAAATAGGATCACTTGTACTCGTAGAAAGAAGACTTTGAATGTAAATGTGGCTATTAATCTCACCGAGACGTTTTGAGACATGATGAGTGTGAAATTGTATATCCAAGCGCGGAATATCTAAGTATGACTCTCTCGTCCTGTCTCGGACTGTCTCGGCAGGTGTGTAAAACCATAATTAGTTTCTCATTGGTAAAAATGTCGAATCGATCAGTGATTAAACTGCCACTTAGCAATATTCCTAATGATTCACTTCGTGAATGAATAATATAAGAATAGCGAATGACGTTGTTGGAAATTTGCGAAGTGAATCATTAGAAATATTGCTTAAAGTGGCCGTTTCAGACCCGGCTGTTACATTATTGGAACTCTGTTCTCAGCAAAATATCACAAGACATTTTAACCAGTTGTTAACGCTCACCTTGTAGAAAATGAATTTATTAAGTTGTAATATGCGATTAAAATCAGAATGTCTTTTCAATGTGAAACAATAATCTTATCTAGTAGATACTCATCATGGATAGTCTGGGGAAACAATAATTCTAACGTTCAAAAAGAATCTAATTTTAATCGCAGTTATGTAAAATCTGTGCTTATAATTTGTCTGTGTTTACATTTAATTACAATACTGCACACTGATTGTTAAAATATCCGCACTAGATTTTTTATTCACCTTTTTTTGCAATTTATAAAAAAGTATATTTAAAAGAGATTGGTTTTTTAGCTTGCTATCTGCTACTGCCTATAAATGTGCCAATAATACCTACATGTATTTATAAAATTATTGCATGAATGAATATTATCTAAATAAATTCAAAATAATATCCCCTGTTCAACATTATGACACTAGGTTTTTTTATCACATATAAATTTCATTTACCGCTACACATTATGCCACTATTACAGCTCAGCATTTTGTGATCCCCACTCTTACACAAAATTTAGTAGGTATAGCACTTTCACACACAAATAATCCATGATTCTGTTAGCAATGGAGCTTAGCAACTATCAAACTAAATTACAACAACATAAAGACTATAATCGCTATTCAAATTAACGTTCCAAAAATCTACCCCGTCACACAAAACACCACACAACTCTCACCCTTACTACTTACTTCATAAAGTTTAAAACACCGTGTTTATTCTCCAGACAAAGGTTGGAGCTGATGCGCGAGATGTACCACAATGAGGCCGAGCTGTCTCCCACATCGCCGGACCACAACATCGAGTCTGTCACCGGCGGTGATCCCTTCTACGACAGATTTCCGTGGTTCCGTCTAGTTGGACGGTAAGTAAAATTTTCCTAGCAATAATTAGGTCTTAGGTTTAAAAAACACGAAATAGATATAAGTTTTTGACTGACATGGTCACTACAACTATTATTTAGATTTAAATCAGGATATTTACCATGTTTATTATTTGTTTTGAGTTTCCGATATTTCGGCACTGTTGGAAGCGCCACGATCACGGATGAACTGAAGTTATTGCGGGTGGATGTTTATGAGCAAGCAAAAAACGAACAAGGAGGGTAGACCGATTTGTCTACTCATAAACTCGCAATAACTTCAGTTCATCCGTGATCATGGCGTTTTAAATCTAAATAATAACACGTAATAGCTTACCAAAATGGTTCACAAAATAACGCAGTGGTAGTCCAGTGGCAATGGCTGTAAGTTACGGGTCGTGGGTCCAAGAACAAAAAGGCATTTTACTTTAATCCATATATGTATATTTCATCACTACTGCTCTCAAAAATTTGAAGTAAAACATTGATAGTGTTACGAGCTGGGTATTGGGATAAATTAATTAACACCAATTAAAACCAAATAAACTTTATTAACACACGAATCACTAATTAAAACAAACACTTATCACTACTCAACAATTAAACACTTATAAACTCACTTATTCACACGTAAAAATCACTTAGAGATCGCATCCAGTACACTTCGAGTTGCCTCGATCGTAGTCAAAACCAGACTGACTCAGGTCGCCGATCGGCACCCCTTTTTATACCCCGGCCGGACCCACTAGATGTTTCTAGAAGGTGGTCGAATGTTCTGGAAACATCCATAGACTTCGACATAGTCCCATACCTTCTGGAACATTCTAGAACCATCTCGAAACATCTAGAACAGGGTAGAATTTTCTAGAAACTTCCAGACCAATCTTCGGTAGAATTGTCGAGAACCTTGTGGAACTTTCGAGAAGCTTATAGATAGGTCTCGCAATTCGATCGACGTAACAATAGGAAAACGGCATGTTCAAAAACCAAAGTCAGGTCAGAGACATGTTATCCACCAACCAGTACTTGGTTGTGTGGTATTCTTTGCTCCTTGCCGGACCTCGACATTTTTTTATCAAAGTGTAGCTACAATTGTTTGGGGTCACTAGACTGTCTTTGCAGGTTATATTAACCCTGGAACGAGAAGGTTTGGTTTTAGTCGGTAAGAGTCTGACAGTCCCACACAGTAGAACTCATTTGATGATTTTACGACACCCCAAAAAAAGTTACTATTTAGTAACCCAAATAAATTATATTGTTGACAGGAGCTTCGTATACCTCTCGAACCTGCTGTACCCGGTTCCTCTCATTCACAAGGTGGCCATTGTGAACGAGAAAGGAGACGTCAAAGGCTATCTTCGGGTAGCCGTGCAGGCTGTTATCGACGCTGAAAAGAGTGAGTACTGATGATAAGCAATAGCTAAACTTTATTAGTCCTTTACAGAATATCGAAAAATACTGAAGGGAGTCTCGAGGCCGATTTTGATGAAAACTAAAGGACTCCTTTCAGTACTTTTTATGCCCTCTTGGAAAATTCATCATTTAAATATATAAAAGAACAGGGTTTTTTATTAAGACTCGACTACAGCCGAAACCGCTAAACACAGTAACTTGAATTTTGGACAGCAGTTGCAGTCTACCGTGTAGGGAAGCAATAAGACGGGATTTTGCGAAAATCCTCCTCTAAGGGGTGAAAAGGGGTGAAAACGTTTGTATGAAAAATCTTATTCCTTGGGATTATAAATTTGAAACTTGGCACGAATAAGAATACATGTAAATAAAAAAGATTGGCTCTATTATTTTTTTAAAACTACCCTCCATTGCTAATCTAGGCATTGTTAAACTTTGTATGGGAAAATCACAACGCGTGAGTTGATCAATGTAAAAATCAGTATTTATAAACTAGATAAGAAATAATTAAACACGTGTTTCTGGATTTTTCGAAAATCACCCCGCAAGTTAATGAAAAGGGGTATTCAAGTTTAAAGGGGAGGATCTTCAACCGCTAAATGTATATATAACCTGAATTTTGGTCGGTAGTTGCAATTTATTATGTAGGTGAGCACTAAGAAGGGATTTTGCGAAAAACCACCGAAAAGGGGGTAAAAGGGGATGAAAACCTTTGGATGTAAAATCTTATCCCGGTTTATAAATTTGAAACTTGGTACGAATATGAGTACAAGTGAATAAAAAAAATGGGCATTATAAGTTTTTTAAAACTACCCTCCATTGGTAATCTAGACGATGTTAAAGTTTACTTTGTATAACGCTAACTGATCAATTTTAAACCATTTTTAGATTTCCATTACCGGGCATTAATTTCCCTGAGTTCGAATTTAGAAACACGCGCAGACGAAGTCGCGGGCGGAGTGCTAGTTTAAATATAATGCATAACTACGTACCTTACTTTTTTTTAACAGTTACAACTAATAATGTAACATAAGCTACAAATCACGTTACGTTTCATCAAAGTAGACTTAGTTTGTAGACGTTAACTACTACCATAATTGCGAAACACACTTAATATCACATTCCATTGCGAGACTGTCTTAAAAGGGCACCACACCCCTGAAACGCAAGGAATAGGATAACCACCCTGTTCCTAAGTCCATAAGAGTGAAAGTCCTTTCGACTACACCCAGGGTAAGGAGGACTCGTTTTATTATTCTACAACCCAAAAGATTTTCCTCATAATTTTTAATTTTAAAGCGTACCATCGATACGTATTTTACTATTCGTCTTCTCGACGACTCATAACGAATAAAGTTGTCACTGTTAGTGTGTAACGCAATTATTTTGCAAAGAACGTAATAGGTAGATACAGAACTAAAAGTAGAGAATTCAACTGCCCTGCTATTTCTTACTCTTTCTCCCCTAAAAACCCGAATCCCCCCCACCAAAACACCCCCTCTTTAAACTCATCCTTTCCTATTCTGAAGCCTTCAAACGATTTTGTAGACAACGCAGAATTCGCAGCGGGCGTGAAGCAGTCAGCGAAGATATCGTTTGATGACGACGTGGCGCCCACCAGACGTAACAAGCTGTCGGTCGTCGACAAGAATAACGCGATCAACCTCGACGAGCGCATCACTGATGTGCCCGACTCTAATATCAAGATTGAAGGTTAGTTTTTGATTTTTGGATGAATATAATGAATTTGTTTTGTTGTCATTGTGATTATTTTGCCATATGAGACAGTAATTGTACGGTCGCGACCTAAGTGGTACCTGATGGGTTGGGATAACTATTAAAGGTTTATTGCGAGACAGTTTAGGCTAAGCTATCGCTAAATTGATGGAAATGAATGCACCCGGTTGCTTTCCGTGATACACTGAGCTTGCGGCGCACTGAGTGCATCGAACAGTAATTTCGTATTGGTTGTTTACAAATTAGAATCTTTTATTTTTAATTAAAATGGTGTCAATTTAGTGAAATAGTGCTTTGCACGGGTTCTAATTTTCCCATCCGATTTACTGCAGTCAAATCAGTTAGTTCAGAGATACTTAAGTAACTTCGTTTTAAACTATTTAAAGATGCATGTTACAAATTGTAAAGACCTATTTGTCAGAGCGAAAGTTTATCAATAAAACAGATCAGTTTTCTCTTGGTACTTCGAAAAAAAAAACAATCCTTAAAAATCGAATACAGTAAGCCTTCATTCCATGGCGATAGTGGCGCCGTCTTTTCAAGGTACAAAAATGTGACTGCATTTTACAATAAAGTATTTCTTGTTGTTTTAGTAAGTAGATTGTAAGTTTTGTAGATTATTGTGTTTCCGATCGCATACTACCTGAATCTCTTTTTTTTAAGTGAGAACAGGCTTCTGGACAAGCTCGCTCCATTGTAGATTTGTCTCTATAATCTCTGACATAGTCGTAGTCAAGAGCAAACCCATAAGTAAGTTTTTTTTAAAGTTCTGATTCAATACCTCTCTTTTTCCCAACAGAACTGGCAATGGGTGAATGTGACGCAGACAGTGGCCGTGGAGACAGTTCCCTCGCATCAGAACTGAAGGAGGAAGAGCTTCCCGAACACCTGACCCTCGGCAAGGAATTCACCTTCCGCGTCACCGTGCTACAGGCCCATAGCGTATCTACTGATTATGCTGACGTCTTCTGCCAGTTTAAGTGAGTCTTAAATCCAGAAGAATAAGGTTTATTTTTGGTCTGGCAAGTATGTTGGAACGTGCATAATTGCTTGAGCTTCGTTCGTCTTTAACCAACGTTTCACGGTTCATTGCCAAAATTAACATTTGAACCACGAAGTCTTCTAGTTTTAAAACATTTTTTAATTGTAAAAATGCCATTTGCCAATCAATTATAAACCTTATTTATGTAAGCACAAAAAATGTCGTTTTGTTTCTTCGTTAGTGCTAAAAAATCCAGGCGTTGATAGAAAGCCGTATTGTGTGAAATGGGATTTAATGATTGACCTTTGTTTCAGTTTCTTACACCGCAATGAAGACGCGTTCTCGACAGAACCCGTCAAAAATGCAGGAAAGAACACACCACTAGGATTTTACCATGTGCAAAATGTAAGGACTCATTTTCATCGTTATTCATTCCCTTTTCTCCTTTATTTCTGTACCTCGTACAAAATGCTTTATTTGAGTGCAGTTAAACCGCATTTTTTTTTGTGAAATTGTTTCTACTGTCACTTACTCGTGTAGTTTTATTCTGCATTGATAAAGTGATATAAAACCATTTTTAAATTATATTAGCTTAGGCGGAATAAAAAAAAAAACTGAAAGTTCCTTCTTTCTTATCAATAAACATTTTTATTATGTGGTCCTTCGAGCCGGATCATTATTTTTTAAATTGTTTTTTATAACTTTCATATTTGTTAACAGATCACAGTTCCCGTAACGAAATCGTTCGTGGAATACATAAAGACACAGCCGATTGTGTTCGAAGTGTTCGGACATTACCAGCAACACCCTCTCCACAAGGTAAGCTCAATTGTACGTAATTTTCTTACATTATGGTGTTTATGTGTGTATGCATGATTGTTTAAAAATACTAAATGATTTGGGGGTCTATTTACATACGACCTTTTGTGGGAGTCTTTTATAGAAGAAATATTTTAATGAATGTGCAATATTTTTGATATTTTTGGATAAATAACTAACTGATGTGTTTCGCTAACGATTATTCCCAGAATATTCATTATTAAAGTATTGTACACAATTAATGCATGTTCGTTTTTCTCCTCTTTCAGGTCGAAAATCTTTATTGTCTTGGTCCTATAACTTGTTTATTTATTTTATGTTGATTCTTAGAATAAAATACTTTTGGTAAATGCAGTTAAAATGTAGTAAGTAAAATTATAAGTCAACCGAACATTTTTTTCGTTTTAAAGTTAGTTAGTTTCAATGATTATTTCACTGTAGATCGAGTTTTCAATCCTACTTGCTATAACAAGGTAAACAAAGGATGTCTTGAAAAGATCGTTTTTAGCGATAAGACTGCCCATTGTGTCTATTGTGAATCGGATATATCTGTAATGAGTATTGTATCTATCTATTTATGTTAGGACGCGAAGCAGGACGGTCCAGTGGGCGGTCGCACGCCCCCCCGCCGCATGCTGCCCCCGTCCATCCCCATCTCGGCCCCCGTGCGCTCCCCCAAGTGGGGCGCCCCCGTGGCGGCCCCCTGCTGCAGCTCTCACCTGCACTCCAAGCACGACCTGCTGGTGTGGTTCGAGATCTGTGAGCTCGCGCCCAACGGGGAATATGTGCCTGCGGTGAGTGTCTATAGCTATACAATAGAAATAGAATAAAATAGAAAAACATTGATTTGAAAAATAAAATAAAAATTTCGCTGAGCATGTCACACCAAAACGGTTACCAACTCAGCATCTACTTCTATCACAAGTATCACTATCGGAAGATAAAGAAAAATACGGGTTAGGGTAATTTTGTGAAAAATTTCTTTAACCTAAACGATTTTCCACCAGTTTAAACATCATCATTATTTGTCTTTAAAGACCATCATCTTATCTGTCGTTCGCTAGAGGGCTAAAGTCGCCCGGTATTGTGCTTAACATCAGCATGCTGAAGTGGAAATGGGTCGGCCATGTCTGTAAACAGACAGACGGTCGATGAAGCCAACATGTGCTCGAATAGAGACTACGCGTGGACAAACGTAATGTGGGACGCTCTATGCCATAGAGCGTCCCACATTACTATTATACCATAGAGTCTATGGTATGATCGATGATTTGAAGAAGATGGCTGGCAACAGTGGCGTAGCGAGACCAAATCTAATAGTGGCAAGACGCATCTGCGAGGTCATTCTTTTTCAGGTCGATTTTTTTTTCTCTGAGCGCGTTTCCTTTGACTTGCGAGGCCGAGGGCTAAAGTCTGTTTCGCCCCTGCCTAACTACGCCACTGGCTGGCAACGGATAGATGCGGACTGCGCAGGACTGGGAGAGTTAGCTCTCTTTGAGAGACATTTACGTCCAGTAGTAGACGACAATTTGATGATGATATCTGTCCCAAAAAAACGCAACAGATTATTATTGTAACCAAAATATATAGTAGTTCACAATTTAGGACCCATTAATATTAATAATAATTTTTACCCGTGGTGCTAGGTTACTGGGCTTCTCCCAGTTGTAATATCCCTTTGTGCCTAGTTCTGTTTCCTGCTTGACATAGATGTAAGTGGAAACGTATTTTTTCCTACTCCTCCACTATTCTGATTAATCGTTCAGGATCCAAGACAGGTAAATTCATTCTCCGGGACACGTCGAGCTTCATTGCCTCATCGTTTTTCTGGTGGTTGCCACTGTCGATTCTTTGCATTCAGGAGTTGCAGTGGTTTGGGAATAGTGTGGTGGGTTTATCCCAATTAAAAAAAACAGGTCAACTCCAGCACTTCTGTATAACTAAACTCCTCACTCCCCGCAGGTGGTAGAGCACTCAGACGAGCTCCCGTGTCGTGGCCTGTTCCTCCTGCACCAGGGCATCCAGCGTCGCATCCGCATCACCATCCTGCACGAGCCCTCGCAGGACTTGCAGTGGACTGACGTCAGGGAACTTGTTGTTGGTAGGTTCCGCGTTTTTTAACTGTAGGACTGTGCGACACTGCGTGGTTAAAATAATGTTACCAAATGTGCAGTTCTTTTTCATGTCAAATGATAATGGAATTAAAATAGTTGATCGAACGGCTCAAATTGCGGGTTGTAGTCCAAGCACAGTAGTATTTTATTTTTGTGCTGTCTCTGTTTACGTAAAAAATATTTTATATCAAAATAATTTGAAATGATTTCAGCCTTCGAATTTCAATGTAGCAAGCTTCTCCAGAAAGCTATTGAAATAATTTTGTAGCATTTGAAAATAAAAATCCTATGAAGACTTGATAATATGAGAATGAAATAGATGATGACTTCGTATGATAACTTTGGAAGAACTCTTAAAAAGTTTTTCAAAAATCGTGGATCGTAATCAGCCCTAATTTAAATCAAGTCACATGTTATATGAGAAAATTGTTGAAAAGTACTCCCAAAAAAAAACTAATCAATGGAAAGTAATAAAATAACTATTCCCCATACAGTCCATTCAACAACAACATCCTTACTAGTTTTCACAAATCTTTCCGAATTTGTCACAATAGTATGTGATGTCGCAGGCCGCATCCGCAACTCTCCCGAAGCGAACGAGGACACAACAGATGGAGATGAAGATGGTGCGCTGTCTCTGGGACTGTTCCCTGGAGAGAGACCTACACTTGATGACAGGGCTGTATTCAGGTAAGGCTGTTGGTTATTTGACACTATTGACCATTCCAATAATTTGAAAAAGCCCTGAAAATCCGATTACTTAAAAAAAGAAACTGTTAATTTGGATTTTTGTATTAATTACTTTTAAACGCAATAACGCATGCGATTTGAGGAAAGAAAAATGGATTTTTGTAGTTTTGAAATCAATAAAAAGTAAGTTCATTAATTAATGACGTCACACTGCTTTCCCCTTCAAAATTTAAGGGAGAATCGCGTTTTTACAATTTTTTGAGTTTTGACAGTTCATAAATAGTTATAAAAATCGGCAAAATGTCGACTTTCAGACGACTTTGTATATTATTGGGGAACTAACTATGTACTTGGGGAAAAAAATTACAAATTAGGTCCGCCTACATGCCGTTAAGACTTAATTCATGGCATTCGCTTGACTTTTAACTTGAATGAATAAACGAAAACCCTTTAAAAAGGACATACATACTTTATAATCTAAAATTCAGAATAAAATGAGCAATATACAAGATTAATAATTAATAAACCACATATATACATCTATGTCTCACAAAGTTTATGATGACTGCAAAAAATATAATTATAATTGTTGTAAATATTAGGTTCGAAGCAGCTTGGGACAGTAGCCTGCACGGCTCCCCGCTACTGAACAGGGTGAGCGCCAACGGAGAGGTCGTCTACATCACGCTCAGTGCTTACTTGGAGGTCAGTACTCTTATCATCAGCTAGTACATAGGTTCCCAAGATATTATGGATCATCGCCCCCTTTAAGGGTAGGCTCAGACCGAAACGTGACGCTGCGCGCACATTTCAATAGAGGTATTCAAAATCGAACTCTATTTCCTACACGAAAAGATACACCTGTCACAAACCAGCGCGGCGCTGCGCGTCACCGTGCTGCATTTTAATAGCGACTCAAAATCTAACCTTATTAACGACAAGAAAAGATACACATTTGAAGTATCGTTGCGTCACTTCGCTTTGCGTCGCGCGTTACATAAATTGTACATGTCTCTTTTTTTATCTATTAATTACCACAAATTCAAAATTAATTCTCTCTTTCTCTCTCTAAAGAATCTCTCTTGGGATCTACTACGAACTAGGGCGGTACCATCTCCATAGGAGACAATTACTTTGTTTGTTTTAAATGATTCTGTAGCGCATTAGGTAATTGTAACACTAAAAATCTTTGTGTTTAAGTTGAACAAAAGTTGCACAACATTGTTGTAGGAACAATTTTCGAAATATTTTTACGGTTTGTGTCGACTCACTATTCCTTACATGAAATGATATGACGAAATAGATTTCTCTCTCGTTTAGTTTCAATCAGACGTCAATAGACAACTAGTTGTACATCTGGGGTGTTGAAACGAAACATTTTACACATTAAATGTGTAACATTCATTTTCTCAAACATTTATTTTTCTGTTTGAAGCAAAGCAATTGCAAATTGGTACTTCATTTTTCAATATTTTGATGACGTCAATGTGATGTTCTTCCATCAGGTGGACAACTGCAGCCGGCCAGCCATCATAACCAAGGACCTATCTCTCGTGGTGGTAGGTCGCGAGGCACGCACGGGTCGCTCGCTACGTCGCGCTCTGTTCGGCTCGCGAGCAGCTCGCGCGGACCACATCACTGGCGTCTACGAGCTCAGTCTGCATCGGGCACTGGAGCCAGGTACGTGTTCCAGTACAGCATCACGAGGAGTTGTCACCACAAAATCTATCCTATATTTGCCTCTTGGATATCGGATGCTGGCATCTCTTTTCGTCATGGCAGCTCTGATTACTTTCATCTGCCTTAATCGACCACAAATTATTTATTTATATTGTATTTCTTGGGCAAGAGCAATATGCATCTTATGAATTCAGAATAAAAACAGTTTTTAAAACATGTCATAAGTCGCCACCTGACGACTTGCGGAACAAAAGTATTCAAACCAAAAAATTGAGCACTTTTGGGTAATTTTGTCAACCGCGATCAAGTCAAAAGCGTCAATTGCACGCAGAAAAATCAATATTCGTAGACTTGCCAAGTGCACTTGATTGTGTCAGGGATCCATTACTAGCAGCATCACCCCAGATCGAAAACCGCGGGCCTCATAACCTACTGACTTGTCTTGTTCCGCAGGAGTACAACGTCGTCAGCGTCGTGTATTAGACACGAGCGGCACGTACGTACGTGGAGAGGAGAACCTGCACGGCTGGCGACCACGTGGAGACTCGCTCATATTTGATCACCAGGTAAGGCACTGTTGCTTTATAGTCTTGAAACAAAGCGCATATTTTTGACAAAATTGATGGTTAAAATAATTAAACTAAGATAAAAAAACAGACAGGGGCTTTTAGAAAAAGTTATCAAGTTTTCAAATTTAAAAAATTTATTTTTTTATGAAAAATTTAAAAAATTTAAAATTATTATGAAAACAGTTGATTTTTGTTTTGAATAGAACTACATCTACCGCTACTCCTAGCCTAAATACATAATATTGGGGTCAATTTAAAGTCTAATAAACTGACTCTCTGAATGAGTACCTATCATATTACCCAGTTACTGGGTTTTCTACAACTTTTGAAGTTGATAGATATGACTTTCAGACACTTTTGAACTACAGCCTACTTCTAATAACTGTCAAGAAGAGTAGACACGAGGATTACCTCGTGTCTACTCTTTTTGACAGTTATATCTACAAATTCCGAATAACTGAGTATTAACTCAGTTACTTGGAATTTGTAGATATACAAATTCGTAACTGAGTCATTTGATATAAGGTCAACCATCTGTGGATGAACCGCGATTTGCGTACCTTAACCTTCAATTGGCCCATGCGGCTATTAACCACAGGCCTCATAGAAACAATAACATTATTAAACCTATTCTAAACAATTACTAAAAACATCATTAAAAACTTTTGTAACCATTTTTTCAGCAAATTTTGGCAGGACCTAAAAAAAACTTGGTGAGAGATTAAATCATAACAATTTCTAACCTGTGCTAACTGTCCGTGTGGTGCCGGACTTAAAGAATAGCACCACCCCATCTCAGTGGGTGTCGTAAAAGGCGACTAAAGTGCTTTGCTTTAATAAATATCATCAGCGTATCCTCAACATGATTGATGACTTCAGGATTTTGTTGGCAAAATCCATACTGCTGCTAGTGCTACACACTTAAAGTATGTGATCATAAAAAATTAATTTAGCCCGTCCTTCAACGAAAATCAAGAGTCGGGTCCAATTGCCCCGACTCCCGCTGCCTTGTGAAAACTTCAATCTTTAATCATGTTGTCACCGTGAAGGAAAGAAGAAAGTGATAAATAATATGAAATGCTCGAAACTAAGGCCGAAGCTACGGGTTTCGCGCTTAGATAATAGTACCTCTGGATCGCAAAGGGTTATTGGAGGAACTGGTTCTGTCTTTTTGGTGCAGTTACATTTATTTATTTATTTATTTATTAAGGAAAAACAAACAGTAACATATTACAAAGATACAACAAGACTTACAAATAATCTATGATAAATATGCTACCCACTACGTTTTTCACAGATTACTTAAAATACTCGACAAGAGAGACGTACCTTAATAACAGCTTTAAATTTTAAATAGCATCATAAACAAGTCTGTTACCAACCAAAACACGTCCATCATCATATGTGTAGGTATTGCACAGTATATACAAAGAATTGCTTTAACCAGGCACATGATACATTTAGAAAGATGTAAAATGACATAAATATGGAATGTGAATATATTAAAACATGATACAAAACAAAACTAATACATGCGACATATAGAATGTGTGTTATGTAAGCCATAAAAACGCATTTCCCATATCACACCACAAGGTCTACTGCTGATCCTTGAGAATAGTACGAATCTGTTTCCTAAATGTGTTTTTGCTTAGGAAAAGTATGTCGACTGTGGTAAACTCATTGTTATAAGTCTCAACTAAGCGGTGAAGAGGTGAGCGCGAGCCAGCGTTAGATTTACAGCTGCTAGTAGCAAACAAGCGTCGCGTGCGAACCTCACGTACATGTACTGTTCGAGGAACAAGGTAACTAAGCTTTTTTACTAAATCAGGACAATCAAATTTATTGCGGCACACATTAAACAAAGTCATGACATCGAGGAGCTTCCGCCTAGACTGCAAGGTCAAGAGATCGTATTTACTAAGAAGTAAGGGGTATGAGACTTTTTTCCGAAAACATCTATAATTTACAGCTCGGAGGAATTTACGCTGTACCAACTCTAAAGATTCGTTATATTTTTTGTACAGAGGGTTCCATACAGGTACTGCAAACTCCAATTGTGGTCTAATTATGGATTTGTAAAGATGCAAAAAGGTAGAAGGTCGATGAAATTCTCTCGATGCTCGCATTACAAAACCAAACATTTGGACATCCAGAATCTATAAAATTTATTCTGGACTTAAGACTTATGTGTTTAATACTAACAAACTGCTAAGCTTAATATTTACGTATATATGCGGCAAATATCTCAATGCTTAGACAGCCAAACCTCCAAATAGTGTTATAACAGGATGCCATTGAAAATGCGGGAAAGAGATTTTACTCAATACTTCACATCGACTGAGTAGTATTTTTATTTTTTATACAAACTATGCCCACGCTAGGAATTTCTCCTGTGCTCTTTGATCTCACTCTCCTATTTAATTCTCTATTTGACTGAAAAAATCTAACTTGGCGTCAGTAATATTATCATAAAATATTCGATCCGTATGTTTTCTTTTTTTACTTAAACCAAAATTAACGAAGATACGATGGTTTTAAAACTGGCAATACGTCACAATTTTATTGAATTCAGTACCCTTAGCATGAGTTTTCACTCTTTTACTTTACAGCGTTTTTCCAGTATTTACAGCGTTTCTTGTATGACAAAATGGAACAGCGCCTCTGGTGTGCGAAGAAGGAACTAATTTTTTCCTTAAAAATTGTCAATTTGAAATTGTCAAAGTTCCAGTTTACTTTACGTCTCAAATACTGAAAACTCGTGCTATGGGTACTGATATCACGAGCCCCCACTGTCGAGTTTTAATGCGTTATATCTTGGTAAATAAAAGTAAAGACCGCCGTTGTACCCTTAAGATTAACAATACTGTAAAACGCTGTTTGTAATTTTGGTGTACAATAAAGTATATTCTATTCTATTCTATTCTAAATATTCATTGATTTTACAAAAGTAAAAATACGTGTCTGTTATTTTTCTAAACTCTAAATGACAGACTAATAAGATTTGTAATTTATTGATACTGGGAAATAGCCAATAGATTCTAGCTGCCCATGCGCAGTTTCATATAAAGATGATTGGGTAAGAACTTCAATAGACAGACATAGCGGACCTTGACTATGTCCCAGCAGAGGGAACCTCGAGGGAACACAACTCATCAGTCAGTGACAGTTCGTGGTCGAACATTAACCAAAATAAATATACCAACAGTCCAAGGTGCTATGTGCGACCAGCCGCCATCTTAAATTTTTTTGAAGACCTTAGTCCAATTTTTTGTTTATTTTTTAGCGTAGATATAAAGGAGGGCTTTACAACCAAAGACAAATAGTACCGTAGCTAGATTTGTCATGCATTTCATACTATAGACTCGAACTTCTTCTTATCGTGTCGACGACAATCTAAATTGACTCGGCCTAGAATTTGGCCACAAGTTTAGCGCTCTCAGAACAGTACATCAGAAATGCGCCGAGATTAAAAAAAAAACAGATTAAAGTTGTCTATTTCTAATGGCGTCGTTTTGTTTACATTAAATTTTATATTTTTTTATCTCTATAGTCATCATACTTCTTGTATCCGCAGTGGGAGCTAGAGAAGATGACCCGCCTGGAGCAGGTCGGTCGCACACGTCACTTACTGGCGCTGCGCGAGCGCTTGCGACACGGACATGAGAACACTGTCGCGCCCAACGACTTCACCAAGACAGAGAAGGTAAGACATACGTGTGTAATCATACGTACATATATAATACTCTCGCCCTTTTCCCATGGGGATAGGCAGAAACCACAGAGCGCCATCTGCATAGAAAGCAAACGGCATTCAAAGATTTTCGAAAATTCTCTTCTCCCACACCCGGGAATCGAACCGGCTAAAATCTGAAAAAATTATACCCTGTACTTTTATTGCATCGATCGTTAGGGTCAATTAAAAGGATGAAATCTCTCTAACAAACATGATAAATTAAATGAAAGGAAAACCAGGAAATCTTAAATTAATTTAATTATTTACAAAAAATGGTAAACTAACTAATTAGTTGCTTGAAATGGGCTCCATTCTCTTGGAATCTTTGAATGCAGTTTGCTTTCTATTCAAAAATAAAGGAATGTTTCCTTTGAGTAAAATTTTCTATCTGCAGTATTAAGAGTACTTTCCCTCCAGGTGGCATTACAAAATTCCACCCTGTATATTCCTCCCACCTCATTCACATTCTCATACATCTAGTCAGTCATACAAGCACGCCGATTTTGAGTACAAGTACGGAACCCAACCTTTCTGAAGCACTTCACCAACAATATACAAGGTCGGTCGTATGGTAATAAGGTACTTCTTCCTAGGGTAACCTCCCGTCGTTACATCTGCCTCAAAAATTCATTTTGTTAGTCGCCTTTTACTCACCTTTTCAACATAACCGAACCATCTTAGAGCATAGAGTATGCTTAGATGGTTCGATAAACAAAAACTGTGACGCCAACTAAATTTCTCGTTATTTCACAGGAGGTATGCAACATGGCGGCTAAAGCAGCGGCGGAGTGCGCACGCGACGACTCTCTGTACGAACCGTGGGACATGTCGCCGCGGGAGAAGGAACTAGCCACCAAGTACATCAAACTTATACAAGGTATGTTATAACTTAGCAAATTTCCAAATTATTATAAAACATAACAAATTTTAATCAGAGGGCTCCAATTCGTTGTAATAGTTGGGAAGCTTGTGACTTTCTTGTGGGTCTAATGTTGGGCTAAGATTTGTTATAAAATTCTGAATGCTGCTAAAAATGAATAATTGCGTTTACTTATCACCTGTTGTCGACGTTTTATAAGTGCCCTCAGGGGCCTATGTGAAACAAAAACATTTGATTTTGATATGCCAATGACCAAATTGGCACCCCGACTCCTTATATTATTTAAGCCTTTGCAGTAGCTACGAGAATTTTAGTCCAGTTTATGGAAAGAACTTTTACTTACTGATAAATACAATGAGTTGAACATTTTTTTTTTCATCAAATGAGTCTTCCCACCCAGGGCAGGACGGAAGGGACTGTCAGACTTTTGCTGACTAAAATCCACGGTGTCCTTCAATAGCCCTTTACTTTCCGGGTTCACGGTAATTCGGTAGTCCCGCGACCATGTAGCTGAACACTTAGTGTTAGGTACATATCAATGCTTAAAGAAAAACAAACAAGTTTGACCTAAATATAGTGTAATTTGCTTTTCTTCAAGTCATAGTAAATACGGACAATATATAAAGGCTATAGGATATTTTGCAACTGAGTAACAACAACAAAATGTCTTTTTCAACACATTTGCTCGAAAAATGCATTTACAAAGCCTGTATACATTGTTCGAAAGTTAAAAATTACGCACCATATAACGGAACGTGCGGTAAAATAGGTACTCTCACCTGAAAATGAAAATGGTGCGAATTTGCAAATGGCGCCACATGCACGTGGTGAAAAATAGAACTACATCTTTCGTCTTTAGTATTAAAATGAGACAACGTATTGAGCAAAAGCGCTTCCAAGGAGGTTCGATCAGTCAAGTTGTTTATTCTCATAATGTGAAACTCTTTGGTGGAGTTCTTATTTTTTTTTAAAGAAAACGCACGGTGCTATACAACGGGGTATGCCGTAAAATAGGTACTTAGGTGAGAGTACCTATTTTACCGCACGTTCCGTTGTATGGTGCGTAATTTTTAACTTTCGAACAATGTATACTGGCTTCGTAAACGCATTTTTCGAGCAAATGTGTTGGAAATAACTATTTTACCTCAACAGGAAGGATAGGGTCGTCAGGCAAGGAGGTGGAGGCGGCAGCTTCCCCGGCCACTCCGGTAGACGAGGGTGTCTCCGCAGACATCTCCACACCCAGCCTGCTGTCGTCCATACATAGTGCTAGCAGCTTCGAGTGAGTATCTAACCTAACATTTCTTATTTACATTTTTCCCGACAGAATTCAAAGCAAAAATGAACAGGCTGATCCCAGGCTATTTATAATGCGAGGTCGAGTTCAACTCGCAGGCCCATTTGACTATGAACTGTGGTTTATGTAAGCGTTCATATTTAAGACTATTTAACAATAGTCTCGGACATTTTGCAAAGACTGGAAAACATGTCAGCAGAGCAACAGTTGGAGTCTTTCGAAGCGCGTCAGCAATAGGGTTTTTGATTGAAAAACGCTAATTGATAAAATAAAAAAAATAAAAAAATACTTGACACGTATTTTTCTTTTGTTATATTAACAAAAAATTACGAAGATACGACAATGAAATTGCCAATATTTCACAAGTAAGCAAGTGCAGTTTTCACCTGCATCTGACGTCACGAGCCCCCACTCTCGAATTTTGCTGCATTTATATCTTTTTTAAAATTGAAGAAAATTAAAAAAAAAGAATAATACGTTTACATTATTTTTCAAAACTTTCTTTCTTCTTCTTTTCAATTCTTGTTAGAAAAAACCAGAAGACATATTCAATGTAGCAAACAGAAGAATGTGTTAAAACATCACGTGTTGTCGAGAGCTTTCTTTTACAACTGTCTTACCCTTTTTCCAGATTATGCTCCCCAGAGCGTGGCCTCTTAGAGAAATCCATGTCTGGCTGGGCGGGGTCACACGGGGCCGCACTAGGAGCGCTGGGGGCCCTGGGGGCCATGGGGCCCGGGGGGATGGGGCCTGGGGGGCTGGGGCCCGCGCTATACGTGCCTGACTGTGAGGAGGTGCGGGTGTCCGCGGCCGTGGCGCGTCGGGGACATCTCAATGTACTGCAGCATGGCACTCATGGATGGAAGAAACGCTGGCTGGTGAGAATTATATTGTAGCTTTTTTATGGTGATTCTGGAAAATAAAACGGCTACCGCATGTTAGAGGACCTCTGGGCAAAGATGTCTACACAATGGGAGCCGGGAGATGGACGGCGCCGCCGAAGCCGGCCTAGAAAAAGGTGGCGAGATGGTTTAGATGCTTACCATGAGGGCTGGTTCGAAGCGGCTCAAGAAAAGAGTTCCTGGAAGGAGTTGGGGGAGGCCTTTTCTCAGCAGTGGGACTGTACAGGCTAAGGAAAAAAAAACAGTAGAGGGTGGCAGTGTAACGCAATTTTTTTTAAAACATCTAGCGGTTTTAGATGCGAAAGTTTGAATGTTTAAATAGACGGATGTTTGCGGTGATAGCCGCATACGGTGGATGACTAAATCGACCATGTAAATGGTTAGCCGCAGACAACTGCCGTGCCCACCGCATGAAATGTGTTTTGTTTCCGTGTTGTTCCGCTAAAATGAACAAGTCACACGCGATTTTTGTTGATTGATGTAAATAGGGTGGCAGCCCAATTTTTGTAAGCGATATAACTAACGACTAGGCGTACGACTAAATCGACCGAGAAATCACAACCCGTGTAAATGCCCTATACCTACCGTGAGCGACGAATACGACGCGACGCGATTCGAACTATTTCAAATACTATTATAATATTTACTTCGTGTTGCGTCGCGCTCACGTAGGACACTGCCTTACCTTTTAATCCCCATGTGCAGGTGGTCCGTCGTCCGTACGTGTTCATCTACCGCGACGAGCGCGACCCTATCGAGCGCGCGCTCATCAACCTCGCTAACGCACACGTGGAGTACTCCGAGGACCAGGAGCAGATGGTGCGCATGCCTAACACATTCAGGTACGACAAATACCAATATTATTTATATACCTAGCTTTTTCTCAAGTTCAGAAGCCGGACAGAGTGAAGAAAAACAACGAGAACAAACCGGCATGTCCTAAAAACAAAAGTTCGAGGACATGGGGCATTTACGCGCCCGCGTATACGGCCGCTTATGGCCCACTCTCTCTCATAGAGAGGAGGCCTGTGTCCCAGCAGTGGGAACATTATAGACTGATGATGATGACGTACAGGGAACGACTGCTTACGTAATCAGCAGTTAGCCTATTTGTTATTTAACCACGAAACACGGGTTGCTTTTGTTAAGTAAGTATACCAACTGTACTATACCAATACCATATACCGTGAAAAAACAATTCATTCAAACAGTAAGCAAAAATTGGGAAGCTCCATCACTTTTTCTGTTCCTGTTTTTTTTTACCCCATTAAAGGCACGAGTGTGGGCAAACACAGATATTTATTTATTTATTTATTTATTTATTTATTTAAAACTCTTATACTAACATTACAGGTTACAAACCTAATTCGATAGCAAAGACTACTTGTAATAATTATTAACTATTTAAAATAACATTACATCACTAAAGATTACACAATAGGTACATTAATTAATACGAAATTACTTTTAACTAAAACTACACAAACACAAAATTAACTTAAATATGTTTTACAATCTAAACTTAAAAAGTAAAACAATAAAAGAAACAATAAAAATAAAATAAACAATAAACATAAAATTACACTAATTGATGCTTTCGTAACATATTATATTTAAACTTACTTTTGCAAGTTCACTAAAGTAACACGAAAAAATGTCCAACCTATTCTGAATTTCGTTAACAGTACGAATTGCTCGCGTGAGAGGTGCTTTAGCCAGCAGGTTGGTTCTGGCAGTTGGCACAGCCAGCAGTGGCGGGCGCCGCCGCCTCCACACGTAGCGGTCTGGAACAGAGAACCGCAAGCATTGAAGCACTCCTGGGTTGTGCTCCTTGCCCCGGAGTAATTTTATTAAATAGACGACAAGAGTGAACTGTCGTCGCACCCTCAATTCATTGTACCCGACCATGCCCAGTACAAACAGGGTGGGGTACATCAGCGGGTACAATGGATAAACCCCGTACAGTCTGAAGTACAAGTGACGCGTGAACTTGTTTTGTACGCGCTCCAGCATGACAGAGTACTTGGCTTCATGTGGAGCCCATATGACAGCACCATATTCCAAGTGACTCCTGACTAGTGCGTCGTATAATACCCTAATAGTCGTAATATTAGTGAACCCCTGTGACTGCCTGAGTACAAAGCCGAGGTTTCTGTACGCTTTCTTACATATCTTAATGATATGCTCGCGATACGTAAGATCTGGAGTGAGATACACCCCTAGATCACGCACTTGCGTTACTCGCTGCATGGGTACCGCCTCTGCTTTGTACTCATAGCGGACAGGGGTACGCGCACGACTAAAGGATATTACCGAGCATTTGGACACGTTAAAGTACAGCTTGTTGTCATGGCTCCACTTCACCACCCTATCAATGTCACCCTGGAGTCGCTCACAGTCAGACTCGTCCCTTACCTCGAGCAGCAATTTGAGGTCATCTGCGAACAATAAACATGAGCCATGTCTGACGACCTCCGGCAAGCTGTTTATCATTATGATAAATTGAAGAGGCCCCAAATTGCTGCCCTGGCTCACTCCGGACCTGGTGAAGTACGGCTTCGACTCGTGCCCATTGTAGTCAACGTACTGTTGGCGGTCCCTCATATAGCTGACAAAGAACTGTAGCAAGTGTGGAGTACATCCTACATCTGCCAGCTTCCGTAGTAAGACATCATTGTCCACGGTGTCGAAGGCCTTTTTAAAATCAAAGTACGCCGCGTCTACCTGTACTCCAGCGTCGACTGCCGGTATAACCTGTGCCATGAAGTTCAGCAGGTTGGTGGAAGTGCTGCGTCCCGGCCGAAAGCCGTGCTGCGCGTCCGACATTTGCGCTCGGACTTGCCCCTGTATGCAGCGTTGAATAGCGGCTTCAAAAACTTTTGCCGGCGTCGACAACACTGCAACTGGTCTATAACCGCTGACATCTGGACCTGCCCTACCCTTGGGTACTGGAACGACACGTGTAGTCTTCCACTGATCCGGGAACGTCGATTGCTTTAAGCACATGTTATATATGTAATGCAGCGGGCTTGCTAAAACTCTAGCACAATCTCTAAAGAGAAACGCTGGTATACCGTCAGGGCCAGATGATCGTTTCGGCTTGAGGTTACAGAGAGTACACCTCTGGTATGCGAGTGCATTCTCTTAGCATATTGAAACAACAGTCCATCACTCGCGGAGAGTTAAGAAGAGAGTTTTGAGGCACTGGGCCTTCAAATTTGTATGTTTAAAATTATCTGTTAGTCCCGTCATTTCCTCAAAGAGACCAGTTTCATAACAAGTCTTTTAAACTATTGTCACACATCTCCATTACAGCGTGGTGAGCAAGGAACGCGGCTACCTATTGCAGACACTCGGCGACAAGGAAGTACATGATTGGCTTTACGCCATCAACCCACTGCTGGCCGGACAGATCAGGTGAGTTCACCTCCAAACATACTCCCACTCTCCGATCATTCATATTGAGAACATGCATGACCTGATAGTTTGACAGATAACTTGAATTTACGGTCCTTTTAAAGTTATTTTACTGATTTAATCTTTATTAGCGTTACCAAAAGGTTGCTTTTCGATTTCATCCAATAAAATTATAATAGCCTCTATTGTTTTTTTTACAAAGGTTGTATTTAGTAAGATAACAGTGAACGGACCGCATCATAAGACCTTACTATGACCAAAATAATCATATTCTGCTTATCTCTTCATTTTTGGGCTAAGACTCCAAGCCATACTGCCACTGAGGCAAAAGCACCAACCCCTACAGCCAAAGGTAATACCTTTACTGTCAACTTTTAGGCATAGGACCTTTAAAGCCATTTTTTGAGGCAAAGGTATTAAACCTATTCAGCCAGTAGCGTCAATCCCTGTTGTTACGGTGCTGGATGGTTCTTTTGACACTTGAAGGGCAATTTTAATATGAAATCTGGGCCCAAGTCTAACAGTATTGAAATCAATCTCAAATTATAGCTTTTTATTATTACTTCACTTCATGCTATGGCCACAAGTAGACAAGTTGCCGGAGAACAGAAATAGAACCTGATAGTCGTAGCAAAATCCAATATAATTATAATAATAATAATATTCCACAACTATCACACAACGCCATCTAGTCCCAAGCTAAGCAGAGCTTGTGTTATGGGTACTAGACAACTGATAAACATACTTATATATTTCTAAGTACATAAATATTATACACAAATTACACCCAGACACAGAACAAATGATCGTGCTTATCACACAAACATTTGTCCTGGGTGGGAATCGAAACCACGACCTCCGGCATAGCAGTCAGGGTCACTAACCACTAGACCAACAGGCCTGTCAATTGACCCTATTTCTGGTCGCCGCCGACTTCTGCTTGATGCAATAGCATACAGTATGAATTACTAATAAAATTACACTATAATTGAAACATATTTCAGTTCTGTTTTGACTTAGACTTCTGTTAGTTGAAATAAAAAATAAATACCCAGTAAATCTGGCCGCGAATAAACTATACAAGGCAACCATTTGGACCATAACTCTTTCTTAAATTATCAATGGTAATTAAAAAGCCTGTCTGGGAGCCTTTAAAGCTTGTCAAAAGAGCCACACAGCACTATAAGTGGGTATCCTGGGTGGGGCCTGTCAATATACACGCGTGAAGTTGTGTCGCCCCAGGTCGCGGTCAGCGCGGCGCGGCGACAAGGCGGGCGGCACGACGCAGCCATGAGACACCCTCGTCATGGAGTCTATCCTTGTTTTTTAAGTGCGTCTCCAATGGAACGCTCGCTCACAAAGCCTTGCACAGGTATTGAAACGGCTCGGGCGTTCGGTTTATGGAATTAAACTAGAAATAATGTCATGAAAAAAGGCAGCTTAATTAAGGCTGATCGCTGACTGGTGACTTTTTGACTCCTCGTTTAGACTATGGGTGACAAATAGTAGTTTCTACCGCTCGGACTTACGACTGGGGGATAAAAGTCTACAGTGAACGGCAGCTATTGAAGGTTGGAAGACTTTTGAATCATTGTGAATTTAGAATGAGCATGAATTTGATATGAGTAAAAATCTTTGACGGTAGTGTAATGTAGTATGAGGCATTGAGCGTTGAATTTTATAATATCGACGCTGAGTTCAACGTTGAAAATCCTTTACATGTTGTGTAAGTTACTTATTCAATCTTTTTGAATATTTGACGGTTTAATCTATGGAAAGTAATCTAGAAATGTCCCATTTTCATTCACAGTGTTTCAGAAGTGTTCAAAAAAATGAAAAGATATCTTTCTGCATATCCTATATTTAAAAAAAAAGAGTTAAAATCCAGACTGAATACGCTAACGTGAAGTTAGGGTAGCTCCCAAAAGTACTAATAAAGTACTTTTAGACTGATTTTAACAGCAATTTTATGTATCACCCTTAATCGCACTGTGCGAACAGTTGCACAAATATTATGTCAAAATAATTATATGATATGCAAGAAGATTGGCGTATTTTGTAGCTACAACAATTTAAGCTAGTTACTGTAAAAGATCTCTTATGTGATTGATAATAAAGGTTTAATTCCAAAGACCGAGTGAACTAATCGTTTAATAAAGGATTATATCCGTGGCTGGTTTGGTGGGGTAGTCATTCTATAATCACTGAGCGCTCAAACAAGAGCTTTTATTTACTGTGGTCCGTATCTACATATTTAGTGAGATCATAGACTTAAAGCATGGACTGAGCCTTCCCTAGTCAAATGTCGCGAACATTTCAGAGGTACTTCCTCCCGAAAACGATAAGGTTGTGGAATAAACTCCTTTCCAAGGTTTTCCCAATGAATTACAACATCTTCAAAAGAAAGGGTGTGAAAAAGTTTCTAACAGGGTTTTACTAACTTGTGAAAAAAAATGACAAACAATGGTGCCATCCTCTCTAGAAAGAGAGAAAAACAATAAGAGGCACATTATGTTTACAGGAAAGAAATAATTATAATGCGAAGGGTATAGCAACTTTAAGCAGGTAATGTTCGGTCAATGCATATGTCTATGAGTGAGATAGTTTATTTCGTATTCAAAGTTGCCAAAATATAACCAAAGGCTGTTTAGTGGTGTTACCATTTCCAAAAAAGATTGAATATCGAGACTTGATGATTTATTGCCATCACTATTAAAATTTTATACTTTTTATACGAAGTTAACTATTTCTATAAATCATAATTTTGTTTGGTCAACTCTGGGACCACAAGATACGAATAAAAGTCAGTGGACAATGCAAATGAATCAATTATTTTAGCATATCTAAGTTTTATTAACAGTATTATATGAAGCAGCTGCATTTAATGCGATATACGATATATACGTAAATAGATATATATGTATATATATTTTATTTATTATAATTATTATATTTGCAATTGGATAACAGAACCTGTTCTTTGGTACTGATATTTGACTACCTTACATATTTTTGATTAAAATAAGAAAGTTTCTTTTTATAATAAACAATATTAAAGTAGCTTAATACCTATTTATATTACAAAGTAATATTATACTCGTAAAAAAGAGATTTTATTATTTTAAACAAAAATATTCGAGTGCCAAATATCTAGCCAAAAATTGGTCAAATTAATCCAGGAGTTTAGAAGTTTTATAGTTTAGTGCAAGGGTCGAACGAGACGGGACCAAACCGGTGCACAGAATATAAATGGAACGGGGTAAAGATAATATTTACATTGATATAATAACGTACACTATATATTATGTACGTCTAGTCGAAATTACGAGCTGTTTCAATGTCTTCAAGGCCTATTTTAGCTCTTCTTTTTATCTTACTTGTAATGGCAACTTTGTACCACGATACTAACATAGTTCCATTAAAGTATATAGTCAAAATACATAATTAACACCTTAAGATTATACCAGCATTTATGTAACCTATCTATCGTGGTCCATCGGCCATCTTGTAGAGAATTAATGCGTTTGTCTACGTACAACTTCTGTGCAATAAAAACAATAATATGTGTTGCGCACAAATAATATCGGCGATGTGTGATAGACTCCATTTTATAACATGACTATACTTAAGAATTTAAAGAAAAAAAAACATTGTACTTGTGAAAAGACAAATTACTGAACTATATAAATTTTCTTCTAATGTTGGATACATTATTAATGTAATTTACCTTGTATATACGTATGACCCGAACGGTAGTATAAAATTATATTTTGAGGCTCAAAAGGCCGTGGTGGCGGTAGTCCGACTCGTGTGACGTCATACGTAATCGTTTCACGTTCTAGTATCGATTGTAAATACATTGAATATTTGTAGTTAAATGTAGACTATGCATTATAAATCATTTACGCTACATTATGTAGTTGGTAATATCATTTAAAACTTGATATTGTTTTGTGTAACGATGTTTTCTTTCGAATTCTTTATATGGGATGTATAAAGTAGGTTAATGTGATGTTACTCAGGTGTATCTGATTTTCTCGATTACCGTGATGATTCCGTTCGGAGCATTCCGTACGTTCTAGTCATATACCGTGTAGGTACATGTATGTGATAGAGTAGCCCCATGCTGTGCTGCGAACAATCACAAAGTAGTGTGTTAATACGTGTTTCAGTGTTACGTTGTCCCTAACCTCCCCCTCCCTTCTCCCTGTCCACGTCCCCGTCGTCTCACCAGTCCATAGTACTACATATATTTATATACAGATGCGACATCAATAAATTATCATCGTAGGTAGAAAATGATTGTGACTGTAGTTTTATATGGATGATCTTTATAGGCATTAATTTTATCTCAAACACTGTTGTAAGTCCGAGCAATTGTTTACTCTCGTTACCGCTTTGATAAATGTGGAATAAATATAATAATTGTCACTATACTATCGCTTCTAGGTGACTATTTTTCATTCGAAATCGAGCATACATAGTTATATAACAAACTTGTAAGCTTAAGACTTAATAGTCTTTGTAAATATTTTACCTCGTTTGGTACTTACATGGGTTACAGAAAATGTTAAAAAAAATAGCTTTCTCCTGTTAAAAGTTCAGTCACACCAGCTTACACACTAACTGTAGACATAAAATATTCGGCTAACACTAGTGGATATCCTGATAATAATTTAGCGTATAATAAACGTAGCTGTAAGAACAAAAAAAGTATTATCCAAAATTTAGACATGCTGTGTGTTATAGGTAATATTTCTTGAAAAATAATACAACTATCGTCGAGATTATTAAATGATTATGTACGTTTCATTTCGTACAGCACAACGTCAAATGTTGCTAAATTATTTTTCATTCGTGTACTGGTTCAATACTTTGGCGATGTGCTTTATTGAAACACGAAACTCTCTTAAGAATATGAAAATCTAACAGATAACTATGTCCAAGTAATTCTTCACCAAAATTAATGTTTGTGTAAACTTCTTCAATAGGTGTGTTATTGTTGGATGAACGAGGATCTCAAGCTGAATGACATGTTTGTTAACCTTACTTTTCTAGTCATTTTTTTTTTGTATTACATTCCAAAGTTTGTATATTACTTATTTCCTTTTTTTGAAATAAATAGGGTAATGTATTTTGCATAGCAAAATGGTGTAGAGGAATAGCGAGCAGATTGAAGTAACCACGGGTGTGTCGAGGCGGCTGTAAACATTATATTTTATAGCTTTTTATTTCCGTTTCATTTGCTAAATCGCGTTTAGTTGTTATATTATTGTAATTGTATGGAAACAGAACATTTTAAATTAGAGATGCAGCTGGACGCTGGATTATATTTTTTTATAGAATGTACTGTTTAAGCTATACTGCTATTTTTATAGGACTAGCTGTTGTTTTGATTATGTTTGTTTGTTTCTCAACTAATTTATTTGGTATGCGTCGTTGTTCCGTGGCGCCCGACGCGGCTCCTGTGACGTCACTTCCGGGGGCTGCGTCTGCGCCACTCTTGTGATTACGATAGTGATTGTTGATTGTTGGGCGAGAATGATATTGAAAACAAATTATATATTCTATATATAATTTATGAATTTCATTCAATTTATGAAAATAAGAACAATGTAATGATTGGTAATATTACTCATTGCTCTAAATGTACTATCAAAATATATTATACACAGTGTTAAAGGTCATAAATAAAATGCTTTGAAAATTTCCAAATTGTTGTTTTCTTTACCCTACACCCAACACAAACATAATATGAGAATAAGCGAATTAGCTCATAATAGTCCTAAATATTGGAGTTGAACGAGGCGAAACTTAAATACTTAAAATTAAAAAAAAATCTTCTTGTGTAATTTCCAACAAGTATCACGAACCCGGAGAGTTGGGTAAAGGTGGTCACTCATTGTACTCCCGATAAAAAAAGGGTTGGAAGGAGAAACCCAGTGGGACATAGTGAAGGCACTAAAAAAATTAAAAGGGCGTTGTCGTGGGCGCACACTCGTGGCGGCTGGGTAGTGGGGCTCCTCCTTCGCTATCATGACTGCTTCGCAGAAGGAGGTGACCCATTCCGACTCGCCTCGACCAATGCCGGGCACGAGAGGTCGCCGCCGCCTATCGCCCCCGTGAGCACACCTGCTTGGGCAGACCACCGGCTCTGCCCAAGCATGTAACGTGTCCTCCCGGGGTCGCGGTACTGTCTCGGGGTCACGTGACTGTCTCATCAGATTATCTTGATCCTGGAACGTAAAAAGCTATTGAAGGATCACCATGGATTTTAGTCAGTACAAGTGTGACAGTCCCTCCCGCCCTGGGAGGAAAGACTCATTTGATGATTTGATGACTATAAAAAAATCTCCTCAAAGAGATCTTCAGTAGGTACTTTTCTCCGTAAGACTCGGCCATGTTTGCTACCCACGTCTTACGTTCCCATCGTTACATTTCCATTCCATCACTTACGTATCCCACGTTTTCAAGCAACATTTGTTCCCAGCCGTCGTCGCCCTATGTACCAAGAGACATGATCTTGCGATGTAGATGATTTACACTCGTAGGGTCGGTCGCTTTGTTACCAACGTATTGCTGCGAACGTGTTCGTTTCAGCGAGTTGTTTAACAGCGTTTTTGTTTCCGACTTGGTAGCAACTGCGAAGGCTGAACTTTCTTAGTTATACAAACATTATTGTAAGTCTAAGATTGATCTTCGTATGACGACTTACGTAAAATACGCGGGTCTATTTTTTATCGTAGTAAAATCATCAAATGAGTCAATTAATCCACACAGGGCATGATGGGAGGGAATGTCTGACTCATACTGACTAAAATCCAGTCCTTCAATAGCCCTTTACGTTCCAGGGTCACTGTTGTTAGTGCTGTGTGCTATGATTTATTTCCTGACTGACAAAAGGAGGGTTTTTGTTTTTGTTGCATACTGACTGTCTGCCTGCTGTCTTTCTGTTGCTAGGCGCTGCGCATGTTCAGCGCTAGATTCCTGAGCACGGGCCTGCGGTGTTCTCACTCTTTGGTTAGCAAGGCGCTGCGAGTGCTCACTTGCTCAGCGCTAGTCTCCCTATCCCTTGTTGCTGAGAAATGCTGCCTTAAATCGTAATGATTATAGAGGGCGCGACCAGCGAAGTGGCAAAGGAAATCGCTGTCAACAGGCTGAAAGACCGGTATTTGACTCAACATGAATTCCGGATATTGATACAATACAAATACTATTTTTATTCCTTTTCGGAGGTTGTGTTAATCTCAGAACAATATTATTTATACTTCAAAATGAAAGACAGGTATTTGACTCAAAATGGATTCCGGATATTGATACAAAACACTGTTTTTTCTTTTTCGGATAGAGGTTGCGTTTGCAATACTTTTATCCTTAAAAATCATTTGATTGAATTAACCAGGGCGTTATGCCCGAAATTAATTTTCATACTCATTCCAAATTCCGCTCTGTTCCGCTCCATGTTTTTGATGGCTTCATAAAGACATGCAAATTCGCTCCGGATCCAATAGAAGATAATACAGACATTTATTTCCAGATTACAAATTATTAATTTCCAGCGGAAGGGGATTCTCATTCGACACGCTGAGTAATAATGAAAACGATATCATAACTTAAATAATATATTTATTATCACATGCAATCATGATACAAAATGGATATAGCTTACAAAACAATATAATATTTTTCAATGAGCCTTCTATAATAATTATTTTTATATTCTGTACATTTATTAAGGCTACATACACACTGACAGGTGCCTTGCTTAGTTAGTAGCTTTGTTATTTGCTATTGGGGGCCATAATATCTGCGAATTCTTCCCAACTAGATATTTTGATACACATTTTCGGCTTGTTCTTCTTTTAAATTAAATAACACCTAAAAAGTACTTAGAACAGTTGTGGCGCATAGTAAACGTGACACTCGGGTACGCTGCTTATTGCACATCTCTGTTAAATCATGCGCTGCGATAGATTTGTTAGACCACACCAAAGCAGTTATGCTTGCGAAGGAGGAGGCGGGCCGTGAGAGAGAGAGGACAGCGTCCTCCCTCCGCCCCAGCCGCAGTGGTAGACGCCCACGGCGTCGGACGTCGCAAGACGGTCTCCGGCCACCGTAGGCGCGGGCATGCGGGTGGCGAGTAATGGGCAACTCGCCGCCCGACCATGGACCATGCCCGGGTCGACGGCGCGTTGTGTTCCACGCGCGCCTCAAAGAGCGTCAGCAAGATGACGGGGCCCCCTCTCTAGAGGGCCAAAGCCTGCCGGGGTCGCGGGACTTATACCGTGACCCTGTAACGTAAAGGGCTAATGAAGGACACCGTGGATTTTAGTCAGTACAAGTCTGACAGTCCCTCCCGCCCTGCCCTGGGTAGGAGGACTCATTTACTTTTACTATTTATTTATTTTACTACGCTAAAAAAAAAAATACCACACCACCGACTTTGCATATACTGGTGGTATAGCGTATACTAGAAGGTAACTAGCAAATGTATGAAGCGGAAATGTTGCCGGGTGGGAAAATTCTAGAACCTTCGTTTCAATCACAAGGCATCATTAGGCTTTGAGCTAAGCAAGGCTTACAGTTTCTTATTAAAAATTATAACGCTATTTCTAAAAAGGAATGTATTAATATTTAACATTGCATTTTTTGGTCTGAAACGCTGTGGCAATCGCTGAGATTATCGCCCCGACTGTCCAAATTCAACCTTATTATAATAACATAGCACTCACATTCCTTCATGTAGGTAGTAACTTGTAAGTTTTTACGTGATGCAGCGACACGCCTGGCATCTTGTGAAATGACTCTAGACATATCGCCATATTTGAGTTAAAATAAAATAATTTAAGCGCTAAATTCTCGAAAAAAATCATCTTTAAAAAAAGGTCGAAAATCATTTGTCGATAAAAAATCTAATACGCTGCGCTGTGCCAAGCCTTCAATGGGCCCCGGCCAAAACGAGTTTCAGAAATCTGTGATATTTTAGAGAAATAGTTGAAACTAAATTATTTTAAAGTCATTATTTATATTCTTAATACTTAACTTTATGTTATTTTAATTTTAAATCGCTCTGTAATTTAGTGGCTGTATAAAAAGTTTGAACATGGTTCAATAGAAATGTCAAAATAGAACTAGTTTTATTTTGTTAAATTTGGCAGCTGTCAGCTGAAAGCGATTTTCCCTAGGCCGGCAATGGATAACTTTCAAACGGCTAATCAGACATGTAATAACCTACTTTCAGAGTATGAGTAATGAAAAAAAAACTAAAAACGACAGGACTGTAGTGAAAACAAAAAATGGATGTTATTTACTATATAAAATGATTTTATAGTTACATAGCAGTCTTCTAACGTTCCTTTCATTATTTATACACAGCACAATAATAAATAAAAATTAATTATTCTGTTACTTTTATTTCATTCCCGAATAAATCAGGCATTTAGAAAATACATCTTTATAAGTCCACCCATTATGCTTTAAGATAGTCAACTAAATAACCTGTGCTACATGCTACTAGCTTATTATTTGCTTGATAAGCACATTCGATTCTGTAGATTCATGTCTGTTTAACACGCGTACCAGCTCGCTTAAAGTATTTTTTACTATGCTGTGCATTAACTCCATGAATAAAGTACAATTTACACTATGATTTTATTGAAGTTGGACATCGTTAAACTTATCCTGCCGTGTGTGGATTTGAAACGACTGTCAGACTTGTACTGACAAAAATCCACTTTATCTCAAACGATTGTTACACTCGTAGAAATCAAAATTTACAGTTAGTAAATAAAATACTACCGTCTTTGCACATTTCCCTAAAAAGCTTTGACAATATTGCACAGTTCAAATATAAATGAGTGGCTTGGCTAACTATAATTTGGTATTATATTGAGTAACTAAATTGATAAGCATAAATACAAAGCAGCTATTGAAATTATTGCTCTAATACAATTTTTCATTGCCCTCTAATAACATAGAGTCATAGACAATAATATGAATTTTATTACTTAGAATTTTTAAAACTCCAGGACTTTTATGTCACTGATGTGTAATACAGTTGCTGTTTCAAGCACATTGAGTGAACCATTCACTCAAATAAAGGTACATTTTTATTTCATTCCATGTACACTTTTTATTCAGACGTTTCACTTCCAGTGAAAAACAAAAATGAACTGAAAGTTTAAGTTACAAGTCTGATCTCTCGTGACCACATCACTTTATCACCTTAAAACAACATCACTCGCTTCACGAAAACGGATTATAATTACTATCATAATCGTCGTCCTCATTAAAGGGATTCGTTGGTTCCGTAGCCTCTTCCGCGAAAGGGTTTTTCGCTTCATCATACGTATCTTCTTCAAATGGGTTCTTATTGGCCCCATTGCTGATAGCTGCAGAGATATTGGCGGCTGGTGATACTCCAGTACTCCTAGGTTTCTCTTCAAATCGCTTCTTGGCGGTGATGGGTGAGGAGTATGGTGATGGCTTGTGGACAGGCTCCAGCTTGTTCAAGTTGGCTTCGAGGCTGGAACTGTACCGTTGTTGCTCTATTAGCCTCATTCTACCCTCTGCGACGGGAACTACTGTCGTTCCCTTTGGCGCCACTTGTTTTACTGTGTTTGATACGAATACTGAAAAAAGAAATAGGTATATATAACAATCAATATTTCTATTATTTAGTAGTCTACGGGTGGCTACATAGTAAATACAAAGAATTGTATAGAAACAACTTTGTATATTCTTGAAAGAATATGGATAGAATTGCTAATGTTACAAGTGTTGTACAAAAATCTACTGCAATCTGTCAAATTTGTTTAATGAATTTTCAACATAATCACACAATTTGTTTGAGATTTTTTTAAAGTTTGGGATAGGTTGCCATTCAGGCGTCTGTACTAAGTAGCAAGAGATATTGGGAGCAAGTCTATTACCCTCAACCGGGCATAAACCAGACTCCATGGCTACAACTGAAATCCTGCTGGAAAAGTACCTAAAATACTTTGGCCGACCTGCGAAACAAACCCAGGATCATACACTTGGCAGTCGAGCTTGCGAGAACTCTACCAACGAGGTAGTTATTTTAGGATTTGAATAAAAAAAAAACAAGTTTTTAATTAAATATTATTTGTATTGTTGATAACAGAATATTAATTAGTAACAGCTTCGATAGTATAAAGGGAAAACTAGTTTGGAATGTTATTCACGATTTTGGGTACTTACCTAATTAGAAAATAGACTGTTGAATAATAAATTAATTATGTCAGTGACATTTTACATACATTTCGGAATTAAATTATATTGTTCTGATATATTTTATAAAACAGGAGGTCGGCTTTAATCAGATGAATGTACTGACGTCTGCAGGTCAACCTACTCGAATCTGTCAAAATTTTATCAATCGAACATTAACCTTCCACTATTGTGATAAGGTCGAAAATCTATTAATTCTTTCCAGCGGTTTCACCCAAGTGTATTTATAATTATTTCAGTTAACGTAAAACGCGACACGGACTTGAATCAAAGTTCGCACACAGGTAGATTACAACCTGGTACAGGATATAAAATGCTTTTATTCTAGTAGTACGATTCAATGAGATACTTTTCAACTTTCAAAGCTGAGGATGCCAGCCATTTAAAACATTTCTTTGAAGTTTTTTCTTATACGCAATAACGCCGTGCGTCACGTTTTCGTAAAGATTTTGAGGAAAGAAAAATTCAGCTGCGAGTGGGATTCGAACCCACATTTGGATAAGTACTAACGATGCGATGCCGTTAAACGTCCCAACAAGGGAATGAAAGATTCAGCTTCAACGAGTGTATTGTGATAGCCGAATTGGTATAGCGTCTGGAGTACTTATCCAGAAGACATGGGTTACGATAAATTTTTCTTTTCTCAAAAATCTTTCTTTTTTTTTAAATTCATTTTCAACTCACTCTGCTTGCTCTGTCCCTCCGTCTGTCTCAACTTCGCTTCAGCACCAGGGCCGTAAGCTTGCGGCACTGGTGCGGGTGCGACCGTCGTTGGCTGAGCGGGGCCGGCCGGCGCGGGAGCCTCCACTGCCCCACTCTCTGTGACCACTGTCAGCTTGTTGAACAGACCGCGGCCGAAGTACTCTGAGACTACCGCGTAACTGGAACGTAGAAAGAGGATGTTGATTCATCTTTGAAGACCAGTAATTTTTCTAGAGCAGTGGTGGCTCAGTGGTATCGACCCCGACGAGTTGAAGATCGGATCTTGGGTTCGAATCCAGCCAGGCGCATTACTTTGTGTAATTTATTTTCATCACCACTGCTCTCAAAACGGTGAAGGATAACATCGTGAGGAAACCGGCATGTCCTAGAACCAAAAATTCGAAGACATGTGACATCCAGCAACCCGCACTGGGCCCGCGTGATGGATTATGGCCCACTCCCTCTCTCAGAGAGGAGGCCTGTGTCCCAGCAGTGGGAACTTTCATAGATGACGAATTTTTCCAATTCCAATGTTTCTTTTAATAAAATAAAAAAGGTATATTCTATCTATCTAGGACACAACTAATTTTATAAGCAATTAAAAATTGTGATAACTATACCACAATATTTAATTGTTTATTCTATTTTGTGTTTTAGTGTCAATTCCAGGTACAATGTACAAATTCATATTAAGATTTCCATTAGGGATTATATATTAGGGATTTCTCCCGGGATTTTTGCCCGGTTGACCACTGCCTAGCCGGGAATAACATACGTGATATTGTTATTTGAAAAATCTCTAACGGCAATAAATACGCGTAGTCTTCTCTTCAAGCAAAGAATTTAACAATAACCATTGTATTCTCGACCTGTCAAACGTATTTATAAAACAAAGCTGCTCACTACACTTGTCGGAAGCAGCGTGAACGTTGACTTGCTTACCATAACAAGGCTGGATGTGTTCATGTTGCTATGCTAAGAGACAATGGCTGATTACAATGTTAGGTACTGAATTTTAGCGGGGTTTAAGCATAATATAGATGTTAGGGAGATGGTTTGACCTAATCAAAGTTAGAATTCCAATTTAAGGTTTGTTAGGGGCTAGAGATAGACGCGACACCCTGTTTCATTCCATACCGTTTTATTTATTTATAAAAGACTTCTTTAAAATAGTTACTTTTTTTTTAGTATATTTTCATCAAAACGTATTGTAAACACATTTAGATATGGCCCTCCCAAATGTGTGCACTGTGCAAGCCTTCATAGTGACCGAGATTATTGTAATGGGGCAGGGCAAAAATGGAACTTCTGTTGAGTAGACAATTCTTAAACAAAAAAAAAATGGGAGTACGTACGTATATATGCTTTGCGATAGATATAATAAGGTTTAGTTAAGTTTAGATAAATAAGTATAACTATTTTTATTTTAATACTAACTGACCCGTCAAACTTCATACCGCCTTACCTTTTAAATCTTCCCTGGACTTCAATAAGTAATTCAAAACCAAAATACCGGCAAACTTCGTACAGCCTCAGATTTTTTTTTAAATTAATTTACTCACCTTTTAAACCTTCCCTGGACTTCTAGAAGTAATTCAAGACCAAAATCAGCCAAATCGGTCCAGCCGTTCTCGAGTTTTAGCGAGACTAACGAACAGCAATTGATTTTTATATATAAGACTAGCTGACCCGGCAAACTCCGTACCTTTTAAACCTTCCCTAGACTTTCAAGACTAATTCAAAACCAAAATTAGTCAAATCGATCCAGCCGTTCTCGAGTTTTAGCGAGACTAACGAACAGCAATTGATTTTTATATATAAGACTAGCTGACCCAGCAAACTTCGTACCGCCTCACCTTTTAAACCTTCCCTGAACTTCCAGAAATAATTCAAGACCAGAATTAGCCAAATCGGTCCAGCCGTTCTCGAGTTTTAGCGAGACTAACGAACAGCATTTGATTTTTATATATAAGAAGACTAGCTGACCGGGCAAACTTCGTACCGCCTCACCTTTTAAACCTTCCCTGGACTTCCGCAAATAATTTAAGACCAAAATTAGCAAAATCGGTCCAGCCGTTCTCGAGTTTTAGCGAGACTAACGAACAGCAATTGATTTTTATATATAAGAAGAAGATATCCGGAAAATAATGATAAAAGCCTAATAATAAAATTAAAATTAAAACTAAAATACATTAATTAAACCTAAATATTTACAAAATAAAAAACTATGACATAAAACCAATTAAATAATTACACTATTATAGAGCATCGAAAAACTCATCCTCAACACTGTCAGCTGGTAATGTGCCCAAGAGACTGGCGGCGTTGCCTCTTTGTATGGCCATACTTAGCCTCTGACCAAGGTAAAAGCGAGCTCTTGGGTCACGGGAAGCGTCAACAAGTATTTTCGAAATGTCTCTGAAGAGTCTGTGAGCACTCGGACCCCATGGCCCTATAGTTTCAACCCCAAACGGCTCAAAAATATAGTTACTACTCAGGTTGCTATATTTACGCCGCTTGAGGTTTTCAGCAACCGCAGCAGCAGCGCCAGCAGAGCACGATGAACTTGGAAGATGGGATGGCGCAAGAGTATCGACACAGGTTGCGTCCCACACTAGAGGCCTACCCATCTTCCAAGGAAAAATAAGTATGTGCAAAAATATATAATTGTATTTGCAACCTGGCCTCTAAATTCCTTAACATAATTTGTGAATGGATTTACATAATAGTTATAGGTACAAACATATAGGTGTTGTAAACAGCTGCATAAATAACAGTTACTGATAAATAAATAACATGTTTTTACGGCAATTTAAACTGCGAGTGATAACAACATTTTATAGCAGCCTTTTAGGTGAAGGGCGATTGTTATTTCTTCTAGCTGTCAATAAAATTGGCTTATACAAACTACGGTCGATAAAGAATCCTTAAGCGCAGGTCAAGAAGAGACGTAAGACGAGGATGCGTCGCGGACTGGCGCAGATGTACTAGCGATGCGCCCGCGACGCGACTTTTCTGTATGTTTTGCGTAGCGACGCTTTTTTTTTTTTTTTTTTTTTTAGGGTGGCAAAATCATCAAATGAGTCCTCCCGCCCTAGGTGGGGCGGGAGGGACTGTCAGACTCTTACTGACTAAAATCCACCCGTGTTCCGTCGGATGCCCTTTACGTTCCGGGGCCACGGTATCCTGGATTAAGAAAAATCCGCGACCCCGGCAGGCATTTGGCCCCATAAGGGGCCCCGTCGGTGACGCGTGAAACACGACGCGCCACCGACCCGGGCTTGGTCCTTGGTCGGACGGCGAGCATACCCATTACTCACCGTCCGCAAGCCCGCTCCGCCGCTGTGCCCTCTGCTGTTCAGAGGGACACGCGTTGGAGCGTCCACCCGACAGGCTATTTGCATACGGGCAAAGAAACCCCTTAGGCATACAGTGCCTAAGGAGAGTTTTTGCCCGCATCCCAGGGTACACCGGCCCGAAAAACTGGTCTTCCCCCCGGACGTATCCGAAAGGGAACTCCAGTCCACGGGCGCACGTGGAGGTTTCCTGTCTTAGCACCCCTGCGTAGCGACGCTTCTATACTTTTTGTATGAAAGGGATGCTGTAGAGACAAATGTCTCCGCCCCGTCTGCGTCTTTTCTGTGTGGCCAGCGTCTTATATTCTAACTAGCTGCTTATAATCTGCATCATTGATCGACTGGCAGTTTCAGAGATCAACGGATTCAAATAAACAAAATCTTCAGCAGTTTCTGCCTATCCTGATAGAATGGGAAAAGGCGTGAGTTCATGTATGTTTATTTTATAAATATTTGAATACACGCTTGGCACAGTGGTTGAGTCTTCTGAGAACCGTCTGCTACGCGACGCGTCGTGAGTTCGAATTGAGCACGGAAGAAAATTTATGTTGTTTCGGGTCTGTTTTTGTGTGAGTTTAAATGACACAGGAGAAATTCAACCTTTAAAAAATCTTTAAATATTGAAATGTTCACAATGTGTGACTTTTAACTAATACACGATATAAATAACAATGGAGCGATAAAAACATAAATCACATCGATAACATATCGGTACATAGGTATTTAAAAAACGATTTTTACCATGACTTGTAAACAGTAAATTAATTGCAATTATTCAAGGTACACGGAAAAAATGTTAAGAACAGTCTGTGTGTCAAATATTGAATTATACAAGAGAACATTATTAATTTGCGTTCTGAATTTCATTTGCAAACAATTTGCAAGCAACTCAGTCTAAATTTAGACATATAGACATATATAGAAATATTAGACTGTTTCAAAATCGTGCTAAAAATCAACCTGTTCCGGGATTGACTTGAAAGGACACCGCGGTCTTGGAGTGCAATGGACAACTGAAAGAACAGGGTTCATTTTAAGCCAGTAAGTCTGACAGTCCCTTTCATTCCACCTGGAGAAATCATTTGATGAGTATACCACCAGAAAAAACAAAACATGGAAAATATACACAGGATAATTAATTCTCACTCACCCATACCTATCTTCCGTATTTTCAGAGAAACACCAAGAAAACGGCGCAATCGTTATAGATTTGATCAGCGATAAATACATATTGTTTTTAATTTGTTACACTTTTTACACTATGTTCCACGTTATCACACGTTAAAATTGTAGTGAATTAAATGCGATTGCGCCGATAAGAGGACATGATTGCGCGCGCGCGGCCCACCGACTGGCTAATAGCTTGCTTCGATCTATGTTGCGTCAGGTGTAAACTGTAGGTTTTATTATCGATAGTAGACTGATGGTTATGTCTTTAAAAAATTGAAAAATGAAAACTGGTAAATAGGAGACATCGCCTTTATAAAAGAGACGGTTTTTGAATATATTATAGCCTTCAAAAACCAGTTTACATCCATCAACCTATTTATTTTAAGTTTCCGCGGGGCAGCGGCGACGCAAGCAACGTAGACCGTTTTTAACGCCCCCTCCCGCTGCCACGCCGCTAATTTCGAGGGCAGGCCCTTTTGTTTTTATGTATAAAATCCTGCTAAAATAATTGACCCTGTACACGAGTTAACCGTGCGGCAAAAAGCGACCGCCTAATTGACCAGACACAAGACAAGAAAAATCGACCCAAAAAGGTCCCGCAAACTAAATAACGTATTGCATCTTGGCAATGTGTACTTTGTTGGTAAATCGACATTGAACAAGTAACAGTAATTGTATTAAAGACGCTGCAAATTAGTAGGAACAAGGAAGTTTTCATTTAAGTAGGTCAGTTCTGTCCTGTATGTCGATGGCAGTCTGAATTGAGTCGGTGCGGAATTATCCTGAATTACCCGGCTTTACAGATGGCTTGATCAAGATTATGTCTAGACTTGAGAGAACGTGACCTTTTTTTTTTTTGGGGTGGCTAAATCATCAATTGAGTCCTCCCGCCCTGGGTGGGGCGGAAGGGACTGTCAGACTCTTACTGACTAAAATCCACCCGTGTTCCTTCGGATGCCCTTTACGTTCCGGGGCCACGGTATCCTGGAATAAGAAAAATCCGCGACCCCAGCACGCATTTGTCGGTGACGCGTGAAACACGACGCGCCACCGACCCGGGCTTGGTCCTTGGTCAGACGGCGAGCATACCCATTACTCACCGTCCGCAAGCCCGCTCCGCCGCTGTGCCCTCTGCTGTTCAGAGGGACACGCGTTGGAGCGTCCACCCGACAGGCTATTGGCATACGGGCAAAGAGACCCCTTAGACACACAGTGCCAAAGGAAGAGTTTTTGCCCGCATCCCAGGGTGCACCGGCCCGAACAACTGGTCTTCCCCCCGGACGTATCCGAGAGGGAACTCCAGTCCACGGGCGCACGTGGAGGTTTCCTGTCTTAGCACCCCCAGAGGACGTGACCTTGGAATAATTAGTGCATTTCAGTGTTTATTCTAAATCTGGACACTAATATTGTATGTTGCTATCTTGATTCCGATCTTTGTCTATAACCAATCAGCGATCGTTTATGCTTACCCTAATCTGGAATGTTCAATCAGTAGCAGTCTTCAAAGAAGACACACAGATAGGGATTTTGATTGAGATGGAATATTAATATCAGGTGTAAGTGTCCGGTATCCCTATTTCGTTTTAAAGCATTATTTACAAATAAAATAAATAAATATCAGCTTAATTTGGCACTTTCAGATTTCGCTGATAACGATAAGTTGGCCGTTGTAACCATAGAATTAGAAATATTCTGATACCGATTATTGTAAAAATTTTGTGTGTACAATAATAGTACATTGTTATCCATGGCGTGAAAGTTACTTATTTACGTCCCGAGACGCGATTTGGCGCCGGAATGTAGTGAGGGCGCTAATAGTTCGAGGGACTAAATAAGTAATTTACCCGAAGTAAACACTGTGCTTTTTATTACGAATACGAAGAAATAAAGTAAAATTAACAACATAAATTTTAGCTAAAGAAAAAATGAGTGTAGATCGGATTGTCACTTTGCCGCTTGTTTTTTTTTTTAAATTTTTGTGCTGTGGTCGTCCAGCTATACAGCCAGGATTTTTCATGTTCATTATTTAAAAAATGGCAAAGATTTTGTCGAAATCTGTGATATTTTAGAGGAATAGTTGAAACTAAATTATTTTATAGTCGTTATTTTATTAAATTCGTCGTTAATTTATTAAATTCGTCGTTAATTTATTAAGTTATTTTATATTCTTAATTCTTAACTTTATGTTATTTTAATTTTAAATTGCTCTGTAATTTCGTGGCTGTATAAAAATTTTGAACATGGTTCAATAGAAATGTCAAAATAGAACTAGTTTTTTTTCTTAAATTTGGCAGCTGTCAGTTGAAAGCGATTTTCCCTAGGGCGGCAATGGATAACTTTCAAACGGCTAATCAGACATGTAATGACCTACTTTCAGAGTATGAGTAATGAAAAGTATATTCTACCTATTCGGTATCCCATTGTGTGTGAAACAACACGACATTTACAGTTCACGGCTGAGCCACCTACTAAATCTTGAGCAGTTTTTAGTAGGTTTGTTTAGATTTGAGTCGGACGCGTAACAATAAAGCACCGATTTTATAGAAGAGCCGACCTCAAGTAAGGTACCGAGGTTGCCAACTGTCGCATAGTGTTTGTAATACCCTCCCGACCGAATAAAGGTCACAGTTGCAAATCAATCATAACGGATATTAACAAATCACACAGGATATATTGCAAGAGGGTGTGCGCGAACAATTATGGGCAGTTTCTGTTCCTTTACTCTCATAGTCCGATGGGTCGGCAATCTAACACGACCGGGCGCAGTACTAACGGCTTACACAGGAATAGTACATTGTTATCCAAGGCGTGAAAGTTACTTATTTACGTCCCGAGACGGGGTTTGGCGCCCGTAACGTAGTGAGGGCGCCAATAGTTCGAGGAACTAAATAAGTAATTTACCCGAGGTAAACACTGTGCTTTTCATTACGAATACGAGGAAAGTAAAAATAACAACATTTTTAGCTAAAGAAAAAATGAGTGTAGATCGAATTGTCACTTTGCCGCTTGTTTTTTTTTTTAATTTTTGTGCTGTGGTCGTCCAGCTACACAGCCAGGATTTTTCATGTTCATTATTTAAAAATTTGCAAAGATTTTGTTGAAATCTGTATTATTTTAGAGAAATAGTTGAAACTAAATTATTTTAAAGTCATTATTTATATTCATAATACTTAACTTTATGTTATTTTAATTTTAAATCGCTCTGTAATTTCGTGGCTGTATAAAAAGTTTGAACATGGTTCAATAGAAATGTCAAAATAGAACTAGTTTTTTTTTTCTTAAATTTGGCAGCTGTCAGTTGAAAGCGATTTTCCCTAGGGCGGCAATGGATAACTTTCAAACGGCTAATCAGACATGTAATGACCTACTTTCAGAGTATGAGTAATGAAAATTAATAACCCATCTTCGGTTTCGTCTTTGTTTGTAAGCAATCAATGATCTAATTTGCCTAAGCTTTAAGATGTCTAATCAGAAGCAGCCGTCAAAAATAAATAAACGAGATTGAGAATTGGAACGCTCGCACCGAGTCACGGGTGTCTACTGTCACTGATAGCGAACGATAAAAAATAACCCCCTTACTTATAAAAACTTGTGTTGCTTAGCTACCGATTAAATATCACCTGTCCTTGTCATTTCTATTTTAATGAATAGAGATGGCAAGTGACTTAAGAGCTATTTAAGATAAGTAACGTCTAATCAATGTTTATAAGTAAGGCCCTAAGTGTTTTCTAAAGACTAATTTTTAGGGTGCCGTACCCAAATGGTATAAAAAATAAGTTAAAAATAACTAAAACCCGACTACGAAAAAGATGCGCTCTGAAAAGTATAAAACAAGAACAATCTTCATTTGACCGATATTGTGCTAGCCGTGGTCGTATGCCACCTGTGGTTTTATAACACAGTTATTGGCTAGATGACATACTGACAGATTGGATTTAGTGACACGTCACCTACCCTATAACCAGCGGACAACTGAGACGCTTCTAACGACACCTCATTTGTCATGTAATGATAAGTAGTTTAGAAATTATGAGGGAACAGAAAAACATACATACATACCGGTCAAAATCATAACCCTCCTTTGGGCTTTGCCGTAGTCGGGTAAAAACGAAACCCTCAATTAAGTATTACCTCCCGTTTGTGGACAAATAGCTTGCCGTCAGACTTTCTAATTTTCGAATGAAAGATTTATTATAAAATAGCTTCTCCCCGTCGTTTCACCCGCTGCTCAACTTCTATCGGTCATAGCTTGATGTTATATAGCCTATAGCCTTTTGTTTACGAATTGAGCGTACCTAGCGCTACCTATCGGACACCACGGGCAACAATGTCACCGACATGTAAATATTTAAACCCCTTCTTTCCTATGTCTATGGTCACCAACAACGGCGACGTGGAGGCGATGACGTGGAGCCAGTGGCGTGGAAGCCAGCGCGGGAGGGGGGGCAACGCATGCTCCGACCTGACCTGCTGCCAGCGGTCAAGCCATTACCCTGACGACACCCGAGTACTTCACTCTAATTATTGCGAACCGCATTGTATTATTATTGTCAAAATATAAACCGTATATTCGTCACACCGAGCCTTTCAATCAGCACATCCTCATCACGAAGATTGACCACCTACTGCACACCTTCCTCGATAAATGGACTATCCAACACATAAATAATTGTTCAATTAAACTAGTAGTTCCTGAGATGAGCGCTTTCAACCAAACAAATTCTTTAGCTTTATCGTCGCGTTCTTTTAACGTCGAGACCAGTACCTTTATGATAAGTGACTTACGGGTCATGTTCGTTGTGTAACCTCGCGTGTAGCGCCTCTGCAACGTGCGGCTGTGTGTCCGGACGACGACGTGCGCTCGCGCATACGATGCACTCGTTCTCTGATTCTGCGTATGTTGTGAAACAGCTGCAAACAAAATTAGAATTAATATTTATAGGCACTTGTTAAATACAACCATTGGAAATTTGATATCTGTAGAGGACACATTGCCAACACTTCAAAGTATGTACAGGAACATTTTATAAAAGAAATTCCTACGAGAAATTGAAGCTTTTATACGAATATAAATGAAAGAACAAGAAAAAATTATACTTGCTTGTGACGTATAGCCAATTTTAAAAGTTTCGTATCTTCGTCAATTTTGGTTTACGTAACAAGCGACGTGACGCAACGATACTTCAAATGTGTATCTTTTCTTGTCGTAAATAAGGTTAGATTTTGAGTCGCTATTAAAATGCAGCGCGGCGCCGCACTGTGCCGCGCCGGGTTGTGACAGGTGTATCTTTTCGTGTAAGAAATAGAGTTCGATTTTGAATAGCTCTATTGAAATGTGTGCGCAGCGTCACGTTTCGGTCTGAGCCTACCTTAAGTGTGGCCTGGCTATAAGGATGATCTCTGGTAACTCACCTCTGATGGAAGGAGTGTTGACACAAGAAGTGCATGGTGGGCAGTTCCAGTGACTTGTTACAGACGGCACAGCGGGAAGACTGGAAGACCACGGGCTGGCTCTGTAGCACCGTGGTCTGTTCTCTCATACGTTCGCTTTCCGTTCGGTATTTTGAAGCCAGTTGCTGTTCTCTGGTTATTACTTCATTTTCGGATTTCAGGACGTCTGTTAAGTATCTGTGTAGAAAAAAAAATGTTTATAATAGTATTTTAAATAGTACTTAAAACTAATTTTAAAATACTCATACGCCTTTGCAAGAAAAGGTGATTTTTTAAAATAAATAATGAAAATGAAACGGAATGTTCATTTAATCAAATAGAATAGAATACACTTTATTATGCACACCATACAAATTAGTGGTACAGAGTATATCTTATACATAGGGTGACACAATGGGCGGTCTTATCGCTAAAAGCGATCTTTTCAAGACAACCTTTGGATGGATTTGAATGACAGGAAGAAACAATACTGTAGGTAGTCTGAGGTGTACATTTTGCACTTACAATACATACATAATATATATCAAATATGTGATAAGTCGCGTAATTTCTGTTGCATTCGGTTTAATAGAAAAGTGTTTGATTCCTATCGCGACGCAAAAATAAGTGTTTCTGCATTTTATTGCCACGCAAAATTACGCGACAAGCGACTCAAAAATTACCGCTTGTTTGGTAGGTACCAGCCTAAACATAGCTTTCAAAATTAAATAGGTGGATTATCCTACAGTAATGTGTACTTTCATACTTACTTTCTAACATCTCCTAATGTGTATGTTGGTGTGCTGGCAAGGCAGTCTATCACTAAGATTGGTGACAGCAATTTTTCGTTGGCTGTGGACAAAATTGACGAAATTAATTTGGAAGTTCTACAGCCGGATAGCTAAGTTTTATCTTTTTAAACGAACATTTTACTGCCCAAGAGTGACGTGCTTTTGAAAGAGAAAATGACGTCAGGGGCACCCCGAGGTTCGGTTTGGTTAGGTTCCTGTAAACGTTGCAGTCGAAATAGGAGTCCTGCTTAGCGGGGCCCTGTCGACTTGGATGTGTAAAATATTTTGCGACTGGACGTCCTGCACGCGTAGCATGGCGATTCGTAATTTCATCGTTATTTCTATACAAATCGACTGTTTATAAATATAAATAAGACACCATTCGTACACTATTGAAGAATAGAACGTTTATTTTCTATATTTTTTACATTACCATGCTTAAAACGCTAAAAATATTTCTACGTTCTGTCATTTTGTGTTTTCTTCCGTCGACAAAACCCCTTTCTACGGCGCCATGCTACGCCTGCTGTGCCTAAACCGCTGTCGCTGTCGTGTATCTGATCTACTCGTAAATGTTTGCTAGCGTAGTGGAATGGGTGATCCAGTCCACTCCTCACGTTATCCCGTCCAGTCCAGTACTCACCTATAACATTGAGTAGCTCAGGCAGGCAGTGCGCGGGTGGCGGTGCCCACAGTACATCCAGCCACACACGGGGACACGTGGTCCCTCGTCTCCTGCACACTGATAGTGCGGCCTCTGCGTCCCCAGAGCGGAGATGTACTGCTACTTGAGAGCGCCAACTATGGAAGAGATAAATAGTGTAAGGGCTCATGTACACGACGCTGCCGCCGCGTCGCAGTGCTGTGTATACCTTCTCGACCGTGCCGCCGCCGCCGAAAATCAAACAATAGCGAATGACGGCGCGGCGGCGGCGGCATCGTGTACATGAGCGCTAATGATTTGGTGGGTCGCGACGTCAACGTCGCGTTTGTTGGCCATAGTATTGAGACGCGATGTTGACGTCAACGCTTGTAAAACGCTAGTGATATAGTGGCCTAAGCGGACCCGAATCCGAACCCGAAACTTGTTGTAGTGATGCTTCGATCAATAATAGCTCTAGATTAAGGATCACGAACAAAAAAGAGTTGCAAAAGTGGCCACAATTGCACAGACGTAAACATCTACATTTTTTTTAGAAAAATGTTCAATAGTATGAACAACCTCAATTTATTATAAACCTTAACAATCAAAAATAAAGTTTAATTACCATTGCAAAATGTGTTTATTTAAGTTCTTTTATCCGACAAAGGTTTAACGTTCACAATTTAAAAATGTTTCTTGAAGATAAAATGTCATCAGTATAAAAGTAGTCATTCTAAAATGATACTTAAATTCTAAACAATAAGGATTCGAAATACCGTCACAAATCCGTTTGTGGCGGTATTTTTCGGGCCGTTTTTGAAGCGTTCATCGAAAATCTAGTACTATTATTGATCGAAGTAGTGACGCGTCAGATTCTTTAGCACTAACACAGTATACTCACAGCTTGTTCTCCTCGTACAGAAACAGCACGCCTGCTTGGAAGCCCAGCATCTGACAGATGATCAGCGTATGATCCTTATCATAGTTAGCGTCGGGGTTCTTTAGTAGATGTAATACTTTCTCCTCGTATTCTTTCTTCTCGCTTTCTGGAGATTTTGCCCTAGGAGAAAACGTATGCATAGATTTTTAATGAAGGATAAGTGGTTGCTACTGATTATCGTGATTTTTCTAGGGCGTGCGGGAAAATAGGGCCAATATGTAACGCTTATTTGTATTCATCCGAACACTTAAAGCTGGACCCAAAAGAGCGATGTTTATAGTTGTGAATAGTGTAAGTAATATGCTATTAAAAAAAATATTACAAAAAATATACGACCCGTATTTTTTCTTTTGTAACATAAACCAAAATTGACGAAGATGTCGTATCTTCGTCTTCATCGCTTTTAAAAATCACAAAACGTCACTCGGTCCGTATAATTTTGCAGGCGTTATGTAACAAGCCCCCACTCCCGAATTTTAAAGTGTTTTATCTTTGTCAATATTCATTGATTTAAAACAACAAAAAATACGTATCCATTATTTTTCAATATTCTAATGGCGCATTTTCATTAGTTGATAGGGCCCGCATTCGGGGTGCTAGAGATTTCTGGAACGCATGTATCGACTTGTGACTTTCATTGGTTGTTATCTCGCATGCGAGGACTACTACTTACTTAAGTTTAAAATGCCGTATCTCCACTTACCAAACATGAATATAATGTTCAATCAAGGAATCAAACACCAGCTTAGAACAATCCTTCTGCGTATGTATCATGTGTTCGAGGAACTCAATGAGTCGCTCGGAGTTGCTCAGGAACATCGGTATGTAGTCGTCAGGGAGTGCGCTGATTGGTTCCCGCACGCCGCCGGAGAGGGCAGCTTCGTCTACCAACGGCTTGCTGCGGGGCTTGTAGTCTGTGCATAGTACTGTGGGGAAATAAAATGTGGAATTACCGATTAGATCATAGGTTCCTAATGGTGAATACCGCCCATAGTGGGAACTGGAACTTTGCTCGGTAACGGATTCAAATGCAAATGAAATATGTACCTCTATTTCCATAAAAACACATTCAATCTTGTCTTCTCATATGTTTATCTTAATATTATGGCGAGATAAAACAATTAGTCAGATAAATTAGATTAATAAACATTTTTTTTACCGTGGATTATATCAAATGAGTCCTCCCGCCCCGGGGCGGGACGGGTGTACTGTCAGATTCGTACTGACTAAAATCACGGTGATCCTACAATAGCCTCCTACGTTCCAAGGTCACGGTTACCTACAGACACAGTCCCGCGACCCCGGCAGGAATATAGGAGATTAAAGTCAGTGGCAAAAGTCAATGAAATAAAAAACAAAGCCGACTTCCGAAAGGAAAGTTACCTTACACTTTTTGTGTTTGTTTTTGAAGTCGATTCCTTTTATAAAAAAAAAATAGCTTGTAGCAATTTTGCAGGTTATAAATAAAAGTTTTTAACACAGCTCCACATCCTACTTACACTTCAAAAACTTGGTGCTCTCTTCCGGCTCATGCTGTATGAGCCTGTGTCCATACTGTCGCATGTACAAGTCAGCATCGTCAAACTCCAGTTCCACCATATAGTCCAGAGCCTTGCGGTAGTCCTTCTTGTCTTCAAGCATCATCTTCAGGTACCAGTCGTGGCGCTTGTGGTTGGCGGCGAGGGATAAGGCGTCGTCGACGCTTACTTGACGCATCACCTGTGAGATTAAATAGGTGAAAATGTAATGAGATTGCTTCGTTATTGTTAGAGAGCTTATTTGTTACCGTGACCGGTGTTGAGGGAAACAAAGAGAGTGAGTGCGAGAGAGAGAGAGGAGAGAGAGAGAGAGGAGAGAGAGAGGAGAGAGAGAGGGAGAGAGGAGAGAAAGTCGCCGCACATGCTGAGATTTTAGCTTTTTGGTTTCGTATAGGACTAATTTTGTTTCTTTATTTGTTTTTGTTCCCTTTTTATATATTTTGTTTTGTCGCTATTAGTGTTGTTTGTTCTGTCCTGTATGAGTCAATAAATACCTTTCCTTATTTTTTTCTTTTAGGAGAATGAGAGAGAGAGAGAGATAACTCTGCCTGGTCCAGTGATCAAACCCAAGACTACAATCTAACGGCGGCAAAAAGATGAAACAGTCTTCTGTATTAGATTTAGAGAATAGGTGCGTCCACACAGAGCGAACAGCCTCGCGAGGCATTTGCTTCGCGCGGCAAATGCCTCGCAAAGCTGCTTGCCCTGTTTGGACGCGCAATTGTTTTTCGACCGAGGCACGAAACAATACACGCGAGCAAAACAAAAGCCGACACTGCATGGCTCGGGCGCTCGGTCGATCACGCGCGCACTCTTTCCTCGGCCGAGCCACGTCCACACTAACCGAGCTACTTCGCGCGACAAATGCCTCGCGAGACTGCTCGTTCTGTATGGACGCACCCATCGGCGTATTAGTTAATATGTCGAAAGACCTAATTCTTCTGTCTCAAAACCACAATAAAAATGTTATACAAAAACCAACCTTAATAGCGACATTGACATCAAAATCAATGCTATTATCCTTTGAATTGATGAACTCCTTCAGTTTTCCTTGCTGATCATGTTGGTCTATCTTCATATAACAGGTCAGGAGTAGCGTGGTGTGGTCCTCAGTGGCACAACCCTTCTTCTTGTGGAGTTCTTCCAGGTATTGCACCAAAGACTCCAGGTGTCGAGATTCTAAGTACTTCCTGATCACGTATGAGGTTTCTAACCAACCAATAGTTTTTACATATTGGTCAATAGCGCCTTTTAAGTCACCCTGAAAGCAAAATACAGTTCTGTATTGAGAAAAATTATATGATTCAGAAAATACATAGATTTATAGCATGGACTGTGACTTCCCAACCAAATGTCGAAAAAGTGCCATATTTTCTAGAGAGAAAAACAATTGTAAGACAATCTGTTTCCTTTACCAAAGACATTATTTATGTTGTACAGGAAAGACAATTGTGCCATTTTATGATTTCTGAAGCTCTAAAAAAGAGAAAAATAATAGTACGACCAATTATCTCTTTCCTTCTCTTAATTATTTCTTTCTTTGAGGAAAGAGATGGATGATTCTAAAATGTTTTTTCTCTCTTACCAGTGACGACTTTAACGCAGCTAATGCTCATCTATCCTAGCTTTGTCAAGTTTGGTTTACTTATCACCATGGGCGTAGCCACGGTGGGGCAGAGTGGGGCGCTCGCCCCACCCTGACTCTGACCTGTAAGGTACCTAACCAAATCTTAAAAACTAAATTATCTACTCGTAGGCACTTACTTAAATTATCCGTAAAAAAGTTTACACTTGACAGTCATCAGTTGACACAAAAATAAAAAATAAAACATTATTTTAGATTGCTGCCCCACCCTGATCCCATGGATGGCTACGCCCATGCTTATTACCTATTATTCTGCTTATAATTCATAATGAGATTATCTTTTTTCTGTTGCAATAAATACGATTTTAACTGATTTTTTGTTGTTATTTATAACATTGTTATGATTGGTGGTTTTCCTATTGCGATAAAAATGCAACAAACTGTGGTTAGTTAGTAATACACAAATACTATAATTATCTTTTATCTACTCTCATATCGTTAAATTCAAAATACAAAACTCAAAACGAGTTTATAATGACGTACTTTACACACAGTATATCGAAATGAAATTAAAAAATTAAATTATGACACTATTTCTCTAACAAAATAATGTTATAATAAAATTTTTTTTCATTACGATACGGATTGCAGATCATAGATACATGAATTTATTTTATTATCTGTGGCTGCGCGCGCTTTGGGAGTACGTCTAACGCCAACGATACACAATTCCATATTCAATTTCATACTCAATTATAAATACAAAATGAACACTTATTAACAATATTTATCTTTTATTTGATAATTATATTCGTGTTCAATGAGAGTAGATAAAGTAGTGTATGAAACTGCACATAACTAGGTATTATACACTCGTGTGATACTTTTAAAAAACTCGCTTCGCTCGTTTTTTAAACTCACACTCGTGTATAATACCCCTCATTATGTGACAGTTTTATAAACTACTATAATGTTGCTTATTGATAAATACGATCGACAAACAAGTTCCATACTGAGAGTACTTTTATTAAATCAAATTTTAACTACTACTTTACTATGTGACATCTACCAATCCGCACTGGGCTCATGTGGTGGTTTACAACTCATTTCCTCTCATACAGTGGAGACCTTTTTTACGTGGTAAAATCAATGAGGCCTCCCACCCAGGGCAGGACGGGAGGGACTGTCAGACTTGTACTGACTTAAATCCACGGTGTCCTTCAATAGCCCTTTACGTTTCGGGACCACGGTTACCTGAAAAGACAGTCCCGCGACCCCGGCATGCACAGTGGAGGCCTGAGTGTCAGCAGTGGTAATATTATAGGCTGATTAACCTTATTCTACAAAAATATTGAAAGCAAACATACCTTACTATACAAATGATCACCATACTGTTTATAAATCTCCGTCAGTCCAGCCTCATCATAATGCTGACTACTAGCAATCCTAATAGCAACATCATAAAGATTCTTTTTGAAAAGCAGCGTCAATTTCGACTGCAGATCTTTTTCTTCCAAATAGATCATTTCTTTATTCTTCGTGAGGATATAGAACGATCCCCATTCGGTTAAAACCGCATCGATTTCCTCAAAAGTCTTTGAGAATACGATGAATTTATTCTGGATGTCTAGGATATTGATGAGGTGGGATTTTGGTGCGGTTGCGGTGCTGGTCGATGCGGTTGTCTTGTTCGGCGTTTCATTGGTTGTGATGACCAGGTAACTGCGGAACCAGTCGAGGCGAACTTTCTCGCCTTCGAGGGCGTAGCACGGACCTCGGCCTTCCGTTGTGTAGCAGTATATTGCCTGTAGGTAAAAAATGGTATTGCGTCTAAGAGATGGGCATATTTCGCTCTTTTTATGGGCAACTTGCACTTTTTTTAATATATGATGGACTCATTTGATGATTTTACCACGATTAATTTTTAATAAATTAATCGTGGTAAAATCATCAAATGAGTCCTCCCACCCCGGGCAGGGCGGGAGGGACTGTCAGACTTGTACTGACTAAAATCCACGGTGTCCTTCAATTACCGTGACCCCGGAATATAAAGGGCTATTGAAGGGCAACTTGCACTTAATCTAAAAAATAAATGTGACGAAATTGTTAACATCAATGAACTCGGTTTAAAATGAGCTCTGAAGTTTGTAAGGAAAGTTTTTCCGTTTTTCTTACAAATTAGGATATCCCCCTGCTGGTAATTTTATTTTATATGGGTATGTTCTTGACTGTAATCTAAGCTAAAGTTGACAGACATAAAGCCTACAATAAAATGAACTTACGTAGAAGAAAGCCTGTTCACTCTAACTTTGAAGAGATTCGGGTGTTATACGTTCGGTAACAACATTGAAGACTCTTTAAAGTCTGTGATGGTTAACAAGCATAGATCGGAATTAGAGTTATTCATGTACTTACACTGATTACATACAGCGAAAGAATAAAGTGGATATGCCCTAAATCCCGGAATTACTTTTAAAGAGCAGAAAAATCCCGTGATTTATTGAATAAAAAAGTGATTTACTTTTACCCAATTTATTTGTCTAATCTATCTCTGTTTTTATTAATTATTATATATTGGTAATGCTGTTTTCCACACGAGATTGTCTATTAGAAATCCTTGGAAGATCCATATTAATATCGACATTTCGATGCAAGTACTAAAATAAGTACCTAATTACGACTTCTGGTAATGACATAGACACTAGCGCCACCTCAAAACGACTTTAGTGGTGGCGTGGAATTTAGATAGCATTTACCATAACAATATACTAAGTACTTACGTCGTTATTAGCGACAGTAAGTCGATGGTTGTCGGCCAGTACACTGCACGCAGGCGCGGCTCCCATGTTGTCGAGGGTCACACACCGCTCACTGCCCAGCCAGATCACCATCACACACGCCCGGGACACTACAAACAACTTGTCTGCTCCCCTGAAAGATAAAAAAATATCTTGTCTTTAAGACAATCAACATTTCCTGAAAATAACTTAAAACATATCTTAAACTTGCAAGTTGAAATGGCAGTGGGCAGCCATATAGCACGCAGAACTGATGGTCGATGTGGCCGTAAGGTTGGAGAATGGAGACCACGCACCAGCAAGCGCAGCGTAGGACGTCCACCCACTAGGTGGGCAGACGATCTTATGAAGGCCACAGGATCACGTTGATGGCAGGCCGCTTCCAACCGGTCCTATTCGAAGTCTAAAGGGGAGGCCTATGTTCAGCAGTGGACGTCTTACGGCTGATATGATGAACTTAAAACAATACGAAACAGAAACAAAATTTTTAAACTGGGCAATGTTGCACACCAAGAATTCTCCTGTATTATTATGGATGCGTTCACAAAAAAAAAATTTATATATGCAAACAGCCAGACCAGAACAACTATGTAGATCACACTTTATATTTAATAATAATAATATTCCACAACTATCACACAACGCCATCTAGTCCCAAGCTAAGCAGAACTTGTGTTATGGGTACTAGACAACTGATAAACATACTTATATATTTCTAAATACATACATATTATAGACAAATTACACCCAGACACAGAACAAATGATCGTGCTCATCACACAAACATTTGTCCTGGGTGGGAATCGAAACCAACGACCTCCGGCATAGCAGTCAGGGTCACTAACCACTAGACCAACAGGCCATTTGTTCCGGAATCGAACCCACAACACGCAGCGCAGCAGTCGATTGCTTAGCCGCTGCGCCAACCGTGAGTCAATTCATGTGTCGATGTTATGTCTCAGTTGTCAACCACCACTACTTAAGAAACTTGTGTTTTCTCAACTAAAATAATTGAAAAATTTAATAGGTGGACCAAATCACTTTTTTTTGTGCTAGCAGTGGTTTAAGCCGATGCAGAATAAGCTTTTCCAGCAATTTCGAGCTAATGGGCAGTAGGCTAATTGGTCTGTACGAAGTAATGTCATTCTCTTGTTTTCCATGTTTGTGCACCATTTTAATTTGTGAAATTTTCCACAGAGAAGGGAAATAGCCCACTCTTAAAATCGCATTAAAGAGCACTCTCAAGAAAACAATAGCTTTTTTAGGCAATTCAATTAGCACTTTCTTTGTTATCAGATCGTACCCCGGTGCTTTCTTATCCTTGAGTCTTTTAATCTGTGTTTTTACTTCCTGAGGTGTTACTGCTATAGGTGGCAGTTCCATTTGGAAGTCTTGGTTTAGTGTGTTATCTATATCCGTGTCACTAGTCTGGTTTCTCGGTTCGTTTGGCATAAATACAGCGGCCAGGTGTTTAGCAAACGCGTTTGCTTTTTCCTCACTTGTTCTTGCCCATTGATTGTTGTTCAATTTTAATGGTGGTTTTACTTCTTGGGGTTGGTCATACTTTGCTGTATATTTCCACAGGGAATAGTTTGTGGCTGACGTGGCTGTTAGGTTTTCTAGTTGTGCTTCCATGGTGAGGTCTTCTGCTTCTTTGAGTGCCAATTTGAGCTCTTTGGTCATTTTATTATATTTTCTCTTGTCATCCGAGTGCCTGCTTGTATGCCATACACGACGAAGTCTCCTTTTTTCCAGTATCATATTTTTGAGTTCCTTAGGCAAATTTGTTGTTTTGGGTTTTTTGTCACTTTCGGGTGTACACTTCCAGCAAGCCTCTTGAATTAACTTTGTTATGTATTCAGTAGCTTCCTCAATTTCGATTTCTGTTTTGAGCCTTATCTTTAAGTTTATATTGTTTTCTAGGTAGTTTCTAAAGTCATTCCAGTCAGTTCTATTGTTATAGAGTGAGGTTGGTTTATTGAGGTGGATAACGGTGGTGCTGACGGTCATAATTACTGGCGTATGGTTGGAAGATCCATCCAGACACGACTCGGTGGAAAAATAATGTCGGGACATTCCACGAACAATAAAGAAGTCTATTATATCTGGTCTCTTATTCGGGTCTGTTGGCCAATGCGTTGGTTCTTTTGTTGACAATGTGATAAGGTTTGCACTGTCAATTGTCTTTTTGAGTTCTCTTCCGCGGGTTGTGACCAACCTCGATCCCCATTGAGTATGCTTTGCATTCCAGTCTCCCCCTGCTATGAAACGACAGCCCAAGGTTGAGAAGTACTGTGTGAACATGGTCTCACTAATCTTGTGCTTGGGTGGACAATATACAGAAGATATGTTAAAGTAGCCTGCCTTTTTATCTTCGACGGCCACTGTTGCAGCTTGTATGTGCTCCGACCGGTAGCCTGGTAGAGGATGGTGTTTGATTGTTTTTTTAATAAGAATGGCTGAACCGGCGTGTGATGTGCCGTCTGGATGGTTTGTGCTGTATATGTTAAAGTCAGGAACTGTTATGGAGCTTCGTAATGTAAAATGTGTCTCTGATATAAGAACGATGTCTAGATTGTGTAACTTTATTAGAGTTTCTAGTTCTCGCTTGTTGGGAGCGAGTCCATTTATGTTCCATGCTCCCACCCTGAGTGAACCCATCATGGAAGTTTAGCCATGAGATTTGTTATAAGCCCTATGAGGGAGCTTATCTGCAGTAGGAGAATTTCTATTTTTTCACTTTGTTTGATCATAATTTCTTGAATGGAAAATGGAATTTTTTCATCTCCATTACTTGTTGAGGGTGGTTCGACTTTAGCTTTTTCGGCATATGAGATTTGTAAATTCATTGGGTTGGGTGTCATTTGAGCAGCAGACCGTTGACGGAGCAGGCTCTGTTCTGTTGTGGGTTGTGATCTTTCTTGCTGGAGCTGCTTCTGTACCTGATCAGTGATAATCTGTAGTTTAGATTGCGGTACGACTTTAGTGTCGCTGTTTAATTCCAGTAATGGTATTTGCGGTGTCGATCGAGCCGGTGCGGGGCTAATAGATTTTACTATATAGGGCTTATTCTTAGTTTTCCTTTTGGCGATTTCCACATATACCTGACAACCTTTGTAGTTGGCAGGGTGGCTTCCTAGACACAAAGCACATTTAGCAGGTGTGGTCCGGTCTTTCTTTAGGCAGTCGGATGTTTTGTGTGCTTCAGCACACTTCACACATCTGTAGGGTCTTAGACAGTTGTTCTTTGTGTGACCATATTGCTGGCATCTGGTAAACTGAACAATGGTGGTTCTCTTTATTGGATCTTCAATAGCCACTGACGTGTTATAAATATAGCGTATCTTCTTAGCTTCTTTGTTTTTCTCACTTGGTTCAAGATTTACAAAGAAGGTTGAAGTGGGCAGGCGTTCTGGACCGTATTTTGCGTTAATGAATTGACCTCTTATTTTGTTTCCAGTTTTTTCTATCTCTTCGACAATCGCTTCGAGGGGTGTAGTATGATGCAAATTTTTTATGACGATTCTGTAGCATTTGTCTTCTTTTCTGGTGAAAGTATGACCTATTAGGCCCTTTTCCCGTACTAGAGACATAAGTGCTTTATAAGCTGATGTTGTGCTGCATGATACTCTTAGCTGGTTTTTGTTGACAATTTAAAGACATAGTCAGTTTTTTTCAGCACTGTCTCGACAGTTTCAGTTAATTTATTGACATCTTGTATTCCATAGAGCAACAGAGGTGGAGGTTTGTTTTCTCTAGGAATAGACACAATATTATCTGCGTCATCCAGAGGCAGAATATCAAAACTATTGCTGGTTGTCGCTTGCGGAGGTGAATCAGAGATTCTTTTTCTCTTGTTGTTGTTATTAGTTCGTAACATAGGAGTTTTCTGCCATGATGGGTTTTTTTCAGTTGAAGGTTGAGTTGGACTCTTCCTTTCGGGGGTTGGGGACTTTGTTCTAGCGTTTCTGTTGAATAAGCTTGGATGGAAGACTTGCTGGGTCATTTTTTTCTGCCCTTTAATGTTGGAAGCTTCTCCAGGCCCATCGTCACTTTTGAGAGACTGCATGTCCCCCAAACATAGCAAAAATCTACCACTTGAACAAATTTTTCAGCATTGGCAACATTTTTGTAATATTGACACCGAGGATGACAGCATCAAATAATTATGAATGACAAGTGGAGATTGGTATTTGAGGGTATGCACTAATTTTTGCGTGGAGTTAATTGTCAAATATAGATTTTAAAAGACTATTATAGTTTAATTTTTATGTTCTGAGTTATGATTTACATCACTAGAGACACTAATTATGCACTTGTTCACTTTCACACAGTTTTTAAGCACTAAAACTTAAAATTTGCACGAATTTTAATTTTAATCTTCGAGAGTGATAATTTTACAGTGCACTTGACCTTAAGCTTATTCTGCATCGGCTTAAACCACTGCTAGCACAAAAAAAAGTGATACCCGATCATCAGTTTGGATTCCGAGAGAGGCATTCCACTATAGAGCAGGTACATAGAGTTTGTAACAAAATAAGAATGGCTCTTGAACTAGGAGAATATTGTGCTTCTGCTTTCTTAGATGTACAGCAGGCATTCGATCGGGTATGGCATAGGGGTCTTCTCTTCAAAATTAAAACCAATCTGCCTCACAGCTATTACAGAATTCTTGAGTCCTATCTTACGGATCGCCTGTTTCAAGTTAGAGAAGGGAATGACTACTCAGAGTTCCATGAAATAAGAGCAGGAGTACCACAAGGCTCTGTTCTGGGCCCTGTTCTCTACACTATCTTTACAGCGGATATACCACGCATCCCAAATGTAACAATTGCCACTTTTGCTGATGACTCAGCTATATTAACCAGCAATAAAGATCCAAAAGAAGCTTCGAAAAAGCTACAAGAGGCATTAAACCTAATAGATGAGTGGCTTGAAAAATGGAGAATTACGGCAAGCGCATCCAAATCTGCACAAGTGACATTCACACTCAGAAAAGGCGACTGCCCTGCAGTTAAACTGGGTAGCAATTACTTGCCTCACAAGGATGTTGTGAAGTACCTGGGTATGCACTTGGACAGGCGTCTAACTTGGAAAACCCACATCAAAGCAAAAAGAGACCAAGCTAACTTCACATTTAGGAACCTGTACTGGTTGCTGGGAAGAAAGTCTAAGCTTTCAATCGAAAATAAATTGCTTGTTTACAAAGCCGTGATAAAGCCAATATGGACATATGGCATACAGCTATGGGGTAGTGCCTCGAAATCAAACATCAACATTGTTCAACGTCTACAAAATACAATCCTGAAATCGATCTCGAACGCCCCATGGTTCATCACCAATGCAGAAATCCATGAGCAATTAAAAGTGGACACAGTCAAAGAGACCACGCTGCTGACAGAAAAAGCATACAAGAGCAGACTCAAAAATCACCCAAATCAGTTAGCCTCAGACTTGCTACAGACCAGTAACATCAAGCGCCTTAAAAGGCACCACATCCTTGAGCTATAAATAATCTTAATGTTTGCTGTGCTCGCTGGAGTTCTGCATTAATCACGCCCAGATACAAACAGTACATTTGTTCATAGCCGAAAGGCTGATTGCAAATTAATAAAAATACAAAAAAAAAAAAAAAAAAAGGTGGACCAAATCATTGGTACTTACTTGAAAGCTAGTCCAGTGATAGGACTAGTGCCTGAATCTGGTAAGGTCCTCATCTTCCCGCTGCGCTGGCGAGCGATGACACCGCGGAACAGAGATACAGAGCCATCTAGGAAACCAACTGCTAGGAGACTCTGGGAACAGATACATACCACACATACAGCACAATAACTTTTTTTTTTTAGCGTCGTAAAATCATCAAATGAGTCATCAAATCACCCCGGGCAGGGCGGGAGGGACTGTCAGACTTGTACTGACTAAAATCCACGGTGTCCTTCAATAACCCTTTATGTTCCGGGGTCACGGTAATTAGATAAGTCCCGCGACCCCGGCAGGCTTTGGCCCTCTAGAGAGGGGACCCGTCATTATGCTGACGCTCTTTGAGGCGCGCGTGGAACACAACGCGCCGTCGACCCGGGCATGGTCCATGGTCGGGCTGCGAGTTGCCCTTTACTCGCCGCCCGCATGCCCGCGCCTACGGTTGCCGGAGATCGTCTTGCGTAGCACAATAACTTTGAAGAGGTTGGTGGCAGACATGTGTAACATCTCATTTGATTCATCAGCAGCAAAAAACAAATGGCTATCTATAAACTCACTTGTCTTCAGGACACTGTTATGATACATCTTTGTAAAAATAATCTTTATCTAAGTGACAAAGTACATCAATATCATTTTACAAACCTATGTTTTTTTTATATAAAATCAAGAATAGGTATTGAATTCAATTTTATAATAAAGTTGTATTGTTTTTTTTGCAGCCATTGTCAGCCCTGTGTAACTTAGAACATTCAGGTCAATGTATGGAATTTATTCCCAATCCATTGCCAACATTCAAAAACACGTCAGAAAATCATATTGACCAACATCACAGTACTAAATAATGATACCACGTGACTAAATTATGGAGACCGAAACAAATATGTCTGCCTTCGTGTTGTGTTTTTCAGTTTGTTTTTCCTTTTTCTGTGTGATTTGGGAATATAACTTACAAGAATAATTTCTGTGATTGTGTTAACGTTACGTTGAGTGGAGTGTCTAGTCAGTGCGTCGTCTTAGAAGTGGTTTGCTTTTCAATTTCATCCTCACATATTTTTAACGAGAAAATGAATAATTTAGAACTGTTGAACATAAAACTAGACATCGACTCGAAGTGTGTGGGATTAGGGTCATAAAGGAGTCCTGGCATACTGGAAATAACTTTTTTCCAAGGTTTCCCTGTATCCAAACCGGTGAGTACATCTGCTGATGTGATTTTGTTCTCATACTCTCACAGCACTAATTTGAAATTAAAAGCATCATCAACATCTGTAATACAACCCTCACCAATCAAAATTAGCTGAAACTAGTGAAGAAAAGTTTTAAATATTTTTCTACATACAAAATTATAATTTTGATTCATGTTGGTCGAGTCTAAAGACATTATCTACTTGTGACACCATTATACTGCGAATCTATAATTAATCTTAGAATTTCATGTTCCAAGCATAATAATTCATATATTCATTTAGTTATTCTGATAGTGTAAAGAGTGCTTTCTTTAAATCACACTTTATAAATTTGCAGTGAATCAGCCAGTGAGAAGTAATGTTTTATATTTTTTATTCCAGCTATTAGGAGAGGCTAAATGCTGTTGGTATTGAAGAATCGGTGAATCTACCAATAGTAAAACAACATGTGCAGCGAAATGTATGTGCTTAACTCTTCGGAAAAAAGGATTTCAATAAATATGGAAACCGTTGGAAGGTATGCAATCCCAACTTTGAATTTGATCGCTTTACCTCTCACTGACAGACAATTATCAAAATTTCCACATCATTACACCTATTCAGAGTCAAAAAGTAAATAATTATAAAAAGAAAAACGTGAGTTTTATTAATATGTAAAAAATAACAAACAGACTTTCAAAGATATTTTAATAATAAATATGTTTAAAAAGCTGAGTTTCTGTAGCACATTCATAACACTTGTGAAGCCTTACCGCATCACCACATAAAAATAAACAACTGTTGAAGGGTTTTCTAAAAAAAGAGTTGAGTTCCAAAACAACCCGTAGATATCAACATGAAATGTTGTTTTGATGTTGACAATTATTTTAGGCTTTAGTTTTCAAGAGATATTTATCTTTTTTTAAGACGGTTTGTTTTTATTTTGTTGTAAGTCTTTTATGATACTTTTCGTTTTCCCGAAATATTATTAACAAATTCTTATGTTTCATTTCAGATACTTTCTACAAGCCAGCTATTGAGGTGTTTGCTGCAAAGTTGTGCCTTCACTCTGAAGGCTTAGGAGCGGTTTGGTAACGATCGGTTTACCCTTGTGAAGCAAAGGCGGGTCGCTAATAATTTATATAAATTAATAAATGTTGAAGTTATATAAATCAGTGTTTTATTTCACCAAGTTTTATTTTAAAATCAATAAATTTTGGAACCTACCTACTACCTGCGTAGTATGCATTTTATCGATATCGATAAACTAAATATCGATAAGGTATGACAACTCTATGATGCGTTGGACATCCCTATTTCTGTGTATGTGAAACTTTTATGTTGGTAGCCATGTTTTTTTCTTGTGATTGGTACCACTTCCGTTATAAACTCGTTATGACCTAAATTTTCTAAGTTCCGACTCTTAAAATTACATGCTCTGTGGCCATTGTTTTAGTTTAAATTGGCTTTTATTTAAGAAAAATAACATTTACATGCACATAGTTCTAAAATCTAGAACTCCTATTAAGGGAAACTCAAAAGATATTACAAACAAAATACACCTTAAACACCCAAACTCAGAGGGGTGAGATTAGGCTGTAGAGTGTAGAGTGATTCTACATGTAATTCTAGAAGATTAAAGCAGACTGGTAGCTCGTATCAATCCACAATGAATAATTAATGACCAACCTTATTTTCATGTACAGCCAGCGCAGTAGCGGGCGTGGGCCGCATGTGTGAGGGCACAGCGCGGGACACTCGTGCGCAAGTCGGGTTGCCATGTCGATCGCTGCGGGACCAGTCCCATACTTTGATTAGAGGCACGCCTGCTTCATCATCCTGGAATTGGTTTACAGTGTTATTCTGCATTGCATAATGAAGCGTAGTGCACCCGCATATAAAAGAGATGATCCTATAGCAATCAAACAACTATTCCCTAGAAGGATTTAATACCTCAGTAGCAAACCAAGGACCACATCAGTAGTAGTATGTTTTTAACCAATTTCAAAAAAAGAAGTAGGTTCTCAGTTCAACCTGTATGTATGTAAGTATGTTTGTTCGCGATTATCTCGCGTTTGGCTGAATCGATTTTGATGCGGTTTTCGGTATTCGTTATATTCTGGAGAAGGTTTTAGTATATAATACTAATGGATATCCCGTGACGTTGCCCGCCTGGATTCGTTTTCGCTTACTTGGATTGTAGATTTTAAAGACCATTACAGATTTGCCCGCGATTATCTTGCGTTTAGCTGAACCGATTACGATGCGGTTTTCAGGAAAGTGTTCGTGACATTCTGAGTATTTAGTATTATAATGGAAATCTCGTGACGTTGCCCGCATAGACCCGTTTTATATGCTTACTGGATTGTAGATTTACGACGCCGATTAAATGAAGATTTTTGTTGAATATCTAAACTAAAAAGGGTAAAATATTGTTTTTATTTAAAAAAAAAGGAACCGACTTCAAAACCAAACACAAAATAGTGTAAAATAACTTTTTTTCTTTCTTTCGGAAGTCGGTGGCCCTATTCAATGAAAATTAAAACAAAGCCACAGAATTGGTTTACAGTGTATAATTCTGCCTGCATTGTATTATATTGCATCATAACATAAATACTTACACCAATAGTAACAAGATAAGGATCATGTGGCAGCTGCTGAGCGAGCGTCACTGTCAACTCGTAGGCTTTGAACGAGGTGACCTCCCAGGAACGAGAGATGAGGTGGCACCAGCCCGTGATGTCACACAACATGACATGTCCATTGCCACTAGTTGTTGCAGTTACGTGTGTGTCCTGAAAGAGAACAAATATTTATTAACATACAAGCTATGGGATGGGGCCGTTGACAATCTTTCAAAGTCTAAACACCTTATTCTGAAATCCAGATCAAGTGTTTTATTATTAGACTACTAGAGTATTAATTCAAATTAGATTTTTGCAGTCACAAGGTAATTAATTGCAAAGTACTGTTGTTGAATGTTGTAACGGACTTTTTAGTAATAGTCAAATATCAGTTGGAACCTTTATTTTCTTTTTAATTTGCTATAAGAAACCTTTTTTTTTTATTTGCTGTCGACTTTTTCCAATAAAAGTAATACATTTTCATTTGTTTTTACTTAAAACTTATGTAAACTCTGTCAAATTCCTTATTCATTGTGAACCCTTAGCACGAGTTTTCAGTATTTGAGATATAAACTCGAACTTTGACAATTTCGAATTGACAATTTTCAAGGAAAAAATTAGTTCCTTCTTCGCACACACCAGAGGCGCTGTTCCATTTTTTCATACAAGAAACGCTGTAAATACTGGAAAGACACTGTAAAGTAAAAGAGTGAAAACTCGTGCTAAGGGTACTGGAACCGGTGGTGGACGCCCACGGCGACGGAAGTCGCAAGACGATCTCCGGCCACGGTAGGCGCGGGCATGCGGGCGGCGAGTAAAGGGCAACTCGCAGCCCGACCATGGACCATGCCCGGGTCGACGGCGCGTTGTGTTCCACGCGCGCCTCAAAGAGCGTCAGCATAATGACGGGGCCCCTCTCTAGAGGGCCAAAGCCTGCCGGGGTCGCGGGACTTATACCATTACCGTGACCCCGGAACATAAAAGGCTATTGAAGGACACCGTGGATTTTAGTCAGTACAAGTCTGACAGTCCCTCCCGCCCTGCCCGGGGTGAGAGGACTCATTTGATGATTTTACCACGATAAAAAAAAAAGGGGTACTGGAACAATATTTTAATAGGCAGTTACTGAGTTGTGGAGGTCAGATTTTTTAAAAACTAAAAACTGACTCATTCGTAGTTGGGAAAAGGCTAGGCAGATGAAAACTGCTTAATGCATTTAATGAGTGAAAGAAAGCCATAAAATTTACACCAATAACAACAAACAAAAACCGGAATTCTTGTTTACAATATTTTGTGATTGTGTGTGCACAAGTGTTATTAAAATATAAAAAAGCCTACCTTTTAACACTTACCTGCAGACATTCAGCTACTTTTCCATTGTCTACGTTCCTGTGGACATCGAAAAACGCGAACCTTCGCCACTGAAAATCAAGTACTTTGGATGAAGTAAATATTGGGTTTAGAGGCTTCGTATTAACATTCATTACGGCTTCCAAATACTCTGTGCAAGTTTAATTTCGTAATCTAAATATGACCAAAGAAATAGGTACAGTTTCTATTGGATTTTTTGCAATTTTTCGAACAAAGTTTATAGAGCAACTAGACAACCATTCGTTTTGTTAACTAGCAAATCAGTGTCGTTTTAATTACCTCCAAAAAAGCCATTGTTATCGTATTTATAGTTCACGCACTGGTCATGTTATCGATATAATCACTGAAATTAACGATTTTCAACGTTTTCCTCAAGCAAGATGTAAATTGAACACAGTATTTTTTACAATAATCACTTTGCTGACGGCTGAAGCATTATATTTCTCTGTAACACGTTTTGGTGTTTTTTTTTTTTTTTTTTCCTTCTTTGGCAATGAGTTGCTTGACTACTCTGCCAGTGTCATGTGGCGACGGCTACGTAGGGAGTTGAGCCGTCGGACTTCAAGGTAGTTTGTTAGTAGCTGCGAGGACAGACACATGTGTTAGTATGTATTAATATTCTAATCTACAATTTTCTAATCTACAGTATGTACAGAAGTATATAAAATACATGATAAACAAAAATATAAAAAATCACGCACCAATTAAAATTTTAAATCATTTTCATTTAGAAAGGTTGCAAGGATATGGATAATTTTGGGGGAGAAGTGGGATAGCAGGCCATGAAAATTAGTTGGAAGAGGGATGTTATTTTTGGATATTTTCCGGTAGAGGTCAAGGGAATTGGTATTTAGGGAGCAGGAAAAGAATATATGGTCCAAAGTACCTTCCGCAAGACCGCACTCACATAGAGAATTGTCCCGAACACGTATTTTTTTCAAGAATACTGGGCTACAACAATGTCCGAGTCTAAGTCTACACAAGGTCGAAACAGTTTTCTTAGACAATTTGGGGCATTTGAAAAACCAAGGTTTGCGCTGAATATCAGGCTGAATGGCTGCGTAGTAGACGCCCTTGGTTTTTGAGGAGTTGGCCCAGTATTTAGTCCACGACTCGTACAACTTGGGTTTGGCCCCATTTCGCAAATCGTAGTTATGAGCTACGTAGTGCTTTCGATCAGCTGGATTCGATGTGGCATACTTTGCTAACGAATCAGCGCACTCATTGCCAACAATTCCTGAGTGACCAGGGATCCAAGCTATTTCGATGTCCAGGCCGTTTTGGGAACAATCAAATAACAAGTTCTTAATATCTGTAATAATTTGACTATGAATTTTACTATGGAATTGATTTTGCAACAAGGCCTGAATACTACTACGCGAATCGGAAAAAATGACTGACCTTGTTATTTGATGGGATTTGATATATTGTAAGGCTTCCAAAATGCCAATACATTCGCCTGTAAAAACTGAAGATTCTGGTGGGCATTGAAAAAGTAAAGCGATTTTAGAATTTTGATAATATACTGCCACACCAGTACATTCTGTTGGGGACAATTTTGAGGCATCTGTATAGAATATATTCCATCCCTCCCAAAAGCGCTCACGAGCTAACTCAAAATCGTCCTTTGCGTTCTGGGAATTCTTTGAGATACCTAGTCCCAAAACGGCTTTTGGTTCGAAATGAATCGATTCATATGCGGCGGAGAAGACTGGGAGAGTTGGATATTGATAAACAGGCGAAGAGAGGTGTTTAAGCTCTCTGTACCTGTTTATCAATAAGGGAACTGTTTTACTGTTCCAGTAAGGGGAATCATTGAAGGATAAGTCTATTTGTTCTAAAATTGGGAGTAGGGGATGGGTTGAAAGAGGGAAGACTTTGGATAAGAAGCGGTCTGCCAAATACTGTCTTCTTAGGTATAAGGGTGGTTCCGCACATTCTACCTGAAGTGCATTAACGGGAGAGGACTTCATAGCTCCTATAACAATTCTTAAGCTTTTGGCCTGGATGCTGTCTATTTTCTTAAGCGCCTCTTTGTTGCAGGGCTCCAGAAGAAAGCAACAGTAATCGAGGACGCTCCTGGTCAGCGCATTATATACTAGTTTAAGGGTGAACGGGTGAGCTCCCCACCACACCCCGGCCAGAGCCTTGAGTACTGACACGGAGCGTTCACATTTTTTGACCGTATTGTTAATGTGATAAACACCTGACAGTCTTGAATCTAATGTTACTCCCAGGAACCTAGCCTTATCCTGGATTGGGATGTTTTGTCCGTTAATGCAAATATCGACTTGAGGAATAGAACGCTTGCGGGTAAAAATGACTGCTGAGCTCTTTGGCGCACTTAAGGACAACCCGTGATCAAGAAGCCATTGGTTTAGTGAGGAGAGGGAGACATTCATTGATGATGCGGCATCCTGGATGGAGTTGCTAGCGACCAGTAACGCAATATCATCAGCATACTGAAGGATTTTACAGTCAAAATTTAGGGAGGAATGCAGGTTGGATGTGTAAATATTATACAATGGGGGACTCAGAACAGATCCCTGAGGTAAACCTCTCCAGATTGTTCTTTTTTCAGAGTCTGATCCAGGGATTCTTAATTGAATAACGCGATTAGTAAAGATGTTAACGATGATGCGAGAAATCCTTCCCGGGATTCTCAGCTCATGCAGCTTTTGCCTGAGAACAGGGAGGAGGACCGAATCATACGCGGCCGATATGTCCAGAAAGACAGCAACCACCGACTCATTCTTACTGAGGGCAAGCCGGACTGCTGAAGTGAGGATACCTACACTGTCAGCTGTGCCTAAGCCCTTCCTGAAGCCAAATTGAGTCGGCGGAAGCAGTCTCCTGTTCTCTACCAGCCACTCTAGACGGTTTTTAACTAAATGTTCTAGCAGTTTTATTAGTATGGACGATAGAGCGATAGGTCTATATGAGCAGTGGTCGTTAGGATCTTTGCCGGGTTTTAATATCGGAATGATAACCTGAACCTTCCAGTCTGTGGGAATGTAGCCGGAAACAAAACAGAAATTAGCCAAGTCAAGGTAATATTGTTGAGTTTTTGGACCAGCTTTAGAAATAAAGGAGTAGGGGAATCCATCCACCCCAGGTGCGGAGTCCTTGACGTGAGATAGCACAGTTTTGAGTTCTTCCACACTAAATGGCATGTTCATTGGATCGTTGGAGTTGTCTACATCCTCTATGCCAACACCAATCTCCTCCTTATCTGGAACATACGGTGGAGCGACTTTTGTAAAAAACTGGTACCCCAGTTCTTCTGATATGCAGCTAGAAGAGGCAGGTACTAAACTGCTCCGAAAGCGTTTGATCTTCCGCCAGACCATTGCAACCGGGGTAGATGGACTCAACGAACTGCAATATTTTGACCAACCATCTCGTTTCTTTTGTTTAAACAATTTCCTTGACTTAGCCAAGATCCGTTTGAAGGCGATGAGATTTTCCAGATTCATATTGCGGTTAACAGTCTTTTCAGCTTCCTTCCTGGCTCTGATCATGTCAGTGCATTCACTATCCCACCATGGCGGAGAAGGAACTTTACCAGATGGGGTTTTTTTGAGGGGGAAGCAATCATCTGCTGTAGAGGAAACGATGGATGAAAAGGACAAAAGACATTCCTGGGCATTATCGCTGTTAATTTTTGGGAGTGCGGATACTCTTAAGTCCAGGATTTTGGAATATAAGTCCCAATCTGGTGAGCCTAACTGGTATTTAAGAAGGGGAGGGGAAACTTTAGAAGGAATATTTTTGGAAGGGAATTCAATCATGATGGGATAGTGATCACTTCCATAAGTCATATCCAAGCGACGCCAAATGAGGAGGCTAGACATGTTGGACGAACAAAACGTCAAGTCAACACAACTATTGTTCTGTCCTGGAGAAGACCTGCGCGTAGCGCTGCCGTCGTTGATGACACAGAGGTTGAGGTCATCCAACATATCCAGCAAGCCTATGCCAAAGTTATCGCAAAAGTCTGATCCCCAACGATAGTGATGACAATTAAAATCACCCATAACAAGTATTGGACCGCTGACACTGCATAACATATTTCTAATTGCCGAGAGATATTCGAGTTTTGGGCGCGCAATATAAAATGAAAAAATATTTATATCCTCAGCCTTAACAGCAACAACATTGAAGTTGTCACCAACGAAGGGTAGAGGAATCTGGGAGTATGATACTTTGCTATTGATGAGCAAAGCACATCCTCCGTATCCATCAGATCTATCATTACGAACACTGCTAAAACATGGCAACCTGAAATTACTTCCAGGCAGAAGCCATGTCTCCGCAATGCCGCAGATTGATGGTTTGTATTTATTAATTAAAAGGGAAAGATCAGGTTTCCTGGGAGTAATACTCCTCGCGTTCCATTGAAGGAATGTTAGTGGATGGAACATTGTGGATATAATTTAAAATAGTGGTCAATTTTGAGGCAACGTGGTCAGGTATTGTGTGGTTAGGGTTAACAAGTGCAGTCATTAACATGTTGGTAATAAGGTCTAAGATGTTTTTAGAGCTATCCTGTCTTGATGTCATTGGCTCAGCATCCTCGGACGGGAAGGCGCAGCCATTTTGGGAGGGGGAGAATGAGTAGTTTTGGGTTAGGGCTTGATAAGTCTGTTTATTATATCCAGGTGAAAGGGGGGCTCGAGGCTTAGGAGGGAGCAAGACTGTTTTTCGATAGGATTTCTGTGGTGAAGTGATTGGATTAGGTTGGGACTTGCTTATTGTAGCTTTGATACGGGGAGATGATTTTGAGACATCGGCATATGAACGAGAGACAGGTGGGAAAACTTGGCTCGCCTCCGCATACGATATTGATTTCTCCGCCATCAGAGCTTTGATACTCTTTTGTCGGCCCAATTCTGGACAAGCACTGTTATTTGCGAAATGGTTACCCTGACAAGAAACACAAAAGCCTAACTCAGGAGTGATTTCACAACCATCCCCTGGGTGGTCATTGCCGCACTTAAAACAACGGGGCTTGGATCTACAAACTGTACGGGTGTGGCCATACCGACAGCATAGGTAACATTGTATAGTTGGGAAGGTGTATCTCTCCACTGGAAGAGCCGAGTAGAAGCAGTAAACGCGTTTGGGTAAAACTTGTCCATCGAAGGTAACAACTACGGTTTGTGTAGGCTTCCATTCAGCTACCCCAGAAGAGGTCACCTTGCGGCTCATCCTTCTGGCTTTAATGACTGGACCGCATCCCTCAGGGACTACAATATTTTTAATAATTTCCTCCTCAGGCCATTCAATGGGGATGTCTCTTACTATACCCATCCGTGTTATATTGAATTGTGGGATGGAGGCAAGAAAATTATTTTCAGCAAGTAACTTATTAATCAGAAAACTGTTTGCATCCTGATGTGACTTAAACTCAACAGACAGGCGGTTTCTACCTAAACGTTTGACCCCATCAAGGCGTACATTGTTAATGTTATTTTTCATCAAAAACATACCAAACTTAACCCGTTGTAGCTCAGTACCTGAGGTCTGATTGTCTTTAAGGGAGATATGAACAATGTACGGTGGGTTGTCTCTGGGTGTATACAACAGTCGTCCAGTTACACTTTTCGCTATTTTAGCAGGTACATTAGGAGTAGTAGGCGACAAATCAGCGGACCTTTTGCGGTTTGCATTGTCAATATCCATAGCTGGGCCCTGCGTAAGTATTTGGGAGTCATGGGGAAGTGTGATAGTGAGGGTAGGAGGCAAATCAAATGGTTCGATGGGAGGACGCCCGCGATCAGGCGGTTCTGCAGGCTTTTGCGAACTCATTTTTGGTTAAAACCGGACAAAAACAAAAAAAAAACTAACCTTACGGACAAACACAAACACTAGGAATACTCTCGATCAAGTTTCACTCGAATTTGGTCCACTAGCAATCGAAAATATTCTTAGAACAAACACAAGCGTGTTATACCTTCACCAACTACCGACGAAGTCCTTTTGGTGTTTTATTTGATTGAAAAAGAAGACAGACATACACTAATTCATTAGTATGACAGTGACAACAACAGTACAAAAGGCAAATGAAAATCGCCCAGTTTTAGTCGTGTAACAGAGCGAGAAACACCCTCTTTGACTCATGCCAACTGTCAGTGTCAAAAATAGTGTTGTCAGCTAAGAATTTAAATTTTCTACCATTATTCATAAAATAAATGTCAGTATATTTTATTGTCTCTACGAGCGAGTATAACAAATCAAAACAAATAAAAGAAATTAACGTTATTATAGCAGTCTCTATCAGCACATAGTATAAAGAGGAGAAGTAGGCTATCTCCGGCCCAATCCGCGATATAACTGCCTACTGTCTTAGGGTTATAACTCTTAGCTAAATTTTAATTCATCATCATCATCCACAGCCTGTCTTCACCCACTGCTGGATATAGGCCTCTCTTTGTTTGTGCCAAGCTCCACGGTCTTGCGCCAGCCTCATTCAATTTTAATTCAGTGCCTATTAATTGGCAAGGGTCGGGAAGTTGTATTTATATCCATAAGAGGTTAGCGTTAATTATGTTACACGTTGTATACTATTCAGTTTTTTTTTCCGGATTAATGTAGTATTTTTAACGCATTAAGGACCATTACTTATTTTTAATTAATACAAACACAAATAATGCAAACATATAGTATTGAATCACACAATACGTTCTCCTGCGATTATCACACATTTTTCATTAATGTTAGACTGGCGCACCTAGAAATGGGTCGAGATTTTGTTAAAGTGTGCGTGGTCGACGCATAGGTACTATGCGTATGGTGCGTTTGTATGAAGATAACTTACTTCCCGTCTTTGTACTATGATCAGCAGCTCTCAATCATTTTTTTTTAATTATTTACTCGAATGAATACAATTACCTCTTAAAAACAGAGAAAAATAACCTACGCCAGAGTTATTTAGAAATAAGTACCTAGCTAAATAAAAATCTTTTTGGCAAAAAAACTTTTTTAAAAAAAAGTACCGACTTCAAAACAAATACAAAAAAGTTTAAAATAACTTTTCTTTCGGAAGTCGGTGGCAATAGTCAATGACACAACAAAACAAAGCCACCGACTTCCGAAAGAAAAGTTATTTTAAACTTTTTTGTATTTGTTTTGAAGTCGGTACTTTTTTTAAAAAAAGTTTTTATTTTACCCTTTTTAGTTTATTTATTACATATTCAACCCAAATTCTTGTAAAATACAAAATTTTCTTACATATGCACTAATCTTGTAATCCGTCACAACATAAAAAAATCCATATCTCTAAAACTACTGAACCGATTTTGATGAAACTTGCAGTGTACCCTAAGTTGAACAATACCTAGTACAACAAAAAAAGAATTACTTAAATCGAACTTATAGTTCCGGAGATATGCGTGCACAAACATAAAAACATACATACATACATACATACACTTATGAAATTTGGCACATTTGTTCAGACGCTGATATAGACTAACATATATGAAAACTGGGCAGTTCTGATAATATTACATACATACGGGTCGAATTGATAACCTCCTTTTTTTTTGAAGTCGGTAAAATTTTTTATTCAGGTTTCGTTATATCTTTCAAATGCTGTGTAGTTTCGTGGGTCATTGGCTTCATTATTTTATCATACATTTTGGTGTGTGCTCCAGTTTTAACCACTGAATCAATGTTTACTAGCAAATATGTAAATAGCCGCCTCAGCTCGATTCTATCCACAGTGTATGATAGAGATGTTAGTCCATCCTTTAAATACAAAGGAGGCTGGGTTGACAAATTTTCGGATCTGCAAAATAAAATGGTAGTAATATTATACTAAATAAAATAATTTAGAAATTAGGTAACACATAAAATGCTCTATGTCAGGACGTCAGGATGATCTGGAACTTTTTCTTTTTTTAGCGTTGTAAAATCATCAAATGAGTCCTCCCACCCAGGGCAGGGCGGGAGGGACTAACAGACTCGTACTGACTAAAATCCACGGTGTCCTTAAATAGCCCTTTACGTTCCAGGGTCACGGTAATGTGATAAGTCCCGCGACCCCAGCAGGCTTTGACCCTCTAGAGGGGGGCCCCGTCTACTTGCTGACACTCTCTGCGGCGCGCGTGGAACACAACGCGCCGTCGATCCGGGCATGGTCCATGGTCGGGTGGCGAGTCCCCCATTACTCGCCGCCCGCATACCCGCGCCTACAGTGGCCGGAGATTGTCTTGCCACGTCCGTCGCCGTGGGAGTTTACCACTGCGGCTGGGGCGGAAGGGAGAACGCTGTCCACTCCCTCATGCGGCCCGCCTCCTCCTTCGCAAGCATGACTGCTTCGCAGAAAGAGGCGACCGCTTCCCACTCCGTCTCGCCCCGCAGCATGACTTCGACCAATGCCGAGCGCGAGAGGTCTCCGCCTATCGCCGTCGTGAGGACACGGCGGTGCTCTGCCCAAGCGGAGAAGACCTGCACCGTATGCTCCACTGTGTCCTCCGGGCGATCCTCGCAGTGGTGACACCCAGGCGTTTCTTCCCTCCCTATCCGACACAGGTACCTCCCGAAACTTCCGTGTCCGGTGAGGACCTGCGTCATGCGGTAGGTCAGGACGCCGTGACGCCTATCCAGCCACTCCTCGAAGAGGGGTCTTACCGCCGTGATTGCGGCGTGCCCGACGGTCTGGAACCTTAGACGATTGTAGGCCTTTATTTATGTAGTTCGGCGGAGCTACGAGCAGCCTCGAAGAATTTTCAAAGTGTCTGTTCATTTGCTCAGGAAAGAGATAATATTGTATTGTATATAACGGGCCGGTATCCGCAACTCCACGTCATATGTATGCGCGTATTTTGCGTGAAGGAGATAATATACATACCTACGATAACTTAAAATATAGTGGGATTTTAGTGAAATAACAAGTTGATCGAAGACCAACTGAGTACAGATGCTAGCACAACAACCTACTCTCTATCTGTCAAATCAGGTCGACTAAACCTTATTCCGTCGAGATTTCTATTAAAGTTTGACTAATTGAGGCAGCTGGATGTGCTGGCGTTGTACATTATTCTAAGAATGTTTACAGAACTTACCTATTCCATAAACCTAAACCTTTTCTTATCGACTTATATTTGCCTACAAGAGGGACACTGTTTTCAATGTAAAAGTTTGATGCATTTATTCTGAAAATGGACAGGACATTAATTTTATTATACACACAAACAAGTGACACTGCAGAACTGCAAACTAATATTTCCCCGCAATTTATTTTATTGCTAGTAACACCGTCGTGGAAGATGGTAAAACTGCACTAAGAGGGTAGGTGAAGATGGAGATGGATGGATGAATAATTACCGATTAGGTTTTATTACTCTTAATACATTTTAGATTTCGTAAGGTTAAAAGTAGAGCACTACCTATTATATAAATCCATATAATCCGCATCATTTCCCCAGTAGACATTTGAAAAGCCGTTCAACTTGAGAAAGAGTTCTGGTGTGATAGCGACCGCGCCACCGAGTAGGGGTAGGTAGGGCAACCTGAGGAAAAAAATATCCAGAAAAATTCTATAGCTTTATTAATTATGATACCTACACATATCATTAAACTATTTGTAATTTTATTGCAAGAAGTCCTTCAATTGCATTATAATTAAAAATGAGTTCGAAGTATGCTACAATGTCTAAATATTTGTTTGAGAACAAAACAAGTATTATAGGTAGCTAATCAGCCTTCCTCAATAATGGAACTATCTAACACAAAAAAAATCCCAGCCAGACCAGCAGTTTTCGAGATTATTAGCGCGTTGCATCAAAGAAAGTCTTCAAACTTCAGTTTTATAATAAAAGATCAGTAGATTAAAAAAAAAACATACTTCGCAGGTCTCTCAACAATCGTGGCCAGTTGCTTAGGATACCAGTCACATCGGTACAGGTTCCTAGTGTCCGTAGGTACTACGTGGGGCTCATGAAGGATGATGCACTGGAACCCGTCCTTGCGGGAACGCATAGCTTCTTTAAAGCCAACGTTCAGAAGTTTACCGCGGTTGTACGGTTGGGTTTTGTTACCTTGGAGAAAAATTGTTGTGTTTTTATTTGTGCAAGTAAGATATAAGTAACGGGGGAAAAGCCTTTTCGTTTTACAGCTGATTTCGCCCAGCGGAAAGTTATAATTACGCATAAACCGAATGCCGCATTAAACAATTCTCCTGGACCAGCAGAGAAATTTAGCCATATGCAATTTAACGGCGGGGTTTGCGTAGTAGCTAAGTGATTGGCTGGTTCGCTGCGTATCGCAGATTCGATTTCTGTACAGAACGAATATTTGTATGGCCTACAAGTTGTTGTTCCGAGTACAATCTTTCATCTATTATACAATCTTTAATCTATTATAATCTAGAAAAAAAAAACTACCAAGTACGGTACTAGATAGCCAGACATCCAAAAGCAGAATCCACTCACTTTGTTCAACTACGAAGATTTGATAATCCAATTGTTGTTTTATCAGAAAGGGATGTATGATATTCATGAATGTAATGAGTAGTTTCTTACAGCCCCTGTATTTAAATAAAAAAAAAACATTAACATGTTAACTTCAAAATGGTTTCCGTAAATTAAAACCAAAATTATTCGTCTAAATAGCGGCGCCCTTTGGATATACGTAAAGAAGCGTGCCGCCTAACATCACAAGGAGCCGTCTCGAGATTGAAAAGTGCCACGTCGTTGAGGTACGAGTATTGCTACCGACAACTCACGCCTCAGCCTATTGTAATATTCCCACTCCTTGCTATTCTCAGGCCTTCCTACTATTCTACTATAGAAGGTACTACTCCCTACTGTAGAAGGACGATTTGGGCTGTAAGCCACCACGGGGGCATAGTGCGCGTTGGAAGATGTCTTCGAGTTAGGGTCCCATTAGTAACACCCTTATTACGTTGACATAAAGGTTTTCTTGACCGGCTTAAGCCGATTCCGCGTCGATAAATGTGGGGGGACCCTTACTGTAATTTGGAGATGTTTTAACTGCCGGCCTGGATAATTCCACTGCTGATGAACAAACGCCTCCACATCATCTCTAGTTCTTTAGATCCAGGAATACAGTGGGATACTGCATAAGCAGCTCTACAATACCTGTATGCTATGATAAGAGCAACACTTTGTTGAGACTTGCAGTGCTTCGGTTTGTATGTACCACCAGGTTTCACATCACCCAAGAAGGACTTAAAATTTTGCAAATACTTGAGGATTGCTGTCCGATTTACCAGTTCGGGACCTGAGTGGATTAAAGGTAGGATCTAGTAATGGATAGGCAATTCAATGAACGCGGTGGATTTTAGTCAGTAGTAGTCAATAGCCCTTTCGGCTCCACCCAGAGTGAGAGGACTCAATTGATGATTTTACCACATAAGAAAAACAAGCAAAGTGTCGGACCAAGCACAATGAGGGGTTCCGTAGTTGAAAATGATTTATTTCAGACGCAAACTTAGCATATTAGTAAACTTGCACACCGCAACACTATCCGTGTCATTATAGGTAGGGTTATTTTTTTAAGCTGACTAACAGGGGGAATTCGGAATCCATAAGAGATATGTTTTTTTTTTCAATTGTGTGTTATCCACAAAAATTTATGAAACAGGCTAAAAAAAAATTAATGCCTTTCTTTCGACTCTGTTTCATGTAAGGATCAATATTCAATGTATGGGAAGATCGGAACGGCGGAAGTTAGTCAAATCTAGAAAAGTATTTTGTTTACCAAATTGTAATAACGAAAAAAATACGGTACGGAAAAGTTTGGAACGCATCCCTGAAAAAGGGTGCATCTAGTGTGGGAGCCCCTGCCTTAAACAATCATGTAAGAATTCCTTACCAAGGCCAGGAGGTACTTCAGGACAGTTCTTCATTTCCTTCCAAACTGGAGTTCTAGTGATTTTGGTCCACATATCAGAAGAGGAGTGGATTGTCCAAAGTAATTGGCTATTGTTAGTTTGACTGTTGTTATTTTTGGGTTCGTTTATATCGTAGAATTTTTCAGCCGCTAACCAGTAGTTCTGTTCTAATGGTTGTAGTTTTTCCATTTCACTACAATCAAAAGTGAATTTGTAAAAGATATAGGTAGTAGGGGTAGTAGCCATTCTGCGTGGTACACTTATTGCTCGGCTCTTTGGTCGTAACGACCAGTATGAGTTGAGCAGCAGGTGTGTGAGATGTGTAGAATGTGTTGGTTGAAATAATATTATGGTTGCACTGAAGTTTTTTATTTAGAGTTTTCTCTAATGAGCTTTTCCATTTTGACAGTTACCGAACAACAGAATTCAAATACCCGACGCATCGACTTTTATATCTCCAAAAACCTAAATATTACATTGAATCACTCAATAAACTGTATAGGTAATATTAATTAACAGCTGTTGCAAAATTATTAATTGATCAGCGAATATTAATATTTTAATTAATTATCACGGTTGTCGCAGAGGCTGAGCGATCGGACAGTTGCGCCGCTTGTCGTGGGTTCGATTCCCGGACTAAATATTTGTATGATCTAGTAGTTGATTTTTCCCCAAAGCAACGTTTTTTTTTAAATGTGATCTGACTTTTTAATTTTTCCACTCTCAAAATATATCATTTTACAGGCATAAAGACTTCTTAAAGAGTCCTTTATTGCATAAAAAATCAAGTCTTTCTATGAATCTGGCTGGTTTAACGTAACCCCGCTATTTCTCAGCTAGGTCTGCATTTCTGTGTTTAGGAATAATAATTATAATAATTGAAGAAGAATAAGACAAGTTGTCCGGCGTGCCTCAAAAGCTTACACATAAATGCTAGGTAGTTCTCCAACCACTGAATGAGGTTGCCACAGGAACGTAGAGAGCAAATAAAATAGAATGGGAGGAGGATAAGATAATTACATCATCATTATCATCATCATCATATCAGCCGTAAGACGTCCACTGCTGAACATAGGCCTCCCCTTTAGACTTCCAATAGGACCGGTTGTAAGCGGCCTGCATCCAGCGTGATCCTGTGGCCTTCATAATATCGTCTGCCCACCTAGTGGGTGGACGTCCTACGCTGCGCTTGCCGGTGCGTGGATAATAATATAATAGATAATTACATACTTAAACAAAAGTGATCTAATAACTCAACAAAGTATTTTTTACCGTATACCGCAGTCGATACCTAAATGCATAGTTACTAACCGACTTCAAAAAAAGGAGGAGGTTCTCAGTTCGTCGGAATCTTTTTTTTTTTTTTTTTTTTTATGTATGTTCCCCGATTTCTCGAAGACGCCTGGACCGATTTGGAAAATTCTTCTTTTGTTTGAAAGGGTATACTTTCCAATTGGTCCCATGATCATCAGGTCAGGATCTGATGATGGAATCCCAAGGAAATCGAGGGCAACCTTCAAATTTTGTAGGCACATAGTACCATTTTCATATATTTTCTAAATCTGTTCAAGTATTTGCATCTGATAATCATCATTTTAGGTGGATGAGCTGATGATGGAAGGTACAACTCCTCAACGGCTTGCGGTTCGCATATCTCCGTAACTACAAGTCCGATTTAAGTAATTCTTTTTTTGTTGCACTAAGTATTGTTTAACTTACGGAATACTGCAAGTTTCATCAAAATCGGTTCAGTAGTTTTTGAGATAGGGAATTTTATTAGCTTATTGTGGACCTGAGCGATGTTGTTACCGGTGCTACGGATTACAAAATTTTAGTGCACATACATGTAAGAGAATGATTTATTTGACAAGAATTTGAGTTGAATATTTAAACTAAAAAGAGTAAAATAAAAAACTTTTTCAAAAAAATGTAACCGCCTTCAAAAACCACAAAAAAGGGTAAAATAACCTACAAAATAACTTTTCTTTCAGAAGTCGGTGGCAAAAAAAACAATGAAATGAAAAAAAAATAAAGGCACCGACTTCTGAAAGAAAAGTTATTTTGTAGGTTATTTTACCCTTTTTTGTGGTTTTTGAAGGCGGTTACATTTTTTTGAAAAAGTTTTTTTACCTCAAAGTTTCGATTTGCTTCAGACGAGCAGCATTATAAGCTTTGATGAAGAAATAGTTCGTGATATTTAATAAAATTGCGGCTAGCAGATACACTAATATCAAACGGAGTGAATAACTCGCCATTCTATTTCTTCAAGAATAATATTTTTAGAAAAATAGGAAAAAAAATCCCAAGAATAAAAAACGTACAATAAAAAGTTTATGAAAATGACATGAGTTTGAAGGTACAGATTATACTTACATAGAAAGAAGAAGAGGCAAGGTCCTTATAAAATAACCTTACGTGTTACACCAAAGAGAAGTATGTCAGAAAAATAAAAAAATGGGCATAATAAGACGGAACATACCTATACTTCCAAACTCCATCCTAACTTAAAGGCTCGAACAGACACACGCGATTAATCGCGCTGCGACAACGAGCCAAGCTAATTTTCACTCTAACTGCGAATGGACCTCGACAAGTCGCCCCGCGCGATTAATCGTGTGTCTGCTCGAGGCTTAATGATCAAACCATCAAGTTAATTCACACTGGTTCTAACTTCTAACTAAGTAGTTTGATGTTCGCTGGTCGGTGGCCAGTGGTCGAAAAAAACAAAACCGGCCAAGTGCGAGTTGGACTCGCGTGAAGAGGGTTCCGTACGATTTATTTTTTGCCTACCTATAATTTTAACCGCAAATAATAGATGAATTGAAATTTACGAATAGTTGAAGATTGGTACGCACAATATTGAGTGATTTACCATGTTATTTTAATATCATGGACTTCTTATAGGTTTTCCTATAATTTATAAGTAGAAAAGTAATTTCTGTATTTTTTTTTTAATTTTAGGCAATTTTCGTCTATTTTCTTGAATAACTTAGAAACTATTTATTTTAAAATTACAAAAAATACATTTAAGATCTTCTCAATAAGACCTTTCATTTGATATGTTACACGATGCAGTTTTCAAAATTGAGTGATTTACCATACGCACAATATTGAGTGATTTACCATGTTACTTTAATATCATGGACTTCTTATAGGTTTTCCTATAATCTATAAGTAGAAAAGTAATTTCTGTATTTTTTTCAAAATTTTAGGTTCAGTAGTTTCGGAGATAAGGGGGGGGGGAATGGTCAATTTTCGTCTGTTTTCTTGAATAACTTAATAATAAAAATAAATAATAAAAACTTTTATTAATCCAAAAACATACAGAGTTTGATATACATTTTTTTAGATTATCTTACAAATTCTGTACAAGAATAATACTCTACCTCTTAAGAGCGCATATTCTGAAGGTTGGCAACGTCGCAAATAGTTGTCAAATATTAACAAGTTTTAATTAATTTAGAATGTTACTGTATGGAAATCAGAAATATGGCTCTGTAGTGCACTAAAACATTGATATAGGAATGCAATTAAAACACTGAATTTGATGTTGTAACCGTTTCAGGTGTAAAAAAAGCATTTGGAAGGTTTCCAAATACATTTTTTTACATCTAAAGCTATATAATCGGTGTTACGATATTAATTATTGCATTCCCTAATCAATGTTTTAGTGCACTTACAGAGCCATATTTCTTATTTTCGTACAGTAAATTTACCGAATTAATTTAAACTTGTAAATGTTTGACAGCTATTTGCGACGTTGCCAACTTTCTGGTTATGCGCCCTTAACAATAAACTAAAATTTTCAGAAAAAAATAGGTTATAGAAAACATAAATTAAAAATATAACATCCAATCTTATTCGCAAGGCAAGATTGTCTCGATCATTATTATACTATTATTTTAATGTAGGTATATGTTTGTAATGTGTTAACTCTCAGTAAAAAAACACAGAAAGTGTAATAGTTATTTATGATACTAGTGCGGTAAGTTGGTTTTTACAAACGAGTAGACGAATGTAAGCCCGAGATGAAGTCGAGGGCTTACCATAGTCACGAGTTTGTAAATACCAATTTCCGCACGTGTGTCATACAATGTTTTTCAACACATTTGCGAGAAAACAGTACAATATGTAATTAAACAAACTTTATTTAGAAGTTTCTAATATGAAAATGGCGCGAATTTGCAAATGGCGCCACATGCACGTAATGAAAAAAAATAAGTTAAAATAACTAAAACCCGACTACGAAAAAATCGCGCACTAAAAAGTATAAAACAAGAACAATCCGTGTTACAAAAATTTTTAATTAATAGCCGTGGTCGTATGCCACCTAGCCAACAAAGATTGTGTGAAACAACCGCAGGTGGCATACGACCACGGCTATTAATTAAAAATTTCTGTAACACGGATTGTTCTTGTTTTATACTTTTTAGTGCGCGATTTTTTCGTAGTCGGGTTTTAGTTATTTTAACTTATTTTTTATTTACACTATTTTGGGGTTATTTGATACAATAAGCAAAGCAGCGAGTGAATTTAAAATGAACTCATTAAGCCTTTTCATTTGATACCCATGTTGACACTGTTAGAAACAGGCAAAGTAGCTAGTAAAAGCTATATAATGTATATATATTTCAAATGTGCTCATCAAGCCCTTTAATTTGATACCCATGTCGATACTGTGCGAAAATATTTTTTCTTTCGGTTACGACTTTTCATCCCCTAGAGGGCGCCATATTGGATTTGGTGCCACGTCACCTACCCTATAACCAGTGGCCAACTGAGACGCTTCTAACGACACCTCATTTGTCAAGTAGTTCAGAAGTTATGAGGGAACAGATGAACATACATACATACATACCGGTCAAAATCATAACCCCCCTTTTTGCTTCGCCGTAGTCGGGTAAAAATAAAATGAGACAACGTATTGAGCAAAAGCGCTTCCAAGGAGGTTCGATCAGTCAGGTTGTTAATTCTCATAATGTGAAACTCTTTGGTGGAGTTCTTATTTTTTTTTTAATGGAAATTAAAAAAACACCGTAAAGAAAAACGCACGGTGCTGTACAACGGGACGTGCCGTAAAATAGGTACTTAGGTGAGAGTACCTATTTTACCGCACGTTCCGTTGTATGGTGCGTAATTTTTAACTTTCGAAAAATGTATACAGGCTTTGTAAATGCATTTTTCGAGCAAATGTGTTGAAAAATAAATTTTGAATGATAATTGGATGTCACCGACTTTCAAAAATAACTTTTAGTTCAAAATATATATTTTCTACCTTTGTTGTTTTTTAGAATTTGGTTTCATTTATTGAAAAGTTCCTTCGACTTCTCAAAGATTCCGTCATCAGGGGCGAAATATAATAAATTAAAACTTGATTTTAACTGTTACGTGTTTTATTTACTTATCAGGCAACGATTAAGGACTTGAGGTACACAATATTTTTTTTGTATTAGGTACATGATTGCAGTATGTACAGGTCTTTAAAATGATATAAGGTAGCTACATGTTTCGCAAACTTGCCTTTTATTTAATTAAACACTGAACAACCATCAAACACTCTTTCGGTACAAACGTTACAGTATAACCCCGCGGTTTTAAGACAAGGTGCTTATGTTTTTTTACTTTTACTTTCTAGGATTTTTTCTGAATCGTGGGTGCGTTTACAAACATTGAAAGTCACAAACACAAACACCTAAACCCGAAACAAATACTTGTAGGTCATACAAATATTTGTATCGTGCGGTGATCGAACCCGCGTTACGCTGCTCAGCAGTCCAATCGCTCAGCCACTGCACCAACCATGATTCAGTTCGCAATATATTATTATGTTCTGCACAAATACCAACACGATACTTAGTACTTTACCATGCAGTCCTAAAAATAATGACCAAACACACAGTATGTGTAAACCAGCACTCTTGTTACATTATCGGTAAAAACACAGGCGTCTGTGTTTGCCGCACTCTTGTTACATTGGTACTAAAAACACAGGCGTCTGTGTTTGCCGCATTCAAGGATAGAAACACGCCTAGCGCGTAAAACCCGCACTGGCGTAACAGCGAGCCGCCACACGCTAGGCGTGTGAGGCCGCACAGTCGCGCTTACGAAAATATGCTACGACAGTGCGGCTCACACACCCTGTGTGTTGCCGGCCGCACAAAGAGCGCCGCGATTGTTCGACCGCAGCGAAGGTGTTAACCTAGGGTATTATAAGAGGTAGATAGTATACGGTCAATAATCTACTAAATTTACGAGTATATCGCAAGTGGACTGTGTCATTCTACTGTATGGTGTACAAGATTAGAAATGTATGTTGTGTGTTTGTAGGTGCACCGTGCAAGTAGTGAATGTTTAGGTATGAGTGTATGTCTGTATGGTGGTGTGTGTGTGTGGTAGCAGCCAGTCTGTTAATTTAGAATTTAGTGCATGTGAGTTTAGGTTTTTATGATATTGAGATGCTTGTTAATATTTTTATTGATATGAGTACTAAGAATATAATATTGATGTTTGGCGAACGGGACGTATGTACGCTTATTTGTAACAGGTGGAGGAAGGATTGCGTGCTTTCTGAGGGTGGATTTAAGCACATAAAGCTGACGAACCGTAAATACTTTACAGTCAGAGAACAGTTTAGTTGTTGGGTAACGGTATGGCTTTTTCGTCATGACTTTAAGTATAGCTCGCTGTGCTCTTTCCACCCTCAGAAATCTAGTCTTAGCCGCACCGCCCCATGTAACTATGCAATAACCAATCACTGATTGGCATAGTGCAAGGTACACCATCTTAAGTGTCTAAACACACTATGCCGAAGTTACGCGACCGAAGTTCGGCACACTTACGCTTGCAATGCTATTTGAATTACTGACGACACACTATGCCGAAATTACGTCGCGTCATAGCGTACAGCGTAACTTCGGTCGGGCGTAAGTTCAGCGGCAACTCTTATTCTGTGACGACACATTATACGCTACCGAAGTTCGGTTCGATTACCGACGAAGATCCGGGGGCGGGGAGCAGCAGGGAGCCGCCCGCGCCACCCGCGCCGAATTTCTGCCGCGTAAGTTCGGCACTTATGGTGTGTCATATCAGCCAAATACGTCGGAACGTGAGATCAGCCTCCGAACTTCGGTCGCGTAACTTCGGCATAGTGTGTTTAGACAGAGGTGTTAACTGTTAAGTCGGCGGATACTCTAAGAGACTTAAATATATGTATTAGACGTAAGGTTCTCGTGGTGACGGCGTCTATTTGTTGGTCCCATCTCAGTCCGTCGTCAATGTGAGTTCCGAGATATTTAATGCTTTCGGATCTAGCAAACGGAGGACAAGTACAAGGGTCGGACGAGTTTGTGCAGGAATGAGGAGTTACAGTAAAAGAGGGAGATGGTCTAGCGTTACGTCGTATTGCAAAGGGAATATAAGTCGTTTTTTGTAGGTTTAATATATGGCGATTCGAGTTTAACTACATCATAACTTTGGCCATCGCCATCTCTGCATTTGCTTTCACAATGTCCCAAGTGATTCCGTCTACAAGGATTGCAGTGTCATCTGCGTAAGCGTAAATTCTACTATTTGGAGAGATCATTTACGTAGATCTGAAATAGAGTCGGGGAAAGAATCTCTCCCTGGGAAAGACACGAAAAACTCATCACTTAGGTGAGTATCAATTTTAATACATTGCCTACGATTTTTAGGTAGTCCTTAAATATTTCTAGTGGCATTCCACGAACATCAATATTTTCCAGCTTCATGATAACTTAAACTATTTATTTTAAAATTACAAAAAAAATACATTTAAGATCTTCTCAACAAGAATTAAAGGGTTCCGTTTTTGTATTCGGACGTACGGAACCCTAAAAATTAGAAAAAAGCATGGCATTCAATCATTAAAGCAAAGTTAAGATATCCAAGGATTTCTCAATGTTTTAGTATATTAATTGCCGATATTATTTTATGTTGGACTGTAAGGATGGAGTTTTGAAGTATACCAATACTAAATAATACTTATTAAATACTAGCTTCTGCCCGCGATTTCGTACGTGGATCCTGTTCCTTACGCCAGCGACAACGGAGTCGTCAAAATCGAAGATTTAAAACACTCTCTGTTGACGTATAAAAATTGAAGACCTGGAATCTTCAATTCTTATACGTCAACAGAGAGTGCTCATCAGGCTGAACAACTCTTGCTAAGACGTCATTCCTTTATATGTTATAGTTAAGCTGGGCTCTTGGAGTTCCACACCAGGTGTTCCAGATCTTCAAATTTATTCTCTCAGCAGAAAATGCTCATCACGTGGAACAATGTTTGCTATGGCACCATTTTTGTATCTCTTATAGTTTAGCTGGTCTGTTGCGGTTCTGCATCAGGTGTTCAGTTTCCAAGATTATAGCCTATATGTTAATCGGACTTAATACCTATACAACAAAAAAAAAACATTCAAATCCGTCCAGTAGTTCTGAAGATTAGCGTGCGCAAACACACAGACAAACAGACAAAAAAAAATTAATTACAATTTCGGGTTCGGCATCGATAAAATAACAACCCCTGCTACTTTCTTTTATATATTTACATTGTACAGCCACCACTTTTCTACAAATTAGAGACGAAGACTAATAATTTAACGACTTTCTAGAGATACTTTTCATTGCTTTTTGAATGAATTTTGATCCTTTTTTCATAGCAAGAAAGTTTTGAATGCATCCTGGCCAAAGTTCAAAAACTGTAAAAAAAGATTGTTCAATATGTCAAAGTTATAGTGTCATTTTCGGATCATCGTGAATGTTGTTCGCGTCACATTTTTTGCAAAATTTATATTGAAAGATGCCGAAATACTACAGGTTTAGAGCGACAACACCGACTCGGAAACCAAAGCGGAGCAAGGAGAAGGAAAATGAGAGAGAAATAGAGAAGTGAGTCGCTTAATATCGACGTTTTTGGAAACTAGACAACGCTTAATTTTCATTCAAAGACCTGATAAGCTTATCTAAGAGGCGTTCTAGTATAGTTGCAAGATTATTTATGTGAACTATTTATTGACGATAAATAGTTCACATAAAGGATACCTATCTTATGTGAAATATAGTAGTATCTCTCCACTTTGCCTACTTACATGTAGATTTGATGGTCACTGGACACACGTCATTTTGTGCAGGTATCTACGCCCCGTGCTGTATTCAGATTTATTGTATCACAACAAATATTTCAATCTATTCACACGCTTTTATTTCACTTTCTAGAACCAAGTTCGAAGCTGAAAGAAATTGGTTGGACCTGACACTAGCGTGCACACCAGCGCCATCTTGGTATTTGCGGCGCACGTCTTGGCGCGAAAGTCCGCCATTGATGGGCTTGCCGCGGCAACTGGCCGCCGGGCTCCGAGGCTCGCTCCAGCTCAGCAACCGTCCCATATTCGTAGTTAAACTCCCAGCCGTTCGCTCCCAGGACGTTATGCGTCTATTTTAAAATTTAACAATGACAAGTGTAAATTTTCCCGCGCTTACCGTCAATTGTAAACATTTTTTTTTCTTTGCCAAGTGTGAATAGTGTGCTCCTAGTTTTTTTTTTCCTGTGAAAGTTCTTCATAACATCCGTACTTTGTAATGGTGATTACATTGATTAACAGCAATTACCATCTTTAATTTGTACGTAGGTATTGTTGAAATCAAACAACCCAGTTTATATAAAAACAAACCATATTTATTTAAAACAATTTTGACAAAAGCAAAAACTAATATATATCACTTTTCTTTAAGTAACTCATGGTCTAAGCTATGGTTATCTATAAATGTAGACAGGTATTATTTCGACCTAAGCGGATTTTACACTATAAAACTATTTTGCCTATAAGAAATTGTCTTATAAACGCGAGTACAGAAATTCTTAAGCAAATAGTTTATATTATAGCTTAGGTAATTTATTATTGTGATGAAAGTAGGCCTTGGTATTTCTCGCATATACATTCAATAAGAGTAGGCATACAAATTCTACTTCTTAGCATAAAATATAGCACAATTAGTATGTATTTTATTTTGCTAATCGCATGACTAAAGAAAATCTATGACTGTTAAAGTTAAATAAGTAAATTATGTACTTATGGAAAGCATCGTCTTTAAATATACCTATGAATAATTAATTTGGGTATGAAATGCTTTTTTCTTCTGAGAATGTTCGGAATTATTTTGTTAAAAAGTAAACATTAAAGCATTTCAGTTTAAAATTAATATAAAATGAATAGGTAACTAAAACTCAAAAGTCAAAATATAAGCCTTAAATGTAGGATAAAATATTTAGTTGTTAGGCCTTATAAAGATAAGCCATTGCTCAGTTATCAAATGGCCCTTTATCACAAATCAGAATAACATAAGAAAATAAAAGATTTATATATATTTATAAATTATTCAACATTTCATTAGTTTTTAACTTTGAGCAAGATACTGTATTAGAGCAATGGTTTTATCTTTCGCTCATAAACAGATGTATCACATTGTATCCCTTATAAACTAAATTTAAAAGTTACAATAATAAGAAATATAAATTCTTTGACAATCAGAGCTCTATCTTAGTAGCTTTTTTATTTTTACAATTGGCAACATTTGATGTAATATTTATTCAGCCAATTAAAAATATGACACATTATTCCAGTCCTTTCACAGATAATTAGCCTTTACTGTCAAAATTACAGTGATCTCTATGTTCAACAGCATAAAGCTATAGCAATACGGTTGCTGTTGTGACTGTCACTAGTAAAATAACTTTAGAAGGACTTTATATCTGGGCCACATGATGTGCCATCGGTTTGAGATGAGTTTACTAAAAAAAGTTTTGGTATCGATTATTTTAGAGCCTGAGTATTGCCGTTAGGTATATATAAATATTTATAATTTTCGGGGCTGTCCACTCTTTGACCTTATAAAGAAGGTCGGATAAGAGAAAATTGGTCTCAAATTTGAACAAACTTTGCGTTGTAACATTTAATAATCATAAAAAACGTAAAAATATCAAATTATAATAGTGAAAGATATTATAGTTGAATGGTATTTTAGAGGTAAATAAACTATCTTACAGGGTACATACATTAGAGATAGATAAACAGAAAATTTAACAGCAAGGACATTCATTTCTAAATATAAGTTTTTCTACCTATCTAACTACAAAAGCTATTTACAATTTTATTTATTTAGTAAGTACATGTTTACATTAGTTAATAATATCATAAAACATTTATACATCATATGGAATATTGTTACGCACTTAAGTGCCTACATACTATTCGAGTAGTTTAATGATATTTCATACAAAATAGTTTTGGAGATTCTTACAATTAAAATTTTAAAAAAATCAGCGGTATAAGTTTGATGAAATTTTAAAATTGCTGAGTATTTTAAATAAAATAATCATTTTATTTTTAACCGAAATAGTAATTAGATCTAAGAAAATAAAAAAGAGAAACTTATTAAAAATAATGTTGAATAAATCTTATTATTTTTATTTGATTCTTAGGCCACGAATTCTTCATATAAAATCTTATTTAACTTTTATTTCATTCAGTAACAGATCTAAGTGTTTTCTAACGCATGCTGACAAGAATTATTATCCTACCATTATTTATTAATTAATAATCAGTATTTACTGTACTTTAATAATGAACGCTCTCAGCGCAATAATATTAAGTTTGAATTTTATGTACTATATTGTCATTCTGTACTTTAAATATTACAATAAAATGGCGGTCTGTACATTTATCTACATTTTCAGATCATTTACATTTTATACATTTCAAATGTTGTCTACATGTTATCTATATTATGTCAGGAAAACTTTCATTTTTTCTTAATTTTATATTAAAGTCAGATAAGATCCATGCAAAAAGTCAAATCATAAAACGACAAATTCAAAGTTCTTGAGAACCTTGGTCATAAAAAACCTACTAGGGATAATTAAATAGACATCCTACAAATAAAAATATTAATAAGTTTCATAATACGTATACATATCTAGAAAATAAATTTATGCTTCATTCAAAAATACATAATTTCTCAAATTATTTAAAGCTTAGATTATAATGCGTAAATAAATTACAGACATGTATTAAATATTTAACAGGTAGATAATAAAAGGCCTATTTTTATGTATGCACCTATATTTTACAGTTCTGACAAATCCCTAGTGTTGCCATGCATACATTATAAATGGGGCTAAAGTACAAGTCAATTTATGATACAAAATGGAATGGTTAGACAATTTTTACCAACAGTCGACTCCTATAGTAATTGTTTTGTATTAAACATCACACTAATTGCATTAAAATTGACTATTGACCGTTATATAACGTCGTTCACTTTCTCACATATGCAATAAAAACTGTACAAAATTCCACCCAGTAGTTATCCATAACCTACCAAACACGTTCTTTATTTTGCAATGGCGACATTAGACACATTGGTTATTCGACACTGGCAACACTAGGTGAACTGTCACTTGGTAATGCGAAAGAGATCAACAACATTGGGTAACGATCGTATTTTCTTTAGAAGCGTCTCTGCACTGAACTTATGTTACCGGTCATCGCCAAACAGGAGCTTGGCGAAATATGTCCATCAGCTACGCTCGTCTATATTGGCTAGGATGTGCGTATACAAGCGGTATTGCATCACCTGCACTATCTCGTATCTGAGGGTACTCAGACCGTCCCTGCCGAATGTTTTGCCTTTCTGTGATAGCAGCTGGTACCTGGAAATCGAAAATCAATATCTATTTTATTAAAATTTTTATATAGGGCGTAGTCAAAGTTTGTGGTACGACGTGATGTTTATCTTTACATAATTGATCTATAACATTCCAAAAGCTGAGAATTACGCCACTTTTCTCTGATGGGCAATGGGCCATCTACTATATAAAAATAAGTCGGGTTTTCCTTCCTGACGCTATAACTCCAGAACGCACGAACCGATTTCCACGGTTTTGCATTCGTTGGAAAGGTCTCAGACTCCGTGAGGTTTATAGCAAAGAAAATTCAGGAAAAAAAATCTTCTTCTTTTAATCACCAAAGGAAATATTACATAAAACGAAGCCATCTGGTGGCGAAACGGAGTTCGCCGGATTTGCTAGTACATAATAGATATTTACATCCCATGGGCTCAGCGATAGTTGGCAGTTGCGTGTGATTTCACTTTCCAGAAATAAGAGATTCTCAGATGGGAAATGCAAGTTTTGAATGTAAATAACGAAAAACTTGATCTGCGGTGGTCTATCCATTCATCCACATCCTATCTGAATAGACCTTTAATAGACGATTTTCCTTACCTCTTTGGATTGGGCGTTGATTTCTTATGTTGTAAGCTAGCGTAGCGCGCGATAGACATTTTGTATCTTGCTATGTGATAATTCTTCTTGAGTAATCTGTAACAGGACAGAAAGAAATAATGATTCAAGTGATTATTAGAGAGAAAACCTAAGTAGTAGACTTTATGCTTTATGCCGTAGTCTCGGGCATAAAGTGGAAAAATCTATTAAAGATTACATACAGAGCGTTTTCATACGTTTGTGTCGTAGTATTTAATAGATATCCAACTTCATTCCCTAAAGAATAAATCTATTAATGACTACAGATCGTTTTCGTTTATCGTATCACTTGTCTAGGATGGCTAATTAGTCAATAAGTCCACACTATTCGGTCAGTTTAATGTTGTCTATAGACGTTAAGGAAGGAAGAAGGAAGTAGCTTACCTATAATACATATCATCATCTTCTCCGCCCCAGCCCCAGTATTTATTGGAGAATCCATTGACCGTGACGATCTGCTCCAAAGTCATGGCCGAGACTCCGCCAAATATAGCGCTGTATGGTAACCTGGAATAAATTATGTATCTTGGTTAAGACTCTGATGTTTATTTAGTTAATATTTGTTTTTATTTTAGAAAACTTTTCTTCATACTACAAATTTCTCCTATAACGTGGGTGCATTTACAAACATTGAAACTCACATACATAAATACCCAGACCTGGAACAACTACTTGCAGGTCATACAAATATTTATTTAGTACGGGAATCGATCCCGCGACACGTTGCACAGCAGGCGATCGCTCTGCGCCTACCGTGCTGTCAAAATAATCTTACATCGGCCGTCACAATATTCATGATTAAATACAATGTTGCAAAAGTGAAAAAATAGTAGAAAATGGTAGAAATCCAACTTACTTGAATTTAAACCTATCTATAGAAGCGGACATGTGCCTGGGCTGCCGCGTGCAGGAGTACAAGTTCCTGGTGTCCAGTGGCAGCAGGTCTATGTCGTGGAAGATGAAGCACTTGAACCCGCCCGGTTCTAGCTTCTGGCTCTCCATGAAACCCACGTTCATCAGCTTCGCGCGATTGAACTGTTTCGTACCTGAGAATAGTAGTTAGTGTTTGTATTAGAAAAGGTTTTGTTAACACCCCAAGGGGCCTGCCATGACGTTTTAAAACGAAAGTAATTCCACTGAGAGAAAGACTCATATAAGTCGTCTAGCGCCATCACGTTGAACAGTGGAACTGCTGGTATGCCACCAGCAGAAAGCCCACCTGAGGTGTTCTTTGTTGTCTATGGTCAACTGTGAAACCCGTAAATAGAGGTTTAAAGGTCTTGAATTAATAATATTATTAAAGACAACAAGGATTACGGTGTTATTTATTAGATCTAGTGGTAGGTATACACGATGCAAAAATAATAATTTTAAAGGTCTTTTTTGTCTTGTATCTATGGCATAGTAACAGGAAGTCTACTACATAATAAGAAAATCTATTACCTTTTTGTTCAACAATATAAATCCCGTATTCAATTTGTTGCTTCATCAAGAACGGGTGCATATGGTTCAAGAAAATCGCTAAATGCTGTTGGCGGTCTCTGAAAACAAATAAATAATAATTATTGGCCTTCATTTCAGCATTAATCATCTATGAAGCACTTTTTTTCATACAATTTAGCCGTCTTTTCTTTGTTGTAGGTCCTACAGACTAATGATGAAGTTCCTACAATGTAGGAACTTCATCATTAGTCTGGCATCAAGACTTAGCTTAGGCCTCCTCCCCAAGCATTGGCACAATAAACTGTCTTGTGCTTTTAACTTTAATTGGATACTCGCAAGACATATTGTCTGGCCAACGAAAGCTGTCCACGCAAAAAAGCGGCAAATTTGAAAAAATCAAGGCATGACAACCCCGGCTACACACTGCTTAAACGGAGATGATACTTATTATTATTCAAGACCAATAAGGGATATTATATTTGATGGAATAGTTACATTTGACTTAGTTAAGCAACAATAGTTAAATCGCCACAACACTGCAGGGGTTAGGAGTCATAATCGAAATCGGATTCCAAGTACTCTACACCTGATACCTACTGCAAAGTTTTATTTCCTCATCTTCGCCGTTATTATAATATTGCTTAAAAAATAGAAAAACCGTGAAAAAAAAAGAATTATTTAATTTTTGTATTTACAAAATAATAAAAAATTTTTTCAAGTGCAAAAGTATCAAGATGGTTCACCAATATGAAAGTTCAATGATTTGACAATTTTGACAGTCCAAAAATATTGCCATATCAAAAGTTTAGAAAATAGGTCGTGGACAGCTTTCGTTGGCCAGACTCTATCATCATCATCATCATCATCAATGAGCAAGACATAAGATTGTGTTAATTGTTTTCTAAATATTTTAGTTCAAGTCGTTTAGGTCCTAGGCTTTAACCGTTAAAAGTCAAGGTAAGCCTCCAGAATCGAGGTATAAAAAAAGAAAAATGATGTTCATACCTGTATGGCACAATAATAGCAACTTTATGTTTGGCAGTGCAGTTGGGTGGGGTATACCGACCCCCCCACTGCACCTCGGGGAACTTCTTCTCCACATCCTCTAGCTCCATGTCCGTTGTGTTCGCTGGTATAGGACCTGAAGGTGATCAGTAAAGTGTTGAACGTTAGCATGACCAAGTAAGGGTTAAAGTATTTGCAGAAGTTACATTGACCCAGTAGCTGGATCCAACGTCACTGGATTCCAGTGCTCGATTGGACTGGAATAATGTAAACATGTTACAATCCAGTATAATCCAGTAAGACGGTACCTCAGTGTTAGATACAGTGTTAATCACCATAAACAGAAAACACTACTACGTCTACGGTTTACACAGACAACTTGGAACTTGCCTGGAATTTGGAATGAACTTAATTATATTGACGGAAAATCAGTAATAAATCTAATATCTCGAATAATCGAATAAATTACTTGTCGATAAGTTTCGACATTTTAACATTTCTTTTTTTTTTATTAGCCTCTACTGTTCCACTGCTAGGAAAAGTTCTTCCAACGATCACGGCGCCAACTCCTCATCCATTTCATCCCGCCATTCCCTTTGTGTTCTACTGCAACCCTATGTCCCTGTTTCATAGCACCAATCCTGAGCTTTGCAGACATTTTAGCATTAAAGGAAAAAGTTGCTTACCTAAGTCACTACTGGTCTCACATATCGGCAGGGTCGCTGGAGACGTATCACTCTTATTCACCACTTCACTTCCATTCTTCAAACCTTCCACTATCTTTGTGATCAGCATAGAAGTGGGAGTCGACTCATTCTGCGTAGAATTATTCACGTCTTCCACAGCCTTCGTTTTCGTTATATTCAGGTCGATGGGACGATGTGTGACTTTGTTGGGGACTGTATGGTTTCCAGTTATGTTCTGAGGTGGTTCTGTGAAGCTTTCGCCATAGTTCATGTTTACAGGATCCGTTAGGGAGATCCTTTTTAATGAAGCTGGTGTTCTTTCGGCGTTTCTGGAAAAGTTGTGATGGAGTTAGGTAATCTGCATCTTTATTAATCTAGAATTTAATTTTGAAAATAACAGCGTCGAGCTTGCTTGTAGGTGTATTTGGTTTTCTGCTGTTTGTGTTGAACCAGAAGGCAAAGACTATTCGAAATTACATTAACAATAATGATCCCATCGAAAAGCAATCTAGGCATCCAGATCTTGTTTTGCTGGCAATGCTACCAAGACTATGAAAAATGTCGAGCCAATGAGGCTAAACAGCTCCCAGAGAAATGATAAAACTTTTTAGAGCAAACAAAGAAATGAACTAGGCAAGCGTTGCTTAATCTTGGTCAACCATCGAAAGACAGACCTCGGCAAAAGCTGCTACCATCTGATAGCATACTCTACACACACATTCATTGGTCAAATCAAACAGCGCGGGATTCTTTGACCAAACCTGCTTCATTCCCGTAACCTTGCACGAAATAGCTCCCCCAAAATCGATAGTACAGGTGGCCTATCATGACGTCTTAAGGTGGATGCTCCAGAGTAGCCCGCGAAATTCAAATTTTCTTACGTTTTTTGCAATTTGCAGGCCAGTGCTAGGTTGTATGTTGATTAAAATATTGATCGCTGCTGTAAGACGCATGTAGTTACAGAATTATAATCAACAAAATCATCAATACAACGCTCTAAGTTCATAAAACTGCAGGAATGACTTTTTATGTCATTTTTTTGTTCCTAGAGCTTTATGAACTTAGAGAGTTGTATTGGTGATTTTGATGATAATAATTCTGTAACTACATGCGGGCTACCCTGGATCATCCATCTTAAAGCGTGTGTCTTAGGCTGTGGGAAAGAGACAGAGATATACAAGTCGTCTAGCGTCATCTCGTTTCTTGAGCAGAACTACTCACCCTTTAAGACGTCATGGTAGGCCACCAGGTTACAAATAAAAAATATCTGAATTACCTGAGTGTAGGCTGTGTGGCGTTATAAAGCGGTGTGTAGAGGTAAGTCCTGAGGGGAGAGGCATCCAGGATGGACCCGAAGAGGTACTCCACGGCCGCCAGGGCCAGCACGAGCAGCAGAAGCAGGCGAAGGGCGCGAGTCGCCCGCCCGCCGCCTGCGCTCGCGCCGCCGCCCATCAACGCATGCGGTGCTGGCGCTTGAGCATAGATCCCTGGAAAAAAGAGATTAATGCTTAGATATTTAGTGCAATATCTAACTTTTTCCATGCCATTATGAAGTGAAATTGCCTACCAGGGTCTGTATTTCCTGTTAGCTAATAACCTTGAGGTTTTCAGGTCAATGAGTGGCAGTGGGCAGGCCATATAGCACGCAGAACTGATGGCCGATGGGGCCGTAAGGTTGGAGAATGGAGACCACGCACCGGCAAGCGCAGCGTAGGACGTCCACCCACTAGGTGGGCAGACAATCTTATGAAGGCCACTGCAGGACCACACTGGATGCAGGCCGCTTACAACCGATCCTATTGGAAGTCTAAAGGGGAGGCCTATGTTCAGCAGTGGACGTCTTACGGCTGATATGATGATGATGATGATTTCAGGTCAAGAGTGAATAGTTTACTTGTAGGCAAGTGTGTTTAATCGTCGACCACATCTTCGCTGACCAGCAGGCGAGAGGATGCTCAAACGCGAACCCATACTTTAATACATAAATGAGAAAGTCTGACTAACTACTACAGACATCTGAAAGTTTATGAGGATAGATGGATGGATGGATGTTTGTTTCTCAATCACCTCAAAACAGCTTAATGGATTTGGGTATTTTTTTTTGCACAGAGATAAAATTATTACCGTGTGATAATTTCTATTACAAACAACGACCATTTATAACTAGACGCCTCATGCACGATCTGACTAACGAAAATTATTCTGTCAAGTCGCTGAGGTACGACGTAAGCGAGGGAAACGGGGTACTGCGTTCTGATTGGCTAATACTGCGTTCTGATTGGCTAACTCAAGGTCAGTGCGACACGGGGACTCACAGGAGTGGTCGAGTCACGACGGTTATAAGATTTTTTTACCTAATGTGTTGACAGACATCGGTCGCCTGTGATTAGGAGTCTAGATATATATGGTCGTTGATTACAAACTTTGAAACTTCATGTAGACTTTTGAGCCAAATTGATAAAACACGCGTTTTAAGAATTTTGGAAATTCCAGCCCCAATGAAAATACAAAACCCTTGCGGACGAAGTCACAGGCGGAGTGCTAGTTTTGTAGTATAATACAAATAGGTTTTGATCCTACTTAAAACTTGGTAATGAGGCTTCTAAATACCTCAGTTTTAAGGAAGTTACGTGGATTTTAAACCAGGTTAATTTAATATTGAACGTTGAAGACAGAAACGTGCAAGTGAACTCCGTACAAGATTTAATTAGATTAATAAGCTTATTGTTAATAATAGATAATTAATTTATTCGGTTTACGAAGATGTTTAACTTGTAACAATGTTTATTCGGCTTGTAACATAATAAACGAACCGAGGAAATGTTATCAAGGAGAATGTAATATTATTAAAATTAAATGATGGCTTGATTTAATATTTAGAATAAATTATAATCGCTTATGTGTGTCTGTACGTGCATAGGTTCTGAACGACGCACGAAACTGGATAATTCTGCTTTTGTTGTGTTTTATAATCGACGAAAAAAAGGCCTTTCAATTCGACAAGTACCTAGGTATATCAGTTTTTTTTTAATGTATGAACACGCATGAGTTTTGCGACTAGTGTGGTCCGATTTCAAAAAATATTTTTTTATTAGAGAGAGTATAATATTGACAGGAGAATTTTTGTGACGCCTGGGTGTCCCCTGTGCGGATCGCCCGGCGGATACGGTGGAGCATACGGTAGAGATTTGCCCGCTTGGCAGGCATTAGTTGAGGCCATACTGGGGGGCCAGACGGAATGGGAAGCAGTCACGTCCTTCTGCGAAACAGTTTTGCTAGCGAAGGAGGAGAAGACAGCTTCCCTGACGACTCAGCCGCCATATATACGGATACGCCCATGGAATCACAGGTGATTTTTGGTAACCGTAAACGCGAACATACGGACGGACTCGCCGTCCGTCATGGACCATGCCCGGGTCGGACAAGGTTTGTACATAAGAAAGTTTCCAGAAAAACAACCTGATGAAGCCGGGGCGGGTTGCTCGTTACTATATAAAGCTATGTATTAATTTATGCTGATCTTAGTCAATCTGTAATTAATATAAGATAAATCTGTGACGCCCTCTTTACGGGATAAACGAAATTCGCTTCTCCGTGGGATAAGTAATTTACCTACAGAACTTCACACAGGCAACACCGCGGGATCCAGCTAGTGCATATATTTACCTAACCTTCGTAATCTTTTATTTCAAGTCCTCCGTGCTCTTTGAACGAGATATGTCTGTCAGCATACGGCATATCAAGATGAGATCTTAAATCTCAATAAACATCCTTAAGCTATTGTCAAACAGACAGACGCAGCGAATGCGATCCGAATCCTGTCATATAGAAAAGCGAAGGCGTTCCGATAGTCTATGTGACAGGCTTCAAACAATTCCATACATTACAAACAAAAACGCTTCGCTTCGCGTTGGCTTCGCCTTTCTGTTTGACAATAGCTTTAAGGAAAGGTACTTCAAAATTCCCTACGAGAAAATCGTGTAGAGCTACAACCCAGTTAATTTACTTGCCAACTGTACATGACAGCAGACGTGATGTCTGTCAGACTATGTCACACATTTCAACACACGTGCGAAAGCCGGAAAAAGGGTCGTGGGGGAGATTTTTTTTCCCTCTATCCGGATTTTTTGACGGAAAATCTGATACGCTTAAAATTGGTTGACTGACTTGTGGAACGGAATTTTGTAGTGGGGATAAATAATAGTGAGGGGTAGTTTTTGAGCTTTTTGTATTGGTTATACGACCTCATACTTTTTTATTTGAAAAATTGGGATTTATTTCCGAAGCGGATTACGCCATCACCTTCGTGGTTATTTTTTTCCAACCACCCAGAAGTAGGAGCTCCATCAACCTGGCCAATTGCCTACAAACATTCTTCATGTCACACTAGAATAATGTCGAATATCAGTGTGTCGCACCAGCGTGCATTCGAACTATAGTGAGTCGTGAGGACAGTTTTGTCGCACAAGCATGAATCGCACATCCATTTGTCTACTAACCGTAGTATATTCGTTTCTAAAAAATATCAAATAAAAAACCTCGTTCATTTCATTTATTTAGATTATGTGGTGTTAGAAACCAATTAATGTTCTTATCTACAAATTAACGTCGTACAAAACGTAATCCTAAATTACTTTCCACTATCGCCTTTTGTTATAAATCAATTGTTCTTAAGGAGGAAAATGTTCCTTTATTTTTTCCGGTTACCTCCATTATCCTCCTATTAGACATTTCCGCTGAGTTGTACCTTTGACCGGGTTTTTGGGTTTTTACCTTCTTCAAGCGTGACTTACCACAGTCGCCTAATATGTCATGGTTATTTGCTTATCTTCACAAACAAATGGTTTTAAAATCCATGGTAATAGATCTCTTGTCATGGAAAGGTCCCATGGTAAGGTACGGGGCATTTTCTTATCTGACCAGATAATCTTGGTTTAGCTTTTAGGTAGCCCACAAAAAAGGGTTATTATCGCATATATTTTCTTTATAGATTTCCGCATACAGGTTTAAAATTTTTGGTGCAATAATTGTCCTCGTTAAAATCAGCCTACCTTTAAGTATTTTTGATGATGATACCATCTAGTTGGTTTCGACCACATCAATTATTTGATGGAATTTAAAAATCATAGAATTGAAATAAATTAATTCGATTTTATATAATAACAAGAATACAAATAAGTAATACCTACCTACAAAAAGAAATTTCGCTGAACATGTCATATCATGGATTTCCACGCTGATTTAGCTTTAAATTTAAATAGGGTTATTTAATAGCTGATACAATGAAATTCCTAAATGAAACTGTACCCACTGTATTTAATTTTTAACTCTTAGCTCAGAACCTAGAGTACCTAGATTTTCCGACAATGTTATCATATTCAAGCATTTGTTGAGATGTGGTGTTAATGGAATGGTTTATTTCGCGAATTATTGATTTGAAAAATTCCTACGCACGGGACACTTCCTCGACGAAGTAAGGATGTCTTTAAAGTTAAAGAGACTTTTAAAATGAAAATTAAGTAAATATACTCTGACTGCTAGAAAACACTCGATAATAAACGAAAGTAAACAAATTGTACAAACAACAAAATAAATTAAAAGCTCTTGCTCACTGCGTCGAGGGAAACATTTTAAATTTTTTTTTGCATTTCCCAAACGGCCTGGCGACGAATCCGATTTGGTGGCAGTGTTGCCAACAAAATAAAAAAATTGTAACTGTAGTACCTACTCGTATGTTCATGGTCGAAAACAAAATTTTAAATTATATTTCTAATTGGATGTTTGGAATAAAATACGGGTATTTTAAGTGAACAAAGGTTTTTGGTTTGATGGTTTAGAATCTTGTTAATGCGTTTTGTGGGTTCCAGTTAAGAATGACTGATGGAAAGTTAAGAAAGAGAGGAGTTAAAAAAATTGTTCCAGAATATTTTTCATGTTTTTTTATGAGTCTGGCTGACTCCAACTCCGAGTCTGAGTTGGAATTAAAAAAAACTTGTTTTTTTTTCAATTTTTCAAAACATTTAGCAAACAATTCGAAATAAACTAAGTATTTCTATTGGCATTTTCATTGCTAGGCACCAAAAAACACAAGTCACATAATCTAGGATAAATCTATCCATCCCTATTTTACCTCAATAAACGTAACTTATGATACGCATATCAGCTAAACGATTATTACAGGGGAGGTCATATTTTCGAAGGCATTATCAGTAGATGTTATCACTAAACCCTCCCTCTAACTTATGGGACTTATTGGGACTTTGGTAATGGGACTTTTTGTAGGTGATACGAACCTCTGCGTAAGTGATGTGCAGGCAAGGCGTTCGATGAAATTGTCCCATTCTTTTTACTGGTTACTTGTGTAATACGCCATTAGTTCTGTTGTTTCTGTAACAAAGAAAATATAGCTTGTTAATTACAAAATTATTTATCACTTAATATATTAAACTAGCTTTTGCCAGCGGCTTGGCCTGCGTGTTACTTGAAAATTAGCCCATGAGAACGTAATATCTATCTCTGGGGCAATTTTCATCAAAGAACCGTTCAGCCGTTTTGAAATGATTGAATAACAAACATCCGTCCATCCAAACACATTTACAATATTAGTATAAGGGATAGACATACACTTTTAGCTAAATGGTCGATTTAGTTTGTCAAAGTAAAAGATAAACCGCGTACACACAGACCAAGCAGCTTCGCGAGGCTGCTCGCTCTGTGTGTACGCGCCTATTGTTTCTCGACCGAGGCACGAAACAATATACGCGAGCAAAAAAAAAGCCGACACTGGATGGCTCGATCGCTCACGCTCGTCCACACTAGCCGAGCTGCTTCGCGCGTCAAATACCTCGCGAGGGTGCTCGCTCTGTGTGGATACGCCTATTGAAAAACGCCAAAGAACCGAACAGCTGACGTCTTTGTCAGAAAAAATGCCAGTAGTATCCCTACACCTTTCACATCTTATCTTATGTAATACATTCTCATACTCTATATGAGGTCTTTGCTCGGCAATTATATAATTAAGATTAAATGGAATTGCGTAAATAAATATGAATTGTTTTATTGAATTTGCAATAACACTTGACTTATCAAGACACTTTATGTCTCTATTATTATAATATTTTTTATGGTTCCATCGACCCACTTGTTTATGGAGGAAAAATCTAACCACGAGCTGATAAAAATAGCCTAAAATGAGAAATAGTTATTTTGTTTTATGTTCCTTTTTTATGATTTACTTTTGCGCGTCGAAATAAAAGCATTTGGAGTGTTTATGGACTGTTTATGGTAATTCTCGTTACAAATTGTTATGGGGTTTTTAATCTAGCTTGTTATTTTTGCCTATTTTCTATTTTAGTGTATGTATAACAAGGGTTTTTATATCAGTGGTGGTCCAGTGGTATCGGCCCCGGTAAATCGTAGGTTTGAACCCAGTCAGGCGCATTACTTTGTGTAATTTATTTCATCACCATTGCTCTCAAAACGGTGAAGGAAAAATTGAAGACATGTGATATCTTTCAACCCGCACTGAGCCCGCGTGGTAGATTATGGTCTACTCTCTCTCACAGAGAGGAGGCCTGAGTCCCAGCAGTCTGAACTTTATAGGCTGCTGATGATGATGACTATTTTTCGAAAATGTTCTCTGATAAATTTTATACAGAGGTATATATACATTTATATACCTCTCATTAAAAATAAAAAAAACGGTAAGAACAAAGAGGTAAAGCACAATGAATGGGCAAAAATGTATGAAGCCTGGTACTCGACCCAATAGCCATAATAAATATATCATTGGAAAGGTCTTTTTACAAGGATTAATGATAACCGAGTCGCTTGTCTCTATTTGTTGTCGGAACGGAGTTATTTTGTGTTAAGTATTTAATACATTTTTTTTGATTATTTTTCGTTTCTGTTTGATTTAGTTAAGATAATGGTCATATTATATCGTTGTCTTGCATAAAATCATATGTGTTGATTAATAGGTACGAAAACTTTTTGAAAAAAGGAACCGACTTCAAAACCATACACGGAAAAGCGTAAAATAAGTTTTCTTTCGGTAGTCGGTGGCTTTGTTTTTCATTTTATCGACTTTTGCTACCGACTTCCGAAAGAAAAGTTATTTAACGCTTTTTCGTGTTTGGTTTTGAAGTCGTTTCCTTATTTTTCAAATAGTTTTATTTTACTCTTTTTTTAGTTCAGATATTCAACAAGAATATTCGTATAATCGGTGCCTTTGAAAATCTACAATCCAAGTAAGTAAACACGGATCCATGCGAGCAATGTCACGGGATATCCATTTGTGTTATATACTAAAACCTTCTCCGGAATGTAATGATCATTTTTATGACAACCGAATCAAAATCGGTTCAGCCAAACGCGAGATAATCGCGGACAAACATACATACATACAAAGATACAGGTCGAACTGAAAAACTATTTTTTTTAAGTTGGTTAAAAAACATCCATCCATCCATCTGATAGGGGAGAATGGAAGAAGAAAACGTGTTGCGCCGACCCCAAATAGAATGGGATATTAAAAAACATCCATCCATCCATCTGCTAGGGGAGAATGGAAGAAGAAAACGTGTTGCGCCGACCCCAAATAGAATGGGATAAGGGCAGGAAGAAGAAGGAGGTTAAAAAACATCCATGCGGGCAACGTCACGAATGTAACAAACACTTTTCTGAAAAAAAAAAACTTTTTAAAAAAAGGGAACCGACTTCAAAACCATAATAATCAATGAAATAAAAAAACAGAGCCACCGACTTCCGAAAGAAAAGTTATTTTATATAGAATAGAATAGAATAGAAAACATTTATTTGATATTGGACACACACACACAGAAATAAAAAAATAATAATAATAGAATTAAAAATACACAATAAGAATTCGGTTTGAGCATGTCCACACCAAAAGGGTTACCAACTCAGCATTTGCTGGGCGAAAGACACCCAGCGCTGGTTTTCAGTTGGCACCACGCAGTGACACACGGACGAGGGTAGGCAAAGAAAATATAAAAATGGCAAAATAAATAATGAGAAATGTGTGTAGGGAAAAGTGTAGTGTTAAATAATTAAATAAAATTATATTAATATTTATTATAGTATAAAAAGTGTGCGCTGTAGTAAAAAGTATTTAAATAAAACACGCCACGAATGACGCCACCGATGGCGCGGCAACCGACCAATAGGGACCGCCGCCCGCGCTATGGCGCCAGACAGGCGAACAGAAACAACAAATTTGCTGCAGTATTTGGACTAAAACTTAAAACCCCGCTTTTTGAAAAAAATAGTTCTTAACAAATTCAAATTAGGACACAGTTATGGAAGTTACGTTACGTTTTTTTTTGTTTGGTTTCGAAGTCAGTTCCCTTTTTTTCAAAAAGTTTTTATTTTTTCCCTTTTTAGTTTAGATATTCAACAAAAATCTTCATATAATCGGCGTCTTTGAAAATCTACAATCCTAGTAAGCAACAAAAACGGATCTACGGGCAACTACACAAAATATCCATTATTGTTATATAAGTACTTAAACCTTATCCAGAATGTAATGAACACTTTCCTGAAAACCGCATCAAAATCCGTTCAGCCACGCGCGAGATAATCGCGGACAAACATACATACAGGTCGAACTGAGAAGCTAAAAATGAATAAACACTCTGGAATAAAGAAAAAGAGAAGTAAGAAACGTTATTTTTTTTAAACATTAATATTAACCGTCTTCAAAAAAACAAGTAGGTTCTCATGTCGACCTGTATGTATGTATGTTTGTCCATCTCTATCTCTCATTTGATCATCTCGTGTTTAGCTGAACCGATTTTGATGTAGTTTTCAGAAAAGTGTTTGTTACATTCCGGAGAAGGTTTTAGTATTTAATAATAATAGATATCCCGTGACGTTGCCCGCATGGACCCATGTTTGCGTACTTGGAGTGTAGATTTCCAAAGACGCCGTTAAACGAAGATTTTTGATGAATATCTGAACTAAAAAGGGTATTACACGAAAAGGCGTCAAAATAACTTAAGAAAAGTTATGCTTTTTCGTGTTTGTTTTTGAAGTCGGTTCCTTTTCTCTTCTCCATCATTCATTATGTCGCTCATGATGTTTTAATCGGTCTTAGTGGCAGCGTATGGTCACAAAACATCGATTATATAGCCATTGTAACACACAACGAAAAAGAACGAATTGGAACGGCTAGGTATTTTGAACATTTTGCCAGCGGAGTGCATTGCCTTTTTTTATCGTGTTAAAATCATCAAATGAGGCCTCCCTGCACCCAGGCCAGCGCGGGAGGGACTGTCAGACTCGTACTGACTAAAATCCACGGTGTCCTTCAGTAGCACTTTACGTTCCGGGGTCTCGGTAATTCGTTAGTCGTTATACATGAATAGTTACACAATATATTTCTCGTTTTAAATAATGTTATTTTACATTGTTATTTTTCGTATTTTCAACCATGATGGGTACTAATGCAAGTATGATATCAACTAACTTTGAGGGCTTCCCGTGGTTTTCGGACAAGGATTTGGGACAAGTCGTCATAGTAAATATTTTTCCTGACTAAAAGATCTATCCAATAACACCACAATGTTTGCTATTGGATCAAGTACCAAAAACTAACTTTGAGGGCTTCCCGTGGTTTTCGGACAAGGATTTGGGACAAGTCGTCATAGTAAACATTTTTCCTGACTAAAAGATCTATCCATTGACACCACAATGATTGCTATTGGATCAAGTACCAAAATGCTCATTGTTCTTAACGTTTTGAAAAGGACAATTATTACAGATGAGAAAAAAATTACGGTGGACGTGAGTGGACACAGTAACGACTTTATTTGGCGGCGGTGTAAGCAGACATAGATATTCTGCTGACGTACGCTATGATACTGTTTTATGGGAGGCCTTGTAATGTGTATGGACAGTTTTTAAGAGTTATTTATGTATAAAATAGCGGACCTATATGCTATTGCGAGATGGTGTGGACTATCAAATAGATCGCAGCGCGCGTAGTTATAGAGATGTGAACTAACTACGGATATACGCGGAGTGACATACGTATCAAGTTTAATAATTATGTACCACAACCCTGAAGTACGTGTCAAGTTCAATATGTATCACAAACTTATTAAATGCTTTTTAAGGTTTTATTAAATTGTCGAAAATGATTAAATGAAATATCTAGTAGGCAAGAATTGGCAAATTTTATATCCCTAAATATTGTGGTCTCTAGAAGGCACTATAATTATCACGCCCACAGTATTTAGCGAATTCAAACGTTAATTTTAGATATACAGTGCATCATCATCACCTGCCTAACCTTTTCCCAACTCTATTGGGGTCGGGTTATATGTAGTTGAACCAGATCAACTGAATATCAGTGTTTTACATGGAGCGACTGCCTATCGGACCTCCACAACCCAGTAACTGGGCAATACGATACTAATAGGCTATTTGACTAAAAAATTCGAATTAATCCGTCAGTTATTATAATCAAATAATATTTGACCTGTATTTTTTCTTTTTTTACGCAAACCAAAATTGACGGAGATATGATGCTTTCAAAATTGCCAATACGTCACAATTTAGTACATTTTTTACTGAATTCTGACGTCACGAGTCCCCACTCTCGAGTCTTGATGTGTTATATCTTGGTAAATAAGTATTAATTGATTTTACATAAGAAAAAGATATGTGTCCGTTATTTTTCAAAACTCTAAATAACGGACTTATTAGATTTATAATTTATTGATACTGTCAAATAGCCTATTGATAAGACTGGTAGTCAGACTTTCGAGCTTCTGACTAGCAGAAAAAACTCAAAGATACAACAAAGCAACGGCGTTACGTGTTTTCTGAGGCAAGGAGGAATCTCGCCATGATAGATGGTCACCCATCCATAGACCAACTTAGTCAAGCGCGCCTTAAGCCTCCTGCAGACACACGCGATTAATCGCGCGGGCGACATGTCGCGGTCCATTCGCAGTATTTTTAGAGTGGAAATTAGCTTGGCTCGTTGTCGCAGCGCGTTTAATCGCGTGCGTCTGCAGGAGGCTTTACCCTTATTTTCAAGCGAAAGTTGACCGATCAAGGTCATTGACTTGTTCATCTTTACCGTGGTCGTAAGTATAGAAAGCCTTAATTTTTATTTTCTTTTAAATATACTTTGCCCCACACTAGGAATTTCTCCTGTCATACACAAACGGCCAGACCCATTTTTTCCGTGCGGGGATTGAACCCGCGACACGCAGCGCAGGCAGCAGTCGATCGCAAGCAACCTTCCCTAAGTACGGGTTGACTTGACACTCATCCAAAAAAGGGTTAAAAAACGCCAAAAACAAAACCTTTTCTAAGCAAACAATTGATTTCCGGGAAAACATGTGACAGAACCCTAAAAATGTTTCCTACTCGGAAGGGTCAAAAATTCACGCGCGAAAAAGGTTCGACGCCATTTTACGGACAAAGGGTTAGAAAATTCAGGGTTGTATTTATTTTTAGGTAGGTTTGTACCTAAATTATCAATGAAAATATCCGTGAGTGACTTAAGCTAATCATTATAATTTTACACCCATTTAATGTTATAACATTACATGAAACCTGTAATCCCCTGAAGGGTAAGGCAGAGGTGTACCTACCTAATATACCTACACACATTTCGCCGGTTATATTTCAGTACCATGTAGGGGAACAGTGTATAAGACGGGGACACGAGGTATGATGGGAAATCACACACATAAGGCAAACTTAACACAAAACTAACGTATCACAAGCGCCAACAGGACGCCATGTGCGCCTGGCCGCTTGCAAATGACGTCCTGATGGCGCTTGCTCTACGTTAGTGTTGTGTTAAGTATGCCTAAAGAGTGTATGTCCCCATTATACCTAGCGATTATTAACGTCCCCGTCTTATACACTGTTCCCCTAATAGAGGCGATCTTATTGCCATCAATCGGGCATAACTCCAGACTCCATGGCTGATACTGAATTTCTAGTTATTAAGAGACTGGGTTTTGCCTGCAGCATCCCTTGCTCACTATCTCTCCCCTTTTAAGATTTATACAAAAAGTAGTCCATAACCGACCCTAGAGTTCCGTCTATCTCCGCATCAAAATTCATCGAAATCGGTTCAGCAATTCAGGCATGAAAGCGCAACAAACAAATGAACATTAGCATTTACGATACTGCTGTTGTCAGTGGCTTCGCCAGGTCGGGAACATCAAAAAATTTTTTAGAAAAATCGAAAATTCAGGTAATGTTTGTTTGGAAAAAAGTTTTGTAATAATACTTAGAATTCGATTTCGTAAAAAAAAGTTTTAAAAAAATGCAACTTTGACCTTCAATATCTCGAGAACCCTTGGAGTCCCAGGTACGGTATAAAGGAAAAAAAAAATGATCCAAATAATGGGTAGAATACGTGGCTTTCGGCTTCGTTAAGTGTCTTCTTACACCCGGTATGTATATGAGATCAAAATTATATACTACTCAAAACAAAATAAGGGCCACCTGGTTTTTATCGATTTATTAAATAATGTTTAAATATTACTAGTTACAATGACTGAATCTGATTAATATTAATGGTTTTAGATGGAAATACACAAAAATTAAATATTTATTCCAATAAATCGTAAAAATAAATCAAATTGAACGAAAAGTGAGGAATTGCAGGAATGTATCAAGTATCGATTTTTTTTTACATAAAAAAAATCGAAAAAATAACGTCTTTAATGTTCCAAAGTGTTCTTTTAAGCTTCTCTTTTAACTCTGTTCTCTCTGTTCTGCTCATTTTATGGGAGGTGGAATGGTCTGGATTAAATACCGAACATTTTCTTTTGGGATACTCTACCAGCAAGTTTTCAGACAATTTATGAGATCCAGCTGCGTGTGGATGAGAATTTTACTTTCTTTGTCACTCTTCTTTAACTCATCTCCTAAATGCTCAATAGAACTCAGGTAAAAATCCTGAGTGTCCACTATAACATCTTAATTCGAGCGTAAGGGAATGTGTGCACTGTTAGTCGCGTCGTGTTCGCTCGAGCATTATCCTGCTTCAAGAAGAACTCAGGTATTCCTTGCTGTGCGAATGAGATAACGTGGAGTTGCACCACATTCTCTACGCAATTTTGAGGAGTTACATCACCTTCATTAAGAAGTGCGAGCTCAGTTTTGCGTGATAGAGATAACCGCCCCAGAGCATAATTCAGAACTCGCCAGAACAGTCTGTTTTAAGAGTGCAAGGATCTGAAACCTGTTGTTTAGATCTTCTCTACACTCTTATGAAACAGTTTTTATTGAAAAAAAAAAATAACCCACCAGTCATCAATAAAAAGCAATGAAGCCCAGTCAAAACAGTTCAATAAATTTTCTCCTTTGCAAATGTTTCACGATTTGCACCATACGCTGCAGTTAACTGGAGGCAAACCCAGCATCTTCTTGAGTATTATTAGTCTTTATGGAGTCGATTAGGAATAGTGTAGTCAATTATAGGGGTGTCTGTAGCTCGACGCAATGGAGTTTGTACGGTCCGCGCAGTAGATTTTTGCTCTATTTGCGCGGTTTAACAAACTTAATGGTCTTCTTGGGGTTTACTTACTTATTTTCTTCCTTGAACACGGCGTCTGGTGATTTTACCCGTCTTTTAAGACCAGTTTCAAGCATTTTGAACCACTCGTTGGGAATATTCCACCATTAAACCTACCTCTTCTGGCTACGGGCCCCCTGGATTAAGGTGACACCCCAAGTGGCTGTTTTTGCGTCCATATGTCTCCGAATTCAAGACATTATGAGATTGAAAGATCATTATAGCCTGCTTGCTGTATTAGTTGAAGAAAAGTCCGTTTGAAGTTTGAAAATTAAAAAACACCATACCGTAAATTCTAAGGGGTATGATTTAAGCTATCACCAATTTAATTAGTTTTGCGTCTCCTAAAAAATAGAGTTTGTCCCCAAAATAGTAGATTTGCCACCAAATTGTAGTCACCAAACAATATAAAATCAATTCCATAATAAATCACCTGAAATCTTGAAGAAATAGGGTCTAGTACCAAATAATATTTCTGTATGTAATATAATAGGTTTGTCCTCATAATGGCTCGACGGAGCCCCGCTTCGCGGGGCTCCTATTTCTGCGTGCAAGGTTTAAAGTAACCTAACACGAAGGGGATGGCGGGGTCTTTCAGACCCCGCCATCCCCTTCGAACCTAACCTGTCCGTGTCGGGGTGCCCCAAGTCCCGAGCTCGCTTCGCTCGCTCTTGCAGCCTAGGTCAAATAACTGATAACTACCTGTCATGCTGTCATCATCGTTTCAACATTTTGTTTATTTTGTTACTAATTACCACCTTACAAGGAAAATAATTATAATTATACATATAATTTGGTAATTCATACCTGGGAACACTTTTTGTTTATCTGAGGGCGAAAATATTTCGTGGTGATAGATCTATTTATTAGGTGATACAACTTGGTGACAAATCTAAATTTTGGTGACAGAAAATATAGTTCCCAATTCTAAGTAATCTCAAATATCTAATTTAAAAAACTTATGAATTTCCAATTATGCAGTAGAAACAATATTAATACTTGAAAGAAACCATAAAAAGATATGTAGTATTTATTATGTACCCAGAATAAGAGCAATACTTGTTTAAAGTGCAATTTAAAAAGTGGCCCTTATTTTGTTTTGACGAGTATATAAATTCTTTTACACTGAAAAGGGACCTTTTATTTAAAACTACCTACGTAAAGTATCTATAGATATATGTTTTAAACCATGAAGGGTATAACTAATAAGATATCAGTTAAAAGGGTCGTAGCTTCTACCCTCTACTACCCCTTTGTTGTCAAAAGTAATTATTATGTTAATCATAGACCCTTTAACGGATAGAACGGATTTTTCCCATTACAAACCCAAATGACATCCATTTTGGGTTTAAAGGAAGATAATTATATTCCCTGAATTTTAATTTATTTGAGACTAACGTCTGCCCACGACTCTATGCGTGTGTATTTTTGCCCCCGACCCTCGATTTTTAAGCTATTGCATAGCTTTTATCGCAGGCTCTGAGCGCGGCGGGCGCGAAAACCCTAACGAAAAAACCTGACCACATTTGACAGCACGTCGTTTCAGTTCGGGAGACTTCGGCAATCATAAAGGTACGGACAGACGTGCTCATAAAGGTACGAAGAGGGATTTACTTTTTCTTACTGATTCTAAACGGCCAGCTACAAAAGGAGTTTTCACAATGAAACCTACTTATAAAATTCTCCTACAACAAAGAAGTTCTTTATTACAGTAGTGCACCACAAACATTTTAAATAAATTTTATTCTCGTTAAATATACGCGGTAAGCGATTTTTTTCTTTTCAAATAAAAAAAAATGTTATGCAATAGCTTCACCGCGGCAGTCTCCGAGTGCCACATGTATTTTTTTCCGACCTGCGAGACAAAAATTGAGATATCTTGGCTAATGTAGCGGCACAGTTGGCGCAATGGTTGAGCATTCCACTTCTACGCTGCGTATTGCGGGTTCGATTGCCGTATGGAAGAAATATTTTTGAAACCTACAAGTTATTGTAGGTGTGTTATGTGTGTAAGTTGTAACCATGCCCACGACACAGGATTAATTCCTAGTATTGGGCACTGTTTTTGTATGAAAAAAAGAAACATGCATTTTTTTAAATAATTTGTAGTCTATCAGAGATTACGCTCTCCACCTCAATAGGATACAAAAAACAGATACTTATGTAAAACAGTTGTTATTATTTTGTGGTCCGTTAGAGCGTTTTGCACCCAAAAGGGTATCAAAAGGTGGTGTCGACACTTCATAACCTTCAAGCTATTGCAGACAGACGAAGCGAATGCGATCCGAATCCTGTCATATAGAAAACCGAAAGCGATCCGATAGTCTATGTGACAGGCTTCAAACAATTCCATACATAACAAACAAAAACGATTCGCTTCGCGTTCGCTTCGCCTGTCTGTTTGACAATAGCTTCAATGTTTGCTTGAGTTTGAGTACGGTTTCAAATTTTATTTTGAACACTCATTTTGAACATTTCTATATTTAGCTTAAGACGATAGAAATCTTTCTACATTTTGTCGATTCTTCCGTCGACGCGTGCATTTATGGAGCTGGTCATGTATGATAAAACACTTATTTTATCCTGTATGTTTCACTACAGGTTATGCAACAAAATACACTTATATTAATACACCAAAAGCATTTACAAAGTAAATATTGAATGCAAGTAAACGAGTGTCTGCGGTCGCGAAACTCGTGAACTGCGGTTTTAACTCAAATATAATACTTTAATCTTCTTTACTTGTCTGCTGATGTGAAACAGGATTATATTACAGATGTCTGTTTTATTTGGATAAAAGTTGGGAATTTAATTACATATATTTTGTAATCTAGCTTTGTGTGTTTACTTTAAACTATTCGAAAATATAGTTGCCCAGTCAAATATTTAAATAAGTTACAGTAAAGTATAAATATTGTTTGTCGTTTGTATTCACACAGCATAATTTTGTCTATCTGGGTTAAAAATCTGCTTACTAAAAATATTGTTTAAAATTCATTTTGCAGAAAAAAGTAAAACCGCGATGGCATAGAAATTCGGGAAAGGGATAATAAAAAAATTTGGATTTGAGTGGGATGTTCTCCTTTTAGCGGTCCAACCCGGGCAACTGCACTACACCTTGTAACTTACGGTGACGACTTTGCAATCCAACTGGCAATGGTAGGCACCACCAGAGTCGATCGACCAAGGCACCGGCGCCAAAAAGAGTCTTCCTGAGTGAACTTGTCGCATTGTGCCACCTTCTAATAGAGCAGGGGTAACAGGCCGTCCAACATGATGCTGCTAAACGCTATGCCGGGGTATGCCGTCGAATTTGGCGGAAAGCACGGAAGCGAGGCGGGGTTCTGACGTGGCCTCCGCGAACGTCTTGCCATGCGCTGAGGTGTCTCCCACGGTGATGTCGTCCTCTGAGAGGAAGCCGGACAGGCTACCGGAGTCGACGAAACTAGTAGCGCTGATGCGGTATGTGCTCGACTTGGAGCTGATGTACTTGATGTGTAGCAGTTTAAAAACAAGACTGAGGAAACTTTATTCAACTTTTACATGCAAATTAAAATAATAACATAATAATAATAGGAAAAGGAGAGATGCAGCGCATGCCGTGGTCAAAATTGTAGTGCCTAGAAAAGAGTTGAAGGTGACGCAATGACAGAACTCATTCCACCTTAGGCATCTTCTGGGTAAAATACCCATAACCATAATTAATTTAAAAAATAAAGGACCTTGACCCCGACACACATAACTTACGACTTTACCCATATTAAAATTCGATTTATCTATTTCCAAAAGATATAAGTACGCTAAATCAAATCAGCAATTTTGTGGGGCAAGACTCCCCATAAATAACCCCGTGGGGATTCGAACCGGAGGGGGACAGGTGATAAGTCATGAGAGATGGTATAGTGTTGTTGGCTTTTGTGTGTTATTCGGGACGAAAGGTTAAATGATCAGATATTTGGTTTGGAAATCGGGACGGTTATACATAGCCTGAACAAAAACTGGTTTATCTATCCGCCCAATAAAAATTTGTTAGACGGATGGATTTATCGTTGGTTGTATTAAAAAGCTGTAGTTGGTAGCTGTGTACCCGAAATTAAAAGGCGAATAGGAATGGCTAAAGATGCTATGACCCGTTTAAACAACATCTGGAAGAAGAGAGGAATTGGAATCAAAACGAAGATCAGACTGATACGAGCCCTCGTTTTCCCTATCTTCCTGTATGGAGTGGAAACATGGACCATTTTGGCGCGAGAGAGACAGAGGATTGATGCCTTTGAGATGTGGTGCTGGAGGCGAATGCTGAGAATACCATGGACCGCAAAACGCACCAATGCATCGATCCTAAGTCAGCTTCGAATAAAAACTAGCTTGTCAACTATATGCCAACAACGCATTCTCTCTTATTTCGGCCACCTGGTACGCAGAGGCGATGAAAGCTTGGAGAAACTGATTGTGGTTGGGAACACCGAAGGCAAACGATCGCGCGGTCGTTCACCAACTCGATGGACAGATCAGGTGAAGGAATCATCATCCTCTAAATTCTACTCGGTGGTAAAGGACGCGCTGGACAGAAACCGGTGGAGGCGGATCATCCGCTCCAGATGCAACTCAGAAGCTGACCACGATCCTCAGACATGAGGGACCGACTACAGAGTATTAAAAAAAATGGACTTGACTATAATTGTGTTTGGAATTTTAGATCAAAGAACAAAGTTCTAAGTTATAACTTTTTATGAAACTTTGCTCCTAGGATTTTTCCTGTATTGTGAAAATGTACTTCATTTCCAAAAATTCAAACTAACATGTACCCCAGACCCGCAACAGCTATTTGAAATCACACAAATATTTGTTCCTTGCGGGAATCAAACCCGCGACAAGCAATCCTCAGCCAATGCTCCAAATGTAAAGTATGAAAATCGAGACATTCGCAACACGATCAAGCGTAAATCGGGACGTATCGTGTCCCTGAAACTTGGAACACCTGGCAAAACAAATAGTAGATATATGACGTCACTACACCCCCCGTGAAGGGTTGAAAGGGTGCACAAAGTGTTATTGATACTATTTTAATAGTGGAGGGTGATAGAGGTCGATAAATTGACAAAATGGTTTACTTTTGAAGATTGATGTTGGTCGTTTAGTTTTTCGCGAAGGTTTCTAAAGAGGATTTTGGTTGACAATCTAGATTATTCTAGATTGAATTTCGTGTTGATTAGATTTATACGTTGAAGTGATGAAGTGTCATATGTCAGAGATAGGTCGACATTCCCCGGAACATTAAAAAAATATTAACGTTAGTTTCGTTTCATTAAAAAAATACATGTGGCACTCGGAGACTGCCGCGGTGAAGCTATTGCATAACATTTTTTTTTTATTTTAAAAGAAAAAAATCGCCTACCGCGTATATTTAACGAGAATATAATTTATTTAAAATGTTTGTGATGCACTATTGTAATAAAGAACTGCTTTGTTGTAGGAGAATTTTATAAGTAGGTTTCATTGTGAAAACTCCTTTTGTAGCTGGTCGTTTAGAATCAGTAAGAAAAAGTAAATTGTTTTTAAGACGGATATTTTTACGATTGCCGAAGTCTCCCGAACTGAAACGACGTTAGACGATGCTTGGTGTTAGGTTTTTTTCGTTAGGTTTTTGGGAATTCGGTCGCCGCGCTGCGCCACGCTCAGAGCCCGCGATAAAAGCTAGGCAAAAGCTTAAAAACTCCTCCAAAAGATCAACAATCAACGGATTTATTTATCAACAACAATTAGCCGCCATCTTTCTTTTAAACCAGCCAAAAGCAACAGTTACAGATATTTTCCAATAATACAATTAATAACACTAACTTGTTTCCAGTTGACTGGCTGCTAAATAACTGTCGGATAAGTTTGTTTCAGTTAGCTAACTAGTTAATAGTTTGTAGAAGGAAAAATGTGAAAAGACCAATACACTCCCCTTGGGAACGGATATTTATCGCTTCGAGCTGATATTTGAAGTTCGTTTTCCGGTTAACGCGGGTAGATATATATTTTTCTTTTCTTTTCGGAGCAATAGACACATATCAAAGAATTATTAAATTTATGGCTTCATTTAAGTGTAAAAGAATCGCGAATATGACTTATTGTCATATTAAATGTGCAATTTTTTATATTTTGATTCAATTAGAATCACATAATACAGCCATCTGCCATATTGACGTCACTTCCATTTAATTCGTCTATGTTTACTATTGACAATCGTAGAAGTGACTTCACTTGAGACACAAGCAAGCATTTTGGCTCAAATTTGTAAAACATAAATAAAAAAAAAATTAAATAACTATTTGTGGAAACCAAATAAAACGCTTTAATTTCACTAACATTTTCGTAGGCGTATCGTAGCATTGATCAACAACCGTAGGACGGTAAAAGCTACGCCGTAGCAAGTTTCGTAGCGCTTCGTGCTACGAGCTACGAGTACAATGCGCCTGGGCAATATTATGGTTGCGGTCAAAAGTATGTGGTATTTATTATAGATAGTACATAGTAGCAATACATACCTGCTGATTCGAGAATCAAAAATTCAATTAAGTGCTTTATATACGCACTGGATTCTGCTCGTGACTTCGTTCTTGCGTTATTACTTTGTTTTCGCAGTGTACAAAAATTGTGGTATCTCGGCGAATTTGTATGATATAAATATAATTATCACTTGGAAATGATGTATCTTATTATTAGGTAGCTTCAGACTAAAAAAAGATTAAAATTAGTTCATCAATTCCGGAGACTACCCCTACACATAAACTTAAAAAAAAGTTTACCCAATAGTCTTAGTAAAAACTATTAGTAAAAACCGGAAAAACAATTTACATTTGATTTTTAAGCTTTATATTTCTCAAGTTTGCCATAAAAATACTCTACAAAACGAACCTACCAATATTTCTCTTTACAAAATACGAGTATGTTACCTTCTCGTTGTAGTGCTGGAGCCATAAAATAAAAACAATGGCCGCCGAGTTCACCTGATACGGGCCGGAGCCGTTTTGTTACGTCTATTTACGGGCAGTAGACGTGTCAAGTTTGGGTTTCTTATTTTACTTTACGTGTGTATTTTATTTTGTTTTAGTTTTTCTAAAGATTTCTTGTTTGAAACACAAAGGTTGTATTTGAATTATGATTTGTTTATTCCGGCAAAGAAATTCTGGCAAAAAGAAAGTTGCAAAAATTTAATACATCAATTCAAAATATTTTTAAAAGCGCTACACAATGTTTTAATCGTAATAAATGATCTGGCTTATTAAATTTTATTACATTCAAGTTTAAAGGTATAGATAGACTTGCTTGAATTAAGCCTCCTGCAGACACACGCGATTAATCGCGCTGCGACAACGAGCCAAGCTAATTTCCACTCTAAAAATACTGCGAATGGACCGCGACATGTCACCCCGCGCGGTTAATCGCGTGTGTCTGCAGGAGGCTTAAAGGATGCTTCAAGGACCAAAAAAGCGAATCTTTAAAAATTTATAGGTTGAATACTTTCCCCTTATTTCCAGCGAAGACTTCAATTTTGAGTTTTGGTATCGGTTAATCCACACCGCAGTTACTTTTCGTAGCTCAACGTTTCCAAATGTTACTCGGTAACATCCGCCAACAAAATGTTATTTAATGTTACTAAGTGTTGATGTGTTACTGTAAATTGAGTAACGTTGCTCGACAATCGGTAACAATGTTACCCCCTGCATCCACACCGCAGTAACAAAATGCAACATGGTAACATTCGGTAACTTTTGTGGCTCCTTGTTACGCCAACGAGATATATTAATATAACATCTTAAGGCGTGGTGTTATCTCAATATTCCCAAAAATTGGTTTCTTAGAACGTCGAGTATGACGTAATGTAATAAAAATAAGCAACGCGAAAAATACAGTGAACAGAGAAGGGTATAAAGAAGAATTTAAACCGAACAGAATAATAAATAAGAGTTTGATATTCCCAATAAAAATTGGGAAGTTGTAGCACAAAAATAAACTTTGACGTCGAAGATCTCTGTATTTCCAGCGATAACAACAGTTTTTTTTTAAGAATTTAGTAGGTTTTCCATTTTTTAAAAACTTTAACCGAACCATTATTTAATTTTATGTCTATATTTTAAATAATCTAAAGAAAAGCAGTAAAGTAAATGCCCATTCGCAGCTTACGTCACATTTCAACACAAATATCATTTTTTCAATTTTCAATCTTATTGACGCTCCATAGTGGTGACAATAGTTTACGCGGTCATAAGCGATTAAAATCGTAGTCAGTCCGCGCCTGATAAAATATTATAGTATCTTAGCCGTGTGTGATGTGCTTTATTTAGGTATTGCAATGTTGAGGTAACATTATCTAAGAATGTTACATATTGTCGAGCAACGTTACTCGACTTACAGTAACACGGCAACACTTAGTAACTTTTTGTTGTCGGATGTTATTGCGGTGTGGATGCACGGGTAAGTAACAATCAACAAATAGTAACAAGGAGCCACAAAAGTTACCGAATGTTACCGTGTTGCCTTTTGTTGCTCCACAAATGTTACCGGCGGTGTGGATGCACCGTAAAATTAATGAAGTATTGGACAGGTTTTCAGTGTACCACAAAAACTTACTAAAAATCGCAAGCATCTTGATTAAATAAAACGAAACTAATATATCTCTTATACAAACTTCTCTCTGCTGCATTTCCAATATTCCCCAGTAAAATACCTTAAACGGAATATTCCAACAAAATTACATTAAGCCAATGAATGTTGAACGTTGACTTTCCGCCAGGCACGAACAGTAATTAAATTAACCTCTTGAATAAATCTAATGGCAGCCGGTCAGCACGTAATAAATGCAACGTTCATCGGAAAATGTGCAAGATACTTTTAATTACTCTTAAACTAACACTTGACTGTGAGTTTGCTTGTGTGGAGGTGAGAACTTCGAGTTTTTTTATATGAAACCTGGGAAAGGTGGAAAAGACACACTTGGAATTTCTCCTGTATTGTGTACACGGATAATTATTTAAAAAAAACTTAACCCAGATCATAGTCAATTGCTATACCAAATATCATCGAAATCGGTTGAACTGATGTACGACATGTTTTTTCGAGTTCGTGGGAATTCATAAAATGACGTATGATATCCTCCGCACTGGGTGGAGCAGAAGGAAGTGTCAGACTCTTACTGACTAAAACTCACCCCGTTCCTTCAATTGCCCTTTGTATTGCAGGACTGCGGTAACTCTTTCAAAACATTACCGTAACTCTAGCAGACGTTTGGCCCTATCAAGTTCCGACATTTATGCTAATAAGAGTGACGGTACTTATTAGACGGTGAGCTTCCCATTGCTCGCCGTCTACTATCAACATCATCATCATCTGGAACTGATCACTGCTGGGACCCGACCTCCACTCTGCGAGAGGGAGTGGACCATAATCAACAACTCGGGCCTAGTGCGGGTTGGATCGTCCATAATGACAAACAAACTCGCATTCACATTATAATATTAGTGATTTTAATATAATTTTAATTAAAGAGAAATGTGAGCCACGGATATGTACGAGCTTCCATTCTATGTTAAGCAATTAAATTAAATATAGCTGCTAGCTTGCGGTTCCGTTTGTTTAAATAATTTGATATGAGTAACTATTTAATTTGTGAATTAATGAAGCATACAGGATGTTTTAAAGTGTTTAAATATGGAGATCGTATTTGTGTTAGGTTCAGCTCGTGGCTATTTAATAACAGTCACATAGGTTGATCTTAAATGTTTAGCCGCGTTTGCCGACGTAAGTATATTCAAATAAATTGCCCCACACTAAAATAAAATTAAGGAGAATAATTAAATTAAACTAATTAATAGCATCGATGTTTTTTAAGTGTTTCAAGACAGTCCCGCGACCCCGGCAGGCTTTGGCCCTCTAAGACGGGCTCGTCATATTGCTGACAGCTCTTTGAAGAGCGCGTGGATCACGGACGCGTCGTAGACTCGGGCATGGCCCATGATTGGACGGCGAGTCGCCCATTACCGCGATAGTTCTATTGGCAAGAGAGTCAGATGTACAGAATGGGTTCAAATCCTGCTCGCAGGCGTGTTTTTCTTTACATAAAAAACTGTCAAGTCAGTGTTAGAAACCTGACTCAAGCACATTTTAAAAAGACAACAAAACTAAAGGACCCATCCCACAATCCATTCCAATGTCTTAATGGAAGAAACGCAATCTAGACATAGCCCTGATAACCGAGACAGACCCGGCTTTGAATGATTCCCGTATAATTCCAGCATGAATATAAAAAGGTAGGCGTACCCGGGTACCCGGGCTTATCCGGACCGTGCCTGAATTATATTCAATAAGACGTTATTACCGCAAATAGTAATAAAAGTAAGTCTATCGGCAATTCTGTTTGAGCAATTCTTTTGTGTGTTATATAGATGGCTTGTAAAAGTACATTAATTTGTAGTAAATTGGCATGTACTCCATGACAAATTGACAAGTAAATTGTCTGGGTTACTGGAATTTTATTTATTAGACCTCGTTCAAAAACACGCTGGAAAGAGAACGAGATCATTAAGTTTCCGTTTAGAATACCTACTTCGAAATTCTATCTTCTTGGAATAATAAATAATGTTTTAGAGAATTGAAGCTATAAACAAGCTTCGTTCTAAAGAAATCACATAACAACAGTATAGGCAAGACATGACACAAACTTTTATATTCTCACAGCTGAGAAGACGGGCGTAACAAGTGAAACATTCAGAAGAATAGTATTATTTTGCTAAATGTAATTTAAAATTTTCAACGAACGGCGGTCATTCACGTTTTCATTCTCATCGTGGTCGCTTGGGTCGACGCCGACGGCGCGTCATTTTCGACGCGCGCCTGAAAGAGCTGTCAAAAATCTGACGGGGCCAAAGCCGTGGTTCGCGGGACTGTCATATCAGATAACCGTGGCCCCGGAACTTACAGGGCACGGTTGAACGACAATATATATTATTCAGCACAAGTCTGACAGTCCCTCCCGTCCTGCCCTGGGTGTCACTTTAAACTCAAGATTAGAAAAACAATAGTAAAACCAAATACATACATATAAAATAAGTAACACACACGTCCAAAGAATTTATGTAAGAAACGCAAAAGAAACGTAGGAGTGATACTAACCCGTATCACTCCTTCCCTCACAGAACCTCCCTGATTAATGTTGTGCCCCGTCAAAGACTGCCATTCGCACTCGCCCTAACGATTCATTACACGACGGGTGTTGCTGAAAAATCGGCTAAATGTACTGGACGGTAATCGATTAATCGTTGATATCGCGATTCCTGTGTAGTGTAATGGAGTCTTAATGGTTTTTTTGGTGATGGTGTTTTTAGTCGATATTAATTATGGTGGAAGCACAAGCATGATAAAAAAAAAAAAAAAAAAAAACATTTATTTCAGATGTCTAAAAGATCCATAGTAGTTATACAATTCATCAAATAAAATTCATTAAAATTATAAAAATAAATACATTAGGATTACATTCAAATACATTAAAATCACAGTCATACATTAAAATTCAATCATACATTCAGAAATTTAAGGCACAAGATATCAAATAAACATAGAAACATATTAGAATTAAGAATTATTATTATCAAATTATTAAATTAAAATACTAAATTACCCTTCTCACAAATGACCTCCAAAGTGAGGATGAGAACCTATCCGCTACAGTCTCCAGGATTTTGTTCGGGCTGCCACGCAATCTGCAGATCAGGGATACAGTCTTTTTGCGAATAACGGCGTGAAAACCATCAGTGCGATATAGCGCGAACATCCCCGATAAGTTCGAGGATAAATAATAACAGCTGCAAATCCAATCTTCATAGGCCAACCTTATTAAAAGCTTTTTTGGGGAAACAAAAATTAGACTGCCAACAGGACTCCAACCTGCCTGTCTGTCTTTCTAGATAAGCACTTCTAGATGCTTTACCAACAAGGCTATGGCTTTTTTTTTTGAGTGGTATCTCGCAGGTCAACCTAGAGGAGATTGTGACAAACCCACCACACTATTCCCAAACTATTGAATGAGTTTACCTGTCTTGGATCCTGCAACGAAATTAATCAGAAAAGAGTAGTGGAGGAGTTGAAAAAATATGTTTCCACTTCCCTCCATGCAAGCAGGAGACAGAACAAAGCAAGGCCAATAGGCACAAAGGGATATTACAACTGGGAGAAGCCCAGTTGCCTTGCACCACGGGTAAAAATTACTACTAATATTAACGGGTCCTAAATTGTGAACTGATATATTTGATTCCAATAATAGGTATGGCAAAAATGCTTGAACGCACGGAAGTTTGTTCGAGTTCCCACAAGATCCGTATAATAAATGACTCCAGATGTAGTCTGTACAGTATCCAACACAATATTGCGTTCGTAGGAGATTGTGAGATGCTTAACCGGACTCTGTGGATGCTTTAAATGACTCGCAAGTTACAGGTACCCCGGGTACTGATGCCCGGAGTGGATCACATCCCCTAACACATAATTATGAAGTTACCACTTTTGGGACGCAGGCAAGAGAAAGTAGGTTTATTATACACCACACAGGCCTCGTTTGGGTTTGTATATGACTTTATAACTATGCACTTATGAAGCTACTCATAACTTAGACATAACTATCAAAGTTAAGAGTACCAAGTTTCTAAACAAGTACCCTCAAAAAGGGTCGCGGAAGTGTCTTAAGGGCGCATAAATAGAAAGTTGGCAACGTCGCAAATAGCTGTCAAATATTTACAAGTTTTAATCAATTTGGTAAATTTACTGTACGAAAATAAGAAATATGGCTCTGTAGTGCACTACAAAATTGATTAGGGCATGCAATAATTAATATCGTAACACCGAAAATATAGTTTTAGATGTAAAAAAAAGTATTTGGAACATTTCCGAATGCTTTTTTTACACCTGAAACGGTTACATCAAATTCAGTGTTTTAATTGCATTTCTATATCAATGTTCTAGTGCACTACAGAGCGATATTTCTTATTTCCAAACAGTAACATGGCTGAATTAATTAAAACTTGTTAATATTTGACAACTATTTGCGACGTTGCCAACTTTCAGAATAAGCGCTCTTAAAGTTTACTGCGGCTTTGGAACGTTAAAGGCAACTGAGGGGACAGGTTGGTGGATTTGTTTTAGACAATACAGTTTGAAAGTTCCTATCGCTACACCAAGAGTCATCATCATCTCAGCCATAGGACGTCCACTGCTGAACATAGGCCTCCCCTTTAGATCTCCACATATACCGGTTGGAAGCGACCTGCATCCAGCGTCTTCCGGCGACCTTTATAAGGTCGTCTGTCCACCTCGTTGGTGGACGTCCTACGCTGCGCTTGCTAGTCCGCGGTCTCTCTCCACTCTAGCACTTTTCAACCCCATCGGCCATCTGCTCTGCGAGCAATATGGCCTGCCCATTGCCACTTCAGCTTGCTAATCCGGTGGGCTATATCGGTGACTTTAGTTCGTCTACGGATCTCCTCATTTCGGATTCGATCACGTAGAGAAACACCGAGCATACGAGTAGCCCTCTCCATAGCTCGCTGAGCGACTTTGAGCTTTGAGATGAGGCCGATAGTGAAAGACCACGTTTCGGTGCCGTAAGTCATCACTGGTAACACACATTGGTTGAAGACTCATTTGATTTTTCAATTTAGAAGAGAGACAAAGCGTTTATAGATCTTTAATTTTTTTTAATTTTAATAGTGTATTAACGCTTTGTCTCATGCTTTTTTTGTTTGATCGTGTATTATGACGGCAAACGCCCCGGTTGGCGCAGTGGGTGAGCGATCGACTGCTGTACTGAGTGTCGCGGGTTCGAATCCCGCACGGAACAAATATTTTTATGATCTGTAGTTGTTCCGGGACTGGGTTTGTGTATGTGAGTTCAAATGTGTTCAAAAGCACCTACGTTAAAGGAAAAGTCCTATTAAGAGGGTCTTTTATCTATACATATAATAAAACTGTAGAAAAGAAATTTTTGTACATTAAAAAAAAATTAAAAAAATATAGCCAGGATGTTAAAGGACAACCAATAGAACCCATTTCCAGCATTTTTAGAATTTTTGTCTGTTTGTCTGTTTGTCTGTTTATCTGTTTGTCTGTTTGTATGTTTGGTTATTCGGGCATCACGTAAAATGTACGAAATCAATGTAGATAATTTTTATACACAACGATTTAGCGTAACTTGAAGTAACATTTAGTTTTTGTTTCATTGCAATCGGTTCAGTCTATCAAAAGATATTTGAATTTAAAGTGATCCAGAAGTAAAATATTACGGTCAGTTCACACCGAGACGCGCAGTTCAGTAGCGCGATCTAGCTTCGAATAGAAAAACTACATATTCAAATAATTCATCTAAACCAACGATAACACGGTAGATGGCGTTAAAAAAAACCTGGAATAGAGGTGTTGAATTGAAGTAACATTATGTTTTTTATTTCATCGTAATCAGTTTACACCTTACAAACAAAAAATGTAAATTAATTAAAGCGATTTAAAGGAATCGTAGAATAGAATAGGATAGGATGGGATAGGTTGGGACAGGATGGGACAGGATGGGATAGGATGGGATAGGATGGGATAGGATGGGATAGGATGGGATAGGATGGGATAGGATGGGATAGGATGAGATAGGATGGGATAGGATGGGATAGCATGGGATAGGATGGGATACGATGGGATAATATGGGATAGGATGGGATAGGATAGGATAGGATGGGATAGCATGGGATACGATGGGATACGATGAGATACGATGGGATACAATGGGATAGGATGGGATAGGATGGGATAGAATGGGATAGGATGGGATACGATGGGATACGATGGGATACGATGGGATACGATGGGATACGATGGGATACGATGGGATACGATGGGATACGATGGGATACGATGGGATACGATGGGATACGATGGGATACGATGGGATATGATTGGATACGATGGGATACGATGGCATACGATGGGATATGATTGGATAGGATGGGATAGGATGAGATACGATGGGATAGGATGAGATACGATGGGATACGATGTGATATGATGGGATATAATGGGATACGATGAGATACGATGGGATACGATGGGTCACGCATAGGTACGACCTGTTTCTGGGGCTGCCAGCGCCGGTAAAGGCAGGAACGGGCAGGCTCCGGAGTACGCCCATACTACTCAGGTTCCAGAGGCATTTAAACGTAGATTTTTCACTTGCACGAGCATGCGGGCGGCGAGTATGCCTGGGTCGACGGCGCGTTGTGTTCAACACGCGCCTCAATGTGTCATCACAATGACGGTCCCCCCCTTAGAAGGCCAAAGCCTGCCGGGGTCGCGGAACTATCGAATTACCTTGACCCCGGAACGTAAAGGCCTATTATAGGATTTATAGGACATCGAGGATTTTAATCAGTACAAGTCTGACAATCCCTCTTTCCCTGCCCTGGGTGGGGACTCATTTGATGATTTACGTACGCATATTTATGTATGCTCCAGAATGATGGTTTACAGCTAATGTTGTTAATAAAGAAGCACTAAAAAATTACATTGTTAAGTTCCGACATCCACGCGAACGAAGTCGCGGGCACAGCTAGTTTAAAATAATACCTATCATCGAACAAAATGAGTATTCAAAAATATCCCCAAGAATATTCAAATAACAAGTGAAGCAAAATAAACCCTCAGAATGACGTCATCAATGTAAATACATTTTACGAAGCCTCGCAAAATAATCTCCAAACTTCCGATAAGTTTATTTTTAGCATAACACCTGAAAATATCGCGACCGCAGTAACGTGGGCGTTGGGTTTGCATAACAAAATAATTTACTTACACGCGTGGGTTTCTGAATTGCGGAATAAATTACCTTTGTATACCGTCCTACACTTTAAATAGTTGTTTATAATTTATGTGATAACTGCAGCTGAAGTTTAGAGGAATATTTAAGGTTATGAACTTGATTATTTCTTGTGTGAAATAATAATAATAATATTCCACAACTATATAACATACTTATATATTTCTAAATACATACATATTATAGATAAATTACACCCAGACACAGAACAAATGATCGTGCTCATCACACAAACATTTGTCCTGGGTGGGAATCGAACCCACGACCTCCGGCATAGCAGTCAGGGTCACTAACCACTAGACCAACAGGTCAGTCAATATGTATTTTATAGAAATATGGATAGCTTAGTCCATACTTATTTGGCCTATATGTATTTTCCCTTTTTCTTCGGTAACATCATCAAAAGAGTCCTCCAACCCAGGGCGTGACGGGAGGGACTGTCAGACTTGTACTGACTAAAATTCACGGTGATCCTTCAATAGCCCTTTACGTTCCAGGGTCACGGTGACCTGATGAGACAGTCCCACGATTAACAGCCTTTTGGCTCTTTTGACGCCCCGTCAGTTTGCTGACAGCTCTTTGAGGCCGCTATTGACATCTGACGTAAAAGATAATATAGCAGCATACGAGAAGTTCCGATTTTGTTTGTCGGCAATGTTAACTTACGATACTCCACGACTAAAATCAATAGAAACCCTTAGCCTACGTCCGCACAGGCAGGTGGCTTGCTTAGCGCCTAGAGCCTAGCGAGACACCTAGCGAGTATCTTGGTATAACGAGTTTACTAGCATGATTGCGAACGGCCGCACTGCGCGCTTGACGCCTAGTTTAGTCGCTTAGCGCGTATCCAGGTAAACAAACGTGTTGGTTTTTTGCCACTAGGCGCGAGGCATTTTAGAAGAAACAAATGGATAAAATATTAATTGACATCAATTTTTAAAAGAGAACCTCTTTTCAAACCACCTCTCAGTGTGCCCACCGTGTATCCTAGCAAGTAGTCAGATTGTAAGCCACTAAGCTCTAGGCGCTAAGCAAGCCACCTGTCTGTGCGGACGTAGCCTTACGGGTGTTATCAGTAACAAAATCTATTCTCGTATAGTCAATAACTTTGACAGCATCCTCATCTTGGAACTGTCTATACATAGGAAGGGGAGTAAACTTAAGCTTTTAGCTTAAGTTTAAGTTTTAAGTTTGCATTGTTCACGTCAAATATCCGGTTTCGGTAACGCATAGCTCAGCTATAAAGACATAATGGAGTTTTCGTAACGCGGGCTATAAAATACTACCTTTTTTTTTTCGTGGTAAAATCATCAAATGAGTCCTCCCACCCAGGGCAGGGCGAGAGGGACTGTCAGAGTCGTACTGACTAAAATCCACGGTGTCCTTCAATAGCCCTTTTCTGTTCCGGGGTCACGGTAATGAAATAAGTCCCGCGACCCCGGCAGGCTTTGGCCCTTTAGAGGGGGGCCCCGTCAGATTGCTGACAGCTCTTTGAGGCGCGCGTGGAACACAACGCGCCGTCGACCCAGGCATGGTCCATGGTCGGACGGCGAGTTGCCCATTACTCGCCGCCCGCATGCCCGCGCCTACGGTGGCCGGAGATCGTCCCGCGACGTCCGACGCCGTGGGCGTCTACCACTGCGGCCGATGTCATACTAGCTTGCAAAACTTTAGTTCAGAGACCCCATAGAGAGCCAAACGCCTGCCGGAGCCGCAGGACTGTCTTCAGGTAACCTTGACCCTGGAACGTAATGCGCTATTGAAGGAACACCGTGGATTTTAGTCAGTACGAGTCTGACAGTAAGGACAGGACTCATTTGATTTTACAATAATAAATAAAGCGTGTTTAACAGCATTGATTTGAACCTGCGTAACCGTGAGACGTTAGAAATGGATTGAAGATTCGATGTTTGTAGGATGTACTGAATCCGGAGGTCACAGCTTCAAAACTGCTCGCGGTTCGAAATTTTCTTTTACAGAAAATCTTTGAATGTTTGATGTTATTGGGAATTTGGAACCTATGTATCCATTTACCGTGCATTTAGCTGAGTGTAATGGGCTACCAATGAAGATCTACAATCCAAAAGGCAAGGAGGTGTGTCACCGTTATAAAGATAAAGTTAAAATCCGCTTTTGTTCTTAAATTGAAAAGAACACTTAGAGAAATGTATACGAGAACTTCTTGTTGCAACCGTGAGACTGACTAGTTGACTTTACAACATTTCTAGTAATAAATACTAAGTCCTTGTTATCTCTACTACTTACTTAGTATTTATTACTAGAAATGTTGTAAAGTCAACTAGTTAACTTTATAATAATAATAATATAAACTTTATTTCAGACTAAAGAGGTCCATAGTTTAGTTAGTATTTTGGTGTTAGTAACAATGGTGCTTAAACAAATATGTTAGTACTGTTAGTTTACACAAATTATTATTTACGTAGACCAGTGACTATCTCCACCCAGTGTGCCTGAAAGGGACAGTCCGGTCTAGCAGCTATCATTTTCAGGATGCTGTTGTCACTACCATGCAGGCGCTGCAGTAAGGAGGCTTATATCTGAACATCGAAAATTTAAAACCAGGAGATTTTTTTTGGTTATTTATTTTTTTATTAAAGGGGCGTATGTTATTACCTTAGTGACTATCTGGCCTTCAAACCGGAATACATGATCTCAAAAATGGTTTGCCAATCGACTTCTACGAATATTTGAGCGTAAACAGAAAAATACATTCGAATACAAAATATTTTCAAAATAGAAAAGGGAGAGGATTCAGCTTTGATTATCGACTCTAATATTTGAAGGTTTAATGTTTACGTAAATCTTTAGTACCTGCAGAAATAATAAGGTGAGGTGTCCTATCATAATCTAAAAGAAGCTTATCATTGCCCCGAACATAACAGTACTTAACTGAAGGACCCCTTCACTACCACAGAAATATCATTTTAATTTTTCCCTTCTCTCTTATGTTTTAATTTTTAACCCTCGAGTAAATTTTTTCAACACTTTCGGCTTTTTCAGTCTCGTAATGAAATTCCTTTCGCGTCAACGGCTTGGAATATTAAATTGTTACGTTAATTTAATTCGGGTAGGAACCGGTTTATCCGTTTCTATTGGTTGTGCTTTGGTTTTCAATTAAATTCGCTTTTGAGCATTGAAGGGTTAGATTGAAAAGAATATAAGGAGACCAAGAAATAAATAGACTTTACAAAAAGATCGCGAGCTCTGTAAATCTTTTGATAATTTATTCTGTTACCCTGGTGCTTTTTTTAATTATCTGATTGGAATCCCAAAGAAAAAAATAAATTCTATTTAATCAGGTGACATTGAGAAGAAATAATGAGATTGGATTAGGCAAAATGAAATAAGAAAAACGTCTTTTTTATGTGGGGATTTAATTCTCAGGGCTATAATTACGTCGGACACCTACCGAATAAAATAGGATTTTAGTTGGTCGGTAGGCTTCGATCATATTAAAAAACTAGATACACAATCAGCGACAAAAAACGTCCTCACTAAAAGACTGACCAAATCAGAGATCGGTCATCCTTTTGGTTTAGTACTGTTCTAACGCTCGGAACGTAAACATGCCTCCGTGCTCGTTTAAAAAGTGCAAAAATCACTCTTCCAGGACCGAAAAAAAGGATGTAATTTCATTTTTTCAGTAAGTACTAACATTACCAATATATAATAACTATCACTGTACTATAAATACTCATATTTCGTTAAGAAATCGCCGTAAAACATTTATTTTAAAATTGACGAAATTATCAACCGGGTTTATAAAGCACCTAAATTGAAAAGACTTTTACTAAACGTACAGTTCGTAGTGTCGCATGGCTACTTGATTTAGTCGGGTAACATGTGTTGATTCGAGTCGCGGTCGTGAAATTTAATATGTTTTTATGACCGTTCTAAATCCGACATAAACTCATTTGAATAAGGTTTAATTTATTTTGGTATAATATGTTGGCCAGTTATGTTTCTTTCTGTTTTCTTTCTCTTTCTATTTTACGACCTACGTGAGGACAGTTTTTAGTTCGTTTTTGTACGGGATTGTGTATCTAGTTGTTATTAATGATCGAAGTCGGTAGGTCACAAATGGTTCGTGGTTACCCACGAGCCATGGGTGTAAGCTACTTGGGGATATATAAACTCATTTTCACAAGTCAAGTTCTTTGTTAACAAGTTTTCAAATTAATATCAAATAATAATCTATACATATAATAAATCTGTAGAAGGGTCAATTCTGTACATTGAAAATATTGAAAAAATAAATAGCGGGGGGTGTTGCTGGATCGATACCAAACCCAAATATGTGATTAAAAAAATTTTTGTCTGTCTGTCTGTCTGTCTGTCTGTCTGTCTGTCTGTCTGTCTGTATATGCAGGCATCACGTGAAAACTAACGGTTCGATTTCGATGAAACTTGGTATAATTATACCTTATTATCCTGGGCATAAAATAGGATACTTTTTATCCTGGAAAAATACGTAGAAAAAAAAATCTGTAACAAACCTTATTATGGAACCACTGGCGACACCTATTATCAAGTAGAACATTACGCCACGCCTGCCTCCATTGATTTCTAAAAAGGTTCCACCACTCACCACTAGATGGCGTTGTGCCTATGACGCGCATTTCTGAATCGCGGTGTTAAGATTCTCCGAGAGTTAATGACTACCGCGACTTTATTATTTTTCTGTGTGACTTAACTAGCAGTGCGCTTGCGGGCTACGCCCTAATTGGAATAGCTACACAAGACTCGGCTACTAAGTTTTATCATAAAGTTAAACAGTAATTCAATTCTGTTATTTTTGGTTTAGAGGACCAAAAACCCTCCCCCCCTGTTCCCCCCTGTTCCGATCAGTTATTTGTAAATACAAGGTCGGAATTACTATGAAAGAAATACTACAGAACGCGAGCTCAACAGCAGGTAGCTCAATAGATCTCCTTAATTATTATAGGCTTAGCCGTATTTGGGTCCAATAGATATTTATAAGATGTCATTGTCAGAGTTACTCAAAATGGAGAAATAAACCATCCACGCGAAGACCGACATCCGCGCGGACGGAGTCGCGGGCGGAAGCTAGTAATATAATAATAATATTATTCCACAACTATCACACAACGCCATCTAGTCCCAAGCAAAGCAGAGCTTGTGTTATGGGTACTAGACAACTGATAAACATACTTATATATTTCTAAATACATAAATATTATTGATAAATTACACCCAGACACAGAACAAAATCTCGCTAATTGCGTTCATTTTACTCGTAGTTATTGGCGAAAATTACGGTGTGGACCCGTGCTTCATCTAGTTTCTTAACCTGGGTGCAGCACGGGAACTCATCATTATCAGCATATAAAAGTTCCCACTGCTGGGACACAGGGCTCCACACTGTGAGTGTGAGCCATAATCTACCACGCGGGCCCAGTGCGTGTTGGTTGATGCCACATGTCTTCGAATGTTCTAGGACATGTCGGTTTCCTCACGATTTTTTCCATCGCCGTTTTGAGAGCAGTGGTGATGAAATAAATTACACAAAGTAATGCGCCTGGCAGGGTTTGAACACACGACCTATAACTCGTAAGTCAGGGCCGATACCACTGGGCCACGCTGCTCTACGCACGGGGTCTACATGTAGTCTAAAACGTGTAAGCTTTTACCGACTTTTGCTGATTTATTGTTAAAAATTAATAAGTTACTATTTACTTTTTAACAAAGAACCTTTCAGAAAAGTAAAAGTTTCAAAGTAACAACCTTTACCGTACGATGTAGAAGTTTACTAAACAATAATATAATTATATTGACGGAGTCAATATGGACTGTTTACTTGATAACATGTAGGAAACTTTAATAAACAGTTGTTTCGGAAAATTGTTTTGTTTGTTTGTGTTTCCTTTAAGATATTTACCGAACCAATTCCATTTGAGTAGATTATTTACTAACGAGTTTGTGTATTTTACCGACGAATTTTCAAACTTGGTCAACCCTATTTTCTATGTTGGACTAGTAGTTATAAGCAAAACTATAATAGGGAAACGTGAGATTAATGAAAATGTAGATTAATTTTAAAATCTTAAGACATTACTTCGTATGAAGGCGTCCCCATATCAGGAATTATGCATAAAATCAGCCTTTAAGCTATTTAAACAGACAGGCGAAGTGAAGCGTTTTTGTTTGTAATGTATGGAATTGTTTGAAGCCTGTCACATAGACTATCGGATCGCTTTCGCTTTTCTATATGACAGGATTCGGATCGCATTCGCTTCGCCTGTTTGACAATAGCTTTAATGCTCCCATTGCGAAGGACACAGGCCTCAAATGAGAGAGTGGGCTGTAATACCACCATGCGGGCCCAGTGCGTGTTGGCCTGCATTGTAATAGTTCAGATTCATCAATGAAGTGAGGAGAGCATTAGTATGCATTCTGTAATGATACGATTAATATCAACAACTTACTTTTGGGAGGAAGCGCCTGCTCATAGTCAAAATAACATAGTTAAAAAAAGTCCTTAAAACACCCGTCCATACTTCCTAGACTTGAATTCTTGTTACGTTGATTTCGGTCGTGTATGGTTCGAGAGTATTTTAGTAATTTTAAAACTATGTAGTATGCGCCGCTGACGTCAGCGTTGCAGTATAGAGCTATATTGAAAAATGAAAACAAAGTATATTAGTTCGCGAGATGACAGATCAACGTAACATGAATTCAAGCTTGTGTTTTCCAAAAACCAAGAAAAGTATATTATTCAATTTACACATTCATATAACATTACAAAAAAGAAAACAAAATGCTCCCAAAAACAGGAACTTTACTATAATTTTTAATTACGTTTCATTCCGGACACGAGAGATAAGGAAAGGAAGGATACTTTTAATATCCTATTTAGTCCCAAGAGGATTCAGAAAGGTATTATTATCCTGTCTTTATTACACCAGGCTTAGAATCCTAACGGTCATTGAGAAAAGTACTCTATACGAATTGAAATAGAATTCATACTTCAATACGAAGGTAAGTTTGTTATCATGCTGTAACAGGTGAAAGGATTTTGATAAAAGTTTACACACTGTTAATCCATTACCTGGATAAGGATATAATTAAAGGATTTTATTGGTTTCTGTGGAATTCGTTCCGACTAGTTTCTGCTAGTGGCTTTGCCCACGTGTAGTTCGGTAAGTGTCCCTTGGGATTGCACTACCAAAATAATGATATTTTACGTGTTAATTTAGGTTATAAACTACATGTATGCCAAATTTCATCGAAATCTGTTCAGTAGCTTTTGAGTCATAGAGTCACAAACATACATCCATTCTCACAAACAAAAATATTTATAAACTAAAAAAGTAAATTGCGATTTACAAATGGGCCCAGCCTCTGCCAAAATCTAGTATATAAATAATTAAATTAGCTACTTTACTTTTAAAGCAGTATTACTTCGAAGTCCCTTAAAGTACTCCAATTTTAATTAATTCAAAGAGGTTTGGATATAGAGTATCCTCTTTAATCGAGAACCTCCTTAGAAGAAAAAGTTTAAGGGCTAATAATAAATTGTGATGACGATTAATAAGCTTGATACTTAGAGAAAGGTCTACTTATCATTCTTATAAGCATTTAAATAAAAACAAGATAACTTTCTTAGTTAATAATAATATAAACTTTATTTCAGACTAAAGAGGTCCATAGTTTAGTTAGTATTTTGGTGTTAGTAACAATGGTGCTCAGGATGCTGTTGTCACTACCATGCAAGCGCTGCAGTAAGGAGGCCGCTTTTTTCCGCATGATGGCATCCCAAGTAGCACAAAACTGCATTATAAGATGTCACAAAAGGGTAACATCGGTAACTTTAGCACTTATGAAGAGTTATTACAGTACACTCGACCTGCAATAGGTGAAAAGTGAGCTTTCACCTGAATAAGAACGTTACAATGCGTCACGGAGACTACACTGTAACGCTTGCAGCGTTAATACAGGTAACAAGTTCAGTGTTGTACAGCTTTCAGCAATACAAAGGATTTTTGTGAACTTTAACTGAGCTATATTCTGATTTGAAGACCACAGGTGTACCCATAGACCACTTGCATTTTAAGAAAGAACACGTGAGCTACTATAATGTAAACAGTTATTCTGTGGCTTGAAATAACAAAGACATAATGCCTTTTGCTGCACACAGTGGAACTTGTGTAAAGTTAACCAGCTTGTTACACGCATAGTTCTTATAAAGTCCACATGATAACACATCACTGATGTATGGACCACGAGTGAACACATAATCAACTCGTTACTGATGTATGGACCACGAGTGAACAGTTAACCAGCTCATGCCGTTTGATTGTTGTTAATACGGTACACATTGCTTGTCTGCCATTTTTAGATTCTAACCTATGTATTATACAATATAATAACATTTTGTTTTTGTTTAGTCAACGAAAATAACAACAGAATTTAAATAGTAAATGTAATGATTTTATACGTAAACAGCTTCTTGTCAAATTACAAAGGAAAAGTAAAAAGACTTAATTCTTTATAATAATATAATCAATCTATTTTATACTATAATTTTCAAGTAAACAGGGATATTTTGAGAGCGCGTGAAAATATTCGTCTATAATAATATAGTATTTGACAATAAACTCTCTTTCCCAGTCGAATTTCATGCACATGGAGGAAAAACCGATAATTATTTGCCTATTTCCCACAAACACTTAACAAAATGGTTCACACAAAACATATCAAAATAATTTATATAAGTAGCAGCGTGAAAATTATTCACAATTTTGCCACTTGTGAATTTCCAGTTCCATATAAGAGTTACTAATATCCTGGAGTGTATTTTCTGCTGAAGAAGAGGTAACAAGTGCCCTATTATTCAGCCCTTATGGTGTGTTAAAGGTAACACATACACTGATAAACTCTCATTATTCAGCTCTTGGGGCGACTGTTACCTCTAATAATGCTGATATAACTCTGATATAGTGCAACCAGGTACATTATTCAGCTAACAGCTGCTTAATTTGTGCCCAAATTAGAGTTATATCAGCTGAGTAGGCGCCTCTAACTCTCTTATTCAGAAGCTTATTCAGCTGAAGATTCACTTGTGAACAGTTATTCAGCTACTATTCAGCGCTTCTGTGCTACTTGGGATGGAATCCATCAGTGCGAGCCTCAGCGAACATTCCTGAAGCACTACAGCGCCATGGCAGTTAATAGTTATTTATGATACTAGTGCGGTAAGTTGGTTTTTACAAACGAGTAGACGAATGTAAGCCCGAGATGAAGTCGAGGGCTTACCATAGTCACGAGTTTGTAAATACCAATTTCCGCACGTGTGTCATACAATGTTTTTCAACACATTTGCGAGAAAACAGTACAATATGTAATTAAACAAACTTTATTTAGAAGTTTCTAATATGAAAATGGCGCGAATTTGCAAATGGCGCCACATGCACGTGGTGAAAAATAGAACTACATCTTTCGTCTCATTTACTCTTTAGTATTAAAATGAGACAACGTATTGAGCAAAAGCGCTTCCAAGGAGGTTCGATCAGTCAGGTTGTTTATTCTCATAATGTGAAACTCTTTGGTGGAGTTCTTATTTTTTTTTAATGGAAATTAAAAAAAAAACGTAAAGAAAACGCACGGTGCTTTATAACGGGGCGTGCCGTAAAATAGGTACTTAGGTGAGAGTACCTATTTTACCGCACGTTCCGTTGTATGTTGCGTAATTTTTAACTTTCGAACAATGTATACAGGCTTCGTAAACGCATTTTTCGAGCAAATGTGTTGAAAAAATGTTTTGCAATTGATCCTTTATCACCGAAGTGAGAAAATCAGGATGTTCTTAAAAAAAAACCAAAAGCAAAAACTAAAATAATAGAATAGTTATAGATATCCCGATTTTATGTTCCCATTCCAATTTTGACAACAGCTAGTTTTGATAATAAAACCACCCAAAAACATATCAAATATAGACGTATAATTAACATACTGAAAGAACGCGGAGCCGTCTCACAAAACTCAAAAGTTTCAGCTCAAATTACAGCATTTGAGATAAAAGTCACTGAAGCATGACATTTCAAGTTCTGAAAGTTCCATGCAGTCGTATTTCGTTGATGACATACGAACTTGCATACGAATTACGGTTTAATTAGTATATGCGAGCCAGTAAAGTACAGAATTTTAAATCCATAGAAGTTTGTTTAAAAATTACTGAAAGCAGGGAATGAAATGAAAAATATCGCTTACATTTTTACATTTGAAAAGCAAACGTTTTATTGTACAGCCTAAATATGCGATTCCTGTTTATTTTACATAACAAAACCGACGAATTTTACACAATGTGTAGGTATTTAAAAATGAATATGAAAGTACTTGAACTTTGTATTAGTGAGTAAATGAATAGGTATGTGATTTAAAACAATACATATGAAAAAGTAGCTGAGCTAGCGGCTTCATTGCCCGCATTTAGCATGAAAATTCACCCACAGAAACTTTACACCGGGATAAAAAGTATCCCATGTGTAAGTATTTACACATGGGATACTTTTTACTTTTTTAAGGTTACAGATTGAGGCATTAGTCAAAGATTTCCATATTATGCCAACAGCGTACTAGATGTATTTACGGCGTTTACTGTATGGAAAATGAAAAGACGCCTGTAGTGTATGTACGACCGATGAACTAATTTTTTCCTTCAAATTAAGGTAAAATTTTCTGTTTACTATACGTCACATAAACGTGAAAAATCCCGCTGTCTGTGTATCAAATTACATTGAAATCCGTTCAGGAGTTTTTACATAAAAGAGTAACAAACATCCATCCAACTATTCTCAAAACTTTCGCATTTATATCAGTAGTAAGACAATACATTTTTCTCTGCACAGTCCAGTAAATTCGGACAAATGTTATCCGAACTCTTTTCCCACAATTTCACGTCACACAAATGCTTCTTTTACACAAATCTGAAACATTATATGGCCAGCCACCCCGATTGTTTACGGCCAGCTATCCGTATATATTTCGGACCGTACCTTTTTCTTTTACCCTTATCTTTTAGAATTTAGATTTTTATCTTTATTAAGGCTGGAAAGAAAATAGATGACGAATTTAGCTGTGAAATGTAAAGGCGCTCCCTCACCGGGAGCATTCGCTTGTAATGTAGCATTATAGATTCGACTTTGAGCATTAAGCCTCCGGCAGACACACGCGATTAATCGCGCGGGGCGACATGTCGCGGTCCATTCGCAGTATTTTTAGAGTGGAAATTAGCTTGGCTCGTTGTCGCAGCGCGATTAATCGCGTGTGTCTGCAGGAGGCTTTACATTACAATACTACCTCCCTGACTGACGAGCATTCGCGTACATTTAGTATAGATTTGATATAAGGTGCGCATTGTGATGCTCGATTGTTCTCCCTCATCGATGAAATGCTTGAATATGTAACGTTACATTACAGGTGAATGTTCGCGGTGAATGAGCGACTTAAAAGGTAGGTCTTTTTTAAAGATTTCCCTCCCCAACAGTGATTTTGGGTGCGTTTTACAAATATTTAAACTCACATACACAAGCGGCTAGACCATAAATATTTGTACCGCCTCTTAGTTCGTCAAGAAAATACGGAAAATATACTCGCAACTTCTGAGTGAGGAATCACATTTAGTAGTAGTTTACTACTATCCCAATTAGTTCTGAATTCAAGTTTTGACAACACATCAGGAGTCGGGAAGTCGGGAAAATGTTCAATCATGTTGTCACACACACACACAATTTTTTTTTTTTGCAATTTCTTATCTCCGTTAAGTTATAATGAATATAAAACGCCCGAAACTATGGGTTTTGTACTTAGATAGTAGTAACCCTAACACTGCGCTAACCGGTCAACATTATGAGAGATGCAATACGTCGCGGGACACACGTATACCGCGACCCCGGTATACAAAGGGCTACTGAAGGACACCGTGGATTTTAGTCAGTACAAGTCTAACAGTCCCTCCCGCCTTGCCCTGGGTGGGAGGACTCATTTGATGATTTTACCACGATAAAAAAAAACTGCGCTAACCGGTCAACATTATGAGAGATGCAATAAGAACGGCGTTTTCTTTTGCATGTTAAAGTTTGTTTGTCTTTGAGCAAAGAGCTTTGTGTTGCACTGATATTCTCGCTGCTTTTGCTCTTTTCTGTATTTATTTAATGTTACAGTTGTGAGTTTGAGATTGCTCGTTCTTTTGAATGAGAAAATTTATTTCAAGACATGGTTTTGTACACAAGTTTTTTTTTTATTGTTTGAGATATTTTTAAAGACACTGTATATTATATAGTCGTTCCTGACTAATTGATCGGAGGATATAGACGCATGTAAAGATGGTAAATAATGGGGGAGGCAATGAAAAAAACGAGCCAGCCGGGCAAGACTGCGATGGCCCAGTTGGTTTAGGTACGAGTTTATTGAAACAAAAAACTTTTTCAAATAAAATGTAACCGACTTCCCACAAAAAAGTTCTAAATAACCTACAAAAAATCTTTTCTTTCAAAAATCAAAATCAAAATATTTTATTTTACATGGGCCACAATGGGCACTTATAAAACGTCGAGGGAAAAAAAAAATTGGCACGGTTCGGGTTGGTCGCTTCCATGGAGAAGAACCGGCAAGAAACTCCATGGTTACTCTTTTAAAATATTTGCTTTTACAATGTTATTGTTACAGATTGGTATACATAAACACGAGAGAACATCGTAGGCACGATAAGAAGAGGCTCTTACCAAAATCTAAACAAAAAATAATAATAATAAAATAAAAAAGTATATAATAATATATACGTAACAAACTAGACGAAAAAGATAAAATGGGCATCGGGGAATTTACACAACCAACAATGTTCTCGCATTCACAATTCAGGAGTAAAAAGAAGCTATATAAAAAAAAAAGAAGCTATATTAGCCAAAGGTAGGTAATGACTGTAAATTAAAACATTGTAAGATAAAATAAAAAAAGGTAAAAAGAGACAAAACAAACACATAAACAACAGAAAAAAAAATGTATACAAGTAAAAATAAAAATAAAAGGTAGTACCGTGATTCAGAGCAGTTAATAGACAATATACCTAATTTATAATAAAACTGTTCTTTCAAAAGTCGGTGACTTTCTTTTTTATTTCATTGACTTTGTCACCGACTTTCGAAAGAAAAGTTTTTTTGTAGGTTATTTAGAACTTTTTTGTGGGAAGTCGGTTACATTTTTTTTTTAAAAGTTTTTTTATTTTATCCTTTTTAGTTTCAATATTCAACCTTCTTACATGTACACTAAAATATTGTAATCCGTAGCACCGGTAATAACATCGTCCATGTATGTACTCTTACACAATGAGCTAAAATTAAAACTGCTGCACCAAACTAAATGAAAATTTTATGGGACCAAATGGCAGATATACTGTATCGAACAAAAAAAGAATCATCGAAATCGGACCGGTAATAAGTAATCGGTGTAGACAATGTTGAAAACATTTTAGGTTTTCGTTGTTTTTTGTTGATTTTTCAAAAAGTGCTAGTCCGATTTCGATAAAATTTTAATGGGACCATTTGATTTTTTCAAATCGGTTGGTAAACGACGGAGTTATGCCCGAACAAACATAAAAAAAAAATAAAAAAATATAAACATCCGAATTGAGAACCTCCTCCTTTTGGAAGTCGGTTAAAAAGGCTGCAGCTTTGAGTTCTGCACGCAATCTTTTTTTTAATTTTTCGTTTTTCGATTTTTCGTTCCACAAAAAAAGGTTTTAATAGCAATCAGTAAGAACAGCTATAGAGTTTTTTTACAGATGAATCGATAGTATTCAATAAAAATCCGATATAGTGCTAAAACTATCGTCATAAGAAAGGCTATTGAAGCTTGATTTATATCAAAGAGCTATATCATAAGGGTTTAGTGGCGAGTAACGTTTTTATGGAGTCCCTAAGGGCCGTATCCTCGGCCTCGGGAAAATGAAAGAAAAGAAAAGCACTTTGGTATCGAGTATCGATACGAAGATCATTTTCCGGATTGTGAATTTTAATTTAAAGCTTTTTAAGCACGGTCTATGTGTTTTAAGAAGACGTGGTTTAAAACGTCTTGGGAAATATGGCGAGATATCATCACTTAGTATGACACGTTTACAAGTTTATTTAAAAATAATATAAACGACGGGTTGCACTCCGGGAGTGCCGGCAGAAGTGCAAACTTGAATATTAACGTTGTGCATTTATTTCCATATTCTGCTACTCTCCATCCGTCTTACGAATTTTCGATCAGGTCACGTGTCCTGACGCGAGTTTAACATTTTTTACCCATTACAAAAAAGTGTACAACGCCGCTAAAGAAGTTTTCACTTCAAAAATCACAAAGGAGCAACAAAATAAAGTCCGCTTGCATACTCTAAAAAAAAACTTGGTAATTTCTTAAACAAAACTAAAGAAAAAAAAAGAAACCAATAAAATATTTGGAACTGTCAATCTTTTGGCTCTAAATGAATGGTACAGCCACACTCGACACTCAATTACATTGGAGCAATCACAGTCGGACAATTGGCCAAAAAAATTGCCCATTTAGGTCATGTACAGATTGAATGTCAATTGGTATTTGACCACTGATACGGGTCAATTTGGAATCTTTTGAGGAACGTCAAATATGGAGCTAGGCGTCCAGTAACATTCTATAACGCTCACAACGCAAAAAATGGGTAGGTAGAAATGGATTGTCTACATACATACTGAATGCAACGATTTCTTTTTTCAATCAATAGCCGTGCAAATTCGGAAATCCAGTCAGAATAAGTGTGAATTCCATAGCTCAGATTTAAAAGTAATAAATGTGTATGTAACGTACATCGAAGTCGTTATCGTACAAACCATGATTGACTTAAAAAGTAGATTCTATTTCGTAACATCGAAATTGAAGCATGCAGAAAATTATTTTATTTGAATGTGAGTACCTACTACTTGCTGTATGTAATACTGAAGGCAAACAACATAATATTTTTTTTATTATATTTTCTTTATATGACAATTAAAAAATGTGAGAAAATTATACTGATCGCTAATTACCTAGAGATACCTGAGTTGCGTGACCGCGTCCCAGAAACTCTAGTTTAAATATCTTAAAACAAAAAAAAATACTAGATACTCTACTTCTAAGTAGGTACTTCAGGTTCACAGTTCCCGACACGAAAGGCTCAAAGAACTCATACCTCCTTAATCTTAATAGAAGGTCAGAAAAAGGGAACAAAAGCAAAGGAAGCGCTCAAGAGGAGCCTAACGAATCAATAAGATCACGTCACCCAAGAATAATAGCAATCACAAAACGGGACGAGAGCAAATAAAGAGACGTCCTATGAGCAAATCAAAGGCGCTCATGATGAAATCTAACTGAGTATGTAGAAGATAGAATGATTTGGTAAACTTTGCAAATTCTCACATTATTATTGTAGAGTGAGGGAAAACTGTGAGTGGAAAAGTGTGTGTGTATGCAAAATTTAGGGGCCTAAAATCCATGGGGTGCTAAGACAGGAAACCTCAATGTGCGCCCGTGGACTGGAGTTCCCTCTCGGATACGTCCGGGGGGAAGACCAGTTTTTCGGGCCGGTGCACCCTGGGATGCGGGCAAAAACTCTTCCTTAGGCACTGTGCCTAAGGGATCTCTTTGCCCGTATGCGAATAGCCTGTCGGGTGGACGCTACAACGCGTGTCCCTCTGAATAGCAGAGGACACAGCGGCGGAGCGGGCTTGTGGACGGTGAGTAATGGGTATGCTCGCCGTCCGACCAAGGACCAAGCCCGGGTCGGTGGCGCGTCGTGTTTCACGCGTCACTGACGGGGCCCCTTATGGGGCCAAATGCCTGCTGGAGTCGGGGATTTTTCTTAATCCAGGATACCGTGGCCCCGGAACGTAAAGGGCATCCGAAGGAACACGGGTGGATTTTAGTCAGTAAGAGTCTGACAGTCCCTTCCGCCCCACCCAGGGCGGGAGGACTCATTTGATGATTTTGCCACCCCAAACAAAAATGAAGGCCTAAAATCCTAGGACCACTGTTACTAGTAATGCATACGACCAGTAGCAAAGGTGTAATTGACCGAATTTATCAACATCGCCAAAATATATTCTCGTAAAGGTTATATTTCTACCCACCTCTGCCACGTTAATTAAATCGTGTTTTATACGGTAGAAATAAGTATTATTTTGCCCCGATTTTTTTATGAACGAATATTTTCGCGTGAACTCGAAGTGAGGGCATTTCAACAAATATTGCGTTTCGTTATTTCTTTCGGTGGCACCACCGACCGTTTTATTAACTTTTTTAAGGACAATATTGAAAAGATACGAGCGTGAATATTTTAATGAAGCTGTCATTTGCATGGATATAGGGGAACATATCTCTTCTTAGAATGTATATGTATTTTTAAATTTTCAGTGTGGTATAATAAAAACTGCGCATTTAAGCAATATGGGAAACAACATTTGGGGTATGATTAACCTTCTAGCGGTCCACCACTAAAGGGCGACTCGCTGTCCCATCATGGACCATGCCCGGGTCGACGGCGCGTTGTGTTCCACGCGCGCCTCAAAGAGTGTCAGCATGATGAAGGGAGACACAATACCCCTTAGATGTCCAAGTCGTGCCGGGGTCGCGGGACTTATGAGCTACCGTGATCCCAGCATTTACTATCCGTCTATCCATCTATATGGGTAGACGGATCGTAATCACATAGTACCTATGTACTATGTGATTACGTATACATAATAGTAAGGCTTTTTTTTTTTGCGTGGTAAAATCATCAAATGAGTCCTCCCACCCCGGGCAGGGTGGGAGGGACTGTCAGACTCGTACTGACTAAAATCCACGGTGTCCTTCAATAGCCCTTTGTGTTCCGGGGTCACGGTAATGAGATAAGTCCCGCGACCCCGGCAGGCTTTGGCCCTCTAGAGGGGGGCCCCGTCATCATGCTGACACTCTTTGAGGCGCGCGTGGAACACAACGCGCCGTCGACCCGGGCATGGTCCATGGTCAGGTGGCGAGTTGTCCTTTACTCGCCACCCGCATGCCCGCGCCTACGGTGGCCGGAGATCGTCTGCCGATAATAGTAAGGCTTGTATCTTATTATGTTTATGTAATGTTGGAAAAATAAAGATACACCAAAAGGTTCAGGATCGTTTAATCCGAAACAAATAAAATAGAATATAGGTAATATATTGTATATTAAATGTTCGACTTTATAGCTTCTTAGCCTATTCCATTTCTGAACTCAATCTGCGAATAATACGGTTACCATACAGCCTTTGACATATTTACTATTATCATATTACATAGGCTCTGAATATTTTAGTATTGACCTATTTATATGATACGATTGGTGTTTGAAACTGTAGTATTAATTACAGGGAAGATCGAGTTTCTTTTATCGTGGTAAAATCATCAAATGAGTCCTCAAACCCAGGGCAGGATGTGAGGGACAATCAAACTTGTATTTACTAAACTCCACGGTGTCTTTCAATAGCCCTTTACGTTTCAGGGTCACGGTTACCTGATAGTCCCATCACCCCGGCAGGCTTTGGACCTCTAAAGGGGGCCCCGTCGTAACAGGGAAGAGTTAGGTTCAAGTATTGAATAATGGTACGGTTGGTGCATTGAGTGAGGGATTCGATTTCCGCACGGAACAAATATTTGTATAATGACCTACATGTAACGATTTCGGATCTGTGACAATTCAACTGTCTAAAGGTGGGCGTTCGCGCCGGAGACCGCGACAGTAGACAGCGACAGGCGACCGCGACAGGAGACCGCGACAGAACATAAAATTAGGCAATGTATGAGCGGCAGTTCGCGAGCGAGACAGTGACAGGAGACAGATGCGGTAAACAATCTTCGGTCGCGAGTCGCGTCGCGGTCTCCTGTCGCGGTCTCGCGCGCGAACCGGCACCTTAATTATCACGGTACATGAGATAAATCTGGTGACAGGTGAACGGATAGCGGAGTCTTAGTAATACTTTTAGGATACGGAACACTAAAAAATTAAATAGCTTTTTATACAAGCTTACAATAAAAAAAAGTTACTGTCGGCAAAGCGTTAACACGATAAATCACTGTCCGTCTCACGCCCTCACATTAGGGTTAATGTCGACTATTAAAAGTCTAGAAATAACTCAACACTAGTGCCTGGTTTTAGATACCATACAAAACATTGAACCAAATACATTTATGGCTTATATAACCCTCATAGAGGACCAAACGCCTGCCAGGGTCGCAGTACAGGTTGCAGTATAAGGGAACTTTTATATAGAAAAACGAATATTACTATTAATATGAAATATATTGCCAACTTAGTTCACAATTGTTATTCTGGAACGAACTCGTCAATTCTACCACTTATTTTAATATTTATAAATCACTAGTGGCCAGTCCTAGCTTCGCACGGGTATATTAAGAACCGCTAAATATGTAGTTCGAACAAAGCCTAAAAATTTGGTTTGGATAGGTGAGCCCGTTCTTGAGTTATAACATTACAACGAAAAGTGGCATTGATTTTTATATAAATATTAGATTAGAAGAAGAAGAAGATTTGAGCGCCTTGATTCAGCCAGTGCTTACAAAAGTATTTGAGACTATTCTCACAGTAAACCACAGTCTCTACAGTACAGCCCACATAGGTGTCTGTGATCCTAGAATGTAAAGGGCTATTGAAGGAATACCGTAGATTTTAGTGGGTTGTTGTAAGTTCGCCACAAAATTAAATCCCCACGAAAAAAATTATCTATAAATTAGCCAAAGGTTCAGTACGAGTCTGACAGTCCCTTTCGCTCTTCCTAGTTAGGGAGACTTATTTGATGATTTTACCTCGCAAAAAAAGGGCTTGTACACAGGTAGCGGAACAGTCCAAAGACCGTGACCCTGGCACGTAAATGCCAATTGAAGGAACACAGTGGATTTTAGTCCATACAAGTTAATTGAAAGTCCCTTCCGTGAGAACTCATTTAATGATTATACCTCCTACAAAAAAAAAATTAATAGTGCTTGTACACAAAACTGCGATGAGCTGCCGCATCGTAAAAATCTACGAGCTCGCACAACGCATCGCAAGAATCTGCGAATTGATTCGCATTCCTGCGAAGTTACTTCACACTTGTTGACACCGTTTCTTTTTCCTATATCTTCTTCTAAGAAATAACAGAAGCGCACACTTCTTTTTACGATGCATGTCACGACCTATATTACAAAATATATTCAGTAGGTTACCGATCGTCGGAAGGCATGGTCATCCGAATCGTGAAAGGGAGACGCCTTGTCGCACGAAACCGCATCTCAGTTTCCTGCGTTGCGAATTCGCATTTCGCCGATTCCGAGTTTTGTGTACAAGCCCTTAGCCGAGTCCAATTTCTGGAGTCGGAATTGGAACATTCGAGATTGCAATAGAACGACATTGTACCTGGTTCCGTGGTCCGTATTGCCTTTACGATATTACCTACCTGCCGTTTGAGTTTAAAAAAAAAACACCGATATAGGAAATTACATCGGGCCTTTGTTTTCTTCACTCTGATTAGAAAAGCAGTTTTTTTTTTGATTATCATGGATTTGCGGTGTTGCGGATAATGGGATCGCTTGCCAATCAGTTTGGATAAGAAAATTGAGAATCTGGTGAAAATTTTAAGATAAGTGCCTAAATAGGTTCTGGATATTTGGTGATTGGAAAATGGAAATGAAAAGAGAGGAGGGAATTTTCGCTAAAGTTTAGTTATATTTTTGCTAAAATATTTTTTTATTCACAAAAGGTACCGCGCTTGTAGTCTTTGAAGGTTCTGGCTCTGTGGGTGTTCGCGGGACTGTCTTATCAGATAACCGTGACCCCGGAACGTAAAGGGCTACTGCAGGACACCGTGGATTTTAGTCAGTACGTGTCTGGCAGTGGCTGGGAATACTCATTTTATGATTTTACCACGTAAAAAAAAGCTCTGTGGCTGCTACTGAGTAAAAGAGAAATAAGAAATAAAAAAATCATAACCCTCCTTTTGGCTTTGCCGTAGTCGGGTAATAAATCATTTACCTATTTATGGACATAAAAAAAAACTCTATTCTTCGATAATGTTTACTACTTTCTTATTAGAATTATGTATTCTTTTTACGGGTTTGAATTTTTTTTTTTAATCGATTCAGTCATTTTGAAAACTGAGGTCTTTTATCAAGATTCAACGTGCACGCTCTTCCGAAAGCCATACACGTTAGGGTTTGTATGATGACTTCAACCTTGCATTATAACCGACATGCAATCCCTAGCGTATTTGTGTTAAAACTGACAGTTTTCGGCGCATTTGTCGGTTATGTGTGCGGTCGGTAAAGCATGCACGGTTAAAACCATCATGCAAACCCTAATAATGTATGGCCTCTATGAAATGTAAAACAAAACAACAACAGAATTTCACTAACAAGCTGAAATAAATCTGAAAAGTTCAGACATACGTCTAACAGCTGTACAATGGTTCAGATGAATAATAGTCTGACGTCAGACCAAGATATTTGTCAGGGGGGTGCGTAAAGACATCAGTCTTATGTAATCTGTCCCTGGGGTGCATGTGACAGCTCGAGAACTGAATTGTCTGATACGGGAAAAAGCGATGTAATGATCCGATGTGTATCTATACTGGGTGATTTGTTAAATGTAGGCTATATTTTAAGGATGTGTCTGTGTAGTGATATTGCGGAACTTTCTTCGAGTGGAAATGAACTGACATGGAGTGACATCATGGCACTATAGTATATAGGGTTTAAATATAATAGGGTCAACGATGAAAATCAGCTGCAACAAGCATGTATGGTGTCATAACTCGAAAATAGGGGATAGCCTAAGTTCCGAGTCCGTTCCACTAGTTCTAAAAATATTACTTATAGATAGATCTTCAATACTCGCAGCTGAATTTTTCTTTCCTCAAAAATCATTATTAGAACTTCTTATTGTTTCAAAATTTACACAACTTTGTGTTGAACTTCAGCTTGTTAGTGCATACAGCATCTTTTTAATAACAAATCTACTAAACTAACTAAATCAATAATTTTCTGATATGATTAAGCGGTTGCATCATTTGATTAGGCTTCACTGAGAAAATGAATCATAGTTTTTCTAAGAAATTCTCTCCGATAACTTCTTTATTATACAGGAAGACTTTATTACCACCGTCCAATTTTTTTCTAGGCATTACGTATCAATCACTAACCCCATTTTTGAAAAAAAAAATCGATACGTAAAATTTTCATATTAAATCATTTTCTCATAAGAATTATCCGCTCTGCGTGGTCACCAAGCTAAACGTTAATAATACTACACTTGACGGCGCATAAAACGGGCAGAGCGCACCCCGCTTACCCCCCGCCCCGCCCCGCTACACCTGAGCGACACATCACAGCGCGGTGTCCAGATTCATCAACTTTTTAAAGATAACTTTGTAACGTGATATCTCAATATTTTTGTATTGAGTGATACAAAAAGAAAAAACACGTATTCAATGATTTTCGCCAAAGACTAATATATCAAAATTTGGATGGTGACTAAAAAATCATCCTGTATTATTATCAAAAATATGTTTGACCAATCTTATCTACTAAATTCCTCAGGATACTATCACACTGGGGCCAAACCAGCTTACGCCATTGTGTGAAGGGCCAGCCTTAACAAGGCACTCCCCGATATCGCATGTTTGCCCATCGTGTAAACGTCTCGTTTAGTGGTGTTAATTTATTGGACCATAGACTATTGAAGAGCGAGGTCAATTGAATCGGCTTGTTCACTCAACTAATTTACTTTATTCTGTTGTGCTAATGAGACAAAGAAAAACTGATGCTTTAATCAGTTAATGGAATATTTGGTATTTTCTCGATACAGTTCTATTATTTTCTGTTAATCTAAAGTTTATGGAGCATAAGCCAAACATAAGAAAAATTTGACCATTTCTCCCCCCTTTTTGAAAAATACTGCATCATTTAAAAAAAATGTAATGATGATTGTAAAAATTACCATTTCCATCCTTATCTCCGAAACTACTGAGTCAATAATTCCGAAAAAACAGATAATAGTTCTTTATCTATAGGGTAGGTACTGGAACATTTATAAGTATAAAAACCATGATAATCATAATCGCGAGGTAGTTAACTACGGAACCTTTCTATGTGCGTGGCCCGATAGTCACTTGGCCAGTTGTTTTAAAGAGACCGGCGCGGCGCCACTTTCAGTCCTCGTATACGTAACATTCGTAACCATAGCGCAATAATATCCCCCATAAAGATAAATGAGACGAAAATACATCGCTTTCATAAATAACTGTGATAAATTCTTACTGTGATGGACATTTTATGCAAGGACACCGGACCGGCATCAAATATGCCATAGGTTTTATTTCCTTACGTATAGAAAACGTTTTCACCATATTATACACCGTGACTTATTAGTCGTCTTACAAAAGTGGCCCACTTAATGTACCCGACCTAAAATACCTCTAGGCGAGCTTTTTTTTTTCTTTTTATCGTTAATAATATTTTTTATTATTAATAAATAGGTACATTAGAAATATGAAAATGTTTACGTATCAAGCTGTAGAGTATACCTACCCAGCGCAATAGTCGGGCAGATCATTACATCTCCATTTTCTATGAGACCAGGGTGTTTTTAACTACGCCTTACGTCATAATAACGAATTAAAATTTTATTATTAAATTTTTCCAATCTCTAAATACCTATTTTTTTTATTATAAACGTGTTCTAGTCATTGGATACATGAACTGGGCTGCCGTTGTAAGACGATTAAAAAGTCACGGTGTATATTGTGAAGATAAAACAAAAATAGAACAAATTCTTTAATCACTAAAATCTTACAATCTATTTTGAACTTAAATAGCAGGTATTACCTATGTGGAAATAAAGTTTTAATTTAAACCTATTTTGTAACACTGCTGGGCAAAAGTCTCCCCCATAGCCGTCCACTATTTCATTTATGCAGTTTTCTCGACTTGCATACGTTTTTGGCCAGAGTAAACAGCACAGACAAAGCTATTAATTAAATAATAAAATTAGTCGTATCTGTTTTTGACGTTTTATCGGAAACCACTTTCATAAACTATGTGCACGAATAAACTATAGCGGAGGAAATTGAGTCGATCTATGATGATGAATTATGGAAGTTATTTCGAAGTCTTTGCAACTACATACTTTGTAGAAATATCGGAATGCAAGTTATGCTCAAAATATGAAATATCTTTAATACGCATCCAGTTCAGTAGACCATAGTCACTGGCTGTTTGAAAACTCTTTCCATAAATAGATTTCGAAAAAACAAAAAAGGCATGCAAACAATTCGGTCGCAACGTCATCGAAAACCAATCGACCAAAAACTGCACCCGAGTGTCCTTTGTCTGTTTTCAACTTCCATCCACAACACGCCAACGACCAAAGTCGATAATTAAAAATTTTTTCCCCATTTCAAAGTCCCGACCCATCTGCATGGAACACCAGTCTTTGAATTTTAAAGTGGGGCAACAGGAAAATTCTCTGTCGAGTGCTTTCATTAGAAGTGTCGAAAAGAAACATGAGCACGCCGTGTAATGTAAAAGTATCTACTGTAAATACGAATACTAAAAACATAACAAAAAAAATATACGTAAAATAATTTAAAAAAGAAAATAATTGCAACACTGTCGCATGATATTAAAGCAAATCGCTGTCGAACTGTATTGTTGATTATAAAATTATCCTTATTTATGTCTGTTTCCAACGCGCGGTCCTGCTTGTACCAAAGGATTGCATGAGAAAGGTCAACCAAGGGAGAAACCCAGGATTGTATCTAATCCAAGCCTGTCTGCACCGTGAATTATCAGGGCTTAGGTCGCACCAGCGCAAAGGTAACGTTTACTCATTCCGCCCGTATACCTCCCTAATTGTACAAATTGTATAATTGCTAAGCTGTACATGTCCCGACTCTAAAATGGTCGCTAAGCACAAATTGTTTGGACGCAACAAAAAATTCGTTTAATTGTGCAAAATCCAGTTTCTTTTTTCGTTTACGCAGCAAAAATTTAGTGCTTTTATATTCCTTTCGCACACAATTAATCATATTTGCTGATTCAAGTAAGGGTCTATCCAAATATTCCACAGAACTGAATCATACAACGGTACGGTAGAATACATTTATCAAAATTGAGCGAGAATTCTGTGAAACTCTCGGCGCTCGGTATTGTGAGGGTTTGGGGGATTAGATTGATATCTGTTCATTCCTGTTTTGATTTATTTCGACCCCAAATGGAGGTACTCGACACCTGTAATCAACACGGCAGTGAGAGTGGGTGTTTCCATTTTATAGAGATTGGTTTATTCAATGTTGTTTACCTTGATACAGAAAAATTCTAGGCGACAGTACAGAAGACTCATGTATTGACAATATGAGTCCTTAAATTTTAAAAACATAACATCTCAACTGTCATCCTCTAAGCCTTAGAGGACAAGGCTAAGGATTTGGCAGAGGCATACCCTAATAGTACACCCACATTTCACCAGTTATGTTATAAGTGCCAAGTAATGGAATACATGTACATATTTTTTGTTCAAAGTGGTCATAAAACTGATAGCCGCTTGTGATCAACGAGATAGTTGAAACTTGTCGATGGAAATAATGTACTTTGTCTATTGAAACAAATTGGGCAAATTCGATCCCTTCAAACTTTCCCCAATCAGTACTAAGCAAAACTTCCATCAAACAAAAACTGTTCTCAAACTTGTAACAACATACAAACGCTTTTAGTTAAACTCAGACCTTCCCCGGAAACCTTTCGGCTGCAAATAACCTTGATAACTGAAGTACATAATAATAGAAACGGGTTCGAACGTGTTATCACAACAGGAGGGTATCCTTCGGGCGCTGTTGACGGACAATTTATATAGAACTACCCACCTTACCTGAATAAAGCGGATTTATTTTATCGAACGTCAGGCCTTAATCGAATTGAGGATTTAAATTATGGAAAGCTTTTGGGAGATCGTGTGGGGAATGTGTAAGCAACAAATAAATTAAAATTTGGTTGTAGGCCCGGTATTTCTATACAACTATGCAAAGAATGAAAAGTCTTAACAGCGATCGAATTAAAATACGCGTTGAGTTTCGATCAATAGTATCAATGGTACGTTGAGTGTCGTCACCTTACCTCCTCATCGGAATAGACTGAATGCCTGTCTTTATTCCCGAGACTAGCCGTTCAATAGCATTAGCATAATTAGCCATAATGTTTTTCATTTCTGGGACTCAGGCCTTCTCTAAGATGGTAACAAACTTTTATCTACCACGTAGGTTCAGTACGGGTTTAAAGTCGATACAAAATGAACTAACATATTTATAATTGATATGAATGAATAAAAAGACAGTGTAGCTGACAAGTCACTATGGTAATCGATCAGCTGAGGTTTGTGAAGTCAATCTAATTCCATGTCCCAAAGGCTCTAGGTTTGTGACGCATGACAGACTGGATGTGACCGGACAATGTCTAGGTAATTTCCCTTGACAATGGATTGGGCTTGTCCGGTGTAAATTATAGTCGGGTCCCATACTGGGCGCCAATAAGCCTCCGTAATGATTATTTGCAATATTACTACGTCATTTCCTCTGCAGTATTTGCTGTCAAGACATAATTTTGTCATTATGCAAATAGAGATCTATCGCACCGTATTTTGCAAATAATTTATACAAACTAGAGTCCCATGTTGGGCGCCATTATTCAAATGTGTTGCGAATCTAAATTACGGCTGACTTGTTTTTAGTTAACTTCAAATAACAAAACGTTTAGTCATCCCTAACTTACAGCACACACCACATGTTCATATGAAAGCCATTAGAGGGTCGAGGCGTCATGTCGTCTTTATTACAGTCCCTAAAACAATCAACCATTGACACCTCTTTATTGAAACTGTGCAAAGAAACAAGAAGGCATCTCCTCATTTCTTGGAAACTTCGCTTTTATTCTTATTTTCTCGACCTTAAGATTCCGTACATATTTATTAGACGCTAATGAAAATGGACCGTGTAGGCTCCAGCCATGAATACTTAAAAAGGTTAAGTAGGTTTGCAAGAAGGTTTTTTTATGATAATAAGGTAGGCAGGCTCGCTGACGTGTGATCGATTGGCAGTCTATCTCTGAAGTGATTGGATGAGTCGCTGATAGAAAATTGGTTCCACGAAGTTTATTTTAAAAAAGAGAGAGGATTAAACGTGTTTTAAAAGATATTGAAAGATTTGTCGGGTTCTTTGCAAATTCTGAACTTTATTCTTCTGAAGTTTTGAATTATGTGTTTTGATGCTTCCATATCATCATCGTACATCGTCGTTTTGCTCGTCGTGTCTCACAGCCGTAAAAAAGTTTCTTCATCAAATGCTAGTTTTATAACCCACAAAACGCGGAGACGAAACTATTCAGTTAAATTAAACGCAACTATGTATCGCAAATGTAAATAAATTCTTCCTAAAATGTACATGAGACATCTTAAATATAGTCGTAAAAGTAAGCTCTAGAAGAAAACTGCTCAGTTAATGTCCTATTAATCAAAAAGGGTAAATAAAACTTTGTAAATATTTAAATATAAATTGCAGTAAGTAGCTAAGTTAGGCCATAACAGAGAAATAAAACTGAGCCATATAAAATAAATGTACTTCGTTGGAAGAACACCGCTAGCTGAGGATTTACTGAAATGAGGTCTTGAACTTTATACGGTAGAAAGGCAATTATTGGATCCTTCTGATTTCAAAGAAGTCTATTTTTAGCAGTTTCTTCAGATTAACGGTTGTCGCTTTGTAGTCTGCCCTTTAGAAACTTATAAGGATTTGCTGATATTTTATTTTCGTCAGAGCTAATACTTATAGATAAATTATTTTTACAAAAGTTTTTTAGTCTCAATTATGTTCATTATTTTTTATTTATTTCGAGTTTTTTTCTTGCCCTTTTCTTGTCTTACCCTTAGTGTTTAATGTATTCTTGCTCGAAAGAAATTATTGCCAACAAAAAGTTTAATTGCACAGCAGCCAAGTCCGAGGGTAAGAGCAGTGGGACCCAAGGGAGGAGACGAAAAATTATGTGCAAACTTTTAAATGGCGCAGCTCTCAATGGCCCCCATGGGAATTTGTACTGATACACAAATTAGCTTGTTTTCAATGTCGTTCGGAAAACGAATGAAAATGTCTCTCGACATTATTGGCTGAAAATAGCAGTTGACATCAGACGAAAATGGAACGACGAGTTTAATTTTAAATTCGAAAAGAGAATTCAAAGCGAAAACGTTGCGTTTCGAATCTGGAAACAGCAGTTATATCCATGACATTTATACAATTCTAGGGAATGAAACTAGGGTTAAGATAAAATTGTAGTAAATCCTTTGTCCGACATTAAACATTTTAATAGAAAACAAAGCAAAATAAGCAAGAAATGTGGAACTTGGGTTTAATAAAAGAGATGCAGCTGGGACCCGCTGGCCGTAACGAGTAGTTTGTGGCACAATTAACTCAGAGATAGGTGTTACGGGCAAACGGTCGTAGAGCCTGAACAAACGGCCATTGTGAATAGTTGCTACTGTAATAATTTTAGTTGTGCAATTGTTTTATGATTATGGACAACAGCTCTGCAGCAGTGAGACTTTTAGTAAAGCCTTATTTAGACACTGCAAGAACGTGCATGCAATTCTGACTTCATTGCGATATATGTTTGATCAACTGAATTTTTCACAATAGTCATTTATGTAGTCAAAATCGCATGCAGTTTCTTGAATCGTCTAAATAAGATTTATGGAGCATTAAAGACACAATTAAGAATATGTAGTTTCATTTACATACTACAAAAGTATACATTATTTTTGATGGTAAGCAAAATACGTATACATACCTCACATTTACATAAAAGCACACGACACATGTGTTTAATAAACCTAACTAAATATAGCAAAATAATGCATTTTATTTACTAAACCCTAAAATCAAAATCAAATATTTTTATTTCACATAGGCCCATGAGGGCACTTATAAAGCCTCCTGCAGACACACGCGATTAATCGCGCGGGGCGACATGTCGCGGTCCATTCGCAGTATTTTTAGAGAGGAAATTAGCTTGGCTCGTTGTCGCAGCGCGATTAATCGCGTGTGTCTGCAGGAGGCTTAAAACGTCGACAACAGGTGCTCGGTTCGGGTTGGTCGATTCCATGAAGAAGAACCGGCAAGAAACTCCATGGTTGAAGCCTAAGCACTGACCCCGTGTGGTGGATCATGGCCCACTCCCTTTTATTCAAAGCCTGTGTCCCGGCATTGGAAAAATTATTGGTTTTTTATCTTCTGAACAACTTAAATGGAGCATATACACTATTTAATTCGCCTGAATGACCTTCCGCCTTCACAACAAACGGATCTAAAAACTTCTTTAGGCTCTTCAATTGAAAAGTACACGATACTATCAATGACCTTATACCGAAGAAGGATGTTTCCAGACAATTACGTATTCGAAGGCACGATCTCCTTTCACAGGGGCTTGAAAAGAGTTCGGAGCAATATGGCGGTATTGCTCAAGTGTTGAAGCAGATGTCTGGGAAGCGGGGAAAACTAAGTATTTTAATAATATGTGAAGCTTTAGGTAAAAAAAAAATAAGAAGACATCATTTAGTTTATGTCAAACGTTTTATCAAATGAATTAGGTGCATCCACACAGAGCGAGCAGCCTCGCGAGGCATTTTCCGCGTGAAGCAGCTCGGTTAGTAGACGTGTCTCGGCCGAGGCCAGCGAGTGCTCTGTGCCGCGGCCGAGTGACCTAGCACCCGAGCCATCCAGTATCGGCTATTGTTTTGAAGAGAGAAAATAATCAAATTCATTAATTATATCACACTATCTCGTTTCTCCTTTTAGGTTCTACAGTAGATCGGTTTTAAAACGAAGTTATTCTCCTCCGATTTAAAAATAACTGATGATGTTTCACATTAAACATGTTTAGTTATTTTTGGTGCAAGGGGACCATTACATACTTATAGAAAAGTTCGGAGATACATAGCACTTTATGAGCGGATGTAAATAATGTGAAGATTGCAACGCATCTGGATTTCTGGATGAAATCGTAAATTCGACTAGATATATCATAAATCAATCAAGACACCTTTTTAAAGCGCTGTTGCCGAGTTCTAAAAACTAAATTACATATGATAAGTACATATATGATACTCTTACAAAATAAAAGAAGCATGGCGTACTCTCAGATAGAAACTAGCTTAGAATAGAAATGACTCAATAACTGTATAGACTGGCCACAAAGAAGCTGTCTGTATTGTAAATACTACATATTTCGACATATTGGAATTTATAGTGTCTGCAAAGCAGTAACGGCTTGAATAAAACATTCTCGGAGAAAACTTTACACTACCTTTCAGAAAGTTAGATACTTTCCAGCAAAGTACATTATTTTCCGTTCATTTTGAAAATATAAGTATTTATAGTATATAATCATTAACGTTGTGTTTAATTATAGCTAAGGGTAAAAGAATTGATCGTAGAACTTTATAAAAGCTTTTCCGAGTTTAATGAAGGAGGTTTTAATCTACCAGTAAATTTGAAATTTCAGAAGTTTTGCCGAAAAGGAAACGGTTTTTTATCGGAAAGCGGCTGTGAATGCAAATTGGCCGAAATTATTTCAATGGTCTATTAGTTCTTTTGAGGTGAAGTTCGGAGAACTTTTCAGTAATAAGTAGGTTATGTATTTAAGGAAGTGATTTGTGATTTGAAAAAATCGAGACAATTTAAAAGAAAGTGTTTTAAAGCAGATTTTGTCGTAAGGGCTAATCTTAACTGCCAAAACTACATAGCTATAAATACATAGTTTACTATGTATAGCGTCTATGCTAACAATTTTACACAAAAATTAACATAATAAAACCGTGTATGCACGTGAGCATAAAAATAACAGCGAAATAAAATTTTGATAATCCCATCATGTGTTGTCTGTCGTAAATGAAAAGCCGTTTATAACGCTCAGTTAAATGATTAAAGCGTTGGCACACGACAAAGAAGTTTTAATTAAAACTAACTATGCGTGCAGGTATCTCTATGTCGCGATATTGTTATAAACTGGGGCGCAACTTTGGCGCGCAAAATTGACATAATTATTTGACAGCCGCCGCCATTTTAGTATTTGAAATATTTTTAAATTACGAGTGTTGTCTGCGTTAAAAATGTAACGGGATAGAATATTTTGATAGGAGGAAATTAGTATTATTACGATATTGACCGCCATAACTCAAAAAGATAAACATCCTCTTGAACGCTTGTCTAAAAAGTGTAGGTAATTGCAAAACGACCCTAAACGACGAATTGTTTTAGACTAGTGTTCAACAGATGTTTATCTTTCATGTGGTAAGACGGTGAGTGTTTTAATAACTAACATTCAATATTAAGTGAGCGATGAGATTTTAGATTCAACGTCGTATAGACAAGGTCAATATTACTTTTTGAGATAGGTAGGTAAGCTATAAAGTTCATGAAAAAGTCTATTTAAGTTTAGAGCTTTCTCAGTTTCTACAAGGAGAAAGTTATGAATAATCGTTAAAACTTTTGAACTTGAAAGATACATTCTAGAAACACTAAAAATTCATGACATCAACTTTTTACCTTTATATTCATTGAAAGTCAAACATAGGGTACCTACTATGTAATTTTTTTAATAATTAAACTAGGTTTGTCTTTACACGAAACATTTTTTGGGTTCTGTTCTCTCAATTTCTCCGCACTGGATGCAGCGGAAGAAAGTGTCAGACTCGTACTGAATACAACCCATCCTTTTCCTTTTGACCATTACGTTCTACGGCCGCGGTAACTCTTTTGAGCGTTCTTGCAACTTTGGTGTTTATAAGAGACTTTATTAAATTACGTCAAAATACAAAATCCTACTTTGCATAGAGCTCGAAACCACTTTCACTGAGAGATGAAGGCCTTATCAGAAGATTTTAGGTTATTGTGAGGTAAACGGGGAGTTTTTCGTTCGTATACTAGGGGCGCTTTTTCATTTTCCATGTATTATACGTCGTAATTCTTTAAGTTCACTATACGACCAAATTCGTTAAATTCATGTTAGAGCATCAGTCATATAAATAATTACTTACTGATATTGGGAACGACCAATACACCAATTTATCTCCAAAAACACACGAACCTTACCTGTAAAAAAAAAAGCAATAAATTAGTAAAGAAATGACAAAATCATAAATCTGACATAATTTATGACACCAGTAAAAGTTATTATCCCTTTTAATATTAGTTACGTCTGGCAACACCGCTTCTCGAATGTCAACTCTCAGGTAGGGTTAACACCTAAACCTTTAGGAAATAACGTAAAGTATTAAAAATAATGAAACTTTATGAGGGTCGTGATAGCCTTTATAACTCGCCGTTAAAGTAAATTATGGATTTTGTACTTATAATGGATTTTATGTCATAGTTACCTCTAGCTACCTGAGACAGTTTTAAACTGGGATTTAACTTTTAAAGCGCTCTCTGGGCCTATTTCAGATTGTAAGATTTAAAGCAGTATTTTTTTACTGTTGGCAATTTTAAAGGAAAAAAATTGGTAAATGTCAAAGTGTCATTGTCAAAGAGGAATCAAAAGATCTCTGATTTTTATGCTTCATTAATTTCGATTTAAAATTAAACGGAACAGAGTTATTACTTTTGAGTTTCGGTATTTCCTATTCGTTTTAATCATGAATTTTCGGATGAGTTCATAAAGGGGTTCAAATTTAAAGTACCTCTGGTTGCTTGTCATAGAAAATTAAACTTTATTTCTGTACCGCTTAAGATTTGAATTTATTAACACTTAAATCAAACCCAAGTCGTATTGGAATTTCCTAAAAGGTGGACTTAAAGAAAATTCTTAATTCCTAATAAGCGGACTATTTCGGTTAAATGAGTTACTTGTTTTCATAAAGTAAACTTCAGCTTTTATATAATACTAACTTATGCCAGTGGCTTCGTCCGCTACAACTCAAAAATTACACCATGAGAACGTTATACCGGGATAAAAAGTATCCTGTGTGTTAATAATGCAAGTTATAAACTATCTGTGTACCAAATTTCATCCAAATCCGTTCAGTTATTGTCTACGATGATTTTATTTCTTTTTAGACAGATTATACAAGTAGGGTTACTTGTAGGTATAATCTGTTCAACAGACTGCTAAAGATTTATAATTTAACTTATAAAAAAAATTATCTACGAATGCAGGAATACTTGGGAACACTTAATTATAATAATAATAATAATTGTTTATTTCTCACCACAATATACAGTATTCAGAACAACAGTTTTGAGACAGAACATTATAAATAGTTTAAATCATATATTGTGGAAGACTGGTGCCTAAGCTAGGCTCGTAGCCTGTGTTTCAGGACACCAGGATCCCACCCATAATGGTTTACAATATCTCAAACTTATACTCTAGCGCTGACAAGTACAGTACAGTAAAGTGATGACCTGAAAGTTGAAACACAGGTTTTAATAAACCTATGAGTAGATCAGGCAGATCGCTACATTAAACATAGAATTATTGTATTTCGCTTGTAATAATTATGTAAACCTTTATTGTGACCGAATTCTTTTTGAATATTTTTTTTTATTTATTTATAGTTTAGTTTTTGCGTGAAAGAGAAATAAATGTCTACAAAATTTTCTATTGTATTAATTTGTCTGTTGCGTGTCAGTAATTGGAATGTGCGTGTTAATTTTGCTCGTCACTGGAACAAGGTCAGGTTTTGACTAATTTGTTTGACACGACCGACATCGCTTCCTACACGATGAGAAGTGTCGCCTATTTATTAAAAGTATAAGTAATTGACTTATTAATACACATTACGAAAGCGAATCAGTTCCATTTTTTTTCTTTGACAATTGTGTTTTTTTTTTGTTTACACTTATTGAGAAGTATACAGGGTTTATTTTTGAAAAAATAACCCTGTATATTTTTTTTTTGTTTAAATATTTTGCAGATAAAATCGTTTTTATACAGGAAAACGTACACACAATGGCCTTTTATGTTCTGGGGTCGCGGTAGCTCGTTAGTCCCACGACCCCGGGAGGTCGTTACCGACCTTGCCGCTGTGAGCGGTGACTTAGCGCGGGGCGGCGAGCAGTAAGATCAAATGTATAGAAATGTCTGAAACACTCCACAAGGAGCCGGCAGTGGCGAATTCGCTACTTACAAAGTAACATATATTATTCGCGCCACCTGTCGCTGCACTCACCGCTTAGACCAGACTAGTGAACGGGCTGTTAGACCAAATGATTCAATAGGTTAATATGTATAATACATTAGAAATAATACACCCGTGCAAAGCAGGGGCGGTGGTTAGTGTAAAATATTTTGAGGTAGCTAATCAGTTCATTAAATCAGCTCAAATTATAAATTCAATTTCCAATATGACCAACTGTATTTCATCAGAAATAGAATAATTAAGTATGACTAATTACCAAATAATTATCATCAAATTAAAATTGGTTTGCCAACATTAATCATTCAGACGGCGAAAAATTTTGCATAGGGCAGTTTCGTAATTGGATTTAGAATTCGGTTTAATCGAGTTAGAACCGGTTTGATCCGGTTAACACCGGTCGGAAGCGGTTAGGGATCGTCTCCTGAGATCTTGACGTTAAGTTATTCATTTGTTTTGGAAACTAGGTTAATCTGGTAACAACTGTAAGTGGATGTTTGGGGTTCTCATTTGCCGAGGGACAAGTGGAAGATGTTCAGAATCTGCGTGGAATTAACCGACATATGTCGGTTAATTAGCGGGTTTTCAGAGGGTCTAGTGTGAGTTGTCATCCCTGATAAGGCCTTCTCAATAGTGTTAAAGTATACTTCAGTTTGTATGGAATAATTTTGGTTTCCATCTTTCTTTCCAGATGTCGCTTGTTCTAGTACTCTTTGAAAATATTAAAGAGTAAACTAAAACAAGTAAGTATATTCTCTCATCTGGCTTTCAGGAAGGGAAAATTGTTTCAATGATCAACGTGATTATGAAAAGTAGGCATCTGGGATCAAGATAGAAGACATTTAGTTTATGTTGGTGTCAAAATGTTGGCATTGTACTACCGATAACTTGAAAGTTTCAAAAAGTAGTCATTGTTCGAAGTAGACATCGTGCTATGAAATTCTGCGATGTAAGGATTTCAAGAGCAAGCCGTTAACGAATATTTGAAACACTTTTCTGTATTGATGTTTTCACACCGCATCTCCGAAAACTGTTTCAAGTCGCCTTAACATGAGACGTTATAGAAAACTAATCAGTAACATCTAAGTTCTCTTTAACTACATGCAAGCACTCAAAACGGTTCAAGTTAACCAAACTTCGCTTTACATCGGACCATTTACATAGGACAAGTTCTTTAAGTTATTTACTAATGCTGATATGGACGTTGAAGTAAGCCTTCGTAACAATGGTCGATGGAGTCTGACGAATAAGTAATTTTGTGTTGCCAAAGCCAGAAGTTACATACATTGAGGAGATTTATTCAACACTAGCTTCCGCCCGCGACTCCGTCCGCGCGGATGTTGGTCTTCGCGTGGATGGTTCATTTCTCCAATTTGAGTAACTCTGACAATGACATCTTATAAATATCCATTGGACCCAAATACGGCTAAGCCTATAATAATTAAGGAGATCTATTGAGCTACTGCTGTTGAGCTCGCGTTCTAATAATAATAATATAATAATTAATAAGATTAATAATAAGAAAAATAAGATTTTTAAGGGATGTTAGTCACCGTTGCCGGCACGAAGAGAAGTTCGGTTTCTTGACAAAGATTTATTGTCCACAACGTACAAATTCAGAAATGCGCGATTCAGAAAATGCGCGTCATAGGCACAACGCCATCTAGTGGTGAGTGGTGGAACCTTTTTAGAAATCAATGGAGGCAGGCGTGGCGTAATGTTCTACTTTGATAATAGGTGTCGCCAGTGGTTCCATAATAAGGTTTGTTACAGATTTTTTTTTCTACGTATTTTTCCAGGATAAAAAGTATCCTATTTTATGCCCAGGATAATAAGGTATAATTATACCAAGTTTCATCGAAATCGAACGGTTAGTTTTCACGTGATGCCTGCACATACAGACAGACAGACAGACAAAATTTTTTTTAATCACATATTTGGGTTTGGTATCGATCCAGCAACATCCCCCGCTATTTATTTTTTCAATATTTTCAATGTACAGAATTGACCCTTCTACAGATTTATTATAAGTATAGATATAGATGTACCTACTACCTAGCCTTTTACCAGTTATATTGTGCTCTCCATCCAGTCTAATTATTATAAGCCTGAATATACATATAACATGTCTGACAAATCAATGAATAATAATAATACTACCAGCATTTTACATTATCTCTATCTCGGTATAATAAGTCATATCCATAGCATAGGTTTTCCAAAAACCCGTCGATCGGTAATTTAAAGCGGAGCTTAGAAAGTGATGCCTTTCGTTATTCTAAATACCGCACAAAAACTCCCGAGTGTCCAAGGATACGATGACGATACGACTTAGGTGTCAACTCATCCTAAAAATAGTTGGTCCGAGGATGAAAATATCCTTCAAAAAATAAAATAAAGACGTCGACTCATCCGCAAGTTCGGATGAGTCGTCGCACAGCTAATATTGATGTGGTCATTTCATCCCAATATTACTTACATAGATACAAACAATTGTGTGAAATTTTACAGAAAATGAGAACACGATGTAGAATTTGAACAGAAAGTACTAGGAGAAAAGGATCATGAAGGAGATGACACCTCCTTCATGATCGTTTTCTCCTAGTACTTTCTATAATAGTTTTGCGAAGACTCATCCAAACTTGCGGATGAGTCGATGCCTACATTTTTTGAAGGGTGTCGTTTCATCCTCGGAGCAAATATTTTTCGGATGAGTTGACGCCTAAGTTGACCATACTCCCGACTGTTTAAGCTTCGTTCGTTTTGGAACTACAACGGCTGCTTATCCTTGCACGTCGACTCGCGCACCTGTACAAATACCGGCACGGTTCTTGAGCGCTCGGCGTAAGAGTGGGGATCGCTTTGCGCATCGTACACTTATCGACAAATGAAGCGCACCATAAAACAAATGAAACGCACAAAACAACGAATCCCGAGTGGCGGCTATGACTGCGGGTGCGCTACGGCACGCTACGCGGGCCAATCACTACACTTTACCCGCCCCCTTCCTCACTTCATCTACCAAAGGGACCTAATAACTCGCTTCTGCGCAGGTGAAGGTCAGCGCTCAAGATCCATGCCGGTAACTGTAACCTGTAAGATAAAGTCAATGTCGATATTAATTTACATTAAAACTTTCACTAAAGTTGAAATCGTGTTATCCTTAAAATAATAAAGCCATTGTAATGTCGACTATACACAGTAGCAGTAATGGACGTTAAAGTAAAACTTTCTAACAATAGCTAATAGAATCTGTCTAATAAACTAAAACCTATTATTTAAATTGAAATAGCCAGGTGTTAGACTAAGCACTCTCGGTTGTCTGAACTTGTTCACGATAACGCATTGCAGGTAGATGTGTCCCAGATGTAGAATAAATACTGGAAGAGCTAAGCTAATTTTGTAGCTTAGACCGTTGCTGTCCATGTCGCTTAGCAATGGAATTTAGCTATCTCTCAAGCATCTCACCGATCCGAATGATTTAAAGAAATAATGATTTATTTGTTTTGCATGAACTAGCTTTGGATGTACAAGTACTGTTAAAATAAAAGTATCATAATTATGTCCAGACTAAAGTCTACCTAGTAGCATTTTTTAACAAAATTCGTTTAACTTTTACTCGTACCACAAAATGTTAAACATCTGTTAAACACTTGTCTGTCTAACTGTTACAGCCTTACTACAAAAACTTAAACATCTGTTGAACACTTGTCTAAAAAAAGTGTGATTGCAAAACGGACCTTATTTCAACGTCATAATCTGACATTTTTTTAGATAAGTGTTCAACAGACGTTTAAACGTTTTTGTGGTACGACGGTTACTGTTTAAAGACCCTTATGTCAACGTCAAATAGGTATCGTTTTGCAGTTGACAGGTTTTTTAGACAAGTGTTTAACAGATATGTAACTTTATTTTAGTAAGATTTTTAGTACTTGACATGGCAATTGGCAACTTAAAGATAGAAAGACATAAACGGCATAGTTTTTTACACACTAGATTTTTAAAGATTGCTTTTAAATACCTCCTTTTCATTACTACTCATCCGTACCGTTACCTTTCACATATTCACTTCCTTTCAGCTAATGACTCCACAAGGGAGTCCATTCCTCAATTAACCTTCCACCTTCCACTACCGGTTACTATTCCCGAAGGAGTTCTCATGCGGTATCATAAGGAATTAATGTAATCACTTCGCCGACAAGCTTGGTGTATGCAGTGCTGAACTTTGTGGTACAATATAATATTCATTTTTAATGCAGTGAAGTGTAGTTTTGTAGGCCTGACAAAGCTGTATAAGGTCTAGGAGGTGCCATCATCATCAGCCATAAGATGTCGACTGCTGAACAAAGAACTCCCCTTTATACTGCCATCCATGTGCATCCTCCAATCGTTAGTTGTCCGCGACTCTCTCGATGTCGCCTGTCCCAACTAATGAGGCCTGCCTACACTGTGTCTTCTAATTGTTAAGGGTAAATGTTCGGAACCAGGAATATAGAAAATCATCATCTGTCTAGCCTTCTCAACTGTATTGTGGTCGGCTTCCAGTCGAACCAGATGCAGCTGAAAATCAGTATTTTACACAGAGCGACTTCCATTGGACTTCCACAACCCAGTAATTACACATTATAATACTTAACTAAACTATAATAAAAAAATACACAGACTCAAATGCTGAACTTCAACAATACCATATTAAATAATACTAATAACGCCTGGCCATATTATTCAAGTACCCGTTTGCTGTACCCGCATTTGGGCTCTAACAGAGAGGAGGCCTGTGCCCCAGCAATGGTATCATTATAAGTTGATTATGGATGGTTGTAATCTGACATTGACAGTCGACTCGTTTCTATTGTTATGCATAGCAGAAACCAGAAATTAACTTTCTGACTTTTATTCAATGTAAATGTTATTTTCTAGGCATAAAAACAGCGTTCATTTTTAATGCGTTCGAATAAAAGAGTTAGGTTTCCCTTGTAACACCAAACACAATACGCTGTCAGTCTTTATTCAGAGTTAACCAACCTGGTACAATAGATAAAGTAAAAGATGACTTATAAAGTTACGAATAAGGTTTCCCTTTGAAAAAATCTGAAAAGCCTGATTATAAGGATTCCAAAGGAATCTAAATATAGCTTCAAGAATCCATTGAAATAACGCTAAGAATCGGCTCTCGAGCTCGAAAAACATGTTTTCTCAAACGTGCCGGCACTTAGTTCTTTGAGGGATCGCGGTTGAGACGAAAGGGAGGCGTTACGTACTCGATACGTCGATGAGTGATTTCCAACCTAAGATTACGTCTCAAAAAATATGTATTTTTACGTAAAACCAAGGTGTAAATTTTGTAATGAGAATAGATGAGAATTATTGAAAAAGGAGTGTTACAACTACATGACGAAAACTAAGGGTGGGTTCATATCTGACGAAACATCCATCACGGATCATCGGTCGCGGAACACCAGTACCCTTAGCACGAGTTTTCAGTATTTGAGACGTAAAGTAAACTGGAACTTTGACAACTTCAAATTGACAATTTTCAAGGAAAAAATTAGTTCCTTCTTCGCACACCAGAGGCGTTGTTCCATTTTTTCATACAAGAAACGCTGTAAATACTGAAAAGACGCTGTAAAGTAAAAGAGTGAAAACTCGTGCTCAGGGTACAGAACAGACAAATTTACAGAAAAACAATAAATTGACCGTTGACACTCAACCGATGATCCGTTAGTGCTTCAAAAATTATTTGACACAAGTTACCGAAAAAAATATGTCAACCAATCTGAAAGTTGCCATAGAAATGTGAGACACTTTGAAGCGCTAATGTCGCTGAAAGTGCCGCGCTAGTGTCGTTTCATAGTCCTCACAAACACTAATTATTATTATTAACATGTAGGGAATGACTTGTACACAATTGGTCGATTCAGCTTTCATTCCAAAAAGTATTCTTTAAAACAGTACAAAAATATACATAATGCTGATGGACTCATCGATTTCAATATCAATATTCAAAAGTAATAAAAATATATAACAATAAAATTCATATGAGCCGCATTTAATGGCTGTATATCTTTGTAGCGGGATTAGTTTTGGCGCGAATCCAGCGTCCCAGGTGCGTCCGTGTATGCAATCCGCCATGTTTGAAAATGGCGAACGCGGTGCGCGGGAATATATCCCGAATACGTAATTATTATAGTCCAATCTTTGTTACATTTGGGACTCCAAGCACGATCCAGGTGCTACTGTTTATTTTTTTTATTAAATCTCGATTTGTTTTATTGAAAGTGATTTAACGTTTTTAGACCCCTAAGGTATTTTTTTGACTTTTCTAATCCTGCGTCATGGTTCCCTAGACGCATGGCTAAAGAATGCCGCCATCTTGATTTTTGTATAAATACAATTTAAATTCCATAGAAAATTTCACGAATGAGTATCAACATCGCCTTTCACACTATTCTCGAACCACAGCAACTCCTGATAGTCAGAATAAATAGTGCAGGCCCAAGAGCAATGAATCTCGACGCAGTCCCTGACAATGACTTTAGGAATCTTGGATTCCGATCCGATTATACTTGTCAGGATTACTCAAACTTATACGATTATCCAATAACAGTATCTTGCTACCCTCTGTTACTCGCTTTAATAGCCAATGAGCAACTAGCAGCCAGCCAGCCATCGAAGCGTCCGTCACTCTGTCGCATACTAGAGAGCTCCATCAGAGTAATTAGTAATCTGTCAATGGGTGGACGTGGGATCGTGTCCATCATGGACCGTACCTACACACTGTTCGAGATTCAAACAGCGAACGGTTACATTTCCAAACGACAATTCCCGAACGAAATTGATTTGTCGTAACTAGTAAGCCGACTTTCGGATCTATTTCGCATGATTTGAAAGCTAGTTTATGGTTAATATAACGGGCGATACGCATTATCAGCAAGTGTCGAATATCGGAATATTTCGACAAAGCATTGCCCGTATTTGTGCCGCAGCCGTTCAGCTCAATTTATGGGTCCCGACATTACATTTGCTAATACCCCAAAATGGCTCATTGGATTTTCGGCCTAATTACGATGATGTTAAATGATTTTGAACGTTTGAATTATTCTTTTTGCACATTGATTTCGACGCGAATGAGCAATAAGGGAGAGTTAAATAAGGTTAAATTTTTGTTCTAATTATAGGTTTCTAGGGTTATATTCTGGCCATATTAAGTGGGCACAGAACAGAATACCTACCTAGAATACACTTTATTATTTTATTTTTATTTATTTATTTATTTGGGACAAAAAACAGTTACATGCTACAAGATACAGAGAAATACATATGCTAGGATTTGTCAAACATGCAACCCACACCATTTTCCACGTACTTACTAAAAATTAAGTGAAGATAAAAATAAAAAAGAAAAGAAACAAAAGAAACGTGTTCATAATAACACACTAATATTATGCACACCATACAAATTACAGGTACAAAGTATATCTTAGGGTGGGTTCACATCTGACGGAACTTCGGTCGCGAATTATCGGTCGCGGAACGCCAGAGCAGACAAATAAATGCATAGAAAAACAATTGACCGTTCACACTCAACGGATGATCCGTTTGTGCGTCAAAGAACATTCGATGATCCGCTCGACGGATGTTCCGTCAGATATGAACGTACCCTTATACATAGTGTACATCTACGAGTACTTAGAGCAGTGGTGGCCCAGTGGTATCGGTCCCGACTTACGAGTTGGGTCGTGGGTTCGAACCCCGCCAGGCGCATTACTTTGTGTAATTTATTTCATCACCACTGCTCTCAAAAACCGTGAGGAAACCGGTATGTCCTAGATCCAAAAATTCGAAGATATGTGACATCTACCAACCTGCACTGGGCCCGCGAGGTGGATTATGGCCCACTCCCTCTCACAGAGAGGCCTGTGTCCCAGCAGTGGGAACATTATAGGTCGATGATGAATTAATTTACAAATTAATAGTTTCAAATTAAACTACTATAAAACCTGTGAATAGAATCTTTTATAATTATTATCATATCGAAGAAGAAGGTATAAAAAAAACAATAAAGGCCATCCAATAAAGTTTAATCCCGCAGTCGAAAGAGATCGTTGCACGCTTGCACGTAAAATAAGACCAAAAAGCATGAAAACGAAAGAAAGTCAGCAATGTTCCTACAAAAAGGTATTGATCCAGCAATGAATTATTAGTAGCTGCAGACATCTTTAAAATCTCGTCTTTCACTGGGCAGTTTGCCAGCCTCGCTAAGTAGTTCAAGTTGACTGGGAAGACATTCTGCTTGTCCCAACTCATTAATGCACCTCCTTGGAGAATTTATTAAGTCACGACTTTATTTTTGTTGGCAACTTTAAAATTTAAGCTGTCAAAATGAAGTTTTTTTTTTTGACGTCTAGAAAGTTAAAGATTCTCTGAGTTTTTTCTGTATCGTCCATTTTGTTGGGCGTTGCTCGCTGAAAGACGCTAGCTCCATCAAAAAGTATTCACTCAATGAACGTGTGCCTTCGGCCTTTCTCTATGGTAGACACTAATTAAGGACAAATATCGATTTTTATTAAAAAGGTTCAGTAAGTTTTTAGTAAAAAGCGAAATAACTTGAAACAAAAAACAAAGTATTCGTTGAACGTTTAAAAGAGAGATAACGCTTCTAAACCTGAGCAAATAGGTCACAGATTTACATAATGGGTTAAAATATTTCCAGGCACACACTGCCAACATTCAAAAATATAAAGAAGCACGGCCATTCATTGCATTCAGCCTTTGGCATAATGCCTAATCCGTTGTCCTAATTGGCAACGACCACTCTGCGACTCAATCGCTCAATTCAAGGGAACTAGGCCAAAAATTGATGGACTCTTTCAGGACACGGAATAAATGGACTGTTAACTTTTCAATTTATCAGGCCGTTGAAGTGGTTTTATGTTAAAATTTCCATAAAATTCGGGGTTGATCAATGGGTTTTTGTTAAAGGTCCTTCTCATTAATTAAAATGGATGGAACGAGTGGAGAGGAGTGGAAGGTAAATTCCAATTTGGCCTTTTGATATAGTGTGTATTTTGGATTAAGTGAAGTGTTAGGTATGGTGACAAACGGACTAGTGTATTTGGGTCGTTCTTCTTTTGTACTTACTATGAACGAAGGTTTTACATTTTTTTTCACCGCTAATTATTGCAATTCAAATAAAAAATGCATCTGTTTTTTTCATTCCGTGGCTTAAATTTTCTTTCCTTTGATTCCTTATGATATTTTTTTAAAACATAATACGGCCAAGTGGCATTTTCAGTGCATTTTTACACATTTGTTTTCGAAATTTTACGAAAAATAAAAGCATTAAAGTGGTGGTTAGGGAAAGTAAAAAAACAGTGACGTTATAATATTACAAGGGAACGAAAGAATATCCGAAAATCGGATAAGAAGCACAATATCAATACTAAAATGAGATGCTATAATGTCATTGTCAATTAAAAAGAAGAAACATTTTACGAAATTATCCATCTTACATAGTACCTACGTCAAAGTTTCAGCGAAAAAGTATTACATCAAATAATATATCGACAAGTACGTCTTTAGTCTACCAAAATATTATTCTACATTTCACCCCATACGGTAACAAGGTATGCCATTCACAACTTGAGAAAAACAACACTTTGAAAAACAACGTCAAAACAAAACGGTGAAAATATTTTCGCGTTAAATAACTCGGATTACTATTCAATTTAACGTCAACAGGGACCCATTATCGGATAAAAGAGCCCCCTTCATTGAGAATGCGGCTTTTTTATCCGAAATTTTTATTTCGAATAATTCTGCAGGCTATCTTTGTAAGTATTATATTTCACAGGACAGGCCTGTTGGTCTAGTGGTTAGTGACCCTGACTGCTATGCCGGAGGTCGTGGGTTCGATTCCCACCCAGGACAAATGTTTGTGTGATGAGCATGACCATTTGTTCTGTGTCTGGGTGTAATTTATCTACAATATGTATGTATTTAGAAATATATATGTATGTTTATCAGTTGTCTAGTACCCATAACACAAGCTCTGCTTAGCTTTGGACTAGATGGAGTTGTGTGATAGTTGAGGAAATATTATTGTTATTATATTACAGTTGGCTTTATGCGTAGACATTAGCGGGATTTGGTTATTAGATATTCCATTATGTTAAGAGTGTGAGTACTATTCCATAGTAAAAAATGAGGGGAAAATACTGTACAAAAATGGTCATTCCACGTGATTAGCTAAAATCAACCCCCGAGAGTTTTCGATCGTTGATCTAATGTTTAAAAAAAAAGAATTTACACGTCATACCAGTTCATTTATAAATGGAATTTTTTTCTTTTTTTTTTTAAAGGTAAAATCATCAAAATAAATGAGTTCTCCCACCCAGGGCACGGAGGGAGTTACTGTCAGACTCGTACTGACTAACATCCACGGTGTCCTTCAATAGCCCTTTATTTTCCGGGGTCACGGTAATGAGATAAGTCCAAAATATTTTTGTGAATATATTATTATTGTTACTAAATAAATGAATGCAAAATATAAAAGCTGCTGTTAGATAAGTTTTGTAATATTTCTATTTTTATACAAAAGTCAAAAATGATCTTCATTAGGGTCAATAAACACTGAGACGCGACGCTGCGCGCACATTTCAATAGAACGATTCAAAATCTAACTTTATTTACTACACGAAAAGATAGGTCCACATTTCCAGTATCGTCGTGACACGTCGCGTTGCGTCGCGTCCCGGTATAAATTAACCCTTAGCGTCGCTAAAAGTCAAAACCGAATTTTACTTAAGATGCCAACACTTGTTTTCACCGTATTTTGGGAAAATTTATTCTGCGAAGAGCTCGCAAAACCCATATGAAAAACTCTGTCATGAACAAAGTAAAATTCTATTGTAAATGACACAAAGAAAACATCACTTTTCCGATAGCAGGAAAAAACCTTTATTTCACCATAGATATTATATCTTGTAATACTCCAGAAGTATTTTATAACAGATACCTTTTCCCTGTTAGAAATGGCTTTTACAAAAGATATTTTTATGGAAAATATTCCAGCTGTGTCACGATCTATTTTATGATGATGATCATAGTTTTAGAAGCGATAAAAACTTTGGAAATTGGTTAGCAAGTCGGTGAGGGCAAAGAATGTTCGATTTTGAGTTACATTGTTAGGAGACAGGTGCATAAAATATTTAAAAAAAAAACTTATTTAGGTGTTCACGGGATCATTAATTATGATAACTGTTTTGAAATGCTGAGTTAATTCGTTAAAGATATTATGCAATAAAAAGGAATTTCGTATGATTATAGCCACAAATGCCACAATGTCGTCTATATACCAGTTCTCTAATCTAAATAATATTGCGTGATTTAGTAATTTGAGCAAAGTAAATAATAAAATAATAAGATAGCTATAATTTGGATCAATAATAGTAAATAGGCTTGTTAGGGGTTTTGATGTAATTATTTATGTAGTGCGTTTTCATTCAGTTCCCAAATTACACAAATTGTTCTGGGATAACTGTAATTTACTAAAACCCCACTGGTGCGGTCATTATGCAGAAATACGTGCATTATTGTTCTGTTATTTCAGAACAACTATTTTGAATTTAGTAATTTATAAATCCAGTTTTTTGTTAGAATCATTATTTAAAATTGAATTGTGTAAACATTAAAGATTTGTCTCTGCCTGGAGACCTTAAATTCAAGGCACACCACAGGATTGTCCTGCCTTAAAAAAGGGTTTGCTTAACTTGTCAATAGCCAGAACTATTTAAAACCAAAGCGAGTTCATACAGAGGCGTAACTACCCTCGTATCACTCGCGTCAATTATACGGGCCCCCAAGTGTCAAGGGCCCTCGACGATTGGAATAAAAATAAAAACATTAAACGAAAACTTATCGCAGCCATTAAGCTCCTATTATCGAACTCCGAACATAGCTCAATTTTCAAAAAGGCTATAATGTATAAATGTAGGTAGTTGTCATAAATAAGCTACGATCAGTCGACCAGCATACTCAATTTTCTAGTTCCCTTCAAAATTCTCATAGTGACATCAGTAATAGCCAACGACCATTTATATCTAGACGCCTCATGCACGATCTGACTAACGAAAATTTTCTGCCAAGTCGCTGAGGTACGACGTAAGCGAGGGGGACGGGGTAGTGCGTTGTGATTGGCTAACTCAAGGTCAGTGCGACGAGGGGATTCACAGGAGTGGTCGAAACTAATACGAACTTAAGACTTTTTTGCCTAATGTGTTGACAGACATCGGTCGCCTGTGATTAGGAGTCTAGATGTAAATGGTCGTTGGTAATAGCATTAGTTACATGATTCAGGATGCTATTGTCTTTATTCTGCAAAACTATACACTTAGATTAGATTAGAAGGGCCCCAAACAAGTTTTGATGCGGGGCCCCTTCTGGCCTAGCAACCTGCAAATCATGCGATGCATATCCAATTTTCTCAAGCTCTTCCCTTCAAATTACAATTTTCGTACCTAATTATGTCTGTCATTTTGGAAAGCCGTCTGCCGCGAGCTCATTGGCAGGTTTTATACCCTCATTTGCTTTACGAGCTTCGTTTACGACTAGTACTTATGTTCGTACATATGTAAGTATATGCACGTATGTGTGATGGATACTGATCACTTCGATTTTATGGGCACAGATTTATTTGAGGCGTAGGAAACGGGTTGAATATTTTTGGAACTAAAATTCCTTTCTTTCCGAATTACAGAACACGTACCTACGTGCGTACGTCTTTTTTTTTCGTAAAATGCGCCCTCCCACCCAGGGTGGGACGAGACGGACTGACAGACTCCTACTGACTGAAATCCACGGTGTTCCTTCAATAGCCCTATACGTTCCAGGGTCTATGTCTTATCTGATGAGACAGTCCCGCGTATACGACGTGCCGCGGAATATGATTTTGAATTCGAGCTACTTTACCAGTCTGCAAGAAGACTGCCCATTAATTTATGTTTTATAATTTCGCCATCTCTACTATCTGAATTCATCATCATCATCAGCCTTTAAATGTTCCCACTGCTGGGACACAGGCCTCCTCTCTGTGAGAGGGAGTGGGCCGTAATCTACCACGCGGGCCCAGTGCGGATTGGTAGATGTCACATGTATTCGAATTTTTGGTTCTAGGACATACCGGTTTCCTCACGATGTTTTCCTTCACCGTTTTGAGAGCAGTGGTGTTGAAATAAATTACACAAAGTAATGCGCCTGACTGGGTTCGAACCCAAAACCTACAACTCGTAAGTCGAGGCCGATACCACTGGGCCACCACTGCTCACTATCTGAATAGATTTGTGGTATAAGCGTCGACCTTATTTATTGATGACCCCGGGACCAAATCCTAGTGATGAACAGGTCTTTTTTTAGTACTTTTTTGGGCTTTACGTCCAAGCAGAGCTAGGTCGACAAACTGGTTTATATAAACTGACAACGCAAAAGATAAAACTCCATCTTTGCAATTATGGACGCGCGACGCACTGATCTTATTATTTTAGTCTGTTTTTTATCCAATTGCGAAACGCAAAAATAAAACCTCTTTTTTGGTCATGCAATATGAGGATACACCTACATAATATTATGAGCTAACTGAACAAAACTTATGATTACCGAATACTCAGGTTAATTTTTGTTTTAATATTCTGCAGCATTTATTTTAAATAGTACAAGAACAAAGTTCCAAAAGCGTATTAATCTCGTTAATTAAAAGAGGAGATAATGAGTCGGTAATTTGACCGTGTATACCCTGGGAGAGATTCGGAAAATAATAATTATGAAGATAATCAAGTTTGGGACAGGATTTTCGATTTAACACCCCAACGTAGCTAAGTTTCGTAATGGAATCTACGGTTGGTTGGCAACGATTCTATTAGAAATTCAACATTGTGAAAATATCGTTGACTAGCTTCTGCTTGTGACTTCGCTCGCATTTGTGTGAAAGAATACCCCACGAGGACCTTCTACAGGGACAAAAAATAACCTATTAGAATATAGGTTATTTTTTGTCCCAGATCATGGTCAATAATTTTTAAGCTATTGCATAGCTTTTATCGCGAGCTCTGAGAGCGGCGCGGCGGGGCGACCGAATCAAAAAAATTCCAAAAACCTAAGGAAAATACATGACACCACGCATCGTCTAATATCGTTTCAGTTCAAGAGACTTCGGCAATCATAAAAATATTCGTCATAAAAACAATTTACTTTTTCTTACTGATTCTAAACGGCCAGCTACAAAAGGAGTTTTCACAATGAAACCTACTTATAAAATTCTCCTACAACAAAGAAGTTCTTTATTACAGTAGTGTACCACAAACATTTTAAATAAATTATATTCTCATTAAATACGCGGTAGGCGATTTTATTCTTTTAAAATAAAATAAAAAGGTTATGCAATAGCTTCACCGCGGCAGTCTCCGAGTGCCACATGTATTTTTTTTTATCTGATAAAATCATTAAATGAGTCCTCCCGTCCTGGGTAAAACGGAAGGGACTGAGACTCGGACTCACTGTATCCACCGTGTTCTTTCAACTGTCATTAACGTGCCAGAGTCACGGTAGATATGTAACCTGTTTAGACAGTGACACGAAAAGAATTTTGTGCTGGGTGAGGATCGAACCTGCAACATGTGGCTAACAGAGCCCTTATCACGGGTTTTCTCTAGTTTACAGCGTCTTCCCAGTATTAACAGCGTTTCTTGTATGGAAAAATGGAACAGCGCCTCTGGATGTCAAAGTTCCAGTTTTCTTTACAGCAGAATAACTGAAAACTTATGATAAGGCCTCAGGACAGTTAGTTATTAGTTATTATTTATATTTAAACAGATTGACGTACCTTTTTTTTCTGAAAAATAGTTATTATTTTATGTTTATGATTCGAATATTTCATCGCCTTCCAAAATTCTAGAAAAAAAAAAACACATTTTATTAAATAGATTGACATAATCACCTGTCAGAATTGCCGCCATTCCGCCACAAAATGGCGACCCGGTTTAAATTGGAAACAATAGCGGTATCTATTCAGCCAGCACGAATCCTACGCAATTTCCAGTCGAGTTGAAACAAAGCCTTTTTGCTCTGTGACTTTTATCGATGTTAATTAAAGCTTGCTGAATCGAGACCACAATGTATGAAGAGTTAATTGTGGATTTCACTAGTATACTCGTAGTACGAAAAGGTTAGGTTACAAAGGTAATAATTGTACGTAGGTACTGTTTTTTTGCCATCGGGATTCAGGTGTAAATTATGGGTAAGTAAGGCTGGCGGAGAATCGTTGATTCATTTGAGTATCTCTTGTACATGAAATCATTAAGCTGTTCGTTTAGTCTCCAAAAACCTAAAACTTAAATCGATCTGGGATTTTTGGTCATGTTATGATTGCAGATGAAGCAGTACATCCTTTTTTAGGTTGAAAATAATGTCATCATTGACATCATTTATGAGTCCTTCCGCCATTTGTGAAGCGGAAGGTTGTGTTCTGTGAATAGGTATACTGTCTCAAAACCAACTTGTTTCCTAATAAGTTATTCTTTCCGTTCCATCAGGGTTGCGGTATTCTGTTTTGACAATCTCGCTACTGAAATAAGCAGTTCTTTCAATTCCACTTTGCGTTATAGGACCACGTTGCCTCTTCAAAACAATCCCGCGATCCTAAAGCAATAAATTGTGTTGTTGTGAGCAAGGCAGCGGGTTAATTGTGTTTTATTAATAAATTGATTATTTATTATTAATTATATTGCCACGGAAGTATTAACTTCCTGATTGGTTCCTCCGTAATGTAATAATGGCTGCTTTTATTGTTTCGTTTATTATTTGTTGAGGTATCCCGAAGGGGAGGTGCGGAGGGATGGAGGGTGAATAGAAATCGGTTGGTTATCATTTGAAGCACGTTGTGGACTTTGATTGAGTGGTCTGGATTACTTTGTGATGGGGTTATCGTTAGAGCTTTATTTTGCCTTTTTTTCTCTTATTTTCTGTAATGTAGGAAAATATTTTCTTTTTTTACTAGTGTCGATAGTACTACGGATTCTTAGTTCTATAGTCACTGTCGTAAAAGATTATAAATATGACTGTGATAATTTCTAGATGTGGTAGGGACGCTATAGCTTTTTAGATCTAGGTATATGCATTTTGAATTATTTAACTAAAGGATGTAATAATTAGCTATCGGTCAAATACTTAGAATTCATGTTAGAGCATCAGTATTATAAATAATCACTTACTGATATTGATAATCTTAATCACCAATATACCAATTTATCTCCAAAACCACACGAACCTTACCTGTAATAAAAAAACAATAAATTAGAAAATATCGTAAGTCGTAAGGTAAATATAAATACGGAAAATTTGTGTGGCCTTAGTTGATACTATTGTTTCGTCGATCGAATTGCGAGACCTATCTATAAGCTTCTCGAAATTTCCACAAGGTTCTCGACAATTCTACCGAAGATTGGTCTGGAAGTTTCTAGAAAATTCTACCCTGTTCTAGATGTTTCGAGATGATTCTGGAATGTTCCAGAAGGTATGGGACTATGTCGAAGTCTATGGATGTTTCCAGAACATTCGACCACCTTCCAGAAACATCTAGTGGGTCCGGCCGGGGTATAAAAAGGGGTGCCGATCGGCGACCTGACTCAGTCTGGTTTTGACTACGATCGAGGTAACTCGAAGTGAAATGGAAGCGATTTCTAAGTGACTTTTACGTGTGTATAAGTGTCTAAGTGTTGAGTAGTGTTAGGTGTTTGTTTTAATTTGTGATTCGTATGTCAATAAAGTATATTTGGTGTTAATTAAATTATCCCAATACCCAGCTCGTAACACTATATTAACAAACGTGTATCGTCATCATCATCAGCCTACAATGTTGCTACTGCTGGCACACAAGCTTCTCTATGAAAGGGAATGGGCCATAACCCACCGGTGCAGGTTGGTAGATGTGACATGCCACAGAATTTTTGGTTCTAGGACATGCCCGTTTTCTCGCAACGTGGAAAAACTTCGTTTTGAGAGCAATGGTGATGAAATAAATTAAACAAAGAAATGCGCCTGGCGGGGTTCGAAGCTACGTCCTACAACTCGTTCGTTAGTCAGGGCCAATACCACTGAGCCACCACTGCTCTCTTGTATATTGTTATACATAATGAAACAAGCATATTCGTACCTACTTATATTGTATAACTATTATAAACAGTAGAATATAGTTAATGAGCCAAACGCATAATATTTTACGATGACAAACGAGCCATAATAATCATTTGACATGCTTGGATAACTGTTAATTTACATACATGTCCGTTTAATTAATTTATTGTTTGTTACTGAACTGATTTGATACCTATGTTGAACACAGGACTATCCTATCAACAATGCGACCCCGATTTGAACGAACCTGTGATAGCGCGAATATTTTACTATAGCTGTAGAATTTGTTCGGATGAACGCGCTTATCTCGGGAACCACTGGTTGGAATTGAAAATATATTTTTGTATCGGATATTCCATTTATCGAGGAAGGCTATAGGCTACATAACATCACGCTACGACCAATAGGAGCCGAGTAGCGGGTGACACCACGGGGAATAGTTACTTTAAGGTGGATGCTCCAGGGTAGCCCGCGAAATTCAAAATTTCTTGGGTTTTTTGCAATTTGCAGGCCAGTGCTAGGTTGTATGTTGATTAAAATATTGATCGCGACTGTAAGACGTATGTAGTAAGTAGTTACAGTTTTTCTTTTTTTTTTTTTTTTTGTTTACAACTATCACACAACGCCATCTAGTCCCAAGCTAAGCAGAGCTTGTGTAATGGGTACTAGACAACTGATAAACATACTTATATATTTCTAAATATGTACATAAATATTATAGATAAATTACACCCAGACACAGAACAAATGATCGTGCTCATCACACAAACATTTGTCCTGGGTGGGAATCGAACCCACGACCTCCGGCATAGCAGTCAGGGTCACTAACCACTAGACCAACAGGCCTGTCAAAATCACCAATACAACTCTCCAAGTTCATAAAGCTTCAGGAACAATAAAATAACATAAAAAGTCATTCCTGAAGCTTTATGAAGTTAGAGCGTTGTATTGATGATTTTGTTGATTATAATTCTGTAACTACATAATTATGTCTTACAGCCACGATCAATATTTTAATTTTAATCAACATACAGCCTAGCACTGGCCTGCAAATTGCAAAAAACCCAAGAAATTTTGAATTTCGCGGGCTACCCTGGAGCATCCACCTTAAATTAATATGTACAGTGTATGACAAATATTTTTGCCTTTTGATCAACATTTTTCATTTTTATCTCACAGGTCTCCTCGCCACCAAAATACCAAAGTGGACATTACCGAAAGTCAAAATTTTACCACGCTACCGTTACAAACAAAATGACCTTTCCTGATCAGTCAATAGAGTGCACAATAAACCGTTAACTTATGACCTTTCAGCTTTGTTTGGGGTTACAAAGGGTGGCGAGGTTTTAGAAGATTTATTAAGTTAAATGCTATCGGAGCTCCCTGAGTAATTGCTGGGGACTTCTGTGTTGATAAAACAGTGTTGTGGCAGTTCTATAAGCTGGCTAAGATGACATTTGTAGACGTTTTGTTAGGGTCGTTCCCGCTTGTTAATACCTCGTTGTTAACACTATTAACGTCTGGGAAAGTTGATTCCCATTCGTTAACAATGTTGAAGAAAGCGACATGATTTTCCCAATCGTTTACCCGTCGCGTCTCGTTTAAGACTCGGATAGGCCAAGAATAGGGGTTCCGTTATTTTATTCGGTTGTACGGAATTCTAAACAGTGCTTTAATTAGGTATCTACGACTACTAAATGCATAAAAATGAACAAGACGCGGAATGAGGGGTTTACACTGGGAAAAAAAATGTTGGCTCTTAAACACTGTTTAACGAGTGAGACAAAATATTCCCAATAGTTTATTATTAAGGACTGGGAACATTAACGACCCTTTTGGATAGAAGTCGAGGGTTTAAGAATAAAGTCAACAGAGCCTTCATGTATGGTATTCACGGTCTTGGACTATGCGACTACAGTAGGACCTCGTTAATCCGGAGAGGCAAATACAAGACCCCTTGCGGATTATCGAGGCGTCCGGATTACAGTATATCATATTATTTTCACATGTTAGTTAATTAGCTTAATTTCTTTAATAATTTTAGTTTTTCTTTGATCAAATGTTTTTCGTAAACCGGGACCACGTCAACAAACTTCAAGACTGTTTGTTTTCCTTTATGACGCCTACAGTTGACCTGCCTATACCAAACTTTCGACCAATGATGAATGATGAATGACCTTATTGCCCGGCCGGATTACAGCGATCACCGAACAAGCGGGAGTCCCGATTAACGGGGCCCTATTGTAGTAACGTAACTTCTTTGAGTGACACGCATTCGTGATTTGCCTAGTTTCCGTGAGTTTTTGACAGACCTGTTGGTCTAGTGGTTAGTGACCCTTACTGCTATGGCGGAGGTCGTGGGTTCGATTTCCACCCAGGACAAATGTTTGTGTGATGAGCACGATCATTTTTTCTGTGTCTGGGTGTAATTTATCTATAATATTTATGTATTTAGAAATATATAAGTATGTTTATCAGTTGTCTAGTACCCATAACACAAGCTCTGCTTAGCTTGGGACTAGATGGCGTTTTGTGATAGTTGTAGAATATTATTATATTATTATTATATTTATTTTGTGTCGTGGCGTTGTCGTAGAAGCATCACTCCAAAATTCGTGTCATATCGACTCATGGCACATCTAGATTACCTACTTAATTTCTTGTTTATTTTCTTCGTAACCGTTTCCTGTCCTGTTCCTGTAGAAATTAATAATCCATATCGGTTGGATTATTGTCTTTATTCTCTCAAGGACCGAATTTGCCTATCCGAGTCTCTGTGACGTCTAATCAGGAGCAGCCATCCAAAACAAAGGAACGAGATTTGGATTGAGATTGAATATTAATTTCAGGAGTATGTGTGTGAGAAAACACATTATCAAATTCAACCTACGGGTATAATAGAATACTAATATAGGAAATTTTCTTAGGATTTTTCTTTTGTTTTTTGTTTTGGGATTTTTTCTTGATTCGGACGCCGCCGCCGCGCCGCGGTCAGAGCCTGCGATAAAAGCTATGCAATAGTTTAATGAACCGATTTTGATGAAACTTGCAGTGTTCCCTAAAGTGAACTATTCCTCGTACAACAAAAAAAGAATTTTGAAAATCGGTCCACAATTGGCGGAGTAATCGCGTAACAAACACTCAAAAAAAGTAAAGATCATCACATCATCCATCAATAAAAATGCTCACAAAATAAAAAGTACTGAACCAAATTGGATAAAATTTTTATAGGACCAATGGGAAAGTATACTGCATCGAACGAAAAAAGAATTACACTATCGGACTAGAAACCTCGGAGTAACGGGTGTACATACATAAAAAAAAACAAACCGACCGAATTTAGAACCTCCTCCTTTTTTTGAAGTCGGTTAAAAACATACGTTCCAGGGCCGCGGTACGCAGGACAGTCCCGCGACCACAGAAAACTGGCCCTATGTAAAATATTTTTCGGTGAAGTCAAATATCTAGGTTTTTAATCGCCATGTAATTTTTTTTCAAGCTTTCGATATTTTTTTCCCTTCCGAGCTAGCCAACTTTAATATGATAATATTATTTGTACAGATGTTGCAATAATAATATACGTCACTTATATTCGACATGGAAACATATTGGATAATGAATATTAAGTAGTTTACTATCTAGTCAAATATGAACGCGCAAGACTTGTTTAAAAAAATTATTTATTTAATTTAATACACGTGAGCTCAGCATGAGCATTATAATAAGAGGAACACTTAAATCTAAATTACAGGAGCTTATATACTAACGGGAGGTTTTGTATGTGTGTGTCTGTGTGCTGGACCTCGCAATAGTCCAGGAAGTCAACAGGAAGACGACCGTATGTCAAATCGTACTTGAAACTGTTTTGGCAATCATTACTTGCTAATTTATAACGTACAAATATTTACAGCTTCTTAGAACTGATGGGTGGTATGACGTGATCCTAGTTTTCGAATACAGTTCGGGGTAGTGGTTGGCCATACATAACTATCTATACTATTGTTTATAATATCACTAGTTATTGTCCGCGGTTTCCCCTGCGTCGCATGCCGCCCGCGCTGACGGCGAGTAATGGGTGACTCGCCGTCTGATCATGGACCAGAGTTGAGAGCAAACCCATCCCAGATTAAAACAAGTGCGAGTTGGACTAGCGTGAAGAGGGTTCCGTACGATTTATTTTTTGCATACCTATAATTTTAACCGCAAATAATATATGAATTGTAATTTACGAATAATTGAAGATTGGTACGCACAATATTGAGTGATTTACCATGTTAATTTAATATCATGGACTTCTTATAGGTTTTCCTATAATCTATAAGTAGAAAAGTAATTTCTGTATTTTTTCCAAAATTTTAGGTTCAGTAGTTTCGGAGATAAGGGGGGGGGGGGAATGGTCAATTTTCGTCTATTTTCTTGAATAACTTGAAAACTATTTATTTTAAAATTCCAAAACATACTTTTTAGATCTTCTCAACAAGACCTTTCATTGATATGTCACACGATGCAGTTTTCATTTTTTTTAAATTTTCCCCTTCCCCCCCAAAAATTACCTCCTACATACAGATTTCATCTATTCACGTCACACCTCTGTGCTTGGGTCACAGGAATTGTTATGTGTACCAAATTTCAACTTAATCGGTCTTGTAGATTCGGAGATAATTGACTGTAAGCGACAGACAGACAGACACACGAGTGATCCTATAAGGGTTCCGTTTTTGTATTCGGACGTACGGAACCCTAAAAACATTCAAAAGGCGTCAAAGAATATTATCTGATTGGAATAATGTTGCGGAAACACAATTCATGAGAAGAAAACAGAGTTCCACATTTCTATAACCTTATTTTAATGAATTCTAGGAACTGAAGTATTTAACATCAGTGTATTGTATAAACTTCTGAGAAATTTTCAATCAAAGGAATTTCTTAGTAAAACAAATTAGCTCCAAAGCTTTGTTCTTTTCCCAGTAACATTCCCAGTATTGTCATTTTCTCCAATAATATTTAATATTTTTCATACCTTATTTAAAAAACTTGCAGAGAAGAACAATTCTGTGCAAATATTATATAAACTGCACTCGCAATGTTATTGCATTTCATCACGGCAGATTGCGCAGTGAGCTAAAGGAAATGAACCCATTCGTTGCTGTTATATTTTGTGGAAAAAGTTTAGCTAGCTTTTGATATTGATATAATTGCAAGATCTGATCATGTTCGCGGGTCAGACATGACCAGAAATTGCCCAAAATAAGAAAAAAGGGGAGACCTTTGTCCAGCAATAGGGCACAAAATAACTAATAAAAAAATTCCAAGTGGAGTTGTGTCAATGACTTGTTCTGAATAATAAGAATCGAGCTAGGAAAAATCATTAGTTAAATGTCCCATTTTGACGCACTGTGGGCTGTGGCCCGATCCACTTCCCCTATACCGCGTATGCTGACGATGCTCCACACGCTCGTGGAAACCAACCCTGGATTGGACTTGTTTGCTGATGAATGTAGGTTGATGATGGTGGAATGTTTGCGGTTCTGTGAGACGACAAAGCGATAAGATCATAGATATATTAAAGAAGGAGATATGGCTTGGAATTGAAAATGTATAGAAATCCGATGAAGCCACAATTGCCCCTCCATAACGCTAATATTGCGCACACAATTCTGTCAAAACAATACTACGAACAATTGCATACACGCGCTATTGCATCGATAACTCAGTCATTTAAATATAAACCTAATTCTTTACACTACAGCGTAGTTTTTCCGTATAATTTACTCACACAAACAATTATCATTGTGTGTTGTCGCGACACGGGGGGCGGATACGACTCTCCCGCACAAATACAACGGACGCACCATGCGACATTACGGCTTGGTGAGGTATCGTTATGTCAGTTTTACATTGCTTGTCAAGTCACTCAGTGATAGACTGAGGTGGTTGTAAAAGAGCAATGTATTTAATGCAAAAACAATACAGTCGGAGTAATATAGGAAAACAAGAATAAAGTAGTACAAGTCAATAGCTGAGCGAAACGCTCAACACCACGGCTTTACCGACACGCCCCCTTGCCACTTCTCCTGTTTTTAATATTTCTGTGGATAAGATAATATGTTAATTTAGTTTTAATGGCTAACGCTGTAGTAAATCTATAATAATAAATAAATAACGTTCATCAATGTTCATCTCAACATCTTTTTACGGTCTACATACAAAATAAGGCTGCTTTTCCACCAGAGATGCGCTATGTAGCTGTGCTGCGAGGATGTAAAAGCTGAGCTACGAAACTGTGTGACCGTTTCCACTGATGCTACGCTATGTAGCTGTGCTGTGAAGATGGGTAGCTGCGCTACGAAGATGCGCTGTCACAAGGTAGCTGCGCTATGAAGATGCGCCGCCACAAGGTAGCTGCGCTATGAAGATGCGTAGCTGCGCTACGAAGATGTGCTGTCACATGGTAGCTGCGCTATGAAGATGCGTAGCTGCGCTACGAAGATGTGCTGTCACAAGGTAGCTGTGCTATGAAGATGCGTAGCTGCGCTACGAAGATGTGCTGTCACATGGAAGCTGCGCTATGAAGATGCGCCGCCACAAGGTAGCTGCGCTATGAAGATGCGCAGCTCGAGCTATGCGATGTATCGATATTAGGGAAAACGATTTTGGAAATATCTTGTGAACAGATATTAGTAAAACTCGCAAAAAATGGTTGACTTTTTATTTCAATAATTTTCCAATGTGACATACTACTTTTATAAACAAAGTTACCTAGCAACGAATGTATCCAGCATACAAACTTCTTTAACAAACGACCCATAGCACGCATCCACAGCACGCAGCCATAGCACGCAGCCACAGCACGCAGCCATAGCACGCATCCTTACATATAAAAAACACATCTTAGTTGAATCCGTTTCCACCAGTGCTGTGCTATGTAAACCAGTGAATATGATTGGTGGATATCAAACGCATCCGCAGCAACGTAGCATAGCGCATCTCTGGTGGAAAAGCAGCCTAATACTGAGGTACTTAATAAATAATACACCTTTTCCGTAGTTAAGCCATAGATCATAGAATCGCTGCCTATGTAACTCCGATGTTCCTAATAATATTTACTTTCTAAACAATCACACACACACACACAATAATTCACACAACCATATTCCTAAGCAGGAATGTAGGACAACACAATTACAAGAAAGGAACAACAAATAAATAAAAACATTACAGTACGACAATAAATATAACTGATAACATAAAAGAGGAAAATAAATTATCTGTATACAAAGACACACATATATCTAACGCCTCTCTGAAACTTGCCACATTAAAATAGATTTCGGCCGTAAAGCTAGACATATTCGCCGCATATATGACACTTAATAGGTCTCAATGGTAATAGGGAACGTTAGGGCCGAGTCACACCGGAATGTCAGCGGCCGGCAGCGACGCGGCGAGCACTTTCAGTGTGAAACAATTTTAAACTTTAACTACATCATACTTAAAAGACCAGTATAGCTTGAAAAATCGTGAGGCCGCCCGCGGCCGCCAGCGGCTGCCAGCGGCGCCGCGAGGCCGCCCACCAGCGACGCAGCGAGCACTTTCGGCGGCCGCTGCCGGCCGCTGCCATTTCGGTGTGACTCGGCCCTTATTGTGGGTTCCCCGTCCTCATTTGAAAGCGAAGGAACTTCGGCCTGCATCGTATCGAATATTCAGTTAATTACATTGGCTATAAAAAACGGGAGACCATCGGTCTACCTTGGTAGGTGATAACCAGCAATTTAACTATGGATGCAAGAGCGCGCGAAGCTAGCTCGGGAGATGTGGCACCCCGACTCGGACAGGTTAGGTTCGAAGGGGATGCCGGGGTCTGACAGACCCCGCCATCCCCTGCGTGTACCGTACGCGCGTATATAGCGAGCGTATACTACTGATTACCATCTACCAAGGTAACTCGACGGAGCCCCGCTTCGCGGGGCTCCTACTTCTGTCTGCAAGGTTTACTAACCTAACCTAACCTGTCCGAGTCGGGGTGCCCCAAGTCCCGAGCTCGCTTCGCTCGCTCTTGCATTCTTAGTTAAATTGCTGATTACCACCTACCAAGGTAGATCGACGGAACAATATTTACAATGTTTTCTTTTTTGCATTACATTACACCAATCGAATATTCGATAAACTAAATGTTATACCACCTGAACATTACATCAAATGAATATTATAACTTTTAATCAACAGCGTAAATGCTGTTATCGCAAATAAATATTCGATGAAATGAAAATTATGTTAACCGGTATTATACAAACTGATTTTTTTCTCAAACGTTGTTCGAATTAGTAAAATTATATCAAAAGTTGTTCTACCAAACAAGAGTGAAAAATATACATGTCGAATTGAGAACCTCCTCCTTTTTTTTCGTCGGTTAAAAATGGCGTTATATCGCATCAAGAAGCCACTCGTGGATCGCAAAATTTTGTTGGTCGCCTGGCCAGAAAGTGGCCGTTTTCCACATAACGTGCGTTAATTGGCTGTCTAATTTCAAGTCCAGACAAGGATTCGCGGGACTGTCTGATCAGGTAACCATGACCCTGGAACATAAAGGGCTATTGCAGAACACTGTAGATTTTAGTCAGTACGAGTGTGATGATTCCTTCGGTCCCGCCGACTCTTTTGAAGATTTTACCACGAAAAAAAACCAGAAAGGATGACGAGATGAGCTGGACTTTTCTGATGGAGACTAGTAGACACAAATAACCTTAAATATAGTTCAAGTTCTTTGTGTAATTTATTTCAACACTACTGCTCTCAAAACGGTGAAGGTAAACATCGTGAGGAAACCGGCATGTCCTAGAACCAAAAATTCGAAGACATCTACCAATCCGCACTGGGCCCGCGTGGTAGATTACGGCCTGCTCCCTCTCACAGAGAGGAGGCCTGTGTCCCAGCAGTGGGAACATTTATAGGCTGATGATGATGATGATTAATTATATAATTTCATATCCCTCAGTGGTGCAGCAGTGGTAGTTCAAAAAGAGGCCATTTGCCCTATAGCTGGTAACCAACGGCCAATTCGGAAATCCATAGAAAAACTTTCGATAAACTTAAAATGGCGGAGAACTTAAAATGGATTCTACAGTAGGACGTCGACACCAAGTTCAATATCTAGAGATCTATTCGATCCACTGATATTGGACATTGTATATCGCTGCCTCGGGAAATTGAATGCAATTTTAAAGCCAATATGAGCCGTGCATAGATCGGGCTGAACTGCAGTAGTGCCGATAAAGTGGGGATTGTGGAATATCGATGCTTAGGCGATTGAATTGTTGAAGCTGTTAGAAAACACATGAATGGAAAATTATACATATGAACCTTGTTCAGTGTAAATAAGATTCTGGAAGCCGGCTTAAATCTATATTTTTTTTGTATAAAAAAATGTAACTGACAAAGTAAGAGATGTTTTTTTTTTTTTTTTTTTACTGAGCGTAAAAACACGAGTAAAAACAGTCAAGATAGAAGCAAAAGTTGAATTTAAAGAAAGTCACACAAAACTTTTTTGAAAAAATCATCCAAATTGAGTCTGAAGCGATAGTGTGGTAATAAAACGCAAGCACTTACGGAAATGAAGTATAATGTCCAAGAGATAGCTTCAGATATACAAAGAAAGTAGAAGGCGAAATGAAGAAAGAGCACAGGAAAGAAATGATAGGCGACAGAATAGTTAAGCACAGTTTTAGGCAGAAATAGTAACGACTAAAATACTAGGTTTAAGCTTTAAGCGCGTGCACTCGCGATCAGTGTAGTATTTCGACTAAAGGTCTCGCGCTGGGTCATGTAGTACCTACCTGCGCGGGCGCTCGCTCGGCGATCGGTTTGAATTCCACAAAACACATAAAAACTATCTACTAATAAGAAGATCTGTTTGTACAGTTGTCTAGAATTAAGTTTTAAATGTAATTAATTTTAAGTAGATATCTTAGTTTAGGATTAAGTTTAAGCCTCCTGCAGACACACGCGATTAATCGCGCTGCGACAATGAGCCAAGCTAATTTCCACTCTACGGCTTTACGTTGTACATAGTTGTAAATAGTTATATAAATATAAATGTATAGATGTAAATACTATTTATTTGTATTATATAAACAAACTTATACAATGCTTATTTAATCTACTAGTGATCTAATTATCTAAAGTTACTAAACTAACTAGGCGCACTACCTTAGTCTAAATAATAATAACAGACGGTAGCTACGCTACAAGTCCTCCCAGGGCGTGATGGGAGGTACTGCCAGAGCCAGACTTGTACTGACTAAAATCCACGGTGAACCTTCGATAGTCCTTTACGTTCCTGGGTCACGGTTGATGAGAAAGTCCCACACTCCACGCTCACAAACTTTCGAAATTATAACATTGGTACAAATGCCGGCACGGTTCTTGAGCTCTCGGCGTAAGAGTGGGGATCGCTTTGCGCATCGTACACTTATCGACAAATGAAACGTACAATAAAACAAATAAAACGAACGAATCCCGAGTGGCAGTTTAACGCGATGCGCTACGGCACGCTACGCTGGCCAATCACTACACTTTCCCCGCCCCCGTTCCTCACTTCATCTACCAAAGGGACCTAATAACTCACTACTGCGCAGGTGAAGGTCAGCGCTCAAGATCCATGCCGGTACAAGTAGCGGCACGAAACTTTAGCGCTGACCGTTATTGCGCGAAGTTAAAATTAAGGTACCTGATTGGGGCTAGCGGGATGAAGGGCGAGCGTGCGTAGCGCCGATTGGTTCTCCAGTCGCATTCTGTTCCCCGCGCGACCCCCCCGCGTATCGTTCAGCGCTAAACTTACGTGCCGCTACTTGTATCTGTAGATATTCTATTTATCTATTTATTGTATCAAGTGGATATTCTGCCAGTTCCTACCTTACGCATGTGTTGCGGCTGGATTTGATTAGAGTCAACAAGAACACGAGTGCGTTGTAAATTAACACTCCACAGCTTTATCAAACTGTACAGCGTATGGCTGTAATTTATTTGTACAATAATACTGTATCGTTTGTCTTGTCATCGTATTTTACGATTGTAGACTGGTATTGTGTGTTATATGTAGGACTTTGAATGGTATAGGTAGGTATTGCTGTAATTCCAGTGCTTTGCAAATGGATTCGTGTCTTAAAGTTTATTAGGCAGAAGGTTATGTGCCTGTTGTCTCCAGTTCTCTTTTCAGTTTGATTTGTCTATGGTCATCGCTGCTGCCAACCTGCCAAATACTTACCAAGTAACATGAATGATTTCGTTCAAAAATTGTAAGATGTTAATAGTGTCTGTTTCATTGCGTATTCCCCTTGCTATTAGATCCTAACCCTTTAATAGTTCATTTCATCACGATATTTTTCGAGGCTTACGTTAGCTAGTACTGTGCCACGCATTTCTAGTGTTCGGTACCTACCAAATCTATAGGTATTTTTCTCGAAATTAACCAGAAAAACCCGCAATTTAGAAAGGTAGTCTTTTTTGTTAGGAGCCCCGTATTTATACAATATACAGCCATACAAAAACGGCGTTCTCTCTGTTACAATAAATAAAGCTTCTATTGTTTCCAAACAATTGAATCCACAAAAAATAAAATACTCGGTTACCTTCATAAAGCTCCGGTTTCCTATTTATTCCCAAAAGCGAACACTTCATATAAAAGCTAAATGACCAATTAAAATGTGGGCATAATAAAGGAAATAAAGCCTCAATTTCGGGAATTCGGGATTTAAAATGTGGCAACATTTCATCATTGACAAAGGTCGCGGGCAGTCGTTCGCGTTAATTTATTTGTCGGTGTTGCCATAAATTGCAGTGTTTTGGTTTGCTTTAATTACCAGTCGTGTCGCCCCCAAATAACGGATCTTGGTACGATTGTAATTAATTGTCTCATTACTGGAGCGAGGGCGTCGGCTATAATTTTTGGCCTAACAATTGACTATTATTTTGTATGTTTTGGAAATGTAATTGCGAATTGAATCGTACCTTTTCTTAATTGGTTCCCAATAAATGATTTAGGATGAGATTCTGATTATTCGTCTAAGTATTTTTTTCCTTTACGTAATCTCTTTATTCTGTTCTCAAGTTTTTTTTTAAATAAAATATATAAAACCGCAAGAGTGATTCGTTTGAATAAATAATTATGATAACGGTAGTGCAATTTTGCTATTATGCATTTTTAAGGCACCTATAAAAATAATCGAGCAATTTATTTGTAGAGCTTTTAATTCTCGTCGAATACAAACCTTTTTAAAACGTCCGCGCGTCCCGCCATCGCCATCAAAACGCACCACAGATTAAAAACTCCATCATCTGTTCATTCGTTCATTCACACTGATTGACACAAACAATCACTGCGAATTTGGAACGTTCATCAAATGGCGCTCAATATTTTCGCATCAATTTATAAATCGCAATTCGAAAATCGAACGAGCAGCGATCAAACACTAATCTGTGTTCTGTGAGTCCATCGGATTTGCACAATTCGAATGTTTCGATTATACAGTCGTTTCAAATATTCCCTCTGAAATATACCTAATGAAAACGACAATAAAGGTCACTGTTCTACGAAATCAGAGGTAAAATAACAAAGTGATAACCGCAAATGATATGCAAATAAACAATGGATGGGCTGCTCTAATGACTAAAATTCAAAGCGATCCTTATTCCCCAATTTATAAAGTTGCTATTGATTTGCCACAGGTAACATAACTATACCAGGACTTGAGATTGTGCAATACTTTGGAGGCTATTCCGAGTATTTCCGAGATCCATCGATCACGTCCGAATGGTTCCGATTCCGCAGGTGATCCATTTGAACAGTCAATACATTGCGGATATTAATAGTTCAGGAAATGGCGGGAAGCGAAGATATTGCAACACAGCTTCGTAATGGCTAGTGTCTAAATAATAAAATGAGTGTAGGTGTGTTGTTAGCTTTATGAAGCTGGTAATAGCTTTTAATTAGATGTTATGTTATTGACGTAAGTCGTGCAAAATATTAAGTTGATTAAAATTGCGTTGCTTATTTAAAAAATAAACAAAAATAACTAATTAATAGAATTGTATGCATCTAAAATTCCATTTTTTGCATAGAAACCATAGAAATGACATGTCCATAGACAAAAAAATAAAGGTTCTATAAATTGAAGAGAATTCTATTGAGAAGGTTTTAATATCGATTCCGTTATGACGATTTATTGAAGATAAAAAAGAAGGGTCGAAAAGATTTCCCTTTATTAGTATTACAAAACAATTCATTTTGATGGATAGCTATGAAAGTGGATGATAGCAATGACCTTCAAATTCTATTTGTTATAGCAAAAATTCCAGACTATTTTATTAAATCTGTTCGAACAGGATATCTGTTATCAATTTATTATAATGAATGATCGAAAATCTTTAAATTAGTAGAATAAAATATTTATTTTAGACCCGAATAATCTTGTGACGATAATTGTCGTATTCATCGAATCAAATATCTATTTTCCTTAACAAAATCCCTAATTTAACAAAAGACGAAGAAGAAAAAAAAATCTCAAAAATACCCATGATTGGATTCAAACTAAAATACCAAAAGAAATGCCTCGTATATTTTTTCAGACAAATTACACCAAGATGACACCCATGTGACTAAGAGAGTGATAAGTATGAATGTTGATGGATGGAGAGGAAGAGGAAGGCCAAAGAAAAGATGGATTGTCTAAGGAATGATATGAAAGAAAAAGGAGTAAATGATACTGTGACGTCTGATAGGAGAGAATGGAAGAAGAAAACGTGTTGCGCCGACCCCAAGTAGATAAGGGCAGGAAGGAGAAGAAGAAAGATTTTTTCAGACAAATATTTTGAAAGTTAACGTATGAATTGCCGTACGGCATCCGACAGGGACCAACCTAGACGATGATATTCTTAAAGGCAAAATGTTAAGAAATAGCCGTACGGCAATTCGTATGAAATTTCAAAGTTTTATTTTTCGAAATAACTGAACTAATTTTAATGAAACATCCCATAAGCAGTGTGGCAAGTTGGCAACATACTCACACGAAAAACAAAGACAATAATAGTAACCATTACACACTAAGTGCCTAAACACACTATGCCGAAGTTACGCGACGGAAGTTCGGCGGCTGATTTCACGTTCCGACGTATTCGGCTGATATGACACACCATAAGTGCCGAACTTACGCGGCGAAAATTCGGCGCGGGTGGCGCGGGCGACTCCCTGCTGCTCCCCGCCCCCGGATCTTCGGTCGCGTATAATGTGTGGACACAGAATAAGTTCCCGCCGAACTTACGCCCGACCGAAGTTACGCTGTACGCTATGACGCGACGTAATTTCGGCATAGTGTGTCGTCAGTACCTAATTCAAATAGCATTGCAGGCGTAATTGCGCCGAACTTCGGTCGCGTAACTTCGGCATAGTGTGTTTAGACACTAAGAAACAATGTTCCTTTTACAAATACCTTCTTTCACAGAGAAAGTGACAGAGCGCCAAACTTTCTCACTAAGTCAGGATTATTTATATCCCACATAACACATTGTAGGGCAAACTATTCAGAATATATAAGTTGGCGACAGCCGCTTGGAGGTTTTCATAAAACTTAGCTGTTCTTAGCCAGATGAACAAGCTGTGAGCGTTAAAGGATAAAGGTGTTTGTACAATGAGTAGTAAGTATCCTAAACTGTCGCGTCGGTCTCGTGATCTGATGAGCATGGGGTCCTGGATTCGATTCCCGGGTTGGGCAGTGCTAATGTTTTAATTTTTCTATTAAAATTTTTCAGTAGCAGCCCGATTGTATGTTACCCCGAGCGATACATTGCAACCTAGATTTAGAACAGTTCAAGTACTAAAAAAAAGTTTTTATTTTCTTCTTTTTAGTTTGGATATTCAAGAAAATCTTAATAAGGTAAAACGAACGACAAGTAAGCAAAAAAGGAACCACGCGGGCAACGTCACGGGATATCTACTACTGTTATACACTTCTTCAGAATGTAATGAACACTTTCCTGAAAACCGCATCAAAATCCGTTCAGCCAAACGCGAGATAATCGCGGACAAACATACATACAGGTCGAACTGAGAACCTCCTCCTTTTTTTTCGTCGGTTAAAAATCAAAACTATTAAGTTCTGTCAGTATCATAGCCTTGGCTATACGAGTATATCAATGAAATAAGATCTGGTGGCTTACCACGACGACGTCTTAAAGCGAGATGGCGCTAGAAGACTTGTATAGCTCTATCACTTTCCCACAGTGCAAATACTCTCGCTTTAAAAAGTCATAGTTGGCTCCCAAAAAACAACTAAGGAATACTTTCTGGAATTTCCTATTTAAAAGCTACTTCTACACTTGAAAACTACTCGAATTCTGTCAATTCTATACGGGTAGGTTGGTGACAAGACCTTTATCGCCCGTTTACCTACCGGGACAGTTTTCCGACCAAGTTTCCTGGCAGTCAGCCAGATCGCGGCCCACAATAATTATTAAACTTGTTCGAAAGCACAGCGGCTGTATATTATCGGGATTTGCGCTGAATTCCCAATAGTTTACAACGTTTTGTTAAAGTTTAAGATGTTTGCCGGAATATTTTGTAAATAAAGGCGTACATAACATCCCGCCTGGTATAGCTTGTTTCATCAGTACACTTAGCATGACGATGTGTGCACCCGTGCCTAACCCTTTAATTTTAGTGTGGTAAAATCATCAGTTTTCCCGCTCAGACTCTCTGACTGACTAAAATCCAGGTGTACCTTCAACAACCCATTACGTTCCACGGTTTCCTGTTTAGACAGTTTCACGACCTTGGCAGGCTATGGCCCTTTGGCGAGCTATTTGAGGCGCGCGTGGAACACGACGCGCCGTCGACCCAAGCATGGTCCATAAACGGTCGACGAGTCACCTGTTATTCGCCATCCCGGTTGCTGGAAATCGTCTCGCGATGTCCGTTGCCGTTGGCGTATCCCGTTGCGGCTGGGTCGTGACGTGGAGGCTGCCCTATCCCTCACGCGTTCCGCCTCCTCCTTCGCTAGCATGAATGCTTCGCAGGAGGTGACTGCTTCCCATTCCGTCTCGCCCTGCAGCATGGCACGACCAAAACCGAGCGCGAGAGGTCAGGGGCCAGGGCATTACAGGCGAAACGTTATATAATGTTTTGTTTTTATAGTAGAGGCATAAAGTCGTAATGTTATAATCTAAAAGTGAAGTGGCTTATAAAATGTGTAACCGCACACCGTAAAAAAGAAGTCGACTACACATAAAGCGATCATAAGATCGTTCTCAAAACAACCACAGAACACTAAATCGTGTGTTTATATGTCAGCTGTCTTCAAACAAAGTTCTTATAAAGTAAAGACATTCATCCCCAAAGAATTTGATTAGAATTTTAGTTTGATTGTATTTTTTTTTTCAAGGAATACGTAATTGCGTATTGAAATGCGTATTTAAAAAAAAATATAGCTTAGTAGCCTACCATAGAATACTGGGTGTAAGGGACAGCCCTCCGCAAACTTTCAGGGCTTGCTCAATAGACGAAACTGAACAATCTTCAAAATTGTGGAAGATTGTTCAGTTTCGTCTACTGAGCAAGCCCTGAAAGTTTGTGGAGGGCTGTCCCTTACACTCAGTATATATTGAATATTTCATTAGGTTATTTTTTTTTTTCGTTTTTTTTTGCCTTTACCAAGGTTATCAAGCAAGTATACTATAAAATTAATAAAAAAGACATGAAAATCTGTGGATCCGTTTTGGGAGCTACATGACACAGTCTGATAAAACACATAAAAACAAGCAATGATTAACTTAATAAATAAAGCACATCGTGATTCAAGTTCGTACAGTAACAATATTACTCTTTCTACCTGGAATAGTTTGAAAACAGAGTCTTAAGCCTCCTGCAGACACACGCGATTAATCGCGCGGGGCGACATGTCGCGGTCCATTCGCAGTCATTTTAGAGTGGAAATTAGCTTGGCTCGTTGTCGCAGCGCGATTAATCGCGTGTGTCTGCAGGAGGTTTTAGGGCGTATCCGCGCTCCATAAATGTGGGGTTTATACCCCAGTGGTAAACATAAGCCTATCGAACTATGGCGCGGATAATCCGATCAGAATATCCGACACATGGTGCGGAACTAGAGTTAACAGTTGCAGGATATAACAGTAGATAGCTATATTGCTATTGTGCAATTGCCATAAAGGGAATCATAGAGAAATAATGATTTCGATCGCTTTATGGTGTTGTATCAATTTTTGTTTTGCGCGTTGCGAAAGGGGGCTAGACGGAAAAAATTAAGACGAAAAGTTGTAAAGTTTTTGCTATAGTAAGTTATTGTAAGCCGTGCGGTGCGCGCATGTTTCTCTGTCTCTCTCTCTCTCTCTCTCTCTTATATAAAGCAAGTCAGATATTTTCGTTTCATTTTTCTATTTCGCATTGAACAGTGTGGTGTCTCGACGATTATTTTTGTTGAGTGTATACAGTAACTTCGTTCCATCCGGGTGTCCCTTGACACCTCTCAAGTTTTTTTATTCTTCCGCAGTTACAGTACAGACACAGGCTTCTTGTCTGTGAGAGGGAGTGGAGCATAGTCCACCACGCGGGCCCAGTGCGGGTTGGTAGATGTCACTTGTCTTCGAATTTTTGGTTCTGGGACATGTCGGTTTCTTCACGATGTTTCCCTTCACCGTTTTGAGAGCAGTGGTGATGAAATAAATTACATAAAGTAATGCGCCTGGCTAAGTTAGTACCTGCGACCTACAACTCGTAAGTCAAGGCCGATACCACTGGGCCACCGCTGCTCTCTATTCAAAGTAAGTATCACGGCCCAATTCAAATTCAACAAGGGCTTTAATTGAATAGGCTTTCACAAACCTCACAGCATTTCTGTCGAGTTAGCTGAACTGAGAGCCATAACTACACTGCGTTTGCCAATTCAGCTGTCCTAAGTTACATCACAGAATGCGCCATTTTGAGAGCACTTTGCAAGTTCGTCTGCAATTCTACATCAAAGCGTACAGTGGGTAGCACGTTTATGGTTAGCTGTATACGGTGGCATACAATTTCATTTTATTTATTTAAATTAGGTTTGTAGTACTTGTAACTGGCGCGTTTGTGATGAACGAATGTGGTGGTTGCCAAAAGATGACGTTTTGTAATTTCGGGCGTATGATAAAGCCACGAGTTTAAAGCTGTATGCTACTTTCCATATTTTCGTATACGTGGATCTAGTTATATCGCTATACATGTAGTTACCTCCCTATTTTATCCACTTCAAGTCTATTTTTTGCTGAGGAGCCTATACTTTTGCAAGGAACCCCATTGTATGCTTTTTTATGTTCCATACAATAAACGCCGTAAATACTTTAACTAGGTATGCTCTAAGTGAAATACGAGAATCTTTTGATAAGGCATCAGCACTTCTTGGATTACATAAAACAGTTCCTTAAAACCCTTGCCTTACATTTTTTTTTACGAATGTCGAAACTCGCATTACGCTCAGCTACATCCAAATGTTGTTACTGCCCCCGACTGTACATCCAAAACGTCGTGTCCGGTTGTTTTCCGGCGCTGTCACTAGTACACTTCCGATTGCTTCGACGGACGCCGGGGAAGCAACCTCCCACACAACAGACATGGAGGAAATTAATGCACGGTTCAAAAATGTGGGTTCTAGGGGGACGCAAATATATTTTGGTTAGGTAGGCTAGAATGAAAAAGGAAATAAGTATCGTGACTAGTCTCGTATTTTCGTGGTCAGCTTTTAGGAACTACTTTTTGGTAAATAGGTGGTCACCAGCAGCGTTAATAGAACCGCATTGTGTTGCTAGTTACTAGTCTAGTTTTTTTAAATATTGAAGGTTCTGATTCAGTATGTTTTTTTTCTTTTGGTTTAGGTACTACAATCATTCTTGATCTCTAGATGAAACACAGATTTCTTATTTTCATTATCTTATATTCTGGTCTTCAAAGATCATATGCCGACAGTAATAGTAGTTTAACAACAGCGGTCCTACATACTTTCTTTACACCTTTCAAAAAGGGAGTGGAAATTTTGCAGGGTTACCAAAGCTTGGCGATACCTTTGTTGTTGCAAGCGTCCTTAGGCCACGGTAACCACTTTCCACCAGGCGAGCCACATGCTTGTTTGCCACTTTTATGGTTATGTGTAAAAGTTTTTACGAAAAAACTCAAAAACACATTGTTTTTCCAATGAATATTTTACAATGCCTCATATTCAGGCCTCCAAAAAGTTATCTAACAAAAGATAAAACGGAGGACCATATTTAATCCCACCACAGAAACTAACAAATTGCGCTTACTCAACAAATACGTATATTTATTTGAGAGCTACATAGACTTGGCTGGCTTCACAAAAAATATGTAATTTAATAGATTTTCTATTGTTGTGCCAGAGTTTTGTGGATTTCATATTGGTATTAGTGTAAGCTTCCAATTCAGGAACATTGGTTGGTAGGCTGTTATGTCTTCTAATCTCGGTATTACAGATGTTATTGTGGTTGATTCCGGTTTTAGACAATTTGGAAGTGGATTTGAGCCTCAGGGGCCAAAGTAAGGACTTTGGGAGTATTTATAACGCCAGCCAGAAATCAAAATCAACTCACCTTCTCCTTTTCGCAAGTAACCAATAAACGTCTCATCTATATCTGTATCTAAATTTTTTCAGCGATTTAGGCGTCATAAATGATGGTTATTTTGCAAATTGGTTTTGACAAACTCTTTTACACGTAAACTTTTTTAAACTAGTTGTGTCCGGTGTTTCGTACCTGATTACTCTGGGAAGAAACAGCTGAAACAAACTCAGAGGTCACAGTCTCTTTTAAAGTCCAGACATTTTGTATTGGAAAATAGATGGTGTTTAAATGATAAATGAATGATAAATGATATTTATTTTGCAAATAGGTTTTCGCAAACACTTTTACAAGTCAAAACACTTTTTTTATAGCTAGATGAGGCCGGTGTTTCGTACCTGACTACTCTGAGAAAAAACATCCGAAACAAACTCAGAGGTCATCGTCTCTTTTAAAGTCCAGACATTAAATTGGTTAAGTCATGTGAGGACCCTGCAGGTTTGTGTCTGAGATGGTCTTTTGAAGAAAGAACCAAACAAATTTGAGTGGACATGGCCAGTCAGTGCAAGCATTTGTCAGTTATCGTGAAGCTCGACTCATAACTCAAGGAGCTCAACGACACGACGAACAATACCAAAGAAAGGACATTTGGGTAGGCCACATAAATAACTCAAACTGTCAGACAATCAGAAATGAACTGATGTTTTGAAGAAAGAACCACCCAGTTTCAGTGGACAACAAACAAACACACACACACTTTTGCATTAAAAATATCAGTTAGGATAAGATCTATGTAGAATAAGTCGTATTCAAAAGTCTCGCGACGCAACACAGTCACGTTTCATGAAAATATAAAAACAAGCATAGATTAGAGATATAATTATATTGAGATTAGTAAGTAATATACACAAACAATAAAAATAACTTTGTTTTTCATAGTATTTGTATGAATGGCAAAGTTATATTTGCGGTTTTTGAAAATGTACCATATCTCAAAAACTGCTAACTGTATCTCATCCAAACCAATTTTCGTTGGTAGTTTTGGTTGAGGTCTACATTATATATTTTTTTTAGTTTTATCATTCTCTTATTTTAGAAGTTACGGGGGGGGGGACACACTTTTTACCACTTTGGAAGTGTCTCTCGCGCAAACTGCTCAGTTTAGAAAAAAATGATGTTAGTAACCTCAATATCATTTTTAAAGACCTATTCATAGATACCCCACACGTATGGGTTTGGTGAAAAAAAATTTTTTGACTTTCAATTCTAAGTATGGGGGGCACCCCCAAAATTTGTTTTGTTTTGATTTTTGTGTGAAAATCCTAATGCGGTTCACATAATACATCTTTCTACCAAGTTTCAACAGGATAGCTCTTATACTTTCGACAAAAAGTGGCTGTGACATACACGGACAGACAGACAGACATGACGAATCTATAAGGGTTCCGTTTTTGCCATTTGGCTACGGAACCCTAAAAATAACACAAGTCTAAAATTTTCTGTAATTCTAAAAATAGTAAGCCAATTTATCTTCTATTCTGGACTGTATCCTGAGGGCCTAGACAAGAGAGAAATTCTATTAGCGATAAAAATAATAGATGAGCAAAAAAAATGTATTGGATTTATTATTTTTCTGAAATGTTAAGTCAATTCTGTTGAAAATCTTTCAAGAAAGAAATGTTTTATAGATTGCTGGCTGTCTAGAATCTTAGGGCTAAGCCAAAAATAGAAATGTACTTGCTTGTGCCAGCGGCTTCGCTCGTGTTACTTTAGAATTTGAAAATTTATTTGGGTCGTTTAATAGGTATATTTAAATTATGATTCAATTCATTTCAATTTTATGATTAATTATGATTCGAAAGACAAACTTGGCCGAATCTACAATTATCATAAGCTTGTTATTGTTGTTTTTCTCCGGGAACAATGTTTTTTTTTCGGAATGCAATGTACCTTTTAATTTATTTCTGTACACCTGACAAAATATAAAATGTGAAATATTTTAGGATTATCGGTCTAGTGGTTAAGGCATGAAAATGTAACGAACTTGCTTTCGCAAAGAGGATTAGGGTAAGGATAATTAGTACCTACGTAAATAATTCGAAAAACATTTTAAATTATAATGGTATTGCTTTGCTAGTTACTGTAAAGTGCATGAAAGAACAGCACAACCACCCGTAAAAGCAATCAAATTCAATCCTGTGGTCGAAATCGTTACAACTCTAGATCATTATCACGAATTTAATGAAGAAAAACCCGATGTTTTGAATGCTACTAAAGCTACTTTGTCCGGACAATCCGACTGCAATATTCCTAAATCACTGAAACTTCTTAAAGCCAGAATCAACAATGGTAACCAGAACTCGACGAAATCTCAGATAATTTTTTTTTTTTTCTGTCTTGCATCCTGCAACGTTTTTCAAAACAAGAATAGCGGAGTAAGACTACTAAAGCTTCTTTTTTTCTGAAAATATCTGAGAGAAAATAAAACGGCAAAAGTTCCGTATATGCCAATTTATGTAAAACAATTCGCAAGAGATTAGCCCGACTGCAACACACGCTTGCGAACGCTGACGTCGAAACTGCATTCGCGATGTACACGATCCCGTGCGATTCGCAACGCTGCGTCGAAGATGCGATTCGCTGCGGACGTTCCCGGTGTTAAAATAACTAGACCTCTTTGCATGCTACTAGGGTGACCATTTTGAGAGAAAAGTCCCGACAAAAAATGGGCCGCACCGAAAGTAAATTGTCTGTACGTTTTTTGTCAAAAATCTTTCCTCTTTAAAATTCCTTGTATTCGAAGTCCGTTGATATGAAAAAGGCAAGTCAAAGTCCGGGTTGAAAGCCAAAAAGACATGTCCACGCGAATCCAGACGGATGGTAACCGTAGTAGGACCCATTAACATTAATGTTTTGTGTGTTTTGCATCCGTGTTCATTTAAGTTTATTATTAAGTGCTTTTGTCTTCGAGCAGAGCTGGTAACATGAGCCGTTGTGACGCTGTCGAGGTAATTACTTTGTAGTTAATATTTAGTACATTTTAACTAGAGTAAATTCATAAAAATGTCAACGTGGAAAATATGTAAATTCGTCATGTAAACTTGAGAATGGTGAGGAATGTTGAAGAAAACCCATAGTTAAGGTTTGACTAGGAGGTTGACCGTTGATCAAATGACAGGACAGAAAAGCTGGAACTAATAAGATGAAGACATAGTTGACAGACTGAAAAAACTTACATAGTATAAAAAAACGCTCTCTGCCTATGTACGCAAACTACGCAAAGGATTTTAATGCGGTTTTCATAGACAGAGTGAATCATCATCATCATCAGCCTATAAATGTTCCCACTGCTGGGACACAGGCCTCCTCTCTGTGAAAGGGAGTGAGCCGTAATCTACCACGCGGGCCCAGTGCGGGTTGGTAGATGTCACATGTCTTCGAAGTTTTGGTTCTAGGACATGCCGGTTTCCTCACGATGTTTTCCTTCACCGTTTTGAGAGCAGTGGTGTTGAAATAAATTACACAAAGTAATGCGCCTGACGGGGTTCGAACCCACGACCTACAACTCGTTAGTCGAGGCCGATACCACTGGGCCACCACTGCTCTGACAGAGTGAATGAAGAGGAATATTTATATGTATAGAAATAGAACATCTATATTGCACCCGTGCAAGCCGGTGCAGGTCGCTCTTAGTAAATAGAGGATGTTTAAAGGTCCTTAATGAAGCCGAATTGTTTTTGTTTTGTTAATTTGTCATAAAAAGGTACCTTGTCAATGGATTTACTTATTCATAAGCTATCACAAAAGTGTCCTTTTTTGGTTGTGAACGTCGTAGATTTCTCGCAATAAGCAGTTTATAGTCGAAAAGAAGACATTTTACGAAAAAAGTTCGTTAACTTTAAAACGACCTAGTTTGGACCGCTTTGTCTGGTCATAGTTGTTGCAAAATACGTCTAGTACAACACATTTTAAGGAATCAGTATTGATTCCAACTAATTACACATAGCTATCTCAACATCCAATATTCATAGAATTTCAATCTTCCAGGCAAAGTTCTATTGCGAAAACCAATTAGATAATTATAATAGATCCAGCAATTCCAACCAGATCGGAGCTGGTATATGAATAGTATAATGGAACTAGGGTCTAAAACGATCACGTTAAGCAATTCTACTCAAAGATATTCATTTTACAGTTCATTTCATATCTGAACATAAACGTATGGCGTCATCTGAGCATTAGCTGCATAAATTGCAGGATCTATCTCTTTCCTAAACGTTGTCTATATCATATAAGAAAGAGATAGATGGGCCTATAATTGTTTTTCTCTTTCTAGAGAGTAAGACAATTTCATTTGACCTTTGCTAGTAAAGGCTCGGTCCATGCTATATTATTTTACGAGTCCCTATACAATACTGGCAAATAGATGAATTAAATTATGAATAGTTAATTTAGTGGCCATTTAACGATTTGCCTTATGATTTAAATAATGATACTATTATAATTCTGCTAAAGTAGCCTTTTTAGACCCGTTGAACTTCGAATAGTTTGAAAGCAGTATTGATGGCCGCTTCCGAAACTGCAGAACCATTGTGGGTAGTAAAGTACGAGCCGATTTAATTTATGTCGCCCCGATTATTTGTTGGTTTAGGTTTTGGAGCCATTTGGGTAATATTCTTGGTCGTTGTCTAGTTCGAATTGAGGTTATGGTTGGTTATTTGGTTGTTACCAAATAACCAACCATAACCTCAATTCGAACCTGTTGGCTAATTTGGCATTGCTCTTGAGCATTACGCATTTACATGAGGTTCTTTTGAGGACGTCTCGGTGCTTACTAAAACGGGATTTTGCGAAATTCGACCCCTAAGGGATTGTTTTTGATATTGATAGTTTGTATGAAACCTCGTTACTTCAACTGCTAGGCGTTTCAAATATTGCAATGAGTTTTTTTCAGGACGAACGAAGGTAGTTATTATCTACTAAAACGTAATTTTGCGAAATTCGACCCCTGAGGAGTTGTAACGTAGGTTCTTGTTAGAGTGGGATTTTGCGAAATAGGGGTTATTCTGGGGTAGACAGTTTGTATAAAAAAACTGCGTTACTTCCAAGTGCTGGAGGCATCAAATTTTTGTAGTAAGAAAGAAAGATAATTTATTTGTCAAACATGCATTTACATAAACTGAGTAATCAGACATGCAAGGTATTAAGTAATATGTTGTGATCGTCCATGCTTTGCCAATAACGGCGTACAAATTTTGTTGGTTTAAAAATTACATTTCATTGCGTATAGTGAAATTTAATTACAAAATACATAGGAAATAAATAATAATTGATGTCAAGATAAGAATTATTATTGTATAAGTATATAATAGTCAAAAAAATAATTAAATTAAGTATGTCCAGTATTTTCATCATTGTGCATTCAAAAAGTATCAAAAGTCAATTAATTTAAAATTTACAATAATGTTATTCACCATGGAATATTAGAAGTGGAAATTAAATAGTCTTTTTCATTTAAAATATTGTATTATGCTTTATTAACCAAAAAAAATTCTCAGCTTATTTTTGAAAATAAAAGTAGAAAATAGAATAGAAAATAAAATTAAAAAAATTAGATTTTCCAAAAGTATCCCATAAAGAAGCTGGCCGGGAGTAGAGCAGAAATTCACAGAGGAAAGTTTTAAATACGCGCAGACGAAATCGCGGGCAGAGTTCTAGTATTTTATATAAAAAGTGCTGCTGTTTACCAATATTGGCTAACATTTTGTGCTTACCAAGGCTAGTATACAATGCTTTCTGTTGCAGACAAGGAATAGCTCGTCTAGGAACTAAGTCTGATTTGATGACTGATTAGAATCTGAATGATTAGATCATTAGCTAGTGCCTATAAACCTAACCTGATAGTAAACTTCTTGTCTCTAAATACGCCTTCAAATATTCCGCTATCGATACCAATTCTATATAAATCCAGATATGGCCTATCGAGTTTAAGCCTGCATAATATTTTATAGACGCACTTTGGCGACGATTTTATAGTTTCTCAAAGTGCTAGCAGTAAAATGGATCGCGCCTAAGTATCTGTATATGAAGTTATTGCTTATAGAGAATACGTCTACGAATTGTTGTATTATTTTAACAAATATATGGAGTTCCATGACGGTTCTCATCCAAGAAAACGCTCAACCCGAATTGAGCACCTGTTTTGGTTTTGTTTTATAAGTGCCCTCATGGGCCTATTTGAAATCAAATATTTAAATTTTGAGTTTAGCAAAATAAAAGGTCTTACATAAAGTCTATGTACATCTTTGACATTGATTGATAATTAAGACGTAATTCTTCTTGTCAATTGACTTTGATAATTTAGTGGAACAGTCCTGCCGTGATCGCAGGGCTCCTTTATGTAGTCGCGGGGCTCCTTGCCCGCGTCGCGAGACTCCTGTCAAAGCTGCATACTTCTCTGACTTAGTCGTAAGACTGTCTAATCAGGATAGCATGACCTAGAACGGAAAGAGCAATTGAAGCAACACTGTTGATATTTATAGTCAGTAAGAGTTGGACTGCCTCGTCCGCTCCACCAAGGGCGGGAGGACTCATTTAATCTATTGTCAAACAGACAGGCGAAGCGAATGCGATCCAAATCCTGTCATATAGAAAAGCGAAAGCTGTCCGATAGTCTATGTGAGGCTTCAAACAATTTCATACATAACAAAAAAAAACGCTTCGCTTCGCCGTTAGTTTGACAATATCATTAATGATTTTAACGAACCAAAAAAGAAAAGGTTAAGTAAGTAATAATAGGCTGGTAATTTTTTTTTTTTATAAAAGGATTTTTGTCAATGGTATCGATGAAAGCTTATGATCAAAGCTTAAGTTTTATTTTAGGCAACTTTCAAGTAAAAATAACGGAGATACGTTATAGTATGGATCAGTACATTATGCAAGTCGGTTCGACTAATCCCAGGTTTAAGCACTATGTCGTTACCACAAACTAGATATTGGATAATGTTAAGCATACCTCGTGTGATCGCTTAATCGCCTATTATGACACTACGGTAAGCATACTCGTATGCATTAGATTATAGCTTACAACCGTTTCTAGGGTCCCATGTATGGCCACCGTAGGCGCGAGCATGCGGACGGCGAGTAAAGGGCGACTCGCTGTCCGATCATGGACAATACCCGGGTCGACGGCGCGTCGTGTTCCAAGCGCGCCTCAAAGCGGGGGCCCCCCTTAGCGGACGCGGGACTATCGGGTTATCGTGGCCCCGGAACGTAAAGGGCTATTGAAGGACACCGTGAATTTTACTCAGTACAAGTCTGACAGGCAGGACGAGAGGGCCGTTCTGCCTGTGAGGACTCATTTGAAGAAATTTAAATTTCAAAAAAAGAGTCCCATGTTTCTCTATACCAGAATTCATTAAAAAGGGGTCAAACATCTTGGCATGAAAACAGAACAAACATACACAGTTTCGCATTCATAATATTGAGTAGGGATATAACTGCATTAAAGTGGGTGTATTATATATGACGACGTCAGCGACGGCGGAGCGATAGGACGTCATCATTTCGATTCGGTGGTGAAGGATCCATTTCGTAGGTGTCGTTGAAGTATAGCACGAATAACACGATACGTTAATATAACCTCACTTTTGTTCACAATCACTTAATTCACAATATTATTTGATAACATTTTAGTTAGGCAAACCGACAGTTTCGGTTTGGAGAAGTGACTTGGTCCGCGTCTCGATGCCAACTGACCGTTCGACAATCCCCACTTCCCAAAACGACTCTGTCCACGTGCCGCCATTACAACATAACGTCACAGCGTTTGCCCCACTACTACACTTATCAATTGAGCAACTTTTATTAAAAACAATATTGCTATTCACGACATATATATTTCTGGCTACCCTTTCCAGAAAAACACGCCATGAATAACAATATATAACATGGCAAACGCCGGCACTCCTTAGTTTTTCAAGACTCCTTCACTTATGTAAAGAAAACATGTTGACACAATATTTTTACAGAAAATATTACAGTACAAAGTAGAAAATACTGGTACAGTTTCAGGCCCTCAAAACTTTGTCTTGCGAGGACGTATTTTTTAATGTATAAAGTCTCTTTTTGCGTAACTTCTTATAAACACTTATGTTGGTTGATGAATTACTTTTTCTTTGTGGACGCCATGTGCTTTAACAGAGTGAATTGAAATCCTTTTGAGACACTTGTTTTTTTTTTTTAAAAAAGAAGTATGGGAACAGTGTATAAGACGGGGACGTGAGGTATAATGGGGCCATACACTCTTTAGGCATACTTAACACAACACCAACGTAGCGAAAGTGCCAACAGGACGTCATTTGTAAGCTGCCATTAACAAATGGCGTTCTGTTGGCGCTTGCGCTACGTTAGTACTGTGTTAAGTTTGCGATTTCCCATCATACCTCGCGTCCCCGTCTTATACACTGTTCCCCTACTTTTTGTGTAGATAAGTCAGGTTAAGTAGAGAGATAGTTGTGAACTCTTGTTCCGTTAAGGCGATCATCTTCTGCTTAAGTTAAAATATTGTTCGTATAACTGTATGGAAATTAGTCATTACAGTCAGCCAGACACAACTCTGCCAAACCCTTCGTGAATAACAGGCATAATTTTGTATATGGTCTCAAATTATTTGCTTTATTATCTTACAAACTACAAATCTAACTCTAAGAAGAAAATCATGGTCGCGGGACTGTCTTATTGGGTAACCGTGACCCGGGAACGTAAAGAGCTATTCAAGGATCACCATGAATTTCAGTCAGTACGACTCTGACAGTCCCGTCCCGCCCTAGGTAGGAGGACTCAATTGATGATTTTACCACGATAAAATAATTATTTTTAAGAATGCTCTAATAACTAACTGTAAACTGACCAAAATGTTGCCAAACCAATTAAATGAGAAGTTACCATAAAACTTTATTAAACGTCTCCTAATATCTCTCGCATGTGGTTTTAAGAACCAATGAAAATAAAGTGCTTAACGTTCTCATTTACGAGATGAGTTTCAAGAAGTAATTTCGTGAAATGTGTTGAAAGTTTAGAGACTAGGCTAGACCTAGTTACATCGGGCACGCCCCAATCGCGGCGGTAAGACCCCTCTTTGAGGAGTGGCTGAATAGGCGTCACGGCGTCCTGTCCTACCGCATGACGCAGGTCCTCACCGGACACGGAAGTTTCGGGTGGTACCTGTGCCTGATAAGGAGGGAGGAAACGGGCGATAGGCGGAGACCTCTCGCGCCCGGCATTGGTCGAGGCCATGCTGCGGGGCGAGACGGAGTGGGAAGCGGTCGCCTCCTTCTGCGAAGCAGTCATGCTCGTGAAGGAGGCGGGCCGCGTGAGTGAGAGGACAGCGTCCTCCCTCCACCCCAGCTGCAGTGGTAGACGCCCACGGCGACGGACGTCGGCAGACGATCTCCGGCCACCGTAGGCGCGGACATGCGGGCGGCAAGTAATGGGCGACTCGCTGTCCGACCATGGACCATGCCCGGGTCGACGGTGCGTCTCAAAGAGTGTCAGCATGATGACGGGGCCCTCCTCTAGAGGGCCCCGCGGGATTTATCTCATTACCCTGGAACGTAAAGGGATATTGAAGGACACCGTGGATTTTAGTCAGTACGATACTGACAGTCCCTCCCGCCCTGCCCTGGGAGGGAGGACTCATTTGATGATTTTACCACGATAAAAAAAGACCTACTTCCATATCCATTGTAATTCAAATTCAGAACTATGTAGTTTCCTAGTCAGTGATTTTCCAGTAAGAAAAGTAGTTCGATTTTCAAAAAGGCTACATGTAGTTGTCATAAATAAGCTACGATCAGTCGATCAGCATTTTCAATTTTGTAGTTCCCTTCAAAATTCTCATAGTGACATCAGTAATAGCATTAGTTGCACGAGTTAGGATGCTATTGTCTTTATTCTGCAAGACTATACACTTAGATTAGAAGAGCCCATAAAAAGATTTGATACGGCCTTCTGGCCCCTTCTGGCCTAGCTACGCCAGTGATATAAACACTCTCCGTCGTACCAAAAAAACTTTTAAACGTCTGTTGAACACTTGTCTAAAAAAATGTCAGATTATGACGTTGAAATAAGGTCCGTTTTGCAGTCACACTTTTTTTTAGACAAGTGTTCAACAGATGTTAAGTTTTTGTAGTAAGGCTGGTCTTACAAAATTAAGACATGAGAGAACGGGCTCGTGTCGGCACTTCGTCATACCATTGTAACTTGAGAATCAAGTTTAAGTTAGACATAAGTTACGTTACTTTGTTGACTTTTGACTACGTTTGCATTGTCACTAAGTTTGGAACATCTTGGGATATAATTAGTGCGTTGAGTGTAATTGTACTTGCTGATGTAAGTTTACGGTCAGAGTGCCCGCTTGAGTCGAGCGTTGAGCGAGGTGGAGCGTGTAGCGTTTTATGACATGCCAACACTCGTAAGCGTCCTGAAAGGCGTGCGGCGCCGTTGCGTCAGGCAGCGTGGCGACGCGCGGCGTGGGCTAAATATAATTGCGGCTTTACCCTCCTTTGCGTCGCGCAGTCTGTAAAAAGTGTCGTTACAATTTTTTCCGCCTAGCCCCCTTTCGCAACGCGCCATAAGGAACTTCGTTCCAAAAAATTATACGTTTCGAATTGAGAACCGCCTCCTTTTTTACGTCGGTTAAAAAGTAGCTACCGAATATTAGCTAGATCTAGCTATAAAGTTGCTAAGTTGGTATCACTGCTGCCGATTTGAAGTTTGATCATTCCGATTTGATCAAATCGATTTGATCAAATTGGCATGATCAAATCGGCAGGATCAAGCCTATTGTCATGCCAATTTGATGGATTCCACGCCCACACACGGTCAAATCTAACTGATCAAATCGGCAGCGTCATGCCGATTGTACGATAGGCAGTATGGTGTATGGCCGCTATAAAGACCACAATAGATTTTCAATTTATTGATACTATCATCATGGCTGCTTCACCATTGATAACTACACACTATATATCAAATTGCAAGAGCATATTGACCAACGCCAAACAAAACGGTACACGGGCACTCCAACTTTTTCACAAAAAGCCCGAAAAACGGGAGCGTAAAATCTGCCAATAGAGACACACAGAAAAAAAGCGCTTTTTTTGTTGCACCACTAGACGACACAAAGCGATTACAGCGTCAAAGCGAAACACACAAATATTTTTAACTAGCTTTAGCCTGCGGCTTCGTCTGCGTTAAATGCTTTTTTAAAGCACTCTCCAATGGCGTAGCCATTTTTTTTAGCGTGGTAAAATATCATATGAGTCCTCCCACCCAGGGCAGGGCAGGAGGCACTGTCAGACTTGTACTGACTAAAATCCACAGTGGCCTTCAATAGCCCTTTACGTTCCGGGGTCACGGTAGCTTAATAATCCCGCAACCTGCATGGCGTAGTCATAATGATCGAAGAGTCATCAGTGAAATATTCTATACTCTGGTGTACATAACGTTGCCTCACACTAAGAATTTATCCTGTATCGGGATTGCAATTTTTTTTTCTTATTGACGTGGTAAAATCATTAAATGATTTTTCCCAGGGCCCACGGGAGGGACTGTCAGACTCGTACTGACTAAAATCCACGGTGTCCTTCAATAGCCCTTTACGTTCTAGGGTCATGCTTACCTGATAAAACAGTCCCGTGACCTGGTAGGCTTTGGCTCTCAGGCCCAGCGCACACCGCTGGAAGCGCAGCGGAGCGCACTTTAAGATAACAATTTAATATAAACCTTAAATACCTTGACATACGGTCAATATAAAGAATAAATTCAGATACGGTGCTTGGAGCGCCCTCAAGCTACCACAAGAGAATGCGCGCGACTGTATATCAAGGTAGGTAAGGTTTATATTAAATTGTTTTCTTAAAGTGCGCTCCGCCGCGCTTCCAGCGGTGTGCGCTGGGCCTAAGGGCGCGTCAGGTTGCTGACAGCTCTTTGAGGCGCGCATGGTATACGACGCGCCGTCGACCCGGGCATGGTTCATGACGGACGGCGAGTCACCGCCCGCCTGAACGAATAGAGCCAAAAAGGGGTTTCCATAAACTACGGTGAAAGCTTTCCATCACGCGGGTCGTATGCTTGTTTTAGTATAAACAAAAGAAGCCAATGCAGCTGAAAAAGCGCTTTATCTCTACCATATTACAACATACAAAGCGATTAAAGCGCTTTAGTGTTAGTTGCACTAAGTAATATTAAAAGTCGCAGCTGCTCACAACCCACCCACATGCATTGGAAGAATTCAGCAATTTGGCACCCGCTGTCACGATCGTAAGTTTTCAGGGTTTCAGGATATTAAACGGGTTTTACAGTGTTATTTAAAAGGGACGTTTTAGCACCAAACCCTTAGTTTTAGTTTAGACTGTGTTCAGATATATATAAAAGTGTTGTTGTTATTTTAACTTAAACTTAATGAATTTTTTATGGGACCAAACGACTTTTTTTATCGTGGTAAAATCATCAAATGAGTCCTCCCACCCAGGGTAAGGCGGGAGGGACTGTCAGACTTGTACTGACTAAAATCCACGGTGTCCTTCAGTAGCCCTTTGTATACCGGGGTCGCGGTATACGTGTATCCCGCGACCCCGGCAGGCTTGGGCCCTCTAGAGGGGGGCCCCGTCATTATGCTGACGCTCTTTGAGGAAACGACTTGAAGAAAAATCGAACCTCTCGGAGCAATTGGATTACATACATTTAAAAATAATATATTTTTTTTAAATTAAAAGTAATTTTTCTCTTTTTTATGGTTTCGGATTTGTCCAGAAATGTCTTCTTGTAAAATTCACCTTCGGTTGCACGCATCTTCCTGAAGGGGCTCGTTTATTTGTTTTGTAATGTTAAGGTACTTCATTTACGTTGAATTACTTACTTTATGATCCATTAATTTAATTAAATGCCTTGAATTACCTTTCACGTTTAACTGTTACGTTTACCCCCTGTACTTAGGAAGTTGTAATCAATTTGAAGTGTATTTTCTTACTCTTGTGTGTAAATGAGCTGCTCTTTTGATACACTAATAATAAAATTATACTTGAGGGGCGATAGCAAAAGTGCCTTACGTACTGTGAATATTTTTTTAAATCTAGAATTCAATTTTCTTTTAGCAATTAGGGTCAAAATTTGGCGCAAAGCACAATCAGTATTCCTCAAATATAATAAGTAAATCCATGATATTATAAGTTCGCCTGGAAGTAGGACAATGTCTACTAAAAATAATGTGGGTGGGCATTGGGCAACCGGTGTTAATTTTGAATCTCATCATTATGCGACATAGTTTTCTACGATGAACGAATTGTATCCAAACGTTTGGTTAACTCTTTCCAAAGATGTTTTCAGCAACCATCTGTTGTTCCAAATTAAGTTAATTGTGTTTCGAAATGGCAGAAAAGTTACCAAAAAAACCTGTGCAAACTAACAGTGCATTTAGTATCATATAAGGCACATGTAAAGCACATTATTCTATAATTTAGAAACGATGTTCAACAACAACCAACTGCTAATGTCATAAGCCTTAAAATAATTATCTTTCCTCCTCGCAGCCGTAAACCGCGTTTAAAACGTACAATATAAACGGGTGTTTAACTCAGTACAATGGGGGATTTGGCTGGAGAGCATGGCAACACACTCGTTACTGTTAAGGCGCTCCCTCACCGGAGCACGCCTGTAACGTTACAAATATGAGATCCGACTTTAAGCATAACGTTACAAATTGCATCGCAATAGGTTGGGTTGTGTAATATTCGGTTTTCCTATGTCATTCGACTGCCATCATTTGCAAACACTTTTACGGGTTTTACCAAACTTATTTATTGGGGTTGGCTTTCATATTATCGGATGCAGTTCAATACCAGTACTTTACATGGAGCTACTGTCTATCTGACCTCCACAACCCAGTTAATACCTTGGTAACATAGTACCACATGGTTGTTGGTGCAATCCTAGTCAGTATTAATAATTGTACCAGTTGGTACCAAACTAGACATCTATGTATATTATTGGCGAAAGCTCCCGGTGAGGCAGCCCCTTAACACTCCGCCTTGCTTGGCGCTTACGTCATTAGGGCACATTAGGCACAACTGTGTTTGGTTTACGCTCCGTGCTATTTACTTGAGGTAAGCGCCGTGTACAGGATGTTTTAGTGTTGATATTAGAGCTGGTGGATGCGGAGTTACAGCGCTGAATTGTGTACCTAGAGATCTAGATTCCGGAACTGTAATCTATATTCCCTACATAATGGCTATGATAGTGTTATTTCTATAGATGTACATTGTCTGCCTGGCTGGGTCGCGGGACCGTGTGTAAAGGAAACCCTGTCCTGGAACGCATAGATAGGGCAACTGAAGGAAGAGAGTGGATTTTCGAACCCCGTCAGGCGCATTACATTGTGTAATTTATTTCAACACCACTGCTCTCAAAACGGTGAAGGAATCGTAACAACCGGCATGCCCTAGATAGAGTCATGGCTATCCGGATGATCCGGGGATACCGCACGATCGCCGGCGAATCGGCCAACCTGCTTGCCGGATTACTGCCCTGGGATCTGGAGGCGACTGCCCTCCAGCGCGTCTATGAGTGGCGCGTGGAGGCGCAGCGCCGGGGTGTATCGCCGCTGCCTCGAGAAGTCGAGGCGCGGCGGGAAGAGCTCCGGCGCGATCTCAGGGCAGTATGGAGGGGACGACTGTCGCTACCGACGGCCGGGCACGCCGCAATCGCGGCGGTAAGACCCCTCTTTGAGGAGTGGCTGGATAGGAGTCACGGCGTCCTGACCTTCCGCATGACGCAGGTCCTCACCGGACACGGATGTTTCGGGAGGTACCTGTGTCTAAGGAAAAAGGAGGAAACGCCTGGGTGTCACCACTGCGAAGATCGCCCGGAGGACACAGTAGAGCATACGGTGCAAGACTGCCCCGCTTGGGCAGAGCACCGACGTGTCCTCACGGCGGCGATAGGCGGAGACCTCTCGCGCCCAGCATTGGTTGCGGCCATGCTGCGGGGCGAGACGGAGTGGGAAGCGGTCGCCTCCTTCTGCGAAGCAGTAATGCTCGCGAAGGAGGAGGCGCGCCGCGAGAGAGAGAGGACAGAGTCCTCCCTCCGCCCCACCCGCGGTGGTTGGCGCCCACGGCGTCGGACGTCGCAAGACGATCTCCGGCCACCGTAGGCGCGGGCATGCGGGCGGCGAGTAAAGGGCAACTCGCCGCCCGACCATGGACCATGCCCGGGTCGACGGCGCGTTGTGTTCCACGCGCGCCTCAAAGAGCGTCAGCACGATGACGGGGCCCCGCCCAAGAGGGCCAAAGCCTGCCGGGGTCGCGGGACTTATCTCATTACCGTGACCCCGGAACACAAAGGGCTATTGAAGGACACCGTGGATTTTAGTCAGTACAAGTCTGACAGTCCCTCCCGCCCTGCCCGGGGTGGGAGGACTCATTTGATGATTTTACCACGAAAAAAAAAAAAAAAAAAAAAAAAAAATGCCCTAGATAGAACCAAAAATTCGAAAACATGTGACATCTACCAATCCGCACTGGGGCCGCGTGGTAGATTACGGCCCACTCCCTATCACAGAGAGGAGGCTTGTGTCCCAGCAGTGGGAACATTTATAGGCTGATGATGATGAATTTATATTAGCTTTCGACAGTCTCGTCGTCGTCGATCAACACGAGCAGACATACAGGAAAGAGCCTTTAGTCAGTGTTTAAATCGTTACATCTGTAACTATTTTGAGCTTTTCTCGAAAACAATTCGACTCGACCTCCATTTTCTGCAACATTGAAGTAAATTTTACATCCGATACCACGAAACCATAGACCAGTTAAATGGAACACATTTCAACTAAATGCAAACAGCTGACTATGTGACTTATTATCACATAATATTACATTCATTAACATCAAAGGCAAAGCGGTCTAGATCCTCACGAGCTGTAAGATCTGACGGGCACTGGGGAACGTATTAAAGTTATTAGTGAAGTTTATATGGTTTCAGAGAACGGGAGTATTATGCCACGATTACATCCTCGGTTTATGCGACTAGCGTCAAGCGACACGCTCTCTCGCTCGTCTTGCGCACCCCACGCGCGCGGGAAATCTAGATGATATAAGTATCATAATTTTTGTGAAAACCAAGCGTACAATTTTTGATTACTTACTATGATATCACACTATTTAGTGATGAGAAACTAACGTTACAGTGGCCACGTTAGGCATAAAAGATGGGAAACTAACGTTACATTAGCCATCCTAAGCATAAAATGCTTAAGCGAGGTACGCAATGTGCTTTTGCATTATCTAGGTCGTATAACTGTGGCTATGGTACTGTAGTAACTTGTGGCAAAGTGCAAGCCACTTCTTTAATTTGGTTTGTCAGCAATCGATAGCGTTCCACTCTCTTGAACTTGTAGGTCGTGGCCAAGCAAGGTGGGAAATGTTTGAAACACAAGTCCCTCTAAGTACGAATGCACCTAGGTATGAAGGTAGGTGGTAAGCCTGCTTAGAGCTTGTCCAATGTAGGTAGGTTTCCACTTTGAACATTTTGGGAGTTGCAATTCGTCCTATTGTTCGCTTAAAGCCGTATTTCCTAGGACAGTTTTGGTACTTAACTGTTAGTTACTTAGTGTTTCGTACTACGGGTAAGTTAAATGTTAAATAATATTTTCCGGAAGTAGAACGACTGTTTAAACATAAAGTTTCATATGGAAACGAAGAACGACGTGGATGGCTTTTTTTTTTTTGTTTGAATACAAAATTATTTTTTGGACCGCTTGAAGTCGATCCGCATAGATAAGTGTGGTCATATCCTAATAAAGCCCTTTATTGGAGTTGTTAGTTGTAGATCCGTGTAATAAATGTTTGAATGAATAATAAAAATTCTACCTTTGACTTCAGAAGAAATTCTTTGTCCACAGAAACAAACAACGCCAACTTACCTGTAAAAAAGAATGATACTAATTAGTAAAATTAATAACAGTGTCTTCAAAGGAGAAACAAGAGGTCAACAATCAAACAATATATTTCTGACGCAGTAACGGCTTTAGGGTGGGGCGAACACAGGCGACCGCCGACAGTCCAGGGTAAAAGTTATAGATAAATGGGCGCCGCCAACTTCGAATAGGTATGTATATTATGTTCATTTTTATTCAGTGATTAAATCATATCGCCCTTTTTTGGTCTTTTCGCCCTGGTTGAACAGAAAGGACTGTCAGACTATTTCTGACTAAAAATCCGCCTTGTTTCTGCGGTTGGTCCTTAAGTTCAAGGGCCATGAGCACTTTTAAGACAAACTCGCGACCCCGGCAATCATAACGCCCTCCACAAGACAAGACATAATGTCGGATGTACAAAACTTTTCAGTAACTACTTAGATATCTTCATTTTCTAATATGTACCTACACAGATAATCTAGCTAAAATAAATATCTTTAAATTAAGGGCACATACAAATATCTTGCACGGGGCGCAAAAATACCTAAAGCCGGCACTGTAACAGCATTAACAACTTAAGTTAGGATAACAATCGTAAGTGAGGGGAACAAGAAACTCCAATTAGGAAGAGAACCCATCATTGCAAACTTTATTTAGGAACCTTCTCATTGTCAGCGATAAGCGAGAAAGGCGTGTTCTTGAGCGGTTTTTTTATTGTTGTAAATCATTAAATGAGGCACCGCAGGATTGTCCGGCTAAATAGCTCACAACCTCCTTTGATTAACATGAGATATGCCATGAATCACAAAAGAAAAACTACGGTACCCTTGCCGATTTGAGGTTACCACTCAAGACTGTCTTGGTCGCGGGACCGTCTCATAAGAAAACCGTGACCCCGGAACGTAAAGGGCTATTGAAGGACACCGTGGAATTGTCAATCAATGTCAAAATCAAAGCATTTATTTCAAATAAGCCAGTTACAGGCACTTTTGAATTGTCAAAGACAAATAAAATATATTAAACACTATAAAATTATGGTGCTACAGTCCCAGTCACAAGACATAAAAACTGTGAAAGTACCGTAGATGCCCATTCCAAGAAGTAGATCTCTATGGAGAAGAACGGGCAAGAAACTCCATGGACACTCTTTTTAGATCGCCAAAATTATTACAGAATCTTTGTTACATCATTCATTCTTAGATGGTACATTATGTGAGAACGATGTAGCAAGTTAAAAGTGTCCATAGTAAAAATTAAAACAAAGACAATTCAGAAAAAAATATATCAATAATTAAAATAAACCGTGGCAGCTAAGAGATGACCAGTCCCAACTGACGGCGCCCGTTCACGAACATGACACATGTATCAGCACCATTCAGCTCAACCATTTTGAAGGGAGCTAAATGATCCGACACACACGCCGCCATCAGCGAGACATTTGAGTGAGCATGACACACTCTCAACCGCCAGGGTCATTCAAGTCAACAAGAGACGTAGGTGCCCAGTGAATCACAGCTCTGAAGTACACAGTACTCACACAATGTCGGGTATGAAACTATATAATACAAGGAAGATTGAATCTATACAATGCAAATACAGTTGTACAATATTCAGCAGCTCCAACAATGGTATTAGGTATACTTTTACTATCAATTTATTTATATATGTCTCATGGAGCAGGACCAGCATGGAGCCAAGCATTATTATCAGCGATATAGTCGCCCAGTTTGTAATATGCCTGCTTACACAGTGTGCGTTTAATGCATGTTTTGAATTTCGTTTCATTCAGTTCGAGAACGTTTTGTGGTAGCTTATTATAGCATTTTAAACAGTACCCCATGAAGGAAGAGTCTACTTTGGCGAGTCTGAAGCCCGGCTGAACTAATTGGTCCCTATTTCTAGTATGATAATTATGTCTGTCACCTCTTTTAGAGAAAAGATGCAGATTTTTCCTAACGTACATTATATTTTCATAGATATATTGACAAGGTACCGTCATGATGTTTATTTCCTTAAACAGTTCTCTTAGAGAATCACGCCTACGGAGATTATATATGGCTCGAACCGCTCTCTTTTGGAGAATAAAGATAGACTCGATATCAGCCGCCCGTCCCCACAATAAAATGCCATACGACATTATACTGTGGAAGTAACTAAAATAAACAATTCCACGGAATGGAATTCAGTCAGTACAAGTCTGACAGTCCCTCCTGCCCTGCTCTGGATGAGGTCTCATTTGATAAATGCTAAAAAAAAAGCGAGATAATAGTTGATGGTAAATCGCTTTCACGTCGTCAATGGGACATGTCCCTACTTAGGTGTATCATGAGATGAGTCCAGTTAAAACGTCGGAGGTCACGTTCTACCAACTTACTGGCTGAACGCGCTCATTTCCCCTGACACGTATAAAAAAAGTTAAAAGGGCGCCAAAATAATTGAGCGGAGACATTTGAATTGAGAATGGTATTGTTGTCACTTTTGCGTGCGTCATTTTTTTTCTGTTACTTTTTTTTTAATCCAGATCAAATTTATGCTTATATTTTTTTTTAATATTAAATTATTTGTGCATTTTTTTGTTATTAGGTACAACACCGACTTAAATAGAAGGAATGATGGTAACATTTTTTTTCAGCATGAGTTAATTTAATTTAGGGATGCATCGATACGCCATTTCGCCGATACGATACCGATACCGATATTCTTATAAAAATATCGGCGATACCGATACCGATACGCTTATTAAGAATTAAAAGATATAATTAAAAAAACACAAGTATTTTTTTTTTATTAATATAAACAGTAGTGACATAGGTTGATATTAGATATAATATAAAATTAAAAGATATAATTAAAAAAACACAAGTATTATTTTTTTATTAATATAAACAGTAGTGACATAGGTTGATATTAGATATATAATTTTTTGTAATTTAAATTAACATTAATAAGATTTTTGTTTGAAAAAGACCTGCGCTGGAAAATATTCTCTCAGATGCGTCAGAACTCACTTGGAACTCACTTCTAAAGTACTCCTGCTCATGTTTTTTCAAGTTTGGGTATAAGACGTCATTTCGCCAGTAAACGAATTGATCTGCATCTCTCGTATATTAGGAGACTTCTTCCTTGAGAGAATTACAACCCAGAGTAGACAGGGGCTCATCTTCCCACAAACACTCCAAAGCCCGCCAGCCGTAGGCATCTCAGAACTTATAGTTGCAGTACATAGTGGGTTTTCCCGGGCATACTTCGTGCCTCGTTTACAACGAAATATACGAGTTTACACTACATTTTTAAATTAATAAAAATATCGTTGAATCGGTCATAAAATATCGTCGATACCGATATATCGGCTAACTCGAAGTATCGCCGATATATCGGTATCGGTATCGATATCGGATGCATCGCTAGTTCATATTTATTTGCTATAACCACCGGGAAGCTGGGGGACAAAGGTTTCTTGTGTTTTCTCTTGTAACGACAATATTGTTTTGCAAGATTTTGTGCAAACCTACTTCCTAAAGTTGTTGACTGCACCTAGTTTTGACCAGTTAAATCTAGGTGTAGCCGCCCTAAAATATTTGAAAACTTGATTTAGTATGTATTTTAGGTACAAATACCGACAATTACGGTAGGTAGGGTTTACAATTTACTCTATAACAATTAGGGATGCATCGATACGCCTTTTCGCCGATACGATACCGATACCGATACTCTTATAAAAATATCGGCGATACCGATACCGATACCGATACGCTTATTGTGAATTAAATAAAAAAAAAATCACAAGTCACATTTTTAAAAAAAGTAAAATGTAGTGATATAGGTTGATATTAGATAATTATACATTTTAGTAATTAAAATTAACATCAATAAGATTTTGGCTTAAAAAAACAAAGTAATCCTTAATTTTGATTTGGAGAAAGGCGATTTCGCAAGTCTGTTTGGCAAGGGTTTCCCCGGGCATCGTTCGTGGCTCGTTTGCAATGAAATAGACCAGACAAAACGCTCGTTTACACCACATTTTTAAATTAAAAAGTATCGTTGAATCGGTCATGAAAATATCGTCGATACCGATATATCGGCTAACCCGAAGTATCGCCGATATATCGGTATTCGTATCGGTATCGGATGCATCGCTAATTTAATTAAGCATAGCAAAAAGAAAATGTAGGTACCCTCCTATTTACAATTTTCCGTGCATACAGAACCACTATACTTTGCAACATTTTCGAGCAAGACTCGCATTTTAAACTAAAAACTTTAGTTATTCACAATTTCCGCAACTCAAAGAACCATTGGTAAAATTCTTCAAGATATAAAACCAAAATAGCAAGACTTTCAAACATGAAATTACATTTTAAAATTATACAAGATGTTTCTTGAACAGTGGAACAGGGTAACCAGTTAAATGAAATCAGAGCCGGCTGGTTGACTATGCTGTACTGTCCTTTCATAGTAATTTTACCATCACCCTTACATCGCAGTCAAAACCATAATGATCTCTATTGGCATAACAATAAGGTTGCGTTTCGTTTGCTGTCACTGACAAGTCTGCCACATAATGGTGAACTTTATTCTTTGTCAAATAAGGTTGTTTTTAAGTTGCTGCTGTCAGTCGTCAACTAACTGTGAAGGAACTGTAAGTCTACAGACGAATAAAACTGCATTACAGTGTTCCGCTCTGAAGGACAATCAACCTCCTTTGGACCGAGAAAATGCAACGTTCGCGAATTTTAGTTCTTTTAGCAAACAATAGATCATACCGCTATAAAGAATTTTAAACTTGGCACGAGATTTTACCAAATGAAAAATATTAAAGAACTGAATTTTCATTAATTTAATACCTACTATGCAGTTCAACTAAGAAGGTGGGTTGCTGACGCCATATTGTGACGTCATGCTCTCCTTATTAACACTTGCACGCTTTCGTATAAACAATTATCATAATTATATGAAGATACGGCACACTAAGTCCCGTATTACAGAACTTCGCTCAACACTCAAGCATTACTTAAAACTAAATTCAACCCATATTTTGATGGTTGAAACTATGTGGTTTTAAGCAATGCTTGAGTCTTGATAGACGTTCTGTAACGAGGGCCTATAAAGAAAATAAAGACGTTAGATATAAGGTACCAATAATGTGGTCCTACTTTGCTCCTTACGGGTAATTATGCTCCTGTTCTAGAAAACGTTTTCGAATATTCTACGTTAAAAATTTTGCAATAATTCTTTTAAATATGAACGTATCCGAAACATTTCACCGAATTTCACATCTGAAGGCATCAGAAACATCAGTATTTGCAGAACATATTATTTGTGGAGCAATTTGAATTAGGAAGGCATCTTGCTCCAACAGCTCTAGCAATGTAGATCACATAGAAACTATTTCTGGGAGCAAAGATACCCGACATAATGGATAATTTTGCTCATTATTATTTGTCAAAAATAAATAAACATTATACTCATAATATCCATTTCCCCATAAATAAGCCTATAAATAACCCTGTCAAATAAGCCTTATTTCTTAAAATAACACATCAAATAAATTTTATAGTTAATTGTTTTAAAAATAGTCATACTTTTCAACATTTGGAGCAAATATCGGAGCAAAGTAGGACCAGATTACGGTACACTATTAAAATTTTTGTTTTATTGTACTATTTTTTTATTGCTAAACGTTATTTTTAACTGACAGTTGACAGATGGACACCATAGACACTCTCCATCTTGCTTGAACCGCTACACTGCAACAAATGTGTTCCTTTAGTTAGAACATAAAGCTACTAAACATACAATAAATAAAATAAATTCCGTCTCTATATTTCCCAACACATTTTTCCGTAATACAAGTATTTTCACAGCTCACAATAAATATGATTACGTTGTCTGTTTTATGCTTTCATTTACTTTAATCACAGTGCTGTGGTCGCCATTACTATCCAGTCTGATGACTCTCTCGTAATTGACATGAATATTTATTTAAAATAGTGTTTGGTGTGTTAAAGATAATAAGCTTACAGCCCAGGGCGATAGTGTGTACGTGAAATGATAAGTTCAAAAGATGCTGATATGATAAGTTTAAAAAATAAATGCAAATTTTTTGAAAACATAGTCAGGGTATTAATTAGATGTATATTTTTTGCAAAACCCTTCGTAGAAATTTTTAGGTAGGTATCAGTTATACTTATAATACAAATAGCGCTGTTAATTTTCTTTTTTTATTATTTATTAACAATAGAGTCGATTACAGAAACCGAATGGCTTCTTTCTGCAGCAAAACGTTTGAAGCTCAAGAAATGAGAAAAATTGCAGTAGGTACATTTCGCGCAAACATAAAAATAAGCTGTTTGTTTTTTTTTTGTAACATACGAGTATTACCATAATATTTTTTTGGAGACAAGTTTCTTGACGTGTGCACGCACCTCACTAGTTTCCGTTTACATCACAAAAACGTGAAAATTCTTAATAAGGCATCTAAGTATTTTTTTACAATTTTAAATCTAATCTTCAAAACTACGAACAAATCATAAAGTTACATACCCAAATTGTTCTCTAAACAAACTCATAGTACAAAGAAAATACAGTTGTTAAACCAAAATTAAGAGTAAAAGTAACAGAAACCATCTGGGCTCGTAACTTTTAGGAACAGAGGAATCTCATTAAAACATTAAAAGTAGCTATCAATCACTTATACAAGAAAAAGAGATACACATGGAATTCGCAAATGAAAATGTCCGAAACACTTCAGAGAACTGACAAGAGAAATTAAACTTTATACGAGAAACGACACAGTTTATTTTCTTATGGCTTTTTGTGACAAGTTTCATGTGTTGGTGACTGATAAGGGGAATTGGATTTTATGAGTAAAGCATAGAGTTTGTTTTGTGATGGTTGGTTGTTGTAGCAAGTTTGATGTGGTCTTCCTCGTTGAAGACCAATAAAGATTGGTATTTCATTAAAAGTATTGAGTTTGGTGGTATTTCTTTGGGTGCATTCTTGGTAGCAATATTTCTACTTTGTCATCAAAATTAATTACGTCAAGAATTTCGACAAAAACAACCTTTTTCTCTTCGTTTTTTGTAGCACTCTCGTTTAATTAAGAAAGTATATTTATAAGAGGCTATTTGATAGTCTATTTCTTACTACTGCGAGTACTATAAAGTTCTTTAGTAAATATGGATGGACTGTTTGTTACCCCTTACCACTTCTCACAAAAACTACGGAACGTATTTGGATGAGATTTAGTACACAGATAGAATATAAACTGGGTTAAAAATATTCAGTTTGTTAAATAGGATGATTTTATCCCGGTACGACGTTTCTGTAGGTTATTTCTCGAACTTCACATGGGCATCGACGCGGGCTTAAGCTAGTATTAAACAAATATCAAGCGTCCCGTTTTGTTATTTAGGTAAGTGCTACTTTATTTTCTAAAACAAATGTTAACAAGATATTTAGCAGACATAAAAAAATAAGTATCTACGCATTCACCTTGGCCTTTTCATTCTTTATTAAGTTATAATAATCGTATTAGCGTGGGAAAATAGCACATTCAATAATACATTTTTTTTATTGTTCGTCTATCTGCTAACATTACACGCCTAAACAACTGATGCAGAAGGCCTAATTAGAAAAGCAAATAAACCGTGACAAGGGGTAGGATAAACAAGGATATAGGGTATATTTTGTAATTTGTTGTGCCGATTATACATTCCTGTAGGATAATTTTCAACCAAGTGTCAGGGGAACGGGCATGCGGGCGGCGAGTAAAGGGCAACTCGCTGCCCGACCATGGACCATGCCCGGATCGACGGCGCGTTGTGTTCCACGCGCGCCTCAAAGAGCGTCAGCATAATGACGGGCTCGCCTCTAGAGGGACTTATCTCATTACAGTGACCCCGGAACATAAAGGGCTATCGAAGGACACCGTGGATTTTTTTAGTCAGTACAAGTCTGACAGTCCCTCCCGCCCTGCCCGGGGTGGGAGGACTCATTTGATGATTTTACCACGCAAAAAAAAAGTGTCAGGGGAAGCTGACAAAACTTGGGGGTATGTAGACACTAGCAAACCTACTTGGAAAATAAAAATACCATTTCATCACTTCATTTAAGGCGATGACAAGAGCTAATGTACCTCTCGCTCGCACGTTTCGACATTTTGAAAGATATAAAATCACTGATCCCATTTTTGAAAAATCGCAATCAACTATTTTTTGTGCAATCACATTGCACAGTTTAGTAAAAAAAAAAAAACATTTTAATCGATACAAGTTTACCTACTCAAAAATTTGCTTAACTAGTTTTAGTACTTAAGCAAATTTTTGAGTAGGTAAACTTGTATCGATCTAAATGTTTTTTTTTTTACTAAACTGTGCAATGTGATTGCACAAAAAATTGTTGATTGCGATTTTTCAAAAATGGGATCAGTGATTTAACTTTCAAAATGTCGAAACGTGCGAGCGAGAGGTGACATTAGCTCTTGTCATCGCCTTAATTTCTAGTTGTTCTCCATTTCAACCCCGTTACTCGAATTCTTTTGGCCGTGGCGTGATGTTAATTATCCTTCTTCGATAAATGGACTATCCAACACAAAAATATTATTTTAAATCGAACCAGTAGTTCCTGAGATCAGCGCATTCAACCTAACAAACAAACTCTTCAGTTTAATATTAGTATTTGATATCAGTGAATATGACAGATGTCGCCATGTGCTCCGTTCACAAGGTGGTACATAGCGGCGAACCCTATTTATTATTCAAATTGTGGGACACCCAACTGTGTATCAGAATTTGGTGTGGAGAGTTCAGCGTTGACGCCTTCTATATTTCGTAGATTAACAGGGCGTTATTCAAATTGCTCCTTTTTTGAAACCAGTGTATATACATTCAAGGATATCAATTAAATTCTAAAACTGTGACAAAATAAGAATTGCATTTCAGAAGCACAGCACAGGATTTCTTTATTTTACCGTACTTGAAGTATTTCCGGCGTTTATTGTATGAAAAATGAAAATGCGCCTATATTGCACGAAAAAAAAAATCCATCAAATTAACATCAAAGATTCCGTCACAAAAACGTGAGTCGTGTTGGGGCTTCTGTAGCCACCTTATTAAAAAAATAACTTTAAATGAAACCATAAACAAATGTTTTGTATTCCATTTATAAAAGAAAATTGAAATATGGCTTCAAATGTTGTGACAGATGGCTCCAGTCTGGTTTTTGCTCGCTTGTAGTAGTTTTATTTTACATTATTTAGCATAAAATTGATTACAGCTGCTTTTTCTAGTATTATTAGAAGTGGCGAAAGAAAAGAAAAAAAAATCTTATACGTAAATCCAGCCCGCAATGGGCCCGCGCGTTATTAATTAGTCAGGGAGTGGGCTTATAATCTACCACATGGCCTCAGAGAGGTCTGTTTCCCAGCAGTGGGAAGTGGGAATATTATAGGCGGATTATTGTTATAGATTTGAACTGACAAATGAAAAATAATGAAAATTAATAAAGCATTTTTTTTTTTGCCATATGCTCGCGTTTGGCCTACTCGTTGATGGAGAGAAGATGTGGTCGACCGTGAAGCAAGCTTGCCTCTAAGTAACCTGTTCACTCTTAACTTGAAGACCCCAAGGTTATAGCTGTCGGGAAATACAGATGCCAGCAGGGAATTCCACTCCTCTGTGCGCAAATGAAAGTATTGGCAAAATGCTTTGTACGTAAGGGTAGGATTACCCGGGCATGCGGGCGGCGAGTAAAGGGCAACTCGCAGCCCGACCATGGACCATGCCCGGGTCGACAGCGCGTTGTGTTCCACGCGCGCCTCAAAGAGCGTCAGCATGATGACGGGGTCCCCTCTCTAGAGGGCCAAAGCCTGCCGGGGTCGCGGGACTTATCTCATTACCGTGACCCCGGGACATAAAGGGCTATTGAAGGACACCGTGGATTTTAGTCAGTACAAGTCTGACAGTCCCTCCCGCCCTGCCCGGGGTGGGAGGACTCATTTGATGATTTTACCACGATAAAAACTTTTTTAAAAAAAGAACCGACTTCAAAACCAAACACAAAAAAGTGTAAAATAACTTTTCTTTCGGAAGTCGGTGGCTTTGTTTTTTATTTCATTGACTATGGCCACCGACTTCCGAAAGAAAAGTTATTTTACACTTTTTTGTGTTTGGTTTTGAAGTCGGTTCTTTTTTTAAAAAAGTTTTTATTTTACCCTTTTTAGTTCAGATATTCAACAAAGATCTCCGTATAATCGGGTCTTTAGAAATCTATAATCCAAGTGAGCAACAAAAACGGATCTATGCGGGCAACGTCACGAAATATTCATTACTGTTATATACTAAAACCTTCCCCAGAATGTAACAAACACTTTTCTGAAAACCGCATCAAAATCGGTTCAGCCAAACGCGAGATAATTGCGAGCAAACATTCAATCGACTTAGAAAATCCACAATCCAAGTAAGCAAAAAAATCCATATCTCTAAAACTACTGAACCGATTTTGATGAAACTTGCAGTGTACCCTAAGTTGAACAATACCTAGCTCAACAAAAAAAGAATTACGTAAATCGAACTTGTAGTTCCGGAGATATGCGTGCACAAACATAAAAACATACATACATACATACATACATACATACATACATACATACATACACTGGTGAAATTTGGCACATTTGTTCAGACGCTGATATAGATTAACATATACGAAAACTGGGCAGTTCTGGAAATATTACATACATACGGGTCGAATTGATAACCTCCTTTTTTTTGAAGTCGGTAAAAAAAAAGGGTAGGATTACCACCACGTACCGCTGGCGCATTGCCGCATGTCTTGTAGTCAGAAAAAGATTCTACAGAAAGTTTTTTATAGAAACTTTTGTATTTTTGCTGAAATCTGACGTCATTTTTGTGCTTTTGAACCAGAAGAAGACGATCCACCCCGGGGTTCGGTTTGGATAGTTATTCATCAAGAAAAATCTCAGACACCATACAATTTCCCGACAAAAAACAACCACAATTTACATCTCAACAATAAAAACAAAACCTTGGCCGTAAAACTTACTATTTTTAACGATAAGACTATTCATGGCGCACAATGAATGTCGTGAACAACAGTACAAGACCCCAGGCGGTTCTCACAATGGCGGCAGAAAATAACGTGTTTCTCTCCCCTTGTTTTAACGTTACTGTGAACTGTTGAAGTTTTTCTTTCTTCCACTTTGATTTAGACTAGCAAGAACGAGTGTTTGTTTAGAAATAACGTCGACAAATGAATTTTGTTGCGAAAGAAAAGTGTGGAGTTGTTAGCTTGCTTTGCACCTTGATTTAAATGTTGAACAGCGTATTGTAGCTGGCCAGTTTTGTTTGTCTTTGCTGACACACAAACACTTCAATTTTTAATTGATATATAATATAATATGTTACTGGTAAAACTCATTGAAAACATCTTGAAAGACTTAGTTACGCATTTGTCACTCTCGACTTTTGATAGGCTTGCCGCGACCCTGGAACGTAAAGGTCTATTGAAGAACATCGTGGATTTTAGTCATGGGTGGGAGGACAGATGATGATTATACCACGATAAAAAGCGTGAAAGCGAGTTAACGGCAATTGTTGTCATTCCTTCGGTCCGGGCGTTATAGGCGAACATCAATTTAAAAAAAGGTTTCGATGAATTAAGCGCCATCTCCTTTTTCCAAGTCAGTTAAAGTGTCCAAAACATGTACAATATTATTCTAACTAGCTCATTTTAAAGGTCGTATTCAGACTTCAATTGTCCTTCAAAATGGACATGCAACTTTTATTGCAGCTATGCTTCACACCAGGACAAAAATATATAAGATTCGATCACACTTCACACACATGAAATGTAAATAAAATACAATGAAACTACAATCATTCTCACCTTGTAATTAAACAATAAACAGTAGAGTACTTGCCAAAACACTTACAATGACTAGACCCAACCCCCCATGTTCTGTCTGGTATACCTCAGAACAATAAAACTTAACCTCTAACCCGCCGCCGCTAACAAGCTCTGCACAATAATCTAGTTTCCGACAATACTCGCTTGTAAATAATGCATATAGGGCAATTGGATTGTCTGTCAGTCAGTCGGCTTCCTGCAGCCAATAACTATAATGTCAAATGGCAACACACACATGCAAAGGGCAACACTAATGGAGGTTTTACAATTTTATGGCTGATGTTTCTCATTTATTATTTGGGAGTTTTAAAGTTTAGATTTTTCAATTTATGTTAAAGGTTACTTACTAGTCCTCACGGCGGCGATAGGCGGAGACGTCTAGCGCCCGGCATTGGTCGCGGCCATGCTGCGGGGCGAGACGGAGTGGGAAACGGTCGCCTCCTTCTGCGAAGCAGTCATGCTCGCGAAGGAGGAGGCGGGCCGCGTGAGGGAGAGGACAATGTCCTCCCTCCGCCCCGACCGCGGTGGTGGACGCCCACGGCGGCGAACGTCGCAAGACGATCTCCGGCCACGGTAGGCGCGGGCATGCGGGCGGCGAGTAAAGGGCAACTCGCTGCCCGACCATGGACCATACCCGGGTCGACGTGTTCCACGCGCGCCCCAAAGAGCGTCAGCATAATGACGGGACCCCCCTCTAGAGGGCCAAAGCCTGCCGGGGTCGAGGGACTTATCTCATTACCGTGACCCGGGAACATAAAGGGCTATCGAAGGACACCGTAGATTTTAGTTAGTACAAGTCTGACAGTCCCTCCCGCCCTGCCCGGGATGGGAGTACTCATTTGATGATTTTAAAACGCTAAAAACAAAAGGTTACTTACTAGACATTTAGACATTTAGTTGCAGCCATCAGTTGCCTCTGACAAGGCAACTGATGGATGCAAGTGGCGAATTGTCTTTTGGCATGGTGGTCTAAGAAAGGCTTTTGTTCAGCAATGGACTTCTTACGGGTGATGAATTGGTTCAGTGATCGTAAACGCGACTACTGACCGTAGGCTCTAAGGTTCCATTTCCAGCTACGGCCGTATTTTTGAGTATTTTCGTCAAGTAAATAGTAATTCTGAATTTGTGACCGGTTGAAGGCATATTAAGTCTTATAATAACATCCGTACGGGTCGATTTGGGGTGGGCCGCGAAAGGTAGACCAGACCATCCATTAAAAAACTTCCGAACAGAGTAAACTATGATTTTTCCTAGTCCTCCGCTATTCTTATCTCATTACTTTCGTTGCGGGATCCAAGTCAGTTAGTCTAACACTCGGCGACTTTGTCAAAATTGATAGTCATATTCGGCGATACTGGATTTCAAGAATTGTAGTGGGCAAAATGTGGCATGATTGTGGCGAAAAGTGGATATCAGACGCCAGCACATCAAGCTACCAGCATCATACAACCACAACCTAACCTATACCTAGCCAATATTGCCATCGGCCAAGAATAAATCCAGACTCCGTAGTTGCTACTGAGAAATTCCTAATAGAAAACCTAGTAACACTGCGTGACCCGGGAATCGAGCTTCAGCAGTTGCGCTTGCGACCACTAGACCGACGAGGCAGTCTTTTCAAATATCAATTCCTGAATTTTGTCTTTATTACGTCACTGTGCCAAAATATTAATTATCGTCATAAGGGACGAAAGTGGACTTAACGTGCGGCTCCTTTGTATGAAAATTCATTCTCACCCCCTTGGGGTCGAGAGTGGACTATGTTTAGGGGTTGAGAGGAAACCAATGAGCAAATCTTTTTTTAGGGGTCGAGGGGTCGAAAGTGGACTAAACGAGAATTTCAAACCATTAGGGATAACAGTTGGTGGCGCGTTTTATATGTTATCTACTTCTAGATACACATGTGTTACGTCTTTAAATACGTCATCGGTAACTGTCAGGTAAGACAGACATTATCGACAATGTGTGGGAGTCTATGAAATATGGATGAAAGTGAGAATTTCAGTAAATAGTGCGTCATGGAACTTTCCTTTGAACATAACGACGTAATGAAATAAGTCGTATGATATGAATCGTTACCTACTGAGAGACGGTAAAAGAATTAAATGTTATGAAAAATATCTAGTTTTAATTTCGCTACAAAAATCCAGGCTTCATGCAGGATGCAGTCCCACCCTCCCGCCCTCATGCATATGCACATGAAGCAAAGGAAACACACATATGCATACGTGCAAGAAAAATGGAAAAAAACATGCCATGCAATCAAACCTATACTCGACACGTGTTTTAGGGTGGGACTGCATCCTGCATGAAGCCTGGATTTTTGTAGCGGAATTAAAACTAGATATTTTTCATAAAATTTAATGTCATGGATTTCCGCAAAATAACGCCTGATTCTATAATCTATGGTAAAAGAATTGTTGGCAGAGCAGTTGCTAGATAGATGGACGATTTTTAGAAGATCGCGGGTAAAACCTGATTAAGGCTTGTGGAGCACACGTAACATGACGAAATCTATTTTTATTTTGTAAAGAATTATATTAATCTTATTAAGCTATTGCATAGCTTTTATCGCCGGCTCTGAGCTCGGCGCGCGCGAAAAACGTAACGAAATTTCCTGACCACATCTGACAGCACTCATCGTCTAACATCGTTTCAGTTCGGGAGACTTCGGCAATCATAAAGGTATGGACAGACGTGCTCATAAAGGTATGGACAGACGTGCTCATTACTAGCACGAAAGCATGCTTTTATTGAGCAAGGGGCAATTTCATTGAGGGAGAGGGAGAGGCCATAGCCTAATTAGTACAGTAATAAATAGGTATAATAAATAAATAATTATAACTGCATAAGTTGATAAAAAAATGCTATGCAATAGCTTTACCGCGGCAGTCACCGAGTGCCACACGTTTTTTTTTTGTTTTCCTTAATAGGGCACGAACCGTGGAGGCCTGAAGAAAAGAAAAACCCTTTCTTCATTATTCGCTGCTTAGGACGATAGAAATCTTTCTATGTATATTTTGTTATTTTCTACAGTGCCGGTTTGGCAGAAAGGGAGGAGGTATACATTAATCAGCAGTGACTAGAACTGGGCTGCCGAAGTGCCAATGATGATGATGATGATAAATCATAAAAGGTTTTTCTCTTGGGCTATTTAATGTTCCATTGATGGTTATTCAGATCACATATTATATATTTTCATATTTCGTAGTTTCAACTCAATTTTAACGATTTTTTTGCGACAGTAAATACTGAACTAAGACGCTGGATGCAGGTCGCTTCCAACCGGTATATGTGGAGATCTAAAGGGGAGGCCTTTGTTCAGCAGTGGACGTCCTATGGCTGAGATGATGATGAAATACTGAACGAACCTTCCTATACATATAACGCAACTTTTCTAATATAAAAGAGATAGGCATAACATAAAGAGGGGGGAAAATTAAGACACGTAAGACCAGAAGATAAATTTTAAAACGCGCTTATCTTTATATTTCTCGGTCGTTTCAAGTTATAAAGTTTAAAGCCAAGATAATTTATTAGGCAAGCTACAAACATTTATTTTGATCCTTATTAGCATAATTAACATTTATTCAGTACCTAGACTTAATTTACTATGCGGTTATGTAAAGTTATTAATTTGTTTAATATTAATAACATAAATACCAGTAAATTACTATGTTAATTAAGGATTCCAATTTAATATAACCTTGCTATCGAAATTTCGATATCGTTGAGTGTAATTCAAATTGAATTTGATTTGATTTCGATTGGTGACAATTTGGTCCGTATTTGTATTTAAATATTAATTTGCGTAATATTCGATTTAATATGGAATTTCGAAGAAACATTATGTCATCGTATGTATTTTGAGAACAAGCTTCTAGATGTAACTAGTAGTAGTAACCTACACGACACACACGATAAAACCAAACTAATATAAGCTAACCGGTAGTCCTCCCACCCAGGGCAGGGCGGGAGGGACACTCAGACTCGTACTGACTAAAATCCACCATGGATTTTAGTCAGTCCTTCAATAGCCCTTTACGTTCCAGGGTCACGGTAATTCGTTAGTCCCGCGACTCCGGCGGGCTGTAGAGGGGCCCCGTCATAATGCTGACACTCTTTGAGGCGCGCGTGGAACACAACGCGCCGTCGGTCGACCCGGGTATGGTCCATGGTCGGACAGCGAGTCGCCCATTACTCGCCGCCCGCATGCCCACCTAGATTAACACATACGAGTAGCATAGTTTTTATCCCAATTTTATGTTTCCGTGAGATAATTTTTGAGTTGTGGGATAAGTTGCCAGCGTGTCCTATTTTATAAATAGGATGTTTAGCCAGCTAAAACACTGATCAGGGCAATAATTAGAATAGTATATTTCATAAATAGATCGAGCCAATTATATTCTTAAGTGTTACGTAATAAAATCTAAAATCCTTTCTTACACCAGAAGTAACAAAGGACCACTCTAGGTAATCTATTAAAAGATCTCATCTGGCAAGATTACGGAGGAAGCGAGAATAGTTTTAAAAATTGCAGCGTCTTCTACCCATTTTGTAACTAATCCTTTTACGAGAAAACATTCGTGTTAAGTTGGTATTATATTTTTAGAGAAGAATGGTTTCTGTTATTTTTCACAAAGGATTTTATAGTATGTTAAAGGATTTTTAGTATGTATGAAAGACAACATAGGCTGCAAAGGGAAGAAAAAAACGCGGGACCATAGGCCTTACCACGAGCTCTTAACGCGATCCAGTTTAGGCTGTGAGAAAGAGACAGAGCTATACAAGTCGTCTAGCGCCATCTCTTTCCCACAGCCATGATAGGCCACCAGGAGGTCTAAAAAAATCCTTTTGGCAGAATCATAGGTAGGTGCGTAATATTAATTGCGCTAAAATTTGTAAACCTGGCATATTTTATTTTTTACTAGCTGACCGGGCAAACTTCGTACCGCCTCACCTTTTAAACCTTCCCTGGACTTCCACAAATAATTCAAAACCAAAATTAGCCAAATCGGTCCAGCCGTTCTCGAGTTTTAACGAGACTAACGAACAGCAATTGATTTTTATATATAAGACTAGCTGACCGGGCAAACTTCGTACCGCCTCACCTTTTAAACCTTCCCTGGACTTCCAAGAGTAATTCAAAGCCAAAATTAGCCAAATCGGTCCAGCCGTTCTCGAGTTTTAGCGAGACTAACGAACAGCAATTGATTTTTATATATAAGAAGAGAAGAAGAAGAAGAAGAGAAGATAATATACGGTAATCTAATATATACGATAATGAACAGTTAGCTAATACAGACTTACAGGAGTGTTTCGAAGTCAAAGTCAAAGTCAAAATTATTTATTTGCGTTAAATGTGGTATGTACAAAGATGGTAAAAATAAATAAAAGTTCAAACACATTTCGCCATAAAAATGGCATGCAAACATTATTAAAGTTTTAGGTTACACATCGTGGTAAAACTACATAAAATAAAATTCTGAGCTTATTAAATCTAAAAGAAACAATATTTTGCTGTTAAATATTAGTCAACATACAAATTAAACTTTATTACTTAACATAAAATAAAATATTTAAAATTAGTTAGCAAACAACATTAAAATAGTTCATAGGTAACAACCAATTCGTTATAATATTACATAGTTATAAAGCATTACGGTAGTGATATGACTTACAATTGGATTTTTTGAGAAATTCAGCTACGGAATAAAAACTGTGTGAAATGAGCCATTTTTTTAAAACTATGCAAAATTTTTTGTAGGGAAGGACGAAAAATTCTACATTAACTCCAAAACTCAATCCTTTAAATAACAAACCACCATCTTACAGCAATATCCAACAACATACATAATACAATATACTAACGTCGTTCCTTCGATAGCTCATAAGTTTTTCAGCAGTCAAGCCTTGGGTCTTGGCGTCTGCATTTTAATGTTAATTCTGACAGCTTGTTTGAAACGTTGACAATGTAAAATTTTAATTAGCTCTTTGTGCTTTTGTTACTATGATTTCTGATGGCTATGTTTTCTAGAAAGCTAAGTGTAGAGTGTATGAGAAAATGTTGGCTAAATTTAAGGTTTCGTCTTGATAAGGATAGAAATGATATTATGTATGTAAAATATCAATTATAAGTAGGTTTTAAACCACTTTTATACGTAAAAATATTTATACATAATTAAAAAAAATGTTTTTGTACGTCAACATGTTATTATAATTACATAAGTGGATATAAGGTCGGTTTGACTCATGTATCAGCAAAAAAACTAAAGAAATAGTGCTTATTTATTGTCACCAATATAAACAGCATGTTTTAAAGTAATGAAAAAATAATCTGAAACATAAACAATTACATCAACACTTTAAATAAAAGTTTATAGACAAATGATCTTATTTCGACAACATTGACTTCCATTACGTACAACCACAACCAAAACACACACTACTATATCTCCAAACCATCCAAAGATACTCGTACATTCTCTAATCAAAAGCTGGAATACCAATCAGAAATGCAAACATAACCGATATTAACCAGCTATTGAGTCTCTCATAGACCGGGGCCAATCTCCACGAGCCATGTTGTTCTAACCCGCGTAGGTACGTCATCAGCATCAATAATACAAATCCTGGGATTTCATAGCTATTTTACCTTCCTAAGCTTTGAAAGGCATCCTTATTTTAACGAGCATAAAGGTCACTATGATTATAGCTACATGAGATCGACAATAATGGATGTGCGATTAACGCTTGTGCGACATTTTTTTTCTGCGACTCACCATAGTTCGAAAGCACACTGAAGTGACGTAAAGAATTAACAGAAAACATTTAAAATATTAGTAGGGATTTCAGAACCTCGACGACGGAGTCCCGCCAAACGGGGCTCCTATTTCTGTCTGCAGGGTTTCAAGGAACCTAAACTATGTGCCTATTGGGGCGCCCTAAGTTCCCTGTTCCCTTTTATCGCACTACCTTAGTGTCGAACTATTGTCGCAAGATCGTTTGCCAGGCCAGTGAAATAAGGTACAGTGTATCGAACAAGCATACATTTAAACTATGGTGTGTCGCAGCACAGTTTTGTCGCAAAAACTTTTTTCAAAAAAAATTTAACAGCCTTCAAAAACAACCACAAAAAAGGGTAAAATAACCTACAAAATAACTTTTCTTTCGGAAGTCGGTGACTTTGTTTTTTTTTATTTCGTTGTCTTTTATGCCACCGACTTCCGAAAGAAAAGTTATTTTGTAGGTTATTTTACCCTTTTTTGTGGTTGTTTTTGAAGGCGGTTAAATTTTTTTTTGAAAAAAGTTTTTTATTTTACTCTTTTTAGTTTAAATATTCAACCCAAAATTCTTGTCAAATACATCATTTCTTACATGTGCACTAGAATTTGGTAATCCTTAGCACTGGTATTAACATCGCTCATGTACACAATAAGCTAATAAAATTCCCTATCAAAAACTGCTGAACCGATTTTGATGAAACTTGCAGTGTTCCCTAAAGTGAACTATTCCTCGTACAACAAAAAAAGAATTTTGAAAATCGGTCCACAATTAGCGAAGTAATCGCGTAACAAACACTCAAAAAAGTAAAGATCATCACATCATCCATCAATAAAAATGCTCACAAAATAAAAAGTACTGAACCAAATTGGATGAAATTTTTATGGGACCAATGGGATGTGAACCTGTAGCCTTATTCACCATAGACAAGGACTATGTCGAGTAATGAGTTTGTATAGCGGTATGTGTTGTCTGTGGTGCGTTTTTTTTTTAAAGTATCCTGTTGTTGCTTACTTGCGATGGCCTTTTCTTTCATACGTGTCTTAAGGTAGGTAGTTAACAACCATGAGGAGTTATAGAAGTAACAACATTGTACAAATATAATAATGGCATATTTGGTTACACAACTTAAATCCTAGATTACAAGTAACGATAGCTTCGAAATCCAATTTGATTAACTATTCTACATAAATAACGTTAACTTATTAATATTAAAGCAACATTTTACCTAAACCGTTAACAGCGCAATTCAATTTCTAATTTGCTGTTTATTGGATCGAGTCCAATTTATTGAGCAAACATTCATTCCGAGCAAGTTTCGCATAAATTATGTTCTGGCGAAATTTAATAAAACTTGGATATCGATGGCAGATTGGACGGGTGTGAATTCGATATAAGGCGTTCGGCACACCTATCAACTTTGTGCTTCCAGTTACGGTAACACGCAACTCACAAGCATAAAAGAGGAAATCGGAAATTGATATGTTATTGGTAATTTTACGAATTTTATATATTTCTAAGAAACTGCGCAGATAAAACAAATCTAGCTGCGACTTTTGGTGATCGGCACAAATATGGGCAACAAAAGTAACATCAAATTACTGTAATTAGATACTGACATATTTATAACAGTTGTGCAAAGTTGATTTCCAGTATTGCTTGGCGTATCGTCGAACTTATTTTGCTTAAAATCGCGACCCTTTTTTCTGCTATTGGCAAACGTTAACGTTCCAATTTTAAAAGTTGATTGTCAATTATACTAAAGTTGCTCCGTCTGTGGAGCGCGAGCGCCTTAACCTCTCTCGCATCATTGTCAATACCGCTTGCATTGATAATAACGCACTTAAAACCAGCCTGATAGTTTAAACGTGAAAATCATCGTATTTAAGTCCTTTTATTCTATATTGGATTTGGCTTATATTGAAAAACATTCGGTCGAAACCGCTGAATAAATTATTCCTTTTAACTATTTGAATTGAATACAAAATGTTAATTTATTTTACCATCATAAATCTATGTATGTTTGTTTGTGAATGGATTCAATTCTGTGTGTTTAATCAAAAACATAATAATCATATTAAAATAATGTTTACTTACAATAATAGGTATTCTTTACTTGCATTTTGGCGCGAATTTAACGCATAGACAAAATAGTTTCAAACGCCATTTTGTTCTAGAGCAGTTCAAATTGCTTTAGATTTCACGGTACAGTGGCCTTTATTCCCGTAGTCATAAGGTTTATGTCAGAGGTAAGTGAACTAATTGTAATTAAGTAGAATGAACTCTCAGATACGAATGAACGTAAATGAGTGAAGGTAATAAAAGGGAGAAACATTCGATACAAGGGTCATTAAAACTCGTCCATTTCGCAGTAATTACATAAAGTCGTAAATAAATTGATTCGTTTGAGCCGTGCATTGTGATTCTGAAAATGTCGTGCATTGCCTGGCGACCTGCCATATTGTTATTGGCATAGTTTTTTATGTAACTTTTCGTAATAAACGGAGTAGAAAAACTGTATAACTATTTGTTGTTCAATATCTGAGACGATATTGTTTTTGTGGCAAAAGCTTAAGTGCCTTAGAACCTCTATTTGATTATTTTTATATCATGGGCCAATTAAACTTATGTAATGGACCAATTAGTGGACCAATATTAATATTTGTAATTTCCACTAGCTCACTCAATTCAGAAAAGTAAAATGTTTCCGTAGTATGTAGTATACCTAATTAAGATAATTTTGGATTACAATTTTGAGGAAAATGCTTCTTTAAAAAGTAAACGATGTTTTTGTAACATTCAAAAACTGGAATATCAAAGAAATACCATTAAGGAATGAGACAAGTTTTCAAAAACAGAACTTGATGATTTAATTCATTGTAACACGGACAAAAATTGAAAGAGGGTTAACAACTCCTTAATAAGCTGCTGCGTCAATGCCAAATCGATTAGTCTATGGCACTCTCTTCTTTGTCAGTTTGACAGCTGCCCATAGATTTGTAAACGCTTTTAGTGGCCCGCTAATTTAGTAGATTAATTAAGGAAGGGACAATTGAGCTTGACATAACTATAATGTATTGTATGGTTGACCCAAAACAATATTATTATTGCTGTGTAAGGGTAACTTCTAGATCACTTTGTGCTAATGACCCTTTAACAATGGAAGTCAGTCATAAACACATAACAATACAATTCCGATTTAAAAATAGAACAGTTTTAAAAAGTAATTATTTAATTTTTAATCATATTTCGAAACATAAGTTGCATGTTTATTCATTCATTATTAGACACATTTCGTTCATTTTTTGGTAAGGTGGCTAATGGTCGTATTAAGTCCATACTCGCGATAGTTACAGCCATTTCCCTTTACTGTGGTCCCAGGTCACAGCATAAAAGTGTCAATCTCAGATCACGTCAATACCAATCGAGTGCCAAAAGAAATATGCAAAACAGTAAGCTCATAAACCCTTATGAGACCGTTTTCCTTGTTTCATTATATTTACAGCGATATTTTATATATTTACCTTGCCTTCCACCATTACCAATTACGAATACAAGTGGGATAATGAAATAGCAATATTAAAACCATATTTATTCCCTCATATTTCGACACACCTGTGCCGCCTAATTTAGCCAAAACATTTCTTAACGGAATTAAAACGTTCTCAAATTCGGTTCACAAAATTTATAACAGACGTAATTACAAAACACAGAAAAAAAGAAAACGGCGAATCAGCCATTTTGAATCTTGCTTCGCTTAAATGTTTGCCATTTTGTAATAAGAACTTTCCGAGGCGCGGTCAACGGACAACTTTTTGAATTTCTTCATTCAAATTGGTTTTGCGTCGATTTGCATCGCCATTTTTCATTTCTCCAAAATTGTTTGGCATTCAAATTGCTTTGCGTTTAGACAAATTGACACCGATTGTTTATTTTTGTAATTTGATGACGTTATTCCGAGGGATGTTTGTTTACTGTGATTAGGGTTTGATTTCGTTAATAAATATTGGGATTTCGAGACGGAAATTGCCGTCAACGGGATTGTGTTTGTATTTAATTATTTTGTATGTGTAATTGATCAAAGAGCTTTGACATATTTTTCTATCATAGAACCTGCTGATCGTGATTTAGATATTTTTGGTTACCTATATTTTGACACTGTAAAAGTATTTTATTTTTTCATAAGAATACGGCTCACTTGAGGAGTTATAAAGAATCTAGAAAGTCACAATCGTGGTGACTCTAGCATTCAAACTGTGCTTTCTTAACTTAACTTATTCTAGCAACGAAGAAATCATTCAGTTCATTCATTCAATATAACGTCACTTTTAATCCATAGTCAAGCCCCTTTTTTTAAGGTTATAAAATCACTAAATGACTAAGACCTAGAGCCTTGGATGGAGCAGAAGGGACTGTCTCTGCCCTGTTCCTCCAGTTGCGTTTTTGTTCAAGGTACGCGGTGCCTTCTTAGTTCTTAAAACAGTTCCGAAATCCCCGATATCCCTAATACGGAGATCTTTCAATATCTTCTCATCTCATCACTAAGTTAGTCACAAGCTGCAAATGGACCAGCCTATTTGTTGTTATTCAGATTGGAAGACGATATCGCGGGATATTACTTGTGAACAATTCTTTGGGGGTTAAGTGATAGCCTAACTTCATTGTTTCAAGGTTGTGTAGCAAATTGTGGTGTTAAAGAAATATAAAGTCTTCCTTCTTCTTCTTAGCGTGTCGATGGCAAATGATTTTATATAGGTATTTTGTTTGACCCAAAATTCAGCTACTCGAACCCCGCTGATGCAGTCATAAGGTCGTCAAGTGTACAGGTGACAGGACTTGCGGTACAGGAGAGAAGATGAGCCTTCCTTGAAAACGATAGAGTAAAGAAACTTTTGGCTTAAATAAGGTTTTTTACATAATTTATCTATAATTATTCTGGAAGGGTTTGGTAAATGAGGATGTTAAAAAGTGAATAACGAAAATTAAACACAGCCAAATACAAAAGTGATAGGTATTTTGGTGAAATAACGGTTTATATGCTAAACGTATGGCTTCCAAAATACTATCGAAAAACAAAAAAAGTAGAATAAAATCGCTATTGAATTTTGCAAAATGTATACTTTTCAGTCTTCGACAATCGTCACTGTTAATGAACTTCTGACAACCAGTCTTATCAAGCGGTATCGTATTATTCAGTTGTTGAGTTCAGTTCAGACAGGCAGTCGCTCCATGTAAAATACTAATATTCAACAGAATCTGGTAGCCGACCCCAACTTTTGTTGTTGGGAAAAAACCTGTAGGTTTGCATTTTGCCAGTCATTTACAAGCCATTAAATGTATTGTGATCAAAAAGCGAGTAAAGTCGCAGTAAAAAACTAATCTTATACAAGATTCATCGAAGCAGAAGATTTCCACTAAAAAGATAAAGTAGCAGACTGAACTTTCATTGGCTGCATTCAGCGTTATCTTTTACAAACTTTACTGAGAAGGTTAAAGTTTCCGCAATCGCCTTTTTAGACGATAGACGAAGAGTACGTATATTAAAACGATCTTCGAAAAGACTTAAATCGTTTCAGTCTGGACCAAAGAAAACGGTTTCGAAATCCAGTTAATCCAATGTAATTTGCATCCTTTTACGTTTTACATAAAAGCTATTTTCTTAAGTAAATATAACTAAAAGTTCGTGAAAAATATTTACACAGAACCGCAAACTCGTCCGTTTGAAGGGATGAAAGACCCAAAGGCTCTTTCTAAAAATAAAGGTGTTGGAAATTGCGACTTTATATCGGTTATCTAAAGGTTTAAATTACGAGGACCGTGAAAAACTCTTTGTAAAGTTATTAAGGTGTTGGATATAACAACTTTTATCGTTAAACATAAGGTTTAGTTTACAATGGCTGTGGTAAAAGATCAAAAACTATCGGTATCTATTATTATACTGAAAGTTCGACAAAGGGAAACCACTCATGTATGTATATGACGCGAACATTTCGTACCTATACCTTTATGCTACACAGAGGTTTATAATTTGTTTCGTGCGAGTATCGAACCCGAGACGAGACAACCATACAAGTTTGTAAGACAAATGAAACAAACTCACAAGATATAGTGTAGATATAAACATCAGAGATTAAGGATATTCCAGTTTTCAGTTCATCAAAGTAAATACGGGTTAAACTGTAAAGAAGTACTCGAACTTGGGAATTGTTACTTGAAAATTGTTTCTGCTTTCGATGAAAACATATTCTCTGTCTGTGAGATTGTGATTTTCCAGGAAAACGGCTCAGGCGCAAAATGTTCCTTTCGCAAAATGTCCACAGGTAGCAAAATGTTCCTTTCGCGGAATGTTCCTTTCGCAAAATGTACCTTTCGCGGAATGTCCCATTTCGCGAAATGTTCCTTTCGCAAAATGTACCTTTCGCAGAATGTACCCTTTCCTCAAACCGCATGTATAGTGATATTTAATCAGTATAATGGGAGGGTGCATAGTACACATAAACTAAAATAAAAAACAGAAATCAAAGTATGAGAGATTTATTGGGTAACAGATGAAAATTTCGATCAAAACTATTCAATTCGACTGTTATCGGCATCATCATCAGCCTATAGGGTTATAGCTGTCCACTTCTGGACATAGGCATCTTCAATCACACGCCATTTCACTCGATCACCGAATACTATCATCCAGGAGGGCGTCCCACCTTACGTTTGCCGATTCGCGGTCTCCGCTCGAGAACACGTCTACCCCAACGGTCAACGTTTCTACGAGGCTGGTCCATTGCCACGTGTTATTGGCATTCAATCTCAAATTTTAAGCATTTAATATTACCAGCATATTTTTTGTCCCATAGCTGGGCAAAGGCCACACAGGGAAGCCATGAGTTAGATCATTTCTTTATGTAATTTATTCCATCACCATTGCTCTCAAAACGGTAAAGACAAACATCGCGAAGAAACCGCCATGTTCTAGAACTAAAACTTCGAAGACATTTATGACATCTACCAACTTAAAGATTTTTGAGGAAAGAAAAATTCTGTTGCAAGTGGGATTCAAACCCGCGTCTTCTGGATAAGCACTCCAGACGCCTTAACCAACTAGGCCATTGCAACCCACGCAAGCTACAAGCTGAAATTCTCTATTCCTCGTTTGAACGCTTTACGGTGGAAGTAGTTAAACACTAATCCATGAGATGCCACCACGCTACCGTGCTACTACGCGGGGTCGAATCCCACTTGCAACAGAATTATTCTTTCCTCAAAAATCATCGCGTCGCATGCATTAATGCGTTTAAAAATAATTAATCTACCAACTTGTACTGGGCCCGCGTGCTGGATTATCAACCACGGAGAGGAGGCCTGTGTCCCAGAAGTGGGAACATCTGATTATGTAAAGCTTGCATAGAACCGTCGCGCGTCGTCCTTGATAAGTCGCGTCGCCATGATTCGAAGCCAAGCGGTTAACTTGCCTCGAAGTCGGTATAAAGGCAGTTATGTCCGGGCAGTTAAGATCAATGGTGCTTGAAGCCGTAAGGAATCAGATCAGCAATGTTAAAGAACCTTTCGTTTACGCGAACACGATATAATTAAGCAAAAATGGCTACTTAAGGGGCGGATATGGAGCGAAAAAATTGTGTTTTGGTAGCGAAGAGATCCATTTAGTTATAGAAGTTATGGTTGGATATTTTGATGGGAAATGAGGCGAATTTTATTATACTAATAACAAAATACAGCTCTCTAAAGTAATAGCAAAAAAAGGACATTTTAAATGAACTTTTAAGCTAAATTCTTGGAATAATTTAAGTAAGTGAAAATTAAAAGCAATTTTCTTTAGAAACAAAGGAACGTCTCGAGATAAATGTACGAAAGTGTCCCACGGAACATAAACCAGCTGCTTTACTTCACACATTTTTCAGTCTTTCACATTTTCTGAAAAGATGTTCACACATTCACTCCTTATGCAAGTACCTATATTTCTTTTCATTTTCAGGATGAATTTGAAATGTCTCGGTAGTATTCCGAGTACTTAAATCCACTTCTATATTTTATGGAACATTTTTCTTACTTTATACCTAAATTAATTAAAAAGAAAAATATAAGACTTGGTTGAATGCAAGTACTCGAAGTACTACAGATACTTTTCAAATGCCCGCGGCTTCGCTTTTGTTAATTTTAAATCTTTCAGTCAATTCGTGGTGCCATCTAGTTCATAAGAACGTTTTTGTTTATTTTTGCTCGAGAACATTACTTTTTTTTGGAATAAAAGGGGTTTAGGCGTGCAAAGGCAAACAAAGTTTCGTATCTATAATATTAAAAATCACAGGATTAAAAAAATCCTATATTTAATTTGATCTGCGTCTCTTTTCTAGCAACAAACAGTAAAATTTAATATCTCTTTTAAGTCACATGCATTTTATTCACTATCAATAAATACTTCACTTTCAAGCAAAACGACTTCAAAAGTACATACCGATGTTCAAATCCAAGGTGTGAAAGATGTCGGATTCACAAGCCCCAGTGCACACACAATGTATCTTGTAAATACACACATCAAAAGTGTCTAGGGATCAACATATATTTTTGCAATAACTTTTCTCCTGATTGATATTAATTAAAATGTTCTTTAAGGATTCATCAAATAAAGTGTTTTCGTTTGTCACAGTAACGATAAACCAAGTCACCTTTGCATTAATAAAGAAATTTGCCATTTTCCTAATAAAGGGATTTTTGACATTTGAACCACTAACACAAAAGTTCGAAAATAAGACTGAAATAACAGTTTTCTTTAAAATTTTATTGGGTAACTTAAACAATTAATAATCCGTGTTTCTACCGCGAACACTAACAACACAAGAACATCGGTTTGGCATACTCAAAATGAGTTCATCCAAATCACGCTGTGGAATGGCCGCCCATGTTCGTTGCAACAACAAAAAAAGGTCTTCTTGCGACTGGATACCCTCCATATTCGGCAGAGCTCTTCTCTGTAGCATAATCCCATGCATGCTCAATCGGATTCAAGTCTGGCGACTGAGCAGGCCAGGGCAGGACATTGATGTTAGCTGCGGCGAGAGTCTGTCTTACAACTCTTGCGGTGTGCGGTCGTGCATTATCATGCATTAACTGAAATAAGGGACCGATTTGCACTTGTAGTGGAACGATGACGTCTGATACAATCGTCTCAGCATAAATTTGAGCGTTGAGGTTGCCTCTGATCCAAATCAACTCAGTTCTTCCGCCGATCCAAATACCCGCCCATACCATGATGGTTCCACCACTATAAGGATGGACTTCCTGGCAGGATTTTAATCGCTGTTGGCGTCCAGGGGTTCTCCAGTGTCGTATACGTCTTGTATCCGGTCTCATACCGAAACGAGACTCATCAGAAAAGCACACGAAACGCCATTGTTCTTCTGCCCAATTTCTGTGTTCAAGAGCCCATTGATATCGAATCCTACGATTGTGCATTGCTATAGGTGGTACCCGTAGCGGTCTTCGGGAATGAAGGTTCACTTCATGCAAGCGGTTTCTGACTGTTTGGTCGCTAATTAAGTTCCCTGAAGAGTGATGAAGCCTCACGGCTAACATCATGGCGGTTATTGTTGGAGCTCTTCGAGTTAAGATTTGAATGTATCGGTCTTGTCTCCGTGTGGTGCAGCGATACCGTCCTCCATGGCGCTCAGCCACGGTACCAGTGCTTCGGTAACGTGTCCAAAGTCGACTGATAACACTCTGACTTGTATTCAGAGCTAAAGCCACAGTACGTTGCCGGGAACCAGCTTCTATCATTCCCACGGCTCTGAGCATTTCTTCCCTGCTTAAATGACGTCGCCGCTCCATAATAACGTTGGTTTTAATCAGTAGTAGGGAAACAGTAGCACTAATAATGTCTTCAATGCGTTGTATGTTTTTATAGGGAAAATATTGACAGCTGATTTTCATCTTTTACTCGAATTTGATTCACAGTTCCTGATTCAAATTATGAAATGCACCAAAAAGGATCCATATAAATTTATAAAATCATAAATTTATTACAAAGCCACATCTCAATCTCAAGAAATCCGCATAAAAATGCTTGATCCCTAGACACTTTTGATGTGTGTACTTGTGAACACTACAAGGGGAATTCCTTACGACGCGCTTACCTCGTGAAATGATAATATTCTAACCATTTTGTGAGGGATTGAGGTGTGAAAACCGTGGAGTAAACGCGGTTTTTACCACAAGGAAAATCCGGTGGTGACGTCTTTTCTTCACTTTGTGGTTTTTATTAGGTAAATACAAGACGTAAATTAAACAACTGAAAACCTCTTAAAAGGTCTTTGTAAATACGGCTACACATCAAGCTAAACATTTCATAGTTTAGGGGAACAGTGTATAAGACGGGGACGTTAATAATCGCGAGGTATAATGGGGACATCCACTCTTTAGGCATACTTAACACATCACTAACGTAGAGCAAGCGCCATCAGGACGTCATTTGCAAGCGGCCAGACGCAAATGGCGTTAGTTTTGTGTTAAGTTTGCCTTAGGTGTGTGATATCCCATCATACCTCGCGTCCCCGTCTTATACACTGTTCCCCTATTTGGATTATTTAACTTTGGGAGATAATCCAAATAAACTATGAATTCGTGTTGCTAAGCCGCGGACAAAAGTAAAGTAATATATATTCAGTCTTTTTCTTATTATCTTTTACCTATTCAGTTATTTCAATTAAACTTTGTATAATGTTATCATAGACAGAATAAAGTTCCAAAAATCTAGTCTAACTTTGTTCAAAAACTAATTATGAAGCAAAACAATATATTTTTTCTTATAAAATGTGGTTCTAGAAATTGATACGAAAAAATAGGACAAGCTTAAGTTAAGGATTTTTAGATAGTACATGAAATTTAGATGCGTTTTGAACTTTATTGCATTTGTAATTGAACACACGCAGAGAAATGTATACGAGAACTTCTGGTTGCAACCGTGACAGCAAGACTCACTAGTTGACTTTACAACATTTCTAGTAATAAATACTAAGTCCTTGTTACGAGTATCTCTACTACTTACTTAGTATTTATTACTAAAAATGTTGTAAAGTCAACTAGTGAGTCTTGCTGTCACGGTTGCAACCAGAAATTCTAGTATAGGTAGCCAGACATTTCTCTGCGTGCACCTGTTCAAGCAGTCGCATTTACTTAGTTTGGTTTTAAATAATTGTTTGACAAACGAATTGCGTGGGTTTATTAAGGGCGGATACACACTGGAACGGCAGCGGCGCGGCGAGCACTTTGAGAGTGAAATCATTTTAAACTTTATCTACATTATTAAAATACAAGTATTGCTCGAAAAGTTCCAAAAGATCGCGCGACCGCCCAGACTGACTATTTCTGAAGAAGAAAGAAACAAATAAAAGAAAAAAGAACGAAAGTAAAAAAATAGTCTGCGAGACGCTGCGTTCTGGTGTGAATCGGCCCTAATGCACGCTTCACACGCCGCGCCGCGTGAAAACACGAGGTCCTCGCGCGCCTTCTCCTCTACGGGCGCGATCCGTCATACAAAAATCTGACGCGCCGGACCGCGCCGCGCCTTCACAAGCTGCTTAATTTCCCGCACCGTGTGAACCGAACATTAAAAACGAAGTACAGTAACAAACATTTATTCTAGCGAAAGTATTCTTAACTTAACTACAGACAACTTATTAACCAATCTTAACTTTAGGCAAGTTATTACTCAGTATAGTTTAACGCTAGCAATTAGGCAAGTGATTTAAAATCAGCTCCAACTCGATTTTCGTCTATCTGTCGAGTAATTAGTCTTTCTTTTACAACAAATAGCTGTTGTAATCGTGGTAATAAGTTAATGACAGAAAAATCTATGGTTATTTTCTGTTTTTTTATTTACAAAACCTTCACAATATTAGTTTATGGTATCGGTGACATGTTATGCAAATCCATGGCATGCAAATCCTCTGGTTTTCTCTGCACTTTCCCGCGCCAAGCATAGACTGGAGAGGTTATTTACAAATTACAAGCTTCGCTCAAGGAGCCTGAAACGCGAAAGCACAAATAAATAATAAAACGTTGTACAAAAGAGGCGAATCTATAAAATATACACGAAACCTACCTATCGAGTATATGCAATGCAATCAAAGTACCATTGTTTCTTCTTTGTGTTTTTACAATTTCAAAAAATAGCTCCATTATACGGACATCCTCATACGCTTCTTCCTACACAATCTATGCTTCGTCGGGATAGCATATTAAAATTGTGTGCATCTAAGGACGATATGCTTACTGACGCGTTACGTTTCATGATCACGACGTGACTTGTGGAAATCCCGCGTTTTCGCTTCATTTGCCCGCCATATCGCCGTTACACAAGCAGGGTCGTAGTTAGGGAGGCCATCAAGGGGCAATGCCCTGCCTTAAAATACCAAGCCCGGCCAATGATAAATATTACGCATAGTGTTTGTAATAAATAATATGACGAACAAAAATACAACTAGAGTACAGACGACATCGGAGGGAACCATTTGTCACAATCATTCACCCCGGTCTTTTACAGTAGCCACAAACGTAGTGATTTACAGAGCAAGTCTAGACTTATAGTAATGTACACACATTACAGTAGTACAGATGAGCAAGTTTCTATTCACACATGTAAACCTCTACGTGTATGGCTACCATTACATTACCCTCAATTTAAAATGTTAACTTCCCAGGACCCCCAACAATCGCTGCCCTAGCTACGGCCCTGTCCGTGTCCCACCATGCATAAAGTACTAAATGACAGACTATAAATATTAATAATCTGTGCCAGACACGGAGATATTAACATAATTCCAACATCTGAGATTCTGAGCAGCTGAGATAAGTTAAAGTAGATAATAGTATTCAAGTTATCGTTAGATAATGGTTCGATTCGAAATAAAGTTATACCAAACTTCTTGTTTGGCAATGGAAATACTAGAGTACGTTGTCGGAAAAAATAGATGAGATTTTTTTTTTGGATTTGGAAGTTATTTTTCTGAAAAATACCTAAAGTTATCGTATAATACTAATGTTGTTTTACGAAAAAAATATCTGTTATAGCATGTTTCCTTTTTTTTTATTAAAAATAAAAGGAGCAAAGAAACATGTCATCTATCGACATAAAAATAGAATAAAAATATCTTTCATCTACAAAATTCAGCAAAACCTGATTTATCAACAAAATAACCTTAGGACCACTATTTACTTTGACATTATTATAAATAGCGCTCTAAATATAAAAGCAAAGACTACACAATCCCTGCCTCCGCAGTCCTATGTTGAACTTAGGGATAAATCACAGAGCGAAAGAGCGCGGGTGCTTACGCGGGTGCGACTTTCTCTTGACCTATCTCTTGGCACGCTGTAAACTTGACTGTAAACTTGCTCGTGTACGTGCTATGAGCGAACACGGTTAGGGGGACTTTGTCAAATCATTTACAACTAGCCATGTGGCAGACATGTGGAATAACTCAGGTCTCTCGGGAGTGACATTTGATTGTTCAATTTAAAATGCACAACAATCTTTTTAAAGTACTTTCATTTGGTTTTATTGAATGTTGACTGGAAAAGCCGAAAATGTTTATCGAAACATCTAGTTGAATCATGAATTAACAGATCTAAAGCCTCCTGCAGACACACGCGATTAATCGCGCTGCGACAACGAGCCAAGCTAATTTCCACTCTAGAAATACTGCGAATGGACCGCGACATGTCGCCCCGCGCGATTAATCGAGTGTGTCTGCAGGAGGCTTAACTCCCAAAATAATGTGGTCACTCGAGAAGGATAGCTGGCATTAGTGACTTTCGAGTCATTCTAACTCTTCGATATTTTGAACGTGAAATCGCCAAGACACAACCGCTTGACGTCGTTCCCGCGCCCGCTTATTACTCTGGTTTGTTCCTTAGATTACTGCCATCAAAGAGGCTTATGTTACGATACAGTAGCTTTCAATATTATGGTCAGGCTATTTCTGATACAAAATAGAGGATAATATTGTATCCTTGAGAATATTATGTACGTACACAAAATAAATAACTAAAAATATGTACTTCATCATCATCATCAGCCTATAAATGTTCCCACTGCTGGGACACAGGCCTCCTCTCCGAGAGAGGGTGTAGGCCGTAATCCACAACGCGGGCCCAGTGCGGGTTGGTGGATGTCATATGTCTTCGAATTTTTGGTTCTAGGACATACCGGTTTCCTCACGATGTTTACCTTCACCGTTTTGAGAGCGTGATGAAATAAATTACACAAAGTAATGCGCCTGGTAATTCGAACCCACGACCTACAACTCGTAAGTCGGGGCCGATACCACTGGGCCACCACTGCTTGCTAATATGTACTTACAAAGAAACAAATGAATATTAGTAATAATTAAGTCGTTTTATGGCACCGCCGTTGGCGTAGTGGCTAAGAGATTGAATGTTAGTCTGTTTGTCGCGGGTTCGATTCTGGTACGTAACATACATTTATATGATCTACAAGTCGTTGTTTCGTGTCTGGGTGTTTGTGTATGTGAGTTTAAATGTTTGTTATTGTATCCTCAATTCAAGAGAAATTCCTAGAGTGGGATGAAGTGCTACTAAGTTTCCTTTGACGATTAATGTTCACCTTATTGAATTTATGTACCTACTTAGTTTGGAAAAAATTACTTGTCGAATCATTGATCTAAATCAGTCTAAATAGATTTTTGTTTATTATTGCAGTATGTAGTTGAGCAGTTGGGAATGTAAACGGCACAACTCAGTTGGGCAGTCAGTTGAGCAGTTTGGAGCAGTTGGGCAGTTTAGTTGAGCAGTTGGGAAAAAGCGGTAAAAACTTAAAATTAACTAATAACAGTTGCAATTAACTATTCAGCGGATTTTCCTAGTAAAATATACAGCAAATAAAGTAGTAGTACACAGTAGTCTCGAAAAGAAAACAGTAACCCAAATAAATCACTCGTAGATTTATTTCTTCCTCGTGGTCGACATAAAATGCAAATATCTCATTCACCATCGATATTGGAACATGACCCCCACAAACAGAGGGTGATCGAATCATTAGCAAGTCAAACGGAGACCTATCTGTTGTGGTATCGAATAATTCATCGAAAATTGATCATCTAACGCCATTTGATCGACACAGCAATCACGCCTGTTGCTAAGCTATACGATTTACATTCGCGACACCAAATTTCGTCGAATACGGGCGACAAAACACATGAAACGACAAATTGTGTTTGATTCGGGATTCTGCGAAAAAGAACAAGGTCCAAAATTGTATGGACACCGTCCCCACCCTTGTAGCACCTTAAAACCTATGTTAATCGAAGGGCCATAGTCATCTTATCATTTTATTGTACTACGGCGAAACTGAAATGTGCATCCGAAAAAAGTTATATTGACATGAAGGAACCGGAATCATCACAATATTATGTTCCCGATCACGATTGTTTTCTTCTTAATTATTACTGTTGCATGATTTCGTTCGTTCCTGGCTAATTGAGGAGCTCGTGACTTAATAATTACAGCCGCACAGGCCAATCATTCGGGTTAAGCCGCACTTGCCGAGGTTGGTCTGTGGATGGGTGACCATCTCTCATAGCGAGTTTCCTCCGAGCCTCGGAAAGCACGTAAAGCCGTTCGTCCCGGCCATCATTTGTAGATCTTTGACAGTTGTTACTGTTAGTCAGACACAGGAACCACCCGAAACTTCTGTGTCCGGTGAGGACCTGCGTCAACCGGAAGGTGAGGATGCCGCCCGTGGCGCCTCTTCACCCACTCCTCAAAGAGGGGCCGTACCGCCGCGATTGTGGCGTGCCCGGAGTGATGAGGGTATGCCTGGGGCGGCGAATTGTACTAATACGCGATGGATCGTATCGGCCGATGCGATGAGGATTTGGGTGCTTATCAGCAGATTCAAAGAAATGCTTGGAAAGGGGAAAGGCGGTTCATAAACTGAAGAATTGTGGGGATTTTAAAATCTAAATGGAGACTATCGTTACGAACATAATACGGGGCTCCCGTCACTTTCCTGAGGAACCGGTTTTCGACAGTTGGTGCCTGCGCGCATGCCATCAGTATCGTGTGGTATTCTGGGGTTGGAAGGCATTAAGGCGCGGGTCACAAGGAAGAGACGTAAGGGTGCTCCCACATTTATCGACGCGGAATCGGTCGGTCGGCCGGTCAAAAAATCCTTTATGTCAACGTAATAAGGGTGTTACTAATGACATTCGCGTCGGCTCGGCTCGGACGACGCGACGCGACATCAGCCGACGGCGGAACGAGCCGTTTGCCGATTTGCTGATCGCACCCGTACGGCATCCGACTGCTTCCAAACAGCGCCGAAGACGGCCGAACGGCGTTGGACGGCAGTTTAATAATCCGCTCGCATCGTCTCCGACGGTAGCCGAACGGCGCCGGAGACGGCCGAGTACCGATGATGACTAGATAGTATATCCATATCAAAACATTTATTCCTTAAACTCAATTTGAAAAATTAAAAATGAAACACCAAAACGTCCGTTCAGCTCAGAGCGCACGTTGAATCTGCGATGAATGCATTTGTAGATGTTTTCGGGGTCATGGCACGACAACCAGCCCCTCGCGACGGCTATTCGAAAGAATTCACTGCCGAACAGATGTGAACATCATTCGCAACAGCCGTTCGGAGGAGTCGACAGCCGAACGTAAGTGAACAGCCGTCGTGACGGCCGTTCGGAGTAATCAACTGCCGATAGCATGTCAACATCCAAAGCCGAGTAGTGTGGTGATACACACTCGGCTTAAGCCGATTCCGCGTCGATAAATGTGGGAGCACTCTAAGACGAGGACGCGGCGCGATCGGTCGAAAATGTATGAGAGTCGCGCCCGCGCCCCGTCTCTTCTGTGTGTTTTACGTTCGCGACGCTTCTATACATTTTGTATGAAAGAGACGCCAAAGAGACATATGTCTCAGCCCCGTTTGCGTCTTACGTCTTTTCTATGTGGCCCGCGCCTTAATAATTTCGTTGGGTCAGCCAGTGCCAGGGGCAATTTGTAATAGACCGTATAAACACTGAATAATGTATTTGTTGTGATAAAAAGTAAACGGTTTTATTTGTAATTATAAAGATGTTTTAGGAGTTTTCAAATAAAAAATCCTAAAAACCCGTCAATGGTTACTTCACAATAACGATATTCAACAGAATTCTTCATTGAACTTTTTTCTGCCCTATGAGTTGTTCCCGTGCGGAAGTCACTATTTAGTTCCAAAGAGTTGTTTGAAAACTCCGAACGAAATTATCCACCACCTTCCTAGCCTTTTCCCAACTATATTGGGGTCGGCTTCCAGTTGAACCAGATGCAGCTGGATATCAGGAATTTAAATGGAGCGACTGCCTATCGAACCTCCACAACCCAGCAACTGGGTAATACGATACCCCATGGTAAGACTGCTGGTCAGATTTTAGAGCTTCTGACTGTAAAGACTGTCAAAGATCTACAAATGATGGCCGGGATCAACGGTTTTACGTGCTTTCCGAGGCACGGAGGAAACTTGCTATGACAGATTGTTACCCATCCATAGACCGACCTCGGCAAGCGCGGCTTAACCCGAATGATCGGCCTGTGCGGCTGTAATTATTTAGCCACGAGCTCCTCAATTAGCCATGAACGAATAAAATCATTCCACGGTAATAATTAAAGACGAAAACCATCGTGATCGGGAACATAATATTGTGACTGATTCCGGATCCTTCATGTCGATATAACTTTTTTCGGATGCACATTTCAGTTTCGCCGTAGTACAATAAAATGATAAGATGGTTATGGCCCTTCGATTAACATAGGTTACAAGATGCTACAAGGGTGGGGACGTTTTGGGTATTGTTCTTTGGTAAAATATTCTTGTAATTTACTGTCTTTTCACACAAAAAAAGGAATGCTTTAACGAACCGTATCGTGATTTCATTTTAGAAGAAAGAAAGAATTTCGAATAAACAAATGAGACAGAACATGGACTCACATAATGCCTCCTCCTCTAATTCAGTGACAATTTCGAAAGAATTGATCTTTCTAAAAGATTTCCTCCGAAAAGGCGTTTTAAGAATACCAATAGAACACAAACAATTGCCAATATCAGACGCTTCATGATTCGTTTGGCGCTCGATAGAGCCTGAGAGATCAATTCTGGTGTACTGGGCAAACACAAATAGTGGTCAAACAATAGGACTTTCTTCTAGCGAGATGTGGCCATCTCTCGTGTCAAGCCTCTTCTAGGAACCTCATAAATTTTTGACTAGCTTTAGACTTATATTGCGTACATAAGTCCAAATTTCCTCACGTGTTTATGTCCTAAATAAACTTGGAAAGCACATAGGTATAGATAAAACCACATTCATACTTTCCTGGGTTTGAGCTCACAACCTAGTACTGTAGCGTTACGCCACCTTCTAGTAGAGCAGCAGGGGTAACAGGCCGTCCACCGAGATGCTGCTACACGCTGTGCCGAGGATGTCGTCGAAATTGGCAGCCACGAAGGCGAGACCGACCATGGGTCCAGGGTCAAAGTCGCGCACCGTGATGTCACCCACGGTGACATCGTCTTCCGAGAGGAAGCCGGAAAGGTTGCCGAAGCCGTAGTGTAGTGGATGGCAAACTCAGTACTACTGGTGCGGTATGTGCTCGATTTGGAGCTGTCGTACTTGTTGTGTAGTACTTTTAAAAAACACAACGGAATTTATAAGTAATTAATTTATTTAAAATACAATTAAAATAAAACAATACTGTAGAACGTGCAGCTGGAGCTGTGGTAAAAATTGTAGTGCCTAGAAAAGAATTGAAGGTGACGCAATGACAGAACGTAAATTCGAAATATGATTGTTTTTAAAATTATTAAAATAATAGATTTTAAAGTAAAGAGGTTAAGGGAACAGAAGAGGTTAAATACCTCTCTGTTACAGTACGACATAACCTTTGGGCCTTCATAACGGTAGGACAATAAGACACAGGAAAAAGAAAAAAACAAAGATAAAACTAGAAAACAAATCAAGCATAATATCAAGTTTTGATCAACAGACTGCTTAGACAAAACAGTTTTGTCTGACAAAGACAAAACAGTTGAGACTTGTTTTGAAACTTGAGTCAAAACATTGACTAGTAGATGGAGAGTAAGTGTGCCTTCCACCATTGTTTTCGCAGAGATGTAGCTATCTTATTGACAATATTGAACAAGTCTACGCACAGCTTAACATAAATCGGTAGGTCCTCATTATTATGAAACTTTGCTTCATTTTGAAAAGTTATGAATTCAGCGCTCGCTTGAACCCACGCCAACCGTGCCGAACAGGTCACGGGGCTATCTAAACAGTTAACCGTGATCCTGGAACTTAAAGGGCTATTGAAGGAACACCGTAGATATCAGTCATTACGAGTCTGACAGCTCCTCCACTCCACACTGAGTGCGAGAACTCATATCATGATTTATCAATGTAAAAAAAAATATATATCAGTTCGTATTTACTGGCAAAACTGGTTGTGATGACTAGTTTTTACAATTAGTTTTACATGAAAACAAACAACTAAACTAAAAGACACAACATGCAGAATAAATTGTTTTAACACCTCGGTAAAAACTCAAGGGATCGAAAGTTTTACCACAAACAAAAAACGGAAAATAAAAGGTTTTTCCTGCAGTTAATTTACTGGTAACCAAGTCTCTGGGGTCTTATTCGTATTGGACAAACAGACATCCCAACAACGGGTTTTATAAGATAAAATGCAATTACTTGGACTATTTCGGAACATTGTCGTGATCCGACTCTTTGCGTTTGAGATTCAAATGATCTATTGTTGGTGAACGTTGAAGTTTGGGACGAATGCTCAGTTTTGGTGTGGGTTGATTTTTGCTGTCTGGTTAAAATGTTGAGAAGAATAGTTTTTGTTTCAGTTTTTCGCCTAGTTTTTAGCTGAAACTAGGTATAATGTAATGAATAACTAGATAGTATTTTAGATTTATACTTATTCATAAAATGGTTGACCCTTCCAAAAGAACGCGCATGAATATGAATGCAGAATCTTCGTTTTACAGTTAATTTGTCATTGTGCGCAAAGCTAAGGAGTAGAATTACCTGCCAGTGTCTGTTTCCTGATAGCTACAATCTTGTGGACTTTAAGTCAAGAGTGAATAGGTTACTTCTAGCCTAACACGCTTCACATTGACCACATCAGGCAAAATGGTGGTCAAACGTCAAAAAGTATCTTAAAAACATTAAAAAAAAATGTAACCGACTTCCCACAAAAAAGTCCAAAATAACCTACAAAAAACTTTTCTTTCGAAAGTCGGTGACAAAAAGTCAATGAAATAAAAAAGAAAGTCACGGACTTTCGAAAGAAAAGTTTTTTTGTAGGTTATTTTGGACTTTTTTTATTTTATCCTTTTTAGTTTCAATGTTCAACCCAAATTATTGAGAACTACTGCACCAAACTAAATGAAAATTTTATGGGACCAAATGGCAGATATACTTTAACGAACAAAAAGAATCATCGAAATCGGACCAGAAACCTCGGAGTAATCGGTGTAGACAATGTTGAAATCTTTTTAGGTTTTTGTTGATTTTTCAAAAAGTGCTAGTCCGATTTCGATAAAATTTTAATGGGACCATTCGGGAAGTATTCCCTTTCCAACAAAGAATTTTTCAAATCGGTTGTTAAACGACGGAGTTATGCCCGAACAAACATAAAAAAAATATATATATAGGTAAACATCCGAATTGAGAACCTCCTTTTGGAAGTCCAACAACCAACTCGTTAGCGACTCGAAGTGGAACGAGAATAAAATCTATAATTTAACCAACCACACACACGGACAAAGTTCAGTTTGTCCAAAACTAATGCGAAAACAGCTAGACAAGTGAAAAGTTGACGAAAACCCCGCTAATACTGAACTAGGATAAAATGTTCAGCTGAATTTTGCAGTTTGTAATAACTGGAATGGACGGTGCTTTTAGAGCAAAGAGTTTTACTCGCAAAACCGTTTGCAATGTTCACCATATCATCGCTTACATTCGGGTTTAACTAAAATTAAACTGTTTTACTAAAATTATAAACTGTTCGTTGATAATCGCTACATTTCAGAAAAGTTGGACGATATAATTATTTTACGATACGAAATATTGAAAGTGACCTCTCCATGCCCCTGGTCATTTTGATCCACATTTCCCGGGACACCCTGCATAATAATATTGGTGTAAGATTTTCGTAACGTTATATTAAGAAATCTTATTAAAGGACCAAACACACTTTTTCATTCAGCTTCTTACAATAAAAACAACGATTTTATTTGGCAGACACAATAGTTTAGTAAAACATGGCCAATTACAAGTTCAAAATAAGTGTGGTTAGTCCCTATTTTCGTAGAAAGTTCAATTTTTTTTTTTTTTTTTTTTCTGTCTAAAGCAATAATTAAGATAGAAGAATATCAGCCCTGAAACAAGCCCCGAAGTTATCAGAAAAAATAAATAAACATTTTTTCTTTTTGAACAGAGCTAAAACGGTACTACCTACGCAAGCCATTTTTAATTGGCTTTCAAACTAAAAGCTAACATAAGTATTGCGTGGTTGTAAAATAATTAATTTGAGTACAATTTTGCTAACGATACTAATATTGCTAGGTAACAGGCCCTATAATTACGGGCGTGGGTGTTTCGTTTCGTGGATTAAATACCAATAGGTACTTTAAAGCTACTGTCAAACAGACAGGCAAAGCGAAGGCGAAACGAATGCGATCCGAATCCTGTCATATAGAAAAGCGAAAGCGGTCCGATAGTCTATGTGACAGGCTTCAAACAATTCCATACATTACAAACAAAAACGCTTCGGCACGCATTCGCTTCGCCTGTCTGTTTGACAATAGCTTAAAGGCACTCACACATAGGCGCGTCGCGATTCGAGAGGGAATCCATTTCTCTTGCAAACAGAGACGTATTGGCAAAAAAAAATGGGCAAAGGCTTATATTTTATAGATGAGGATTTTGCTATATAAATAAAAGGCAATAATCGAATTTATAAAGTAGAATCGACAGTTTTTTTAAAGCTCTTGTTATTTTCTTCATTACTAAATTGCATCAGTACAAAGCGGAGCCTAGTCTATCTATCTATCTACTTATCTTCTATCTATACATTAATAAATCTGTAGAAGGGTCAATTCTATACATTGAAAATATTGAAAAAATAAATAGCGGGGGGTGTTGCTGGATCGATACCAAACCCAAATATGTGATTAAAAAAATTATGTCTGTCTGTCTGTATATGCAGGTATCACGTGAAAACTAACGGTTCGATTTCGATGAAACTTGGTATAATTATACCTTATTATCCTGGGCATAAAATGGGATACTTTTTATCCTGGAAAAATACGTAGAAAAATAATCTTATTTTTCAGTTTTATTCATAGACGTTGTTCTGTAGAACCGCGAACACACGTTGCATTACCCGCAGTGGATTCAGCGCCGTAACCTGTAGCGCCGAAAGTTGGATTTGGCTTGAACCGTTTGCGACACACGCCTCCCCGACTCCTATATAAGGAGCCGCGTTCCGCGCCGCGCGATGCATATAAATTCTGAATTTTGATGCGAGCGGACGTGTCCAGTGTGGCGAGCGGTCGTCCGTGGAATTAATATTGTATGCGTGTAATTTTAAACCGTGCTTTTCAGCGCGACCTTTTTGATTACTGTTCCGATCAGTTATTTGTAAATACAAGGTCGGAATTACTATGAAAAAAATACTTACTACAGAACGCGAGCTCAACAGCAGTAGCTCAATAGAGGGATCTCCTTAATTATTATAGGCTTAGCCGTATTTGGGTCCAATAGATATTTATAAGATGTCATTATGTCAGAGTTACTCAAAATGGAGAAATAAACCATCAACGCGAAGACCGACATCCGCGCGGACGGAGTCGCGGGCGGAACCTAGTAGTAAATATTTATCTTCTTCAAGTATTTCGCAGATCTTCATTTTTGCCGATGTACTACTTATGATTTCTTTGCAAATAATCACTTTGTAGTATCTACACTCGAGAGCAATGAATCCGGGTCACTTAAAGAATGTTAAAAATCTCGGAAACTAAAAATGATAGGTTAATGCAATAAATTGTATTTAATAGACAATGTAATACTCCTTAAATGAAAGTAAAAAAAATATGAGTCACCATACATTTTATTAACACAAAATTACATAAAGAAAAAAACTGCTGATCTCTCCTTAAAACAAAAATAGGAAACATGAAATTTTTGAACTTTATTACGATTTTCTTGAATTTTAATACTTCGTATTGCCTCCTCGTGCTTCCATTACTGCGTTTACGCGGTTTGGCATGCTGTACACCAAGTTCCTTATACGATTTTGGGGAATATTCTCCCATTCCTCTGTGAGAGCAATTTTGAGCTCACGAAGCGTGATTGGGGGAGGGTTTCGTTGTTTTACGCATCTGCCTAGCTCGTCCCAAGCATGCTCGATCGGGTTGATATCCGGGCTGCGCGCTGGCCACTCCATACGAGTAATATTCATCTCTTGAAGGTAGTCATTCACAATCCTACCTGTATGAGGTCGGGCATTGTCATGCATAAATATAGCATCTTCACCTAAATTGACCATAAATGGACAAACGTGATCATTGAGGATTTCTTCCACATATCTTACGCTAGTTAAAGAGCCGTTTTCTATGATCACCAGCTCTGTGCGACTTTCAGAAGAAATTCCGGCCCACACAAGTACAGACCCACCACCGTAGGCTACTTTTTCTTCGATGCATGCTTGCTTGAATCTTTCCCCTGGTCTTCGATACACTCTGTGTCTTCCATCGTGCTTGTAGAGCATAAATTTTGATTTGTCGGAGAACATAACTTTTGACCAATCTTCAATACTCCAATTTACGTGGCTCTGGGCATATCTTAGTCTTGAAATACGATGCCCACGCTCCAGTTTAGGGCCGTTTGCAGGTCTAAGGGGTTTTAGTTAGATTCAGCAAGCCGACGTCTTACTGTCCATGCACTTGGGTTACTTCCTCCGAGGCGTCGAAACTGATTGGTGAGTTCAGGGGCCTTACCACGAGCTTAACGCGATCCTGTTTTGGCTGTGGGAAAGAGACAGAGCTATAGAAGTCGTCTAGCGCCATCTCGAAATTCGAATGGAATGGAAACAAAATCAGAATCGAATCAGTTTCGGGAGTAACACCGCAGTTCCTGTGAGAAAGCGATTTCGAAGCATGGTGTTCACCAAGTATCGGTCTTCTCGTGCTGTGGTACACCTGGTTCTGCCCGTTCCTGGTCTGCGTAGGTTAGAACCAGTTTCTTCGTAACGTCGGAGAACTCTTTGTACTGTTGACAGCGACACACCGACAGTCCTGGCTGTATCGCGCTGACTCCGGCCGGTTTCCAGCATTGTAAGTATTCTGGTGCATTCTTCAGGCGTAAGCGACATAATTTCAGCTTGAATAATGAATATAGAGCACTATCAACATGGTTTATGTACCCACATAAATGACAGATTACAAAAAAAAAGCAAAACCAAATGCTGTAATTTCGTAGTTCCATCTTCGAAAGTGGCCCTTTTTCAAATTTGATTTTTTTATGATATAACTTTACAATAACTAAGAAGTTTTAATACCTTCATTTATTGTGTGAATACTCCTTCATTGTCTATTAAATACAATTTATTGCATTAACCTAGCATTTTTAGTTTCCGAGATTTTTAGGATTCTTTAAGTGACCCGGATTCATTGCTCTCGAGTGTACTTACAGTGATTCGCCTACATCAAATCTGTTAAAGATAATATCTATCTAATATTTACAAAAAATATATCGATAAAGATAAATACAATTACACTAACACCATCTCTGTACATTTTTGAAGTTGTCATGTTTGTTAAATGTAACCGACAACTATTTCCACGCATGGCAGACAAAGTCAATCGCGTAAGACGCGATGACACTCCTCTGCTCACGTGCTTCCAAAACTGCTTTAATGAAGAAAAGTGTATTTTGCATGGCGCCTTTAATATTTAATAAACTTCCAAAGGGATGGAGAGAACTAAGCGCACATGTATTAAAAAAGCGGCTAAAATTATTTCTAATTAGGAAAGCATACGTACTACAGCATTTTAGAATTTTTAAATGACAGAGAGTGATATTGCAAATATGTTTAAGTTATTGTTATTAATTTATGATTATTTTGTTATGAATTTATAATTCTTAATTGTGATAATAATTTAGATGTTTTTTAATTATTTTTTAAATGTTTATTTTTGTATGCCTTAAAGGCCGAACATGATGGAGCTTTTTTATATGTGAACACCTTGCATACCTTGTATGTACACTCATGTTTCAACAAATAAATGTCTTGTCTAATCTATACGCATTGTCTCAAGAGATGTATAGTGACTTGACACGCCACACGTCAAATAAAATCGCGCCTGTATGGTCCCAGCCTTAACACGTTCAAATGAAAGCCTTTATTAAAACTTTCATTGGATCCCTACAGTCACAGATATAGGCACTTTTGCCCATAGAATATTGAAGTTAAACAAGGCGTTTTCTTGGCCATAAATTGCAACTTATGTGACCCTTTTTCCCATAGGAATAAGGCCGAGGGAAGTGATAGGGTAATAGGTAAGGGTCGTGTATTTAAATAGGTTCTATTGAGCATTATCTACAAATTACAGTTTCCGATATATTCATCAAAATAACCTATGTATCCTGAAATTTTATTGAAATCGATAGAGCAGTGGTGGCCCAGTGGTATCGGCCTCGACTTACGAGTTGTACGTTGTGGGTTCGAATTCCGTCAGGCGCATTACTTTGTGTAATTTATTTCAACACCACTGCTCTCAAAACGGTGAAGGAAAACATCGTGAGGAAACCGGCATGTCCTATAACTAAAAAATTCGAAGCCATGTGACATCTACCAATCCGCACTGGGCCCGCGTGGTAGATTACGGCCCACTTCCTCTCTCAGAGAGGAGGCCTGTGTTCCAGCAGTGGGAACATTTATAGGCTGATGATGATGATAGAGTTATGTCGAAAAAAAGCACTTGAAGGTTTGTTTGAAATATTATTCGACGTACACGCACTAAATTGTCGAATTGTTACCAAAGATTTGGCCTTCTTCTCCCGTCCTGGTTGCAGCAGAACTGTCTGTCAGACTTGTACTGACTGAAATCCACGATGTTCCTTCAATAGCCCTTTACATTCCAGGGTCACGGTTTCCTCAGTTCCGGGAGCAACCAAAGATGTATTCTTGACTGATACCAGGGACTATCAGACTTGTACTGACTGAAATCCATGGTGTTTCTTCAATAGCCCTTTACATTCCAGGGTTTCCTCAGTTCCGCGGGCAGCCAAAGATGTGTTCTTGACTGTACTATGTTAATTATGAACTGTATACAATATTAACACCTAAATTAATGTATGCAACACCGGGCTGTCTTGTGGCGAGTCAGACCCACGTAATGCGTGTTTAACCCTTCGTTGGACAGATCAGTTAACACGGGTTAAGGGTACTTATAGGGATAGAGTAGAAGGTTAGAAATATTAATTTATGCTTTTTAGAATTCCGTACACAAAGAGTTGTCGATGAAAAAAACTGAATTAAGTAAAGAATAAAATATGGGATCTTTCATTATTTTTTATGGACAACTCACACTTGACCAATCAAATTAATATGCCAAAATTGTTAAAATCATAAAGAGCTCTAATCTCCTAAGAGAGTTTTTCTGTAGGTACTTACGTATTTGGATTTCCTACTGTTGTCCAACGTCGCGTCGTATAAGTCGATCACAATTTTTAAATAAATACCGTCATACCACAAAAACTTTTAAACGTCTGTTGAGCACTTGTCTAAAAAAATGTCAGATTATGGCGTTGGAATAAGGTCCGTTTTTCAGTCACACTTTTTTTAGACAAGTGTTCAACAGATGTTTAAGTTTTTGTATTAAGGCTGTTTAACTTTAATGTACTATTATGAGCTAAATTGGATTGGACTTTAAATTATGAAATTTCATTGACTGTAACAGAAATAAGAGAAATAAACCCTTTGGAACTCCATTGTAGGCTCCGTGTGGTGCTTAAATGAGGTGACCACAAATTATATTCTCGACAAAAAATGGGCTTTCTACGCCACATTATAATCTCTATTGTAACACATGTGTGTTATTGCGGTGGCACTGGTCAGGTAAACGCGCGCCTGTCAAGAGAAAACAAACAAAAAACTTCAAGCTCAAGCCTACGAGGCCTTTTCATATTTGCGAGAGATCTCCCCTTAAATTATTCATCATTTTTTACTCATTTTGCCCAAGCTATGAAACGGCATATTTTATGCCCAAGTAAATAAATATTTACCACATTTTTATTATGTTTTTCAGGCCGTTACATCGAAATTGTAAGTAGATTGAGTGATTGTATAATTAAACTGTTTTTAAATTACTTGTTATGAGATAAATATTTTTAATAAGATAATCTCGTTTCTAAACAGGCTTATTTTATTATCTCTGTAATTAGAATGTTTTATGTGTAAAACGTTTTTTATTACGACGCCTACAAAAAGATAATTACTGCTTTAAAGGTCACACAATCTTATTACTCGTCGACATTAGGGTGGTTACAGATAAGCGTTTTAGAAGAGTGTGTATGCGCGTATAGGCGCGTTTTTTGCCCCTTTGAGCAACATTACGAGACCAGCATTTTTATAAGCTCGTATATTGGCCAGCCGATAGGAACTGATCTGCACGGTGCGCGGTGTGATCTAACTTACCATAGAACTCGTAAGAGTGCGTACGCGCGTTCGATTTGTGAAGTGCAAAATGTGACATACGTGTAAGTGTGGCGTGTAAGTCGGTACGAGTTAAAGGGTATCATTAGAACTTTAAACTGGATATTTACCATGTTTTAAGTTTGTTTTGATATTAAAACTAGTCACTAGTTTAGTTAGTACCCAAAATGGTCACCAACCTGGATCAGTTTAAAAAAAGAATACGCTTCTCTGGAACCGCCAAAATTAATTATGTTTTTCACACCACTTGCTCGTAAATGTCAAATTATATGTCATGCAAACAAGGAATAAAGCAAGGCATTACTGCCCCCCATTCGAGCCGGGCAATAATATTGTACTGAATTTCATTATTCCCGTGGGAATAATGTGATTTGAATTTGGAACCTCAAATAAAAGAGTAGGTATGAAAACTTTCACCAAGGAGTTGTATCAGTAATGGCGGCCGGTGACCACAACAGCTGATCACTTGCAGTGGTGCCAACTTCACGTTCGAAGGTTGTCAAATCAAATTTCAAAAATCGAATTTATTTCCTCGCAGTAGGTGTGAAAAGCAGAGTACGCTCCTCGGGAGTAAAGCTGCCTTGTCTTGGGCTAACTTGAATCCCTCGCTCCGCTACGGAGGTTCACCCCCAGAATCCTTAGTGTCGCTTCGGGATTCAATACGCCCGTGACGTTAGGCAATGCTTTACTCCCTTGTTGCGTAATCTACTATTGTGGCGTGTCGTGTTGCGCCAGAAGCACACCAGTTTCGTACATTTAGTACAGCTAGAGATACATTTGCATGTCGCATCCTGAATCGCAACGCAAGAACCTGTTGGCTTCTAGTGATATTTTCGTTTCTATCACGGAGTGTACAGCGACAGCGATTGCACAGAGAACGAATGATATTAGTTTAATAGAGTCCACGAGACGGAGCACACGGGAAAGTAACCTCGAGCCTCACGCGTGTAGCACACGAGGTCATGTCCTATCCCTAAACACAATTCCTCAAGTGGCCACATAACGCGACGTTTGAAGAGGGTAATAAGGACTTGAATCTCAAAGTGTCTAGTGCTTTCCTGAAAGCTCTCGACACACGACGAGAAATTTAATACGATATCGAACTAATGTAATAAAAGAGTTTCAAACTTCAGAGGTTGTGGCCCAGACCATAGGAATTTTAATTATGGAACTTCATGGTGTCAGTAATTGAAAGGGGTTTTTTAATTAGTCGAACGTTTTTGTAATTTGATTTTTTGTAGGATAGGAATTCCGTTGGACCTTTTTCATCGTTTTCGAATAATTGTAGCCATACACCATACTGCCTATCGTCCAATCGGCATGACGCTGCCGATTGGATCAAATTGGCAGTTCGTCCATATACACCATACTGCCTATCGTCCAATCGGCATGACGATCGATTTGATCAAAGTTTGATCATGCCGATTTGATCCAATCGGAAGGATCAAATCGGCATGATCAAGCCTATCAAATTTACTGTCATGCCAATTTGATGGATTCCACGCCCACACACGGTCAATTCTAACTGATCCAATCGGCAGCGTCATTCCGATTGGACGATAGGCAGTATGGTTTATGGCTACCTAAGATGGTTTTTCTAGAAAATTAAATGTGGATGGAATTTTGTTAACTCCTTGAATATTCTTGAGTCGATACGGTTTGCGCATTCGCTGAGTAATTAATTGTTGTGCTGTGTCGCGGGTTCGATTCTGGCAAGGTACAAATATTTGTCTGAACTACGTAGTTGTTACACTTTGCCTGGAGTGTTTTTCTTCCATCTTACACCATTTTTAGTCACAGTCAAACTATTTACATTCATGAAATTTTATTTGAGACAGAAATGACACTTTAAACCTAAAGTAAATTTCGGTCTATACCACATTCAACCACAATATTAAGATACCTTTAAAATATGAATAACACAAAAAATTCTCTGTTACGTAAATTTTCCCATAACAAGCCCCCGCATTTTCACAAACCAGTTTCAGGAGACCGATGAAACCACCTTTCAGGACTCGTAACTCACAGCGAACGGTCTCATATGGCGGCGAAAGCTCCCATTTTCATACGAAACTGCTGTAAATCTTATAATATTATTTATCGCTGAAACTGAAAGGTGCTGAAACACTAGCGTCTTGTGGTGTGGCGTAATTAGTTTTGCTACTGAGGGAGAAACAAGTACGTCGTGTTTTGTAGTTTTGTTGTAAAAGGTTTGTGGTTTAATGGAAAATTATGGTGTAGGAAATCCTCATATTCTTGCCCTTATCCCCATTTACTTGAGGTTGGTGCAACACGTTTTCTTCTCTCCTATCAGACGTCACAGCATCATTTACTCCATTTATATTCATATAATTCCTCACACAATCAATTCAACTTTTCTTTAGCCTTCCTCTTCCTCTCCATCCATCAACATTCATACCCATCACTCTCTTAGTCATATTATTATTACCACTATTGATACAGGCCTACTTTCAGAGTAGGAGTGGGCCATGTAATCAACCACGCAGGCCCAATGCAGATTAGTAGATGTAAAATATCTGTGGTCGATTCTAGCACATAACGGTATCCTCACGACGTTTTCCTTCACCGTTTTGAGAGCAGTGGTGACGTAACAAATTTCACAAAGTAATGCGATGACTAAGTTCGATGCCACGACCACATAAAAATTACACGGAACTATTCCACGTTTAAAAGGAATGGACCTCCAAATTCTAAAACCCCATTTAATCACGTTCCAATCTTGGATAATTTCACAAATCGCCCGGAACTTTGTTACAAAGCAGTAAGGTAAGTAGATCGTTAGTATCATAAGAACTTCGCCAACCACCGCTTAGTACCCTTCAAAGTCACATTAGGCCAAAAATCACCACATCTATCAACATAATGGCGTCTGAAACGCTTAAATTGATACTTATTTTCGTAAAGATGTTCTGATATCATATATTTTCGGGTGAAAATATGTTTTTGGCTTGTTATCTTTGGTTTTTTATTCAATAAAGAACAGTATTTAGGAGGCAGCTTGATGCAGAAATGGTAAAAAGTAAAAAAAAAGTGCCTCAACCTAGAGACGCACTTAGTTTGTTTTTAACTCTGCGTTGTCAATTTACATAAACCAGCTGTTCGACCGAGCTCTGCTCGGGCAAAAATAGAGAAAAACCTTTAAAAAAAAATGAATGAAACCTATTTGTCGTTTGGATTCAAACCAGTGGTTTTCGGTATAGAAGCCCAAAGCATACCCTTAAGCTATTCAAACAGTAGATATCGTGGCGAAATTACGAAACGCAACATTTTGCGGTAAAATCTTTTTGCAAACTGCTAGCGGTACAGAAAAACGTCAGTTAAAACTCAATACTCTATTCCTAAGTTCGTCTTCACGGTTAAAGGCGGCGCAGAGTTGGTCCTGGGTGGCTCTATGAGCTGTGACCTTAAGAGTGAAGTTCTAAAATACGAAAACAGTTTACAATCCCAAAAAAATGCGAAAGTTGTTTCACGGGGTGTCTACATTCATGGGAACAATTTGACTTACTGATAAAAGCCTATCTTTAACGAGAAAGCTGAAAATAAAAAACAAAACTAATACCGTAGTTTTGTTTTTTTCTTTTCAGCTACCGTACCCAACTTAAATCCAACTTCAAAGACAGTCAAACCTAGTAGAAATTATTCATTCCTAGTCAGTGTTGTTTCCAAATACATAAATATTTAAAAAGTCTTTGGCCAGGAGGTTTTAAAAATGATTCCGGGGACAGTTTGCCAGATGTCCCGGCTTTTATGGGGAGGACTACTTTATTTATACGTGTTTTATCTTTTTTTACCTGTCTCGAGTTTGTGGCGACTGGGGTTCCGGAGCAGGAAATAAGTAGTACTTCAGTTTTGATTTGTTACCTGAAACAGGAAAATGATATTTGGTAAAGTAAATGTTGGTTTTAAGTATAAAGGTATATGTCGGTGTTTCTTTTGAAAGAAATAAAGACAGAAATAAAACATTTATTTTGCACAAAAACCGAACATGAATAAAAAAATATAAAATGAACACAGAAAACTTTTTTGATTTCACTTTGGGTGATTGCATGCAAGCGCGCCTCAAGAACCTTGCAACAATCTAACAGTACCCTCCTCAAAGGGCCAAAGCCTGCCGTGGTCGCGGGGCTATCTTATCTGGTAACCGTGAGCCCGGAACGTACAGGGCTATTGAAGGAACACCGTGGATTTTAGTCGGTACAAGTCTGACAGTTCCTCCCGTCCCGCCCTGTACGCGAGGACTCATTTGATGATTTTAACAACGATAACAAAGGTAATTGCTATTGGTAGCCCGCGAAATTCATATTGTTTTGTATATTTCTGCAATTTATAGGACGGTGTCAGGTTGTAAGTTGATCAAATATGATTCTCTATGTAACAACATCATGGCCGATTTTGAAATTGAACCTAGATTTAAATATTGCGACTATTGAGCATGTTCTATGCTATAAGACTATAACTAATTAAGGAACATAATTATGTGTATTTTATAGAGTTTATAAAAAATGGGTTCTATATTATCTAATTTAAATAAAAATCAATGCCACTTTTCGTTGTAATGTTATAACTCAAGAACGGGCTCACCTATCCAAACCAAATGCTTAGGCTTTGTTCGAACTATTTAGAAAATGCTTTATGTGATGTTTGCACAAAATCGGACGAGTGGTTTTTATTATACCCGTGCGAAGCTGGGACGGGCCACTAGTAAGTTATAAAACTTCATAACATTCTTTATAACTTAAATGAGAATAAATCTAAGTCAGTTTAACATTATGGCTATTAGATGGAATGCAAAGTTTTAACTTAGTTTCAGTTTGCAATCTCTTCTGCGTACTCGTAACTTCTAGACTTTAACACATTTTCTTTTCTATATTAGTTTTAAAACTTCCTTCTCATAATATTTCCTTTCTTTCTTTAAAAACAAACGTTGTACCTCTCTAGTTATTGATCCTGTGTCTTGGGTGCGTTTAATTTATAGGCACACAAAAATAGCCAGACCCGGAAGAACAATCTTTGATATTTTTGTTCCGTGCGGGGATCGAACGTACGGGACTACGTTTAATCTATGTACAGTTAGTTGTCCCGGGTCTGGTTGTTCGTGTATGTGAGTTGCAATGTTTCAACGCACCCACGATACAGGAGAAATAACAAGGGAGGAACAAGCTTAAAAAAAAACTTGAGAGATGTCAAGGGACACCCGGATGGAACGAAGTTACTGTATACACTCAACAAAAATAATCGTCGCGACACCACACTGTTCAATGCGATATAGAAAGTCGAAACGAAAATATCTGGCTTGCTTTCTATATGAGAGAGAGAGAGAGAGACAGACAGAGAAACATGCGCACGCCGCACGGCTTACAATAGCTTACTATAGCAAAAAGTGTCGTTACAACTTTTCGTCTTAATTTTTTCCGTCTAGCCCCCTTTCGCAACGCGCGATAAGGAACTTCGTTCCAAAAACTGGGGAATTGCGAGTCCGTCTTTCGCACGAAGGGTTCCATACCATTATCTCATCGGCTTTAACGGCAAAACAAATCGCGGTTGTTGTATCGGAACCCCCTTCAAAATTAATTTAATTCTGTTTATAGTATTTGTTGTTCTAGCGGCAAGAGAAATACATCACCGATGAAAACTTTAACTGTCAACTAAGACTTTGCTGTCTGACCGTCAGTCATCAGGCTGTATTTCATGGACTTAGTAGCATGGTCCCTTTTTTGGGTACGGAACCTAAAAAAAAATACATCTGGTGTTAAACGTTACCCTTATTTTCTATGTTATTCAAAACGTACGGGTTACTATTCACTAATGTAGGTACCCAATACGTTTATAAGTAAAACAGACCCTTCTAATACCTACTCGATCCCTCTTATTTACGCCAGCTTACACGTTTTTATCTTGGAACACGCACGTCACGGATTTTCTTAAAGGGTAGTCTGAATGTGTAGGTACAACACCGACATTTTTGTAGATAAGTACCCAGTAACCCTTATTATCCCTACGTGGTCTTAGTTGGTTCTAAAAGAATGCTACTATTGAATCCAACTTGCTTTGAGGTTGGAGCTGCTAACCTGGCGACTTTTTGTCACCCATTCGAATGGTCTTTAGTTAATACGAGTCTGATGTGGGACATAGAGTCTCCTTCTCCTGCGGGATTAAAAAAAGATGTATTTAAATTTCGATCTGTTAAAAGTATTGTGATGATTTTTTTTTATTTTAGTTCGTAAAAGAAAAAGAGTTTGCGACCTCGATGTTAGATAAAGATAAAATTCAAATGCAGAAGTTTAAAATTCTTGATCTGTTCCATCATAATCTTACATGATCTGAGTTCAAACCGGTGTACCTAAGCTAGGTTTATGAAATCGAATTGGAGATGTTCTTATTTTAATAGTTATTTCTTGAATATTGAATTCCGGGAGTTGAAATTACATTTTTTATTTAGAATTTATAAAAAATGATTGGGAAATAAATGTCATTGGTGCTTTCATTATTTGCATCGCACTCTCAAAAATAAAAAGGTAGTCGGAATTTAGGTCTTTTGATCTGTTGATATAAATACAGAGACGTATGATGTTGTCAACCCACTTGTGCTCGTGTGGTAGAATATGACCCACTTCTTCTCGCAGAGAGGTAAGTTTGTGTCGCAGCAGTACAATGTCCTCTGCTGACTATATAGGTAGACAAAACATCATCATCATCAGCCTATAATGTTCCCACTGCTGGGACACAGGCCTCCTCTCTGTGAGAGGGAGTGGGCCATAATTCACCACGCAGGCCCAGTGCGGATCGGTAGATGTCACATATCTTCGAATTTTTGGTTCTAGGACATGCCGGTTTCCTCACGATGTTTTCCCTCACCGTTTTGAGAGCAGTGGTGATGAAATAAATTACACAAAGTAATGCGCCTGGCGTGGTTCGAACCCACGACCTACAACTCGTAAGTCGGGACCGATACCACTGGGCCACCACTGCTCTTACATGTTTGATGAAAAAAAAGGCGAGCCAAATACGCACTTGATCAAAAAGTGATTTATACCAGTACTGTTAAATTATCAGAAAAAGCAGATCAGACTATCGAAAAGCTTAAAGTATGCCAGTACTGATTCTGAAAAAAAAAGACAGGCAAGGCTGATACCCCAAAAAATCGACTATCCCTATCCCGACACAACAATAAAACAGCTTCATACGCCAAAAAATATGAAAAGCCAGTAAAAAATTCAAAGTAACAAAGCCGAAACAAAATATACTGCGCGATATATTCTGTATGAACAAACTATAAAGACTTATCTAGACGACAGTAGGTTACCGCATTGCGTCTGAAACGAGAATCTCTCGCAGCCACCGCGCCTCGACGCCCGGAAGATACTTTCAAGAACTTTACAGTAAACAAACTTTATATACAACCTTCTTTATACGAGTATATCTCATTTTGTCCCTGAAATGGACCGTTAAAAGTTTTACATGTCTGAATTTCATTAATAAATTTGTGATTTTTTTAAAACATTGTTGTTGTTCGGAGTTGCTCTAATTGAATAAAATTGTTAAAGTTTCAGGAAAAAAAATAAGGGCTTTATAAAACAGAAAAGAATAATTGCTAAATTACGCAATAAATTAGATGTTAATCACTAAACATTTCCATCGTATGTGCACTTTTGTACATACGATGCAACTGTTTAGTGATCGTGTGTAACAATAAATTGAGATAAATACGAATAAACTCAGAACACTCTCCGTATAAAAACATCCAAAATCGAACATCAAGATACAAACGTCTTAAAAAGGAATCTGAGATATTCCATTGCCTCAAAAAAAAGTTAAAAAGACTTGAACTTGACTCGAAAAAACACAGAAAAGTGTAGAATACAAAGTAAACTTTTGAATGAAAAGTTATTATTGGAAATCGGTGACTTTGTTTCTCATTTCCATGACTTCTAATAATACCTTTTATAAAAACAAATCCGTATTAAAAAAATGGTATGTTAATAATATCTAAACTAATATTATAAAGCAGAAGAGTTTGTTTGTTTATTTAAACGCGCTAACCTCATGATGTACTGGTTCGAATTGAAAATGCTGTATGTAATGTATAATGTTGTATAGTCCATTTATCGAGGAATGATATATGCATGACCAATAGGAGCAAAGCAGCAATTGCAAAATCGGAAAAAAAACATTCCTTAGCTGCCGTTGCGTGCGCTGCGTAAACGATTTATGTTACGCAAAAATCATGTATAAAGGAATTGTTCCTAATGAAAAGTTCTAAAAAAAAGTAAGCAACAGCAAATGTCTATCTTTTAAAGTTACTCACCATAACCTTTTTTATGGAAATCAAATTGGTTTTACTTTTAAAATAATTTATTACTTTCGACGGTATGTTTATAAACCAAATATTTATCCATATCCAAATAAATACGTTAATAATTATGACAAGTATTTAATTTTGAACGAAATTGCCCTTCACATTATTCGATTACAATGAATATCTTAGGAGATATCGTAATTTAAAAATAAAACACCGCAACAAAATAATGATGGGCTGGGCAGACAACGTAGTAGAGGCACACGGTCCCCAAGGAAATTGTCTGGATAGGGCCAGACGCCTAACATAACGCAGGTGAAACCGCGGGCAGAAGCTAGTACAATAGATCACAAGTTGACATTTAAGGCAACCTTGAAAACCGGATGTTTTAAAGATTCCCTTAAATGTCAACTTGTGCCTTATCTCATTTATTTTATAGAACAGCATTGTTTAATAATGGAAACTGAACCAAAATCAACTATAAGTATTAGTCACCTCTTAGAGATTGCCTCATTCGCTGACACACACTTTACTTAAACAGTCTATTTGTGTAGCCTTTTCTCAACTGTGGTCGTCTTGCAAAAACAAGTGTAATCAAGTTCAACAGTCATGAAGTTCAAACTATTCTGTTTATTAATATTATTACTGAATGTGCTGACAATAACGTCTAAGTTCGTTTATCCAAAAGCGCCAATTTGGAATGACTACGTCGAGTGTAAATATGAATCTGATAACAACGATATTGCAGACGGTTCTGGCCCGGGGGCAGCTTTAGGCGCTAAGTGTACTGGTATCAATGGTAATTGTCAAGTAGAAGATGGAAAATGAAGAAAATTTAAGTTTTAAATAGTAATATGGACTGTTAACATTTATTGACATGTATAAAAGGACAGAGTTCGTTCATTATATTCTCAAACTCTTAAACTACTTAACATAGAATTTCGAATAGTAGTTGTAGTTTATCACGGAAGGGTGTTTAAGAAAAAGAAAAGTTGAGAAGAAGAAGAGAAAGACTCCACTGACCGGACCGAACTACCTGCTGCTGCCTCCTGCGGCACCAGTGACGCTGCTATACGTGTGCCAGCTGTACTACTCTTCAAAGATCCAGAAGATTCTCGAAAGTGAAACACCCTGGGGATCGAGCAGATGGAGTCTCGTCACAACGTGAACTTCAATTAGGGTTGCAATCTCTAAAATTTGGAAACTAGGACAAGACGCGTAAGGAACGGATTTTAGAGTCCATAACCCGGATATGAGTCGAAGTGCGCACCGTGGCAACTGCGTCAAGAGGGGTGGGGGACGGTGAAGTGTGTGTGTGTGTGTGTGTCGCGGGCGGCACAAGACTTTACATTTTTAAACCCGGACTACAAATGAAATCCCCAGGACGCTCCCTTGATGCCCTCTAAACTAGGACAAATCCGGGGAAACCCGGACGGATGGCAACACTAACAGTGAGGGTGCAGACGACATTCACGAAAAATTTATTTTGTCAGAGAGGTGTAGTATTCCGAGGCCGGATATCCAACACACGACATCGATTCTTCATGCAAATTAGTGTTATTTTTATGTTTATGTATTATACATGCCAGCAGGTCAACCTACCCCCATCTGTATTTTTTTTCCAATCGAACATTAACCTTCCATTATTGTGATAAGGTTGAAAATCTATTAAAGAAATTTTACAGATTGAGGTAGGTTGTTGTGCTGGCGTCTGTACTCTTTTAAATATTAGTTGTGTCATATTGTATTAATTATACTTAATATATTTATATGGACTCGACGAATCGGAAATGTCAAAAAAAAAAATCTGTTGTGTTCCATTAGGTGCGTCTACACAGAGCGCGCAGCCTCGCGAGGCATTTGCTGCGCGAGGAAACTGACAAGCGAGGCTGCTCACTCTGTGTGGACGCGTCTATTGTTTTTCGACCGAGGCACGAAACAATATACGCGAGGAAAACAAAAGCCGACACTGGATGGCTCGGGCGCTCGGTCGCTCGACCGCGGCAGCGCTGTCACTTGCCTCGCCCGAGAAACGTCCACACCAACCGAGCTGCTTCGCGCGGAAAATGCCTCACGAGGCTGCGCGCTCTGTGGGGACGCACCTAATGATCACGAATCGGCAGTAACTTTGAGCGATCAGCAGCCGCGCAGTGCGTCGCGGGTTCGATCCAACACGGAACAAATTTAATATAATGTATGACCAACAAGTAGTTGTACCGGGTTTGGGTGTTTGTGTAGGTACCTATATATTTTTCTACGTTTGTAAATGCACCCGTGAGTCATTTTTTTTTAACTTGACTTAGCTTAAGATTTTTTTATTTACAAGTAAAAATGCTTTGAGTTTGAGTTTTATTTAACCCTAGAACCCTACACTGTCCAACGTATGCAGCGTTACCTGTGTAGCAACACTGCATACGCTCTCAGAAAATTATTGGTTCGAACTGAAAAAATATTTTTGTGTTGAATAGTCTATTTTTCGAAGAAGGATATGGGCTATATAACATCATGCTATGACCAATAGAGAGCAACAGAGCAGCGGGAAACAGCTACTCTAAATATAGCAACCTTGCACGTTTTTCCTCAAACGTTTAAAACTCTTACTCAGATATTACACATGAATATTATTACTATTGTCCTACATCACCCGCCCAAAATAGCTTTCCATAAAATAATTTTATCACGGCATAAAACTTGCCTATTTTTCAGCACTCTCAGCGCAAATAGTGGATAAAGCTGCCTATTCTCGGCGCGACAAACAGTCGTGCGGTTTTAAACAGGGTTTCCTACCCAAAGACTTGAAACGGGACACTATTTCTAAGAGCTTTGTTTTCTATGCGTCCGTCACAGAGCTGTATCTTTTGAGCCGTAATACTTCCTCGGGACTGTCTTTAACATGGCCCTGAAACGCAAAGGGCAACCGAAGGAAAAGGTTATTTATTAGAGAATAAGAGACTTACAGGCCTACGAGTAACTTTGCACCACGGGGGGAGGGATAACTTGATACTTTCACCTTCGATCATATAAAACAACTAGATACACAATCAGCGACAAAAAACGTCCTCACCAAAAGAATGACCAAATCAGAGATCGGTCATCCTTTTGGTTTAGTACTGTTCTAACGCTCGGAACGTAAACATGCCTCTGTGCTCGTTTAAAAAGTGCAAAAATCACTCTTCCAGGACCGAAAAAAAGGATGTAATTTCATTTTTTCAGTAAGTACTAACATTACCAATATTTAATAACTATCACTGTACTATAAATACTGATATTTCGTTAAGAAATCGCCGTAAAACATTTATTTTAAAATTGACGAAATTATCAGCCGGGTTTATAAAGCACCTAAATTGAAAAGACTTTTACTAAACGTACAGTTCGTAGTGTCGCATGGCTATTTGATTTAGTCGGGTAACATGTGTTGATTCGAGTCGCGGTCGTAAAATTTAATATGTTTTTATGACCGTTCAAAATCAAACTGTAACTCATTTGAATAAGGTTTAATTTCTTTTGGTATAATATGTTGGTCAGTTATGTTTCTTTCTCTTTTCTTTCTCTTTCTATTTTACGACCTACGTGAGGACAGTTTTTAGTTCGTTTTTGTACGGGATTGTGTATCTAGTTGTTATTAATGATCGAAGACTTTCACAGAATGCCAATTCAAATTATAATTACATAAAAACAAAGTTCCTATTTACAAGATACGTGTTTTTTTATAGTACAGTACAGATTCGGACTTGGCCGGTATTACTTTATCTCTTACGACGTAAGAGATGTCGCTACTATCTAAAGACAGCAAGTTACATAATATCGTCTTGACGCACAGTGAATATGAATCTCTATAACCCAATATAAGAAATTCACATTCATCATTTGTGTCTGTCGATATCCTACAGCTTTCTACTGTCTTATATTATTTATGTAGCCAAGCCATAGCTGTAATATAATTATTACTAATACAGTTTTAAGATAAATTGCTTCTAACAAAACATGGAGATTAATAATAAGTCTGAATTAAACGAACTTAATTTTATATAATGAATGTCTTTCTCGTATCAAGATTCAAAAAAGACTCTAATTATAACTCTTTGCTTTTTCCCAAAAGATACTTTTTTTTATTTAAGAATAAACTAGGAATTTCTATTGTATCGCCCATAATATACACTTGAAACACCCAGACCCCGGAACAACTACTTGTAGATCATACAAATATTTGTTCCGTGCGCGGATCGAACCCGTGACACGCTGCGCAGCAGTCGATTACTCAGCCACCGTGCCAATCGTGCCGACAGACAGTCAGACACTAAAAAGACATGCTCCCTCTATTCACAGTCACACTCCCTCTATTCTCTTTTGACAGGCCTGTTGGTCTAGTGGTTAGTGACCCTGACTGCTATGCCGGAGGTCGTGGGTTTAATTCCCACCCAGGACAAATGTTTGTATGATGAGCACGATCATTTGTTCTGTGTCTGGGTGTAATTTATCTATAATATACAGGGTGGAATTTTGTAATGCCACCTGGAGGGAAAGTACTCTTAATACTGCAGATAGAAAATGTTACTCAAAGGAAACATTCCTTTATTTTTGAATAGAAAGCAAACTGCATTCAAAGATTCCAAGAGAATGGAGCCCATTTCGAGCAACTAATTAGTTAGTTTACCATTTTTTGTAAATAATTAAATTAATTTAAGATTTCCTGGTTTTCCTTTCATTTAATTTATCATGTTTGTTAGAGAGATTTCATCCTTATAATTGACCCTAACGATCGACGCAATAAAAGTACAGGGTATAATTTTCTCAGATTTTAGCCGGTTCGATTCCCGGGTGTGGGAGAAGAGAATTTTCGAAAATCTTTGAATGCTGTTTGCTTTCTATTCAAAAATAAAGGAATGTTTTCTTTGAGTAAAATTTTCTATCTGCAGTATTAAGAGTACTTTCCCTCCAGGTGGCATTACAAAATTCCACCCTGTATATGCATTTAGAAATATATAAGTATGTTTATCAGTTGTCTAGTACCCATAACACAAGCTCTGCTTAGCTTGGGACTAGATGGCGTTGTGTGATAGTTGTGGAATATTATTATTATTCACAAAGAAAAAACAAGGATTTTATCCAACAAAGCAAGAAATATAAGACCCCATTACTCCCATATTTTCCGGATCTCAACTCCAGATCTCCGCACAATACGGATCTTCGCCGCACATAATCTGGCAGTCTCAGGAGCAGTACCTTCGGGTGGAAAAGTAGTTCTATTGGCTGCGGACACCGCCCGCATACGTAATGCACTGTCGAACTTGATTGTACTGCTGAGTAGATGGATACAGAAACCCAGGGATGTGACGCCATATTTTACTGTGTCGAAAATTAAGTGTAACTAAAAAATACTTTGTGCAAATAGATTTTTACTGACCTTATTGATGAGATTTTTCAGAAAGCTCAAGATTACAGTATTCTCATCAAATCAAGTCAAATCAAAGCAAAGCATTTATCAAGACGGGCACGCCGCAATCGCGGCGGTAAGACCCCTCTTTGAGGAGTGGCTGGATAGGAGTCACGGCGTCCTGACCTACCGCATGACGCAGGTCCTCACCGGACACGGAAGTTTCGGGAGGTACCTGTGTCTAAGGAGAAAGGAGGAAACGCCTGGGTGTCACCACTGCGAAGATCGCCCGGAGGACACAGTAGAGCATACGGTGCAAGACTGCCCAGCTTGGGCAGAGCACCGACGTGTCCTCACGGCGGCGATAGGCGGAGACCTCTCGCGCCCGGCATTGGTTGCGGCCATGCTGCGGGGCGAGACGGAGTGGGAAGCGGTCGCCTCCTTCTGCGAAGCAGTAATGCTCGCGAAGGAGGAGGCGGGCCGCGTGAGAGAGAGGACAATGTCCTCCCTCCGCCCCACCCGCGGTGGTGGACGCCCACGGCGACGGACGTCGCAAGACGATCTCCGGCCACCGCAGGCGCGGGCATGCGGGCGGCGAGTAAAGGGCAACTCGCAGCCCGACCACGGACCATGCCCGGGTCGACAGCGCGTTGTGATCCACGCGCGCCTCAAAGAGCGTCAGCATGATGACGGGGCCCCCTCTCTAGAGGGCCAAAGCCTGCCGGGGTCGCGGGACTTATACCATTACCGTGACCCCGGAACATAAAGGGCTATTGAAGGACACCGTGGATTTTAGTCAGTACAAGTCTGACAGTCCCTCCCGCCCTGCCCGGGGTGGGAGGACTCATTTGATGATTTTACCACGAAAAAAAAAAAAAAAAAGCATTTATCAAGAAGACCTGTTAGAGCTGCTTTTGAATTGTCAAAGACAAAATATATAATTAAATATTACAAAATTATGGTGCTACGGTCCCAGTCACAAATCATTATAACTATGAAAGTATCGTAGATGCATCACGCGATCGTGTATGTCCAGCGGGTCTAGAACGGTCACTGTAAGCATTATTCCCAATGATTCACTTCGTAAATTTTCAGCAACGTCAATAGGTGCGTCCACACAGAACGAGCAGCCTCGCTAGGCATTTGCTTCGCGCGGCAAAAGCCTCGCGAAGCTGCTTGCTCTGTTTGGACGCGCAATTGTTTCTCGACCGAGGCACGAAACAATATTGGCTATTCTTCTATTATTCGTTCACGAAGTGAAACATTAGGAATATTGCTAAGTGGCAGTTTTAGACCAACTGGTTCGAATTGAAAAATATTTTATGTGTTGGATTGATTGGACATCACGCTATAACCAATAAGAGCTGAGTAGCGGGCGATACCGCGGCGAACTGCTAGTTAATAATATGGAATGGAAAACAAAATTTAAAAAAAATATTATGACAAACTTAAATAACATACAAAAAATACAGTTGACTGTTCAAGCTACGTTGGATCAACAACTTATGGGCAATTTGCAGAAAAAAAAAACTTGAGAGGTGTCAAGGGACACCCGGATGGAACGAAGTTTACTGTATACACTCAACAAAAATAATTGTCGCGACACCACACTGTTCAATGCGAAATAGAAAAACGAAACGAAAATATCTGGCTTGCTTTCTATAAGAGAGAGAGAGAGAGAGAGAGACAGACATGCGCACGCCGCACGGCTTACAATAGCTTACTATAGCAAAAAGTGTCGTTACAACTTTTCGTCTTATTTTTTTCCGTCTAGCCCCCTTTCGCAACGCGTGATAAGGAACTTCGTTCCAAAAAATCATTATTGGACTGATTTCTAAATAATATAACCGAAGCCAAGTCAAATACACATAACATTACTTTATTTTATCTCTTCAATCATAAACTTCACCCAACAAACAAAGCCAGCATAGTTATCACGTCTCCATAGACACACTTACAAGGACATTATCACAGACAGTCCCCCGGGAAAGACTTAACTGACATCCGGTAGTCCGGGACTATATTACACGTTATAAACGGTGGCTCTAGTCTATGGTAAGTTTATGAAGATAAATGGCTAGAATTAGGTGGAATTGGTGACGTTATTTGCAGAACTGGGACTGGCTTTGTGGTCAGTTAATGGTTAATGGCTCTAACCTTTAATACAGAGTATTTTTTATGTACGGTTTAAAAATTATATATAGCTATTATCGCGGGCTTTGAGCGCGGCGCGGCGCGGAGACCGAATCAAGAAATTCCCAAAAACCTAAGGAAAATACCTGACACCACGCATCGTCTAACATCTTTTCAGTTCGGGAGACTTCGGAAATCGTTAAAATATCCGTCATAAAGACAATTTCCTTTTTCTTACTGATTCTAAAACCATGCAATACCATCCTTGGTGGATGGGAAGAGACTGTCACGGTGCATCCACACCGCCGGTAACATTTGTAGCTCAACGTTTCCAAATGTTACTCGGTAACATCAGCCAACAAAATGTTATTTAATGTTACTAAGTGCTGACGGCTGCCAACTCGGTTGGGCAGCGTTCGGGAAGCTACGCAATGTCTTTTCGTCCGACATACCTCAGTGCCTCAAGACGAAAGTCTTCAACCAATGTGTGTTACCAGTGATGACTTACGGCACCGAAACGTGGTCTTTCACTATCGGCCTCATCTCAAAGCTCAAAGTCGCTCAGCGAGCTATGGAGAGGGCTATGCTCGGTGTTTCTCTACGTGATCGAATCCGAAATGAGGAGATCCGTAGACGAACTAAAGTCACCGATATAGCCCACCGGATTAGCAAGCTGAAGTGGCAATGGGCAGGCCATATTGCTCGTAGAGCAGATGGCCGATGGGGTCGAAAAGTGCTAGAGTGGAGACCGCGGACTAGCAAGCGCAGCGTAGGACGTCCACCAACGAGGTGGACAGACGACCTTGTAAAGGTCGCCGGAAGACGCTGGATGCAGGTCGCTTCCAACCCGTATATGTGGAGATCTAAAGGGGAGGCCTATGTTCAGCAGTGGACGTCCTATGGCTGAGATGAAGTGCTGACGTGTTACTGTAAGTCGAGTAACGTTGCTCAACATTCGGTAACATCCGCCAACAAAATGTTATTTAATGTTACTATAAGTGCTGACGTGTTACTGTAAGTCGAGTAATGTTGCTCAACATTCGGTAACAATGTTACCCCCATTATCTAACAATGTTACCGATTGTCGAGCAACGTTACTCGACATACAGTAACACGGCAACATTTGTTGTCGGATGTTACTGCGGTGTGGATGAGTAACAATCAACAAATAGTAACAAGGAGCCACAAAAGTTACCGAATGTTGCCGAATGTTACCGTGTTGCCTTTTGTTGCTCCACAAATGTTACCGGCGGTGTGGATGCACCGTCAGACTCGTACTGACTAACATCCACGGTGATCCTTCAGTAGTCCTTTACTTCCCAGAGTCATGGCAACCTGATAACCTTTTACTCTTTACCTTTTACCTTGCCACACCATGCGGTAAAGGTAACATCGGTTGAAAACTAAGAAAACTAAGGTTGATTTTCAGTTGAAGCATTCCTTGGCTAAACTTGACCTAAGACTAAGTTTACTCTAGATTTGGCCCTAAGAGAGATATGGACCAAAATTATAACATTGAAACTAAGTAGACTTTACTATTTTTATCTTGCGACGAAAATAGTCTAGCTCAACAAAATTCTAGTCACGCTCGCACTGAAGTAGGTTCTTACTACTACATGTTTTTGAATGTTTTTTTTCGGTTGCCGTTACAAGAGACTGTGTTGTATTTTTAGTACTTGAACTAGAACATATCTGAAATATGTTGTGAATAGTAAGTATTTAGGATTACTAGGTATGTGTGTGTTTATTAAGAACTTTTTTTTTGGTAGCGGACTCTTGGTGGTCTTATAAATTCAACGAGCAATATTTACTAACATTTTGTTTTTTACGTTCTCGAAAATGGCTTTAAGAGCGCTCCCTCAACGCGAGCATTCACCTGTAATGTAACATTACAGATTCGAACATTCGAAGACAATAGAGCATCAAATTGCGCACTTTTATGTTACTTTACAGGTGAAAGCCTGGCACTTTAAGGATTTCCATGCAAGTAATTTAGGTGGAGCAAAAAAATCGATCTAGCTAGATTTCGTGTCTGGAATAATTTGTTTTCTGTGTATTATTACGCAAAAATATTGGTATACACTTACAATATGTATGTTACCGCCTTTTATGCTGATGACTGCGGTAACAAAACTATGAATTAAAAAGTTCTTATTTTTTTCTCTTTTTGCTGCTTTAATCTTCTTTTTGTTTTTTTTTCTCTCTATCGGTTCCCCGTGTGTGTATGTTAAATATTATATTTACTTTCTATGCAGTCGCAATATGCTGCAGTCGGTACCGACTGCTCCAAGTACTTATAATTCAACAGTTTATCCCCAAAACCTAAAAGTACCTAACGAATCTCTCAACAAAAAAACTCGTTCAGCAAAATGCCTTATTCGCTTAATTCCTTAACAAGTACGCAGCGAACAAACGAAATAATTAATTCAATCACCTAATGCGCCTTATCTTCAGGCCGTAAGGCTGGTTTTCCACCAAAGACGTGCGAGCTAGCTAAGCGGTGCGAAGATATGTAGTAGCGGTTCTGTGAAATGGGTTGATGTTTGTATCAAAAGTGCTGGAGCTTGCGGAGTATGTAGGTGCATAGCGAAGCTGTGTAATAGTGTGTAGTTGTGTTTTGCGAAGATACGTGAAATCTTTTTCTGCTGTAGTTCCCTAAATTGGAAATGTTTGCATATACTTTTTAGGGTTCCGTAGTCAACAAGGAACCCTTATAGTTTCGCCATGTCCGTCCGTCCGTCCGTCCGTCTGTCCGCAGCTTAGCTCAGAGACGCCCAGCACTAGAAAGCTGTAATTTGGTGTAAATATACGGATTTGTTGCGTCAAAAAAGTGGTAAAATAAAATCTCGTAAAATATTTTTTTTTAGGGTACCTCCTGTACACGTAAAGCGGGGATGTTTTTTTTTTTTCTCGCGTACCCCTTAGTGTGGGGTATCATTAAATAGGCCTTTAAAAAATATTGGTAGTTTCCATCAACAATTTTTTGATAAAAAGATTCGTTTGTGAAATATTAAGCTTTAAAGTGCTAATATTTGCCCTACTCGAGTGTCCCCCCCCTCTACCAGCTAAACGGTTATGTTTGGGGGTGTGAAAAAATTTACAATAGTAGTATATATAACGAAGTTTAAAAGAAAATTATCATGACTAAGTGGGCTTTACAAGTTTACGAGTAATAGTTGACCAACTTATAAAACGTACTGGGATAACATTTTCCTAAACAAAATGTATCGGAGAACAACTGCAAATGTAAGTTTGTCAACTTCATTTTTACAGCTATAATAGGTAGTGTAGTGGAGTGGAGTGGAGTGGAGTGCAGTGGAGTGGAGTGCAGTGCAGTGGAGTGGAGTGGAGTGGAGTGGAGTGGAGCGGAGTGGAGTGGAGTGGAGTGGAGCGGAGTGGAGTGGAGTGGAGTGGAGTGGAGTGGAGTGGAGTGGAGTGGAGTGGAGTGGAGTGGAGTGGAGTGGAGTGGAGTGGAGCGGAGCGGAGTGGAGTGGAAGGGAGTGGAGCGGAGCGGAGCGGAGTGGAGTAGAGCGGAGTGGAGCGGAGTGGAGCTGAGTGGAGCGGAGTGGAGCTGAGTGGAGCGGAGTGGAGCGGAGTGGAGCGGAGTGGAGCGGAGTGGAGCGGAGTGGAGCGGAGTGGAGCGGAGTGGAGCAAAGTGGAGCGAAGTGGAGCGGAGTGGAGTGGGGTAGTGTGGGGTGGAGGGTCGAAAATCGCTTGAACCTTTTTAACAGGTTCATAGCGATTTTCGACGTGCCTTGACACCTCTCAAGTTTTTTTTTTTAATACATCGTAAATCGTAAACCTTTCAAAGTTGGAACCAACTACAAGAACTTTTATAGTATGTTATTACTTGCTGCTACGGAACCCTTTATGGGCGAGTCCGACTCGCTCTTGGCCGGTTTTTATATAAAGTGTGAGAGGTGTCGCTCGCAGACATTCATGCGGGTGAAGTCGCAGAAGTTAGTAACGAATATGCAAAATACGAACTGTTAGTAAGGTAATAGGCTGTAATCCCCATCTGTAAGCAGTCTGTAGTTCATCGCATTATTAGACGAATGCATTGTGTGCATTTGTCAAATAATGCGACTGTGGACAGTGGGCCTAATCGACAGTAGCTTCGCTTCACAAACTCGCACATCCCTTGTGGAAACGCAGCCTAATCTAATGGCGCCCGTTGAAGTGTTACCAAAAATAAATTAAGAAGGAAATCTGCTCGCCTTGCTAGTCACGCAACGCGAAGTAATTTTAAAGTAAAGATGTTTAAAGAAATTAGCCTCCACGGCTTTTTTTGTTTAGAATAATTGATTCTGGATTTGAATGAAGCTTTGGAATTTACGTTAAGTAATTACGTCCGAAATCTTCTTTGAGATTTTTTTTTACTTGAAACTTGATCTCATTTGGAAATTTCTTGAATGTTGTGTAGCTTAATTTATACCCAGTGGGTGCTCAGCGCTGTGAGCGTTGCGTTGTTTAACAAAATCAAAAAATGTTATAAGTTAGACTCGCTTTTCGTTTTAATTTTTGTGACCATAATAATATTGGTTTTCAAAACTAAAGGATTTTGATATTATTCTTCATTTGGAGAATTGATTCCGGAAATAAAAGTGAATTATTATCATACAGCCTATGACAATAATTCACTTTTTTTTAAAATAAAATATGTCCATTTTTTGAGAACTTATGAAATCGTGTGAATCAGGGACAGGCCGCTAGTTTACAAAAAATGAAAATTATTATTGCTTTAATTTCAATAATTAATAGCTCGAGTCAAAATATACGACTGATAAACATGAAAGTTAGAAGAACAGTGTCTCATAGCATTATCGGTTGACCGCTACGAAGCGTAGCACGCGTAGCGGCTACGTCATCGCGCCAGCTACGCCGTAGCCAGACGGTAAAAAGAACTTTTGTCTACGAGACTATTGACAAAGAGATTACGTAGGCGGTTATGAAAACAACTGGCTGAAATACAAAAGATTGATGAAATTTTATTGTTAATAGCTTGTCAAAACAATGTTTATATATTTTTTTGTAGTTTGTATCGGAGTTTCGTGTTTGATTTAATTTTGTGATGAAAAACCGCAATTTATAGATATACACAGCATTAAATACTTTACACGCATTAATAACTCCTGGGTCACAAAATAGTAAAGCTTTTTTGAGCCATCACAGTCATGCTCAACTGATTTCGACCTTGTTGAGCATGACTGCGATGGTAAAGATTCACCGTATCCTTGTCAGATTATGCCAAGACGACGCAGTTTAGCGTCTAAGACGACATTTTGGTTTTGTTACTTATTATTTTTATGAAAAATAACAATATAATAATAATATTATTCCACAACTATCACAAAACGCCATTAGCTAGGGACTAGTCCCAAGCTAAGCAGAGCTTGTGTTTTGGGTACTAGACAACTGATAAAGATACATAAATATTTCTAAACACATAAATATTTTAGATAAATTACACCCAGACACAGAACAAATGATCGTGCTTATCACACAAACATTTGTCCTGGGTGGGAATCGAACCCACGACCTCCGGCATAGCAGTCAGGGTCACTAACCACTAGACCAACAGGCCTGTCTCAATATCATTATCTATAAAATTTTAAATCTCTAAAATAATAACTCCTCTGTTAGTAGAGGCATTTTATTAAAGACAATAAACTAGGTTCCTACGAGATATTTTGCAAAGCATATTATGTCCGTTGCACACTCATATAATATAATATTTGTGGAAATAACCCAACTCTTTGGTAGCGCTCCATGCATAATTTATGAACGGCAACTTAGCTAGATGTCGTGTCCAGCTACAGCGAAAAATAGAAATGTTTTCGTATTTTTCTAGCTTGTGTTTTGAATACTAGAATATTTAAGAATGTCCTGGTTATTTTTATCCTTAGATAAGTACATGACTAGAGTGGTAAGTAAATAAAGTTCTTAGGTCGTATTATTTGTATTTTTATTGAGGAGCTCGTGGCTAAATAATTGCAGCCACACAGGCCGATCTTCCGGATTAAGCCACGCTTGTCGAGGTTGGTCTGTGGATGGATGACCATCTGTCATAGCGAGTTTCCTCCGTGCCTCGGAAAGCACGTAAAGCCGTTGGTCTCGGCTGTCATTTGTAGATCTTTGACAGTCGTTACTGTTAGCTCAGCTCATAAGTCTGACAACAGTTACTGGGTTGTGGAGGTCCGATAGGCAGTCGCTCCATGTCAAATACTGATATTCAGCTGCATCTGGTTCAGGGAGAGGGAGAGGCAGAGGGAGAGGGAGAGGGAGGAGGAGGAGAACGTTTGAACGTTGACCACAGCCTAATTAGTACAGTAATAAATATAATAAATAAATAATTATAATTGCATAAATTGATAAAAAATGCTATGCAATAGCTTTACCGCGGCAGTCCCCGAGTGCCACTTACTTTTTTTTGTTATCGAGACTTTTTAAGCATTATATATTATCACGGAACCTTCGTGTGTATTACAAGGATTTATAACAATCGTGATAGAAGTGATAGAAAAGCTTTCAAGTGATTTTATACGAATTCATAGAGATCGGTCTTTTCAAGATAAACCCTTTTTGTGAGGCATCTACAAGACCTACAGCTAAAAAAATAAATAAAAAAGAGAAATGAAAGTTCAAATACGTAACCCTTGAACTAAAAGCGTAACATTACACCAGGGGTAGCCTACTGTGAAAATCATTACTACCCCTCCCCTACGCGTGACCACAAGGGGGAAACAAAACGCATCGGTTACGTGAGAGTAAAGGCAGTTTATCAAGATTCCCGATGAACGCTTCAAAAACGGCCCGAAAAATACCGCCACAAACGGTTTTGTGACGGTATTTCGAATTCTATTGTTTAGAATTTAAGTATCATTTTAGAATGACTACTTTTGTACTGATGACATTTTATCTTCAAGAAACATTTTTAAATTGTGAACGTTCAACCTTTGTCGGATGAAAGAACTTAAATAAACACATTTTGCAATGGTAATTAAACTTTATTTTTGAGTGTTAAGGTTTATAATAAATTGAGGTTGTTCATACTTCATACTATGGAACATTTTTCTAAGAAATGTAGATGTTTACGTGTCTGTACAATTGTGGCCACTTTTGCAACTCTTTTTTGTTCGTGATCCTTAATCTAGAGTTATTATTGATCGAAGAAGATAACGTAAAGTTCGGATCACATGGGCGGGTGTACTTACACTTAGGACTTTAATTAGTTGTTTTTATTATGTCACTCTGCACGTCAAAGGTCTTAAGAGTGAAATGCCGTTCGGCGTCATTTTCACAAGTTTATTGTTTGTTAAAGATTAAGAGCGTGTGTGGTATGAACCAAATTTTTTTTTTTTAAATAGTACAGATACTTACCATACGGAAAATATACACTTAGATGTGGACTTACAGGTCTAATACATACGGTCATATAACTGATAGAATAATACTTGTAGCTGACAAACAGAAAAAATACTACAACAGAAATTATCGATATTAAAGGTCAGTAGCATGGCAATGGCCCATATTACCGTTGTTACCGATAGTATTGCATGACTGATATAAATAATAGACGCGGTGTAATACCCGATAATTTACTTGTTGCACGACGAAAAAATAACATGCAACCCTTAGGTGACACGGGCTGACTCAAGCACTATAGGCTGATTCGCGTAAGAGTTTAAAAAAAAACAGGTCAAGTGCGAGCCGCAATCGCTCATCTACGATTCCATATCATTTCGTAGAGGGGTAGGGGTTTCACTGCGAGTTTTAGCCGTCAGTGGCGCTACAAGCGTAAACTTAAACAACATTCAAGTGTACCTTCAAGTGTGTAGTTATATTATCTGTGGTGTAGTGATATGTCAAGTTAATCATGATAATCATCAGCCATCTGAGCCGGGCTTTGCGTCAAACCTCCCATTGGCAAACTTTTCACTCACACAATTTCAATCACTCATTTTGTAAGAAGTTTTTTTTTTGTAAACTTTCATGACTGATAAGAGGTTAAATATTAAATAACCTCTTACAGGTCACATAAAAGAGTGAGGGGATTCCCTAGACAAACATGGTAGGTACTTTGGTCATGTCTGTCACTCATCAGACTCATCAGTTGTTTCAAACGGACATTTGCCCGCGCAGAATAAAAATGAGATCATCCGTACGAGTAACGGGCAAGTCTGCCAGATTGACTGCAACGGCCCTACACTAGCATAACATTGCACAGACCTATAGCAGCGAGGTTCGACGGACATATTTGCCCGCGGGCATGTCCGAGAAATGAATTACCCGCTTTAATAACTGCAAATACTTACAATAACATGAATTTTCTCTGAAAAAGATTTCAGTTATGTCAGAATAATAGATTAATTTGTTGTTGGAATTTTCCCATGTATGCACTTTTACCTCTCTTTAATTTATATATTTTGTTGTATGTATTTTTTTAAACTAATATTTTTATAAATAGTTTTCATGTTGCACCTAATGTGTTTTTTTCTCTGTATCACTTTAGAGTGCAAGTGTGAGTGTTTAGGCATTTTCTACCAGTCTACCTTAGGGTAGACTGGTAGAAAATGCCTAAGGCATTAAGTCCGCCTATGTACTTTGTGCATAAAGTTTTAATAAATAAATATGGTAAACAAAACAATTCACAATAAATAATCTAATATATAAAATTCTCGTGTCACAGTTTTCGTTGCCATACTCCTCCGAAACGGCTTGACCGATTTTGATGAAATTTTTTGTGCTTATCCGGTATCTATGAGAATCGGCCAACATCTATTTTTCACCCCCCTAAATGTTAGGGGTAGTCCACACCTAAATTTTTTTAAATTATTTATATGGCATAACAACGTTTGCCGGGTCAGCTAGTATAATGAGAAAAATGTGACGGTATGTCACCTGTTCACTTTCCCGCACATTTTTTTTTTTTTTTTTTTTTTTTTTTTTCGTGGTAAAATCATCAAATGAGTCCTCCCACCCCGGGCAGGGCGGGAGGGACTGTCAGACTTGTACTGACTAAAATCCACGGTGTCCTTCAATAGCCCGTTATGTCCCGGGGTCACGGTAATGAGATAAGTCCCGCAACCCCGGCAGGCTTTGGCCCTCTAGAGGGGGGCCCCGTCATCATGCTGACACTCCTTGAGGCGCGCGTGGAACACAACGCGCCGTCGACCCGGGCATGGTCCATGGTCGGGTGGCGAGTTGCCCTTTACTCGCCGCCCGCATGCCCGCGCCTACGGTGGCCGGAAATCGTCCCGCGACGTCCGACGCCGTGGGCGTCTACCACTGCGGCTGGGGCGGAGGGAGGACGCTGTCCTCTCTCTCTCGCGGCTCGCCTATGTATGTATTTTTTTTAAGCCTTTGTTGTCCCGCTGCTCGGCAAAGGCGGCACGATTGGCGGAGTGGCTGAGCAATTGGACTGCTACGCTGTGTGTCGCGAGTTCAATATCCGCACAGAACAAGTATTTGTATGACCTATAAATAGTTGTTTAGGGTCTGGGTGTTTGTGTATATGAGTTTCTATGTTTGTAAACGCACTCACGAGCTAGGAGAAATTCTTAGTGTCAGGCAATTTTTTTTAGAAAAAAGTTCGTACTGTGATGTGATAACTACCTATCAATATGTTTAATACTTAACTACTGGTTCCTGAGATAAGCGCATTCAACCAAACACTCTTTTTAGCTTTATTTTAATACTTATAGCTAAGAAACGGATAAATACTACAACAGAAATTATCGATATTAAAGGTCAGTAGCATGGCAATGGCCCATAATATTACCGTTGTTACCGATATTATTGCATGACTGATATAAATAATAGACGCGGTGTAATACCCGATAATTTACTTGTTGCACGACGACAAAATAACATGCAACCCTTAGGTGACACAGGCTTATTTCAAAACTTTAGACTGTTTCGCGTAAGAATAAAAAAAAACAGGTCAAGTGCGAGCCGAAATCGCTCATCTACTATTCCGTATCATTTTGTAGAGTCAAGTGCGAGCCGAAATCGCTCATCTACTATTCCGTATAATTCGCTTCTTTGCTTCAATAACGTGATAAGACCGAATTTTTTTAATTTTTTATTATTTGATTATTGAACAACTGTGTCACAGTTGTTCTTTCTCTTTCGCTCATAGATTCACTGCTGGTATCCCTTTTCGTCTCCTAAAATTTTTTGTCCGAAAATAATAATCCATAACACGTTTTCTATAAACTTTACTAGCCATAATGTTGATAAATTCGAAATGTTGTTTTATATAATTATCTTTATTTCTAAAACTATTTTGTCATAATATTGACTTCTCTAATAATTGTACCTCCTAATTTTGAAAGAAATAAAATCACATGACCTAAGTATTGTATTACATAATGTTTATGATTCCGAATATTCATTTGTAATAAAATTGGTTACTCCTAAAAAAATGCTAAACATTAGGTTTTAGTGACAGAAACGAATCGCTGTAAATCCGACTCCACGCAGTCTTGTTTGTCCTACCCCTAGAGTGTAATTTAAAATCGCGTAGGCGCGGATGGGCGAGGCGGGCCGCGACTTGAGGAGCAGGTGGTTGTAATGCTCGCCGCCGCGGCTGAGGCTGGCCGGCTTGCCGGCCAGCCTCAGCCGCGGCGGTGAGTGTTAAACTATCTGCGACGATAAGGTCGCGTGGGACCGCCGCCGCCGGAGCCCCGCAGCACCGGAGCCGTGGCAGAAAACATGCATGCTGCATGTTGCATGCTCCTTTGCATGTGTCTAGCCTACTTGCATGCTGCATGCTTGCTTGCTGCATGCCTGCTTGCTTGCTGCATCGGCTTGCTTGGCACATGCTTGCTTGGCACATGCTTGCTTGCCGCATGCTTGCTTGCCGCATGCTTGCTTGCCGCATGCTTGCTTGCCGCATGCTTGCTTGCCGCATGCTTGCTTGCCGCATGCTTGCTTGCAGCATGCTTGCTTGCTTGTCGCATGCTTGCTTGCTGCATGCCTGCTGCATGCTTGCTTGCTTGTCGCATGCTTGCTTGCCGCATGCTTGCTTGCCGCATGCTTACTTGCATTGCTGAGAGAAGTTCATAGCAATTTTTTTTATAATACAAACTTGATTAATTACAAAATTATTAGGATTAATAAACATTAGGTAATTTGAATTTAGAACTTATAACTTTTATGGAAAACAATTTTATGTGTTTTGTGTATTATCATCATCAGCCTATAAATGTTCCCACTGCTGGGACACAGGCCTCCTCTCTGTGAGAGGGAGTGGGCTGTAATCTCCCACGCGGGCCCAGTGCGGATTGGTAGATGTCACATGTCTTCAAATTTTTGATTCTAGGACATGCCGGTTTCCTCACGATGTTTTCCTTCACCGTTTTGAGCGCAGTGGTGTTGAAATAAATTTCACAAAGTAATGCGCCTGACGGGGTTCGAACCCACGACCTACTACTCGTAAGTCGAGGCCGATACCACTGGGCCACCACCGCTCTACTGGGCCACCACCGCTCTTTTGCAATATTTATGAAAAACGTATTTAGGACATTTTTTATGTAGGGATTTCAATGTTATGGCATTTGATATTATGTGACATTAAGTTCGGGCAAGTTATCATTCGGACAAATGATGATTAGGACAAAAAAAAATATGGGACATTAGTTTATGGATAAAAAAGTTAGGTAACACAATAGAGAACCTTCACTGCTAGATGTGCAAAATATACCACATTATGTAAATACACACATCAAAAGTGTCTAGGGATCAACATATATTTTTGCAATAACTTTTCTCCTGATTGATATTAATTAAAATTTTCTTTAAGGATTCATCAAATAAAGTGTTTTCGTTTGTCACAGTAACGATAAACCAAGTCACCTTTGCATTAATAAAGAAATTTGCCATTTTCCTAATAAAGGGATTTTTGACATTTGAACCACTAACACAAAAGTTCGAAAAAAAGACTGAAATAACAGTTTTCTTTAAAATTTTATTGGGTAACTTAAACAATTAATAATCCGTGTTTCTACCGCGAACACTAACAACACAAGAACATCGGTTTGGCATACTCAAAATGAGTTCATCCAAATCACGCTGTGGAATGGCCGCCCATGTTCGTTGCAACAACAAAAAAAGGTCTTCTTGCGACTGGATACCCTCCATATTCAGCAGAGCTCTTCTCTGTAGCATATCCCATGCATGCTCAATCGGATTCAAGTCTGGCGACTGAGCAGGCCAGGGCAGGACATTGATGTTAGCTGCGGCGAGAGTCTGTCTTACAACTTTTGCGGTGTGCGGTCCTGCATTATCATGCATTAACTGAAATAAGGGACCGATTTGCACTTGTAGAGGAACGATGACGTCTGATACAATCGTCTCAGCATAAATTTGAGCGTTGAGGTTGCCTTTGATCCAAATCAACTCAGTTCTTCCGCCGATCCAAATACCCGCCCATACCATGATGGTTCCACCACTATAAGGATGGACTTCCTGGCAGGATTTTAATCGCTGTTGGCGTCCAGGGGTTCTCCAGTTGTATCCGGTCTCATACCGAAACGAGACTCATCAGAAAAGCACACGAAACGCCATTGTTCTTCTGCCCAATTTCTGTGTTCAAGAGCCCATTGATATCGAATCCTACGATTGTGCATTGCTATAGGTGGTACCCGTAGCGGTCTTCGGGAATGAAGGTTCACTTCATGCAAGCGGTTTCTGACTGTTTGGTCGCTAATTAAGTTCCCTGAAGAGTGATGAAGCCTCACGGCTAACATCATGGCGGTTATTGTTGGAGCTCTTCGAGTTAAGATTTGAATGTATCGGTCTTGTCTCCGTGTGGTGCAGCGATACCGTCCTCCATGGCGCTCAGCCACGGTACCAGTGCTTCGGTAACGTGTCCAAAGTCGACTGATAACACTCTGACTTGTATTCAGAGCTAAAGCCACAGTACGTTGCCGGGAACCAGCTTCTATCATTCCCACGGCTCTGAGCATTTCTTCCCTGCTTAAATGACGTCGCTGCTCCATAATAACGTTGGTTTTAATCAGTAGTAGGGAAACAGTAGCACTAATAATGTCTTCAATGCGTTGTATGTTTTTATAGGGAAAATATTGACAGCTGATTTTCATCTTTTACTCGAATTTGATTCACAGTTCCTGATTCAAATTATGAAATGCACCAAAAAGGATCCATATAAATTTATAAAATCATAAATTTATTACAAAGCCACATCTCAATCTCAAGAAATCCGCATAAAAATGCTTGATCCTTAGACACTTTTGATGTGTGTAGATCTATCAGGCGAATTGACAAATTTTAAACTCACTCAATTTCAATCACTCATTGTGTAAGAAGTTTTTTTTTTATAAACTTTCATGACTGATAAAAGAGGTTGAATATGAAATAACATCATAATTAAGAGTTAACAGAAAAGAGTGAAGCGGGGAATTCACTAGACGAACATGCCCGAGGGCAGTTTGGTCATGTCTGTCACTCAGGGGTGCTAAGACAGGAAACCTCCACGTGCGCCCGTGGACTGGAGTTCCCTCTCGGATACGTCCGGGGGGAAGACCAGTTTTTCGGGCCGGTGCGCCCTGGGATGCGGGCAAAAACTCTCCTTAGGCACTGTGTGCCTAAGGGGTTTCTTTGCCCGTATGCAAATAGCCTGTCGGGTGGACGCTCCAACGCGTGTCCCTCTGAATAGCAGAGGGCACAGCGGCGGAGCGGGCTTGCGGACGGTGAGTAATGGGTATGCTCGCCGTCCGACCAAGGACCAAGCCCGGGTCGGTGGCGCGTCGTGTTTCACGCGTCACCGACGGGGCCCCTTATGGGGCCAAATGCCTGCCGGGGTCGCGGATTTTTCTTAATCCAGGATACCGTGGCCCCGGAACGTAAAGGGCATCCGACGGAACACGGGTGGATTTTAGTCAGTAAGAGTCTGACAGTCCCTCCCGCCCCACCCAGGGCGGGAGGACTCATTTGATGATTTTGCCACCCTAAAAAAAAAAAAAAAAAAAAAATGTCTGTCACTCATCAGACTCATCAGTTGTTATATGGACAAATGCCCGCGCAGTTAAAATGAAATCGCACGGACGAGTAAAGCCTCCTGCAGACACACGCGATTAATCGCGCTGCGACAACGAGCCAAGCTAATTTCCACTCTAAAAATACTGCGAATGGACCGCGACATGTCGCCCCTCGCGATTAATCGCGTGGTGTCTGCAGAAGGCTTAACGGGCGAGTCTGCCAAAGTGACTACGACGGTCCTACAGTAGCAAGACATATAGGTCTGATATTTATGAGATGACTATTTATAGTAGCGAGGTTCGGCGGGCATGTTTGCCCGCGGGCATGTCCGAGAAGTGAATTCCCGCTTTAATAAATGCAAAATACAACAACACGACTTTAATAATAATTTTCAGGGAAGGTATTTCTGTTATTTCAGATTATGGTCCCTCAAAAACAAAAGACGGCGCGGTTGTTCTGAGTTCGACTGTTCCGCAGCGTGTCGCGTTTTCGATCCCCGCACGGAACAAATATTTGTATAAGTACTTTATACGGGTCTGGGTGTTTGTGTTTATGAGTTTTATGTTTGTAAACGTACTCACGATACAGGTGAAATTCCTTGTCTGGGACAATGTTAAAAAATACACTCGATTCGACCCACCGCATGAACTTGAAAAAACAATTGACAATATAAATAATATATGAGAAAAATATAACTGTATGTCACCTGTTAATTTTCCCGCACATTAGCGATAAATTGAATGATAATAAAGGCCAACCTTGATAGACATTCACGTGGACATTGCTGTCATTAATTTAATTTATTGTAGTTTTTACGGTCCATTTGCTATATTATTCGTCAATAAAATATGCTAGCTATTCTTATAATTATTTTTACGATCTATAATTTTTCATAGTAGGGGAACAGTGTGTAAGACGGGGACGCGGGATATGATGGGAAATCACACACTTAGGGCGAACTTAACACAATACTAACGTAGCGCAAGCGTCAACAGGACGCAATTTGTTAATGGCCGCTTGCAAATGACGTCCTGATGGCGATTGCGCTTCGTTAGTGTTGTGTTAAGTATGCCTAAAGAGTGTATGTCCTCGTTATACCTCGCGTCCTCGTCTGATACACTGTTCCCCGATATTTAATTAGATATGAGCGATTTGTTCCGACGACATCGCGACAGTCGTAGACAACCGATGGATGCAAGTGGCAAATGGTCGTTCGTCGTGTCGGTCTAAAGAGGAGGCCTTGGCCTATGTTCAGCAGTGGACGTCTTCCAGCTGATGATGATGATGATCTGTTACTGCTTCGACTATGGCAAAACATCTAGATTTTTGGGTTTGATTTAATGGATTCTTATATTATATTAAGAAAAAGGTACTGTAGGTATACATGAATTTTCCACCAAATGTCTTAGTGGTGGTGAAGATGTCATTGGACTGTTTTGAAAGAGTGGCTCTGGAATGCAAAGAGCAACTGAAAGAATACGATGATTTTTAGTCAGAAGATATTCCACCACAAAAAATTGGTGAAAATTGCTTCAAAAGTTCAGTAGAATACGATATATGTATAACATAATTAAATTGTTTTAAGAAATAAGCGGTCCCACTGACAAATACGAAAAGTAATTCGGTTTTATCTTCAGTAATAATAGATGGCTACCTACTCTATTAAGACCACTGTTTTTTCTATAAAACCCGGTCTTAATTGTACCCTAATGATTTTCTTTCACTTCGCGCCGACCACACGGCAAACATTCCTTAATAAAAGGTGGAAAACACAAAAAGCCCGTAAGGAGAAACCTCGTTAACTTCCTCAAAGGAACTACATTGGAATAGACGTACAAAAGTTCCGTAACAAAAGGTTTTTCCAACAAATCAGCATTCTGTAGTTCACCACCACGAATGCTGTCTACCTTTATTGGATAAAAAGATACAGAAAGACGTAATGTCGTCGGTCTGTAGTCAGCCTAAGCTTTAGGCCACGACATATATGCTCAAGCGACAGAAGTCTTGCGACAGTAACTGCGACGGGAAGAAAAGTCGGTTAAGTCGTGGTCTGTGTCAGAATTATGCAGCGGACTTAAAATTAGCCAAGTTAAGTTCGGGTTTGCAACCGAAAATTAACCTTATTTGTATGTACCTACAATATACAATATGTACCTACAATATGTACCTACATAAACTTCAAACTAATGGGATATATTTTCACATAAAGCGCGACTGAGGAGAGATCGGTATATTTGTTATAATCTAAGTCTCTCTCTTAAAAGTAAAGAGAGACGCGCGTGGAATGTCAGTCGCATCGTACGCTATCATGAACAGAGCCTTACACTAGTACGGTAATAAATCAGCGCCGGGTGCGTATACGTGTCCGTAAAATCGCGGGGTAGGACCACCCTACATTACCATGGCAAACAGTTAAATCAGGCGGAAAACGCACAAAATATATAGAGTAGAAAATTAGGAGTTATTCTGGCGTATTTGTTTCAATTGTGTACATTGTACATATGTTGTGTATCTTATATGACGGGGGACATAAATAACGTTTTGTTAAATGGGTTAATACTGTCTGGCTTTGGGAAAAGCTTTGAGCAGTTGCCTCACTGTTAGCGAGGAGGCGACAAACTGTCGGCTTTATTCTAACTCAAGAAATGTATAATACGAGTAAGATATATATTACGTGTGAAAAAGAGAGAAGCATATATAAATAGTTAGTCTCTGACTGCTCACACTCCCTCCATTAGGTTATCGCTGAGCGACAAGAGCCTCAAAGATATCTTAAGAGCTCAGCGATACTCGCTTGACGGTCAGAACTCACCACGAGCAGTGTTGCGCCGGTGAACGAGCTGTGCGAGTAATTGCCTGTCGTACTCGGACAAAAGAGACTCGTTTTCAGTTGCTCGCTCTTCCCGCTAATCGCTAATTGCCGGCGATGGGACGACTGCCCTACACGTTTCGCTCCAGATTCCTTGGACCAGTCATTTGCATGGGACATAAATTGCCGTTCTACTTTTGCCGTATTTTATTATTTAACAGTTATGCCTTATTGCTCTGCTTTGAAGTTTATATGAGGAATTATGATAAAAATTATCGTGCAAGGCAGTTTCATAACTTTGCTCAACTTCTTCATTTAGAGGAGCTCGTGGCTCATGCCGATCTTTCGGGTTAAGCCGCGCTTGCCGAGGTTGGTCTGTGGATGGGTGACCAATTGTCATAGCGAGTTTCCTCCGTGCCTCGGGAAGCACGTAAAGCCGTTGGTCCCGGTTGTTATTTGTAGATCTTTGACAGTCGTTACTATTAGTCAGAAGCTCTAAAAGTCTGACAACCAGTCTTACCATGGGGTATCGTATTACCCAGTTACTTGTTACTGGGTTGTGGAGGTCCGATAGGTAGTCGCTCCATGTAAAATACTGATATCCAGTTGAATCTGGTTCGACTGGAAGCCAACCCAAATGTAGTTGGGAAAAGGCTAGGCAGATAATGCTCAACTTCTTCATTCATCTAGTTGTTTTCCTATCTGTTCTAGTTGGCTTTTAGTCTATGCATCATTGCAGTATGTAGGTGCATACTACATCACATCCTACATCCCTGTTACTGAACAAAACGATGCCCTTTGTTAAGACTGGTTGCGTGGCTGAGCGATTGGATTGCTGCGAAGCGTGTCGCGGGTTCGATCCCCGCACGGAACAAATATTTGTATTACTTAGAAATAGTTGTTTCGGGTCTGTGTGTTTGTGTATGTGAGTTTCTGTGTTTGTAAACGCACATACGACACAGGAGAAGTGTGTCCTAGTGTGGAGGGCAACGAAAACAGGGCAACGTCTCACAACTATTTTTTTATTTACTTATTTAATTATAAAATAATCGAGCTTAGTAGCTCGATGACTTTACTAGATACAATATAACAGCTTATATAAAAGATAGATACCGATTGTTAGGTATTACACAAAGGGGTCGCCTTCTTGAAGTGCTTAGAGTGTTGTTGAACTACAAGTCTTGAGCACTCGAGTGTCGTTCGCTTTGAGATTGATTTCCTCAGATTCTTTAGATAAGAAAAGTCTACAGTGCAGTCTAAGTTATAAGGGGCTCGAATAATTATGCAAGTATGAATCTGAATGGATTGAAAGGCAGAAAAAACGTAAGAAAAGATGGATGGATTGTGTGAGAAATGATACGAAATAAAAAAGGTTAAATGATGCTTACCACATCTCGCCAACCATGTCGAGATGTGGTAGAAGAAGAGTTGGCAGACCAACGGCCCGGTGGGAGAACGATTTATGTGGGTAAAACTTGGATTACACATTCGCAGCTCAGGGAAGCATGGCACAAAAGGTTGGAGGAAGGGGAGGGGACAGGGCTGCCAAATGGTGATGACGATGTGTATATGATGCTGTGACGTCTGACAGGGAAGAATGGCAAAGAAGACGTGTTTCGCCGACCACAAGTAAAATGAAATAAGGGCAGGAAGATGATGATTTCATTTTACAACCATTATAATAAAACCAACAAACTTCCGTAGTTTTAGAACTCACCAAATAAAACTTAAAACACTGTTGAAAGACCTTTCAAAAGTTTGCAAATAAACGCAATACCTGTTCCCCAAATGGACTTAATTTCACCCATTCAGTCGGACAAAGGCCATTTTAAAATATCAGGAGACCAAGTTATGGCTTAGGCCTTGAAGTTAGGCCTTTTATACGTGAAACTTTTCAGTATTATATCTGAGTTCCTCGAAAGGAAGGCTCAGGGATACCACAAGAAACATTGAAATAAATTAAAGAAAAATATTTATTTTCAAAGTTAGAAGTTTGGTTACTTTTATCATGATAATGCTGAAGGTAATCTTGGGATTTATGGTAAAAATTTAACTGTTTATACAAAGCGGTTTTTTGTGCTGTAATAATCAAGTTCGAATAATTATAAGGGCTATAACTGAGCGATAGATAATCCCGTACGTGAGAATGCGTTTGCATTCTGTTAATTCATGTATGTCATTAGCAAAATTGCCGCTGAATTAATAATTAGTGTTGATTGCACAATAATCGTTCCATTACAGTTTGTCTATAATTAATTAGTAGATATAGCTCTCAATTTCAAACTAGGGATAATCTGAGGTAAAGAATCTTCATAAAATCATTGAACGCGCGAATCTCAAAAAATAAAGGATTGTATTGAAAAAATCGTTTTGTTTTTGAATAGCTCTTTTATAGAGGAAGGCTATATAATATCACGCTACGACAATAGGAGCAGATCAGCAGAGATAAAACCAGGAGGAACAGGGTCAGAGACATAGTTGATCAAATCCTTTAAGTAAAGCCAAACATCTCTAGAAGGTATCCCCTGGTACGCCACTGGGAAGTTTTCTTCCCGCAACCTGTCATTAGTGTCAAATTTCGGAAACGCCAACGAGAAGTTTTCTACCCAGTGGCGGTTAAGAACATTCACTTTGACAAGACAGACATTTGACAGGTCTGATATTATTGGATGTTTAGGCTTACCAGTGGGTATACCTTCTATTTCAATTAATATAATAATGTGCAGTTCCTATTATTGACAAAACATAAGACATACGTGTTATGTAAATTTGCTTCTGGAAAACAAAAACCGTACAGAGTTTTTGAGTCTGCTGGCATGTTACAATTTTAGATGTCTATTTGATAGCCCCACTTTCATTCGTAACAACTCATATTCCTGCTTAGATAATATCATAACGAATCTACAAGAAGATCATGTATTAAGTAGTGCAATTGATCATAACGGTTTAGGAGACGGACATGGAGCACAAGTTTGTGAATTTTTACTAGAAAATATGATAGGAAACAAAAATGATCAATATTTAGTCACATACAAAAGAATTTTTAATAGTAAAAATAGTTTATTTTTTAGGAACAGATTACTGCTCCAAAATTGGAGTTCAATGGGGGTAAATTCATTTTTGAGAAATCTTAATAACACTTTTCGGAAAAGTTACAAAAAACGGGAAATAAGAATCAAATTAAAAAGTGGATCACAGATGAAGTGGGTAACTAAAGGAGTAAAAACCTCCAGTAAAATGAAAAGATTTTTATGCACCAATACTGGTAATTATGTTCATGAAAGTGTACTCAATTATAAATATAAGTATATTCGCATATATAGAAAGGTCATAAACAAAGCAAAAAAAATGGCAGTCGCAGAGAAAATACATAACTCACAAAACGTATGTAAAGAAGTTTGGAAAGTTATTAATAACCGCACAAAGAGACTAAAAAAAGTGCAACAGGAACCACTTTTACTGAAACTAAATGATCAAATTATAGACTCGCCAACTGCAATTGCCAACATATTAGCAAAACAGTTCAACCACAATTGTGATTCAGCTGAAACTAACACAGAGGAAGCTCTTTTGCTTCTTCAACAAAGTTGTGAATGTGTTAATAATGATATGTCGCTGACGCCTACTACACCCAAAGAAATAAGTCAAATAATTAAAACTATGCCCAACAAGCATTCCAGTGGATATGACGAAGTTCCTATTACTATTCTTAAAGAGCACGTAAAAATATTGGCTGAACCACTATCAATTTTTATTAATAACTGTCTCACGCAAGGTATTTTTCCAGAACAATTGAAAATTGCAAAGGTTGTGCCACTTTATAAAAAGGGTACAAAAACAGACCCTAAAAATTACAGACCGATTTCGCTTCTTCCAACACTTTCAAAGATTTTTGAAAAAGTTTTGAAATTTCGGTTATTAACTCATCTTCGTTTAAATAAAGTTCTAAATGATAGACAGTACGGTTACCAGAAAGGAATTGGCACTGGAGATGCCATTTATAAACTTTTAGATGATGTGACTAGCAAAATAAATCATAAATTAAAGGTAGCGGGTATTTTTTTGGATTTATCTTCCGCTTTTGATACTATCGATCATAATATACTTATTGCTAAATTAAATTATTATGGTGTCAGAGGCAGAGCCCTTCAATTATTTACATCGTATCTGAAAAACAGGAAAATGTATGTAGAAACCAGTACAATAGAACATGATGGACAACGTAAAACAGACCATTCATCCATGATTAATATTATCACTGGCGTACCGCAGGGCTCCATACTAGGTCCCATCCATTTTATTATTTTCATAAACGATTTGATAAATTATATTAAAAAGGTGATTCCAGGCATTGATCTTGTAGTTTTTGCCGATGACACAAATGCTGTAGTAGGGGCGAAAAGTATAAGTGAATTGACTGACAAGATCAATACTGCGTTGGCAGCTTTTCAGTTTTGGTTCAATACGAATAAATTAATTATAAATATAAAAAAAACGAACATTATGTTATTTCGAACCACTTCTGGCAATAAAGATAATATGGATATAACCCTTAACAATGAAAAGATAGAATTAGTGAGAGACGTAAAATTTTTAGGTATCCAGTTAGATGATTTACTGAACTGGAAAAAAGGACTAGCACACATAGACTCAGCTATATCATCTGCATGTTATGCGTTGAGGACATTGAGAGACGAAATAAGTACAGAACAACTTAAAATGGTGTATTATGCTCTTGTCGAATCCAGACTTCGATACAGTATACAGTTTTGGGGGAAAAGCTATGGTTATAATATTCAGCGAGCCTTCATTCTCCAAAAAAGAGCAATACGTACAATTGTCAGAATAACACAGAGAGAAAGCTGTCGGCCTCATTTTCAGCGTTTAAATATTCTTACGTTGCCCAGCTTATACATACTTGTGTTGTTGGTTAATTTTAAAAAATATGTCCACGAATACGAGTCTGAAGCAGAAAAAATAGTCAGGGAAAGTACTCGGAGAAAAGACTTTAAAAATAAAGTTGTACCTAATTTCAACATTGTAAAACATAGCCCTCATTATCAAGCTGTACAAATATTTAATAGACTGCCAGCGGATTTGAAAATTTTGTTGTATACTACCTCTTTTAAGGCGAAACTTAGAGCATATCTGTTGGATAGAAACTTGTACTCAATAGACGAACTATAATTAAAATTTAAATAATCCAATTTAGTATTAATATTATCTTGTAGGACATGTTTTTATTATTATTTTTTTTGCATTTTAATTATATTTTTTTTCTTTAAATCAAGAAATGTACCCATTGTGCAGTTCTTTCAATGTGTTCTCTTATGTTTTTATGAGGGTTTTTATTATTGGTATTAGCATTGCATGTTTAATTTAGAATTTATATTTTTTTAATTTATGATGTATGAAATGTATCGAACACAATGTAAATTGTTCCTGATAAATAAATAAATAAATAAATGCATTTCGAAGATTCCATAACTTGGAAGTGATGTAATCTTAGTTTGTCTTCATTTCTAGCCGATTGGATTCGACGTAATTAAGTTTCAAACGTAGTTAACTTCGTTCGCTTGGGCAAATATCAGTTCTAGGTACAAAAAACTCATACCGAGTTTAATATTTAAGACGAATTGGTATGGGGGTTTCATGTATTGGTTACCCCAGTAACGAAAGCAGGTGCTTCCAAAAGGGTAACCACGTCGTGATGCGGACTGTACATTATTATGCACAAAATTGTGTATCATCATCTGCCAAGCCTTTTCCCCACTATGTTGGGATCGGCTTCCAGTCGAACCAGATGCAGCTGAATATAAGTATTTTACATGGAGCGACTGCCTATCTGACCTCCACAATCCAGTTACTGGGTTGTGGAGATACCCCATGGTAAGACTGGTTGTCAGACTTTTAGGTTCTGACTAATAGTAACGACTGTCAAAGATCTGCACATGACAGCCGAGACCAACGGCTTAACGTGCTTTCCGAGACACCACAGAATAATTAATAGTACTATACGTACAGAAGGACTACTCCAAAAAAAAATCAAACAAATGTAAAATCTATAAACGAGAGAATAAAGTACATTTTAACTGGCAGCCTTACCGCCCACCTACTTTTATAATAGCCTAAACTTCCCGTGCGCAAGCAAAAATGTACTGAATGGTTACGCCCGAGAGTTTATTTTGGTTTATCTGACGCCAACGACATTAAAAGGTTACTATGGGTCAAGCTCAATAGGGTTGCGACTTGCGCGTTTAGGCACAAATAGGTAGGTACCTATGCGTATTTTATGCATTTGCTAAATTACATTATTACCATAAATACCTATGTTCCTCAAGGAATTTTGTTTTTATCATCAGCCTATATCTTTTTGGTTTCGTCATCGATTACTACATACATTATTGATTGTTAGCACAGAATGATAATAGTAGGTACCTACGGCACCTTACGTGAGGAATAATATTTATAATAATATTATCTTTTCTACCTATTATTGTTATATTTTTGAACATTTATCTTACAAAAAAAAAAAGAATAATATTTAAAAGATTTTTATCGTCTATGGCAAAATAGCCAGTCCTTATTATTTTGCACTCAACCTAGTAACCGACCAATTACTGTCGCATACTGTCACAGGCCCCGCGTTGCGTGTCTTTGTAGGTAGGTAAAAAAGTGGCGCAGCGAATTACGACCGCTGACCTTGAATGCGTAGTGTGGCCATTTTCTGAGTTTCTACTTTCTACCGATCTTAATTCTTAGTACTCAGCTTAAGGTGAGTGAGAGTGTCGTCTTTTTATCTTGGTCGTCCAGTAGGCTCACCCCCCCCCCCCCAATTAGTATCTCGCCTCATTTCCAAACTTGTAACCTCATGATTAGGTATCATGATCAGTTAAGCCCATACTTCACAAGCAGGGAGATAATTTTGTTGATCATTACTAAATATGTACTATATATTTTTTTTCTTCATAATAATATTGTGTTATTAATTTACCAAAAGCACCTAAAGCAAGAAACTTGTGCGTAACTACACGTAACGTAACAAAAATATTAAGAAGACGGAGCGCGTGCGTAACGGGTGGCGCGTGGCAGCCGTAGTGAATGAGCCACGACATAATGGCCCCGCAACTACTTGCAGTTTTATGCCTACACCGCGGAGTGAGACAGGCCTGGAGACACGGAGGAAACTCACTATGACAGATGGTCACCCATTCACAGACCAAACTCGGTAAGCGCGGCTTAACCCGGAAGATCAGCCAGTACGGCTGTAATTATTTAGCCACGAGCTCCTCAGACTGTACATTATGCATATGGAAAGAAATATATAAGGTATTACTGCAGACAGCCGAACTTTGCACGAGTTAAAATTTTAGAACTACCAGGTGGTTTCTCCGATTTTTCCTTCGATATTGTCCTAACAATAACAAAACCAAAACCGAAATTGTCCAAGTTGGTGCAGTCGTTCTGATGTTATTTAAAGACGCCTAGAGAGACTTAAGCGAATTTAATTTATACTACCTTAATATAAAAGCGAGGAAAAATGACCTCGAAAATGAATGGAGCAAAGCTGTGATTGAGATTTTGCAATATTTTCCAAATCATCACATTCAAAAGATACCTCGCAACTACTGGGGTTAGACTAAACAAGTAAATTTAAAAATCTAGCGTGCGACATATTTTTTACCAAACTGCACGGCAGTTTTCCCTAGCCATTACCATAGTTTCTTATACAACAAAGTGGTATTGCTATCTGGCGACCATCGGCCTGTCGCTTTGAATTCACGTCGCCATTGCATGCAAGCGGACATTGTCCCTGGCTTTTAGGCAGTGTGGTAAAATGGCAAATCAGCAAACATAATGTAGGACGTTACATGGCACGATGTATCGATGATTTGAAAAAGTTCGCTGACATTAGATGGATTTGGATTGCCCAGAACACCAATCATCTCGGTTTTGTTATATGTATTTTGATTTCACTCGTCAGATCTGCCCAGTTCTGACGAGTGTAATCAAAATACATATAACAAAAAATAAAGGACAATATGCTCAAGATGATCCCTAACCATCCTGATAATGTCATTTATTTTCTGTAGTTTATGTTTTTTCATTTTCTGTAGTGAAAGCAAATAGTCTAATTCAATACTAACTTACAAGGTAGCAAGCACTACTTAATTTAAATACTTCATTCCCTAGTCACAAGAGTATGATATGACCACATGAGTAAATAAACGTGTGATATGACATCACTATTAACACATGAGTAAATAAACGGAATGTGCTATTCTAGTAGCCATACACCATACTGCCTATCGTCCAATCGGCATGACGCTGCCGATTGGATCAGTTAGAATTGACCGTGTGTGGGCGTGGAATCCATCATATTGGCATGACAGTTAAATTTGATAGGCTTGATCAAACTTCAAATCGGCAGCAGTGATGCCAACTTATCAACTTTATAGCTAGATCTAGCTATAAAGTTGCTGAGTTGGCATCACTGCTGCCGATTTGAAGTTTAATCAAATCGATCGTCATGCCGATTGGACGATAGGCAGTATGGTGTATGATGTATATGGACGAACTGCCAATTTGATCCAATCGGCAGCGTCATGCCGATTGGATGGATAGGCAGTATGGTGTATAGCTACCATTAAGAACGTTCTCTGTACTGTTCCTATTTTAAATATTCTAACTCCACAATAGTTTGTTTCCAGCCAGCAGTCCAACTTCGCAACAGTTGAATTTGAAAACGGAACATAAATCAAAATGGCGGAGCTTGCAACTTGCACGGAACATTGTTTGGAGATGAAAGTATTTGGTTAACAAATGGTTTGCTCTTACTTTGCCATCGAGTTTGAGGCTCGGGATGTGGGAGCAAACGTTGGGATGGGATAACTATGCAGTTTCCTTGTTTAAAGTTAAACAGAGCGATAGTGGGATGAAATAGAGTAAGCGAGGAGGAAACGTTCTTGAGAAATTCAACTGTGTTATCACTTTTTACGTTTTATAATATCCATGTTCTTATTTTTGGATTACTACGTACAGGTGCCAGCACATCAACCTACCTCAATCTGTCCAATTTTTAACCTTATCACAATAGTGGAAGTTTAATGTTTGATTGGTAAAATTTTACAGATGGGGGCAGGTTTGACCTAGTTGAAGCGTAACGTATGAAAAATGCGATCACCAGGTTAGAAATTAAAAATTCCAATTTTGGCAAATCTAACACCACTCGTGTATAACTCAAGGATGCATGGCAGATGTCATTCTCAGCCTCATTTGAACAAATGACTTCTGATTCGATTAAGAAGCTTCATCAACACAACTCCATCTTCAGCTGCCGTATATCAAACATCGCATGTATCAGACGGGTCTAATTTCCCATTCGCGCAGATTACCTGACACGGCCACTTGAGACGGTAAGCTGCCACTCTAGCGGCCATATTGAATGTATTTGTCATGGAGACAGAGAACAGACGCTTGTTTTAATGCTTTTTTTATCGTGGTAAAATCATGAAATGAGTCCTCCCACCAAAGGGTAAAGGGCTTTTGAAGAATCACCGTGGAGTTTAGTCGGTACGAGTCTGACAGTCCCCCCCCCCGTCCCGCCTTGGGCGGGAGGACTCATTTTTGATGATTTCACCTCGACAAAGGACCATATTTCACATTTACATTTTATTAATGAAAGGAAAAGAAATACTTCGCAGATTCACTGAAAAATTATTATTATTTTGATAAAACAAAAGCAGTCATGAGAATTCTATACTAGATATTATTACTTTGTGGTCCGATTAAAAGGTTCCGAATTCAAATAAAGCTGTGATCTGGAAAAAGGTCGTGGGTTTTAGGGACAAATGGATGCTTTTCAAACACCTAACAAATCTTCTTTGAATAAACAATAGTATACAAAAGGTATATTTTGAATTGTAAATAAAGCAGACTTTACATTTACCTAATTCTAAAAAAGATTGCAACTTTTCCGATGTTGCTAAATTAATTCGCTTGCCTCCTTCGCACTTATTTGACTTGGTAAGTATATGTATAGGGTGTTAAAAAATCAACTGCAGGAATTTCGTGTGCGTACTCGGTATCAAAAACCAAGTACATTCCAAAAAAAATTTTTTTTTCGAGCATTTAAAAAATAAAAATTTTTTTCGAGCATTTTCTTTCAAAAAAAATTTTTTATTTCAGTTTTTTTTTACAATATTATCAAATTTTTTTTCAAGCATATTTCTGTTGGCCTATTAATATGGCCAATAAAATAAGTTATTTGTTAGTATTTCGATAAATCGCCAGTCCAAAGTCTGCAAAATGTGATGGGAAAGTTGGAATCAGCTGTGAACGCTACACACGGGTGAACGAGCTCAAAGAGCAATCAAAATCATTAACATGACCGAAAAAAAATGCTTGAAAAAAATTTTTTTTTTGGAATGTACTTGGTTTTTGATACCGAGTACGCACACGAAATTACTGCAGTTGATTTTTTAACACCTTGTATAAGTAAGAAAATATACGTCATAGGATACTCCGAAATCTTTGATTTTGTCTGCGACATAATTAAACAAAACGCTGACTGAGTTTTCTTTATTATTTATGTTTCTCTACATTTGTTTAAAGAAAAACTTTTCAACTTGTTTTCAACAAACTTTGACGGGGCAATAGATTATCTTGAATTAAATCGCTATAAGGGTTGCGACTTTAAACAAGTCTTAGGAATATTAAGGACGCGTTTACGAATCTGACAAAAATAAGCAGTTTTTCGGTGCATTTTGCGGCAAAATGATACAAAACCAAATGTAACTAATAATTACCACAGATAGATTACTCCTTAATCTTCAAATGGTAGCAATTTTTTATTCGAAAATTTTGGTTTATAATATTGTAAAAAGTAATTTCCGTTACCTCTTCACACAAATTTGACGACATCGTACTGACTTTAGGGACATTTTTCTTTTATTAAATAACATAAATTTATGTATTTAAAAATATTTTATGTAAGCAGACATGTTCAACTCAAAAAGGTAGCAAAAAAAAAACTAACAAAATGTTACAATACGCTCAGAAAACAAAAAAATTGAGTCTTATTTTTTCACATATTTAGCGGTAACACGTGATTCTTATTGGATTGAAATAAGGGTTATTTTACTGGTCACTGTCTTGATTTATTGCACAAAAATTTGTAATGAAATATTAGTCTGCGCTCGGCCGCCGTCGTGAGTGGACACTGTGACGCTTGTAAGCAGCTCCTCGTATGGGAAAAGATCGCTGTACGAATACAAAATATTTGACCTAACAAACTTGATCCTTCACGCATTCTGCACGGACTACGGACAACCAAGGTAAGATTTTATTCACAGTTTCTTATATGTACTTATAAATTTCATATTTAGTTTCGGACTTGATGGAGTGACCTGAAATGTACTTCGAAGACTGCTACTGGAACTAATAGACGAGTAGAGCTAGGTGTGTCGAGTTTGGGCTCGTTTTGTTAGTTATGTTGAGACCTTACCTCCGGACTTGATGGACAGACCTGCAGGTGTACTTCGAAGACTGCTACTGGAACTAATAGACGAGTAGAGCTAGGTGTGTCGAGTTTGGGCTCGTTTTGTTAGTTATGTTGAGACCTTACCTCCGGACTTGATGGAGAAACCTGCTGGTGTACTTCGAAGACTGCTACTGGAACTAATAGACGAGTAGAGCAAGGTGTGTCGAGTTTGGGCTCGTTTTGTTAGTTATGTTGAGACCTTACCTCCGGACTTGATGGACAGACCTGCAGGTGTACTTCGAAGACTGCTACTAGAACTAATAGACGAGTAGAGCTAGATGTGTCGTGTTTGGGCTCGTTTTGTTAGTTATGATGAGATCTTACCTCCGGACTTGAGGGACTGACCTGAAGGTCTACTTCTGTGACTCCGACTGGAACTCCTCGACGGATCGAACTAGATGTGTCGTGTTTGGGCTCGTTTTGTTAGTTATGATGAGATCTTACCTCCGGACTTGAGGGACTGACCTGAAGGTCTACTTCTGTGACTCCTACTGGAACTCCTCGACGGATCGAACTAGATGTGTCGTGTTTGGGCTCGTTTTGTTAGTTATGATGAGATCTTACCTCCGGACTTGAGGGACTGACCTGAAGGTCTACTTCTGTGACTCCTACTGGAACTCCTCGACGGATCGAACTAGATGTGTCGTGTTTGGGCTCGTTTTGTTAGTTATGATGAGATCTTACCTCCAGACTTGATGGAGTGACCTGAACGTCTACTTCGGTGGTTGTAACTGGAACTCGGCGACGGATCGAACTAGATGTGTCGTGTTTGGGCTCGTTTTGTAAGTTATGATGAGATCTTACCTCCGGACTTGAGGGACTGACCTGAAGGTCTACTTCTGTGACTCCGACTGGAACTCCTCGACGGATCGAACTAGATGTGTCGTGTTTGGGCTCGTTTTGTTAGTTATGATGAGATCTTACCTCCGGACTTGAGGGACTGACCTGAAGGTCTACTTCTGTGACTCCTACTGGAACTCCTCGACGGATCGAACTAGATGTGTCGTGTTTGGGCTCGTTTTGTTAGTTATGATGAGATCTTACCTCCGGACTTGAGGGACTGACCTGAAGGTCTACTTCTGTGACTCCTACTGGAACTCCTCGACGGATCGAACTAGATGTGTCGTGTTTGGGCTCGTTTTGTTAGTTATGATGAGATCTTACCTCCAGACTTGATGGAGTGACCTGAACGTCTACTTCGGTGGTTGTAACTGGAACTCGGCGACGGATCGAACTAGATGTGTCGTGTTTGGGCTCATTTTGTTAGTTATGATGAGATCTCACCTCCGGACTTGAGGGACTGACCTGAAGGTCTACTTCTGTGACTCCTACTGGAACTCCTCGACGGATCGAACTAGATGTGTCGTGTTTGGGCTCGTTTTGTTAGTTATGATGAGATCTTACCTCCGGACTTGAGGAACTGACCTGAAGGTCTACTTCTGTGACTCCTACTGGAACTCCTCGATGGATCGAACTAGATGTGTCGTGTTTGGGCTCGTTTTGTTAGTTATGATGAGATCTTACCTCCAGACTTGATGGAGAGACCTGAACGTCTACTTCGGTGATTGTAACTGGAACTCGGCGACGGATCGAACTAGATGTGTCGTGTTTGGGCTCGTTTTGTTAGTTATGATGAGATCTTACCTCCGGACTTGAGGGACTGACCTGAAGGTCTACTTCTGTGACTCCTACTGGAACTCCTCGATGGATCGAACTACATGTGTCGAGTTCGGGCTCGTTTTGTTAGTTATGTTGAGACCTTACCTCCGGACTTGATAGAGAGACCTGCTGGTGTACTTCGAAGACTGCTACTGGAACTAATAGACGAGTAGAGCTAGGTGTGTCGAGTTTGGGCTCGTTTTGTTAGTTATGTTGAGACCTTACCTCCGGACTTGATCACGTGACCTGAAGGGCTACTTCTGTGACTCAAAGTCAAAGTCAAATCATTTATTTCAACTAGGCCATCAAAGAGGCACTTTTAAACGTCGCATAATTAAAATTAAGGAAATGGGATGGGATGGGATTGATTCTACACCCATTCGCAAAGGTAGGTTATATGAAGAAGAATGGGCAAGAAACTCCATATCAATGTGAAAGCAATGTGCCTTGAAAATGTACACTAAATATTACTACTAATATTACTAAGTATTATTAAAAATTAAAATAATAAGAAAGAAAACAACTCCTACTGGAACTCCTCGATGGATCAAACTAGATGTGTCGTGTTTGGGCTCGTTTTGTTAGTTATGATGAGATCTTACCTCCGGACTTGATGGAGTAACCTGAAGGTGTACTTCGGTGATTGTTACTGGAACTCGGTGAGATCTTATCGCCGGAATTGATGAGCTGATCTGAACGTATACTGTTTTATATACTTTTGATAATTAGTATGAATTCCCTTCGTCTATATTATTTGTGCATAGTGCTAGTGGCATAACTTTCAGAGCTAACGAGCTCAAACTCGACACATCTAGTTCGATCCGTCGCCGAGTTCCAGTTACAATCACCGAAGTAGACGTTCAGGTCACCCTATCAAGGCAGGAGGTAAGGTCACCTCATAACTACCAAAACGAGCCCAAACACGACACATCTATTTCGATCCATCGAGGAGTTCCAGTAGAAGTCACAGAAGTAGACCTTCAGGTCAGTCCCTCAAGTCCGGAGGTAAGATCTCATCGTAACTAACAAAACGAGCCCAAACACGACACATCTAGTTCGATCCGTCGAGGATAGGGCATGCACCCGGTTCTACCCGGTTCCGAAAAACCCGGGTATACCCGGGTATTGGAGTAAGTCTGTGGAACCGGTTCTGAGAGCGATGGAACCGGGTCGACCCGGTTCCGATAAGTATGTAATAATTTTGCATTCTCTGCATCGAATTGCTATGAATGCTGCCATGGGATGAAGGGAAGGCCCCATTGTAAGCTTTCATTAGGCGTAGCACACGCTTACAGTACTTTGGAGTGTTAGTACTATAAGAAAATGGTGAATATAATAATATTTTAGTTAAAATGTGCCAAAACATAACTTTTACTTTTGTTTTCGACATAGCTGCCAAAGAACGGGAACGCCGCAATCGCGGTGGTATGACCTCTCTTTTAGGAGTGGCTGGAGAGGCGCCACGTCGTCCTCACCTTCCACCTGACGCAGATCCTATGTTTGTTTCGGGAGGTTCCTGTGCCTGATCGGGCGGAAAAAAACGCCTGGGTATCAAAATTGCAGGATCACCGAAGGACACGGTGGAGCATACGTTGCAAGTGTGCTCCACTTGGGCTGAGCACCGCTGTGTCCTCACGGAGGCCATAAGCGGCGGTGACCTCCCGCGCCCGGCATTGTTCGAAGCCATACTGCGGGGTGAGACGGGATGGGAAGGGGTCGGCTCCTTCTGTGAAGCAGTCATGCTAGCGAAGGAGGAAGTAAGCGCCTTGGTGAGGGACAGGCAGGACAGCCCGGACTTCACGATCCAGCCGCTGTGGGAGACCTCCACGACAATGGACACGAGACGATTTCCGGGCACCGTAAGCGCAGGCATGCGGACGACCAGTACTGGGTGATTTGGCGTCCGATGATGGAGCATGCCCGAGTAGACGGCGTGCCGAGTTCTACGCACGCCTCAAAGACCTGTCAGTAATCTGACGGGGCTCCTCTTAGAAGGCCAAAGCCTGCTGGGGTAACCGTGACTCCGGAACGTAAAAGGCTATTGAAGGATGCCTTGGATTTTAGTCAGTACGAGTCTGACAGTCCCTCTCGTCCTCATTTGATGATTTTACCACGTACAAATAAAACTTCCAATGAAGGAAGTGTAAGGCATATTACAAGCTTTCATTTGTCATTGCTTGCGATCTTTTTGGAATATATAGCGATAGTTTCAACTTAGCTACCAAATAATGAAGCGTATGGCACATCGTAAATTTTTATTTGGAATTGCTGAAGTTACTTTTGAAATATGTATTGGTTTTATAATAAAAAGTGAAAGTATTGACGTTATCAACGTTAAAAAGTTACGATTGGTTTCGATTCAACAGCCATAGAATGAGCTTTAAAAAAAAATTTTTGTAAGTTGTCTTTATTGTCACCATATATGCAGTTCTTAAAAATTAATGCTACTCGTATCTGGGTCAAAGTAGAGAGAAAATAGGAACTTAAAAAAATTTGAACTAGTTTTTTTTTTAAATAAAACAAAAACTTTTAAAATATATAAAATAACTAATGAATCAGTGTTTGGATTGTCCCCAAGCCCTATTCACAATTAGCAGACGAATCCTAATCAAAAAGAAAAAGAAAACATTAAGTTCACTTGGAACCGGGTAGAACCGGGTAACCCGGTTCCTAACGCCTTCAGAACCGGTTCTGAAAATTCTGGAACCGGACCCGGTTTTGAATGCCCTAGTCGAGGAGTTCCAGTAGGAGTCACAGAAGTAGACCTTCAGGTCAGTCCCTCAAGTCCGGAGGTAAGATCTCATCATAACTAACAAAACGAGCCCAAACACGACACATCTAGTTCGATCCGTCGAGGAGTTCCAGTAGGAGTCACAGAAGTAGACCTTCAGGTCAGTCCCTCAAGTCCGGAGGTAAGATCTCATCATAACTAACAAAACGACCCCAAACACGACACATCTAGTTCGATCCGTCGAGGAGTTCCAGTAGGAGTCACAGAAGTAGACCTTCAGGTCAGTCCCTCAAGTCCGGAGGTAAGATCTCATCATAACTAACAAAATGAGCCCAAACACGACACATCTAGTTCGATCCGTCGCTGAGTTCCAGTTATAATCACCGAAGTAGACGTTCAGGTCACTCCATCAAGTCTGGAGGTAAGATCTCATAACTAACAAAACGAGCCCAAACACGACACATCTAGTTCGATCCGTCGAGGAGTTCCAGTAGGAGTCACAGAAGTAGACCTTCAGGTCAGTCCCTCAAGTCCAGAGGTAAGATCTCATCATAACTAACAAAACGAGCCCAAACACGACACATCTATTTCGATCCATTGAGGAGTTCCAGTAGGAGTCACAGGAGTAGACCTTCAGGTCAGTCCCTCAAGTCCGGAGGTAAGATCTCATCATAACTAACAAAACGACCCCAAACACGACACATCTAGTTTGATCCGTCGAGGAGTTCCAGTAGGAGTCACAGAAGTAGACCTTCAGGTCACTCCATCAAGTCTGGAGGTAAGATCTCATAACTAACGAAACGAGCCCAAACACGACACATCTAGTTCGATCCGTCGAGGAGTTCCAGTAGGAGTCACAGGAGTAGACCTTCAGGTCAGTCCCTCAAGTCCGGAGGTAAGATCTCATCATAACTAACAAAACGAGCCCAAACACGACACATCTAGTTCGATCCGTCGAGGAGTTCCAGTAGGAGTCACAGAAGAAGACCTTCAGGTCACTCCATCAAGACAGGAGGTAAGGTCTCATCATATCTAACAAAACGAGCCCAAACACGACACATCTAGTTCGATCCGTCGAGGAGTTCCAGTCGGAGTCACAGAAGTAGACCTTCAGGTCAGTCCCTCAAGTCCGGAGGTAAGATCTCATCATAACTAACAAAACGAGCCCAAACACGACACATCTAGTTTGATCCGTCGAGGAGTTCCAGTAGGAGTCACAGAAGTAGACCTTCAGGTCACTCCATCAAGGCAGGAGGTAAGATCTCATCATAACTAACAAAACGAGCCCAAACACGACACATCTAGTTCGATCCGTCGCCGAGTTCCAGTTATAATCACCGAAGTAGACGTTCAGGTCACTCCATTAAGTCTGGAGGTAAGATCTCATCATAACTAACAAAACGAGCCCAAACACGACACATCTAGTTCGATCCGTCGAGGAGTTCCAGTAGGAGTCACAGAAGTAGACCTTCAGGTCAGTCCCTCAAGTCCGGAGGTATGATCTCATCATAACTAACAAAACGAGCCCAAACACGACACATCTAGTTCGATCCGTCGCCGAGTTCCAGTTACAATCACCGAAGTAGACGTTCAGGTCATTCCATCAAGTCTGCAGGTAAGATCTCATCATAACTAAGAAAACGAGCCCAAACACGACACATCTAGTTCGATCCGTCGAGGAGTTCCAGTAGGAGTCACAGAAGTAGACCTTCAGGTCAGTCCCTCAAGTCCGGAGGTAAGATCTCATCATAACTAACAAAACGAGCCCAAACACGACACATCTAGTTCGATCCATCGAGGAGTTCCAGTAGGAGTCACAGAAGTAGCCCTTCAGATCACGTCATCAAGGCAGGAGGTAAGGTCACCTCATAACTAACAAAACGAGCCCAAACTCGACACATGTAGTTTGATCCATCGTGGAGTTCCAGTAGGAAGTAGATCTTCAGGTCACTCCATCAAGTTTGCAGGTGAGGTTTCATCTTAGCCAACAAGTACATATTACTTAAAAAAAAATTACAATTTTCATCGTATCAAAATTAGTTCACTTGACTATTTATTCCCGCAGCTAACACGCTAACGCTTGTGTGTGTGACTTGTGTCTATGTAGTAGTTCAATTCTCAACTTGTCATTTTTGCATATACGTCCTTAAGAGCGTAGACGGGCTGCGCGGGAATTGAAAAATAGGTATTTGAAGAAACTATTGCCGTCGCGCTGCGCTCTAGCAACCGGGCGGTATCAATATGTGAGTGAAGTCTGTATTTGTGTGCGTAGCTCAGTAGCGCGCATCTCTCGCCCGCTCGCGCCGACCAAACTACCTACGTTACGTTCGTCTCTGTCTCAGTCGGATTGAAGATATCGGCGTGCGCAGTGTTTCGTGTGATCGTGCTATTTATACTCGCTTATTATTGTGTTATTTAGTACTTATTAGACCTTTGCTATTGTTTACGGACTTGATTCTTTGCTTCACTGTTTTGACTCGGCTTGTATATCGGATTTGAATAAGTACCTATTTGTTTACGACTGGAGAAAAATCGTGAGTATTATTTTATTTGTAAATAAATTTTAAATCGAAAAAATATTTCAATAATGTACCAAAACACTACCTACTTGAGTAGTGTTTTGTTAAATAATTACATTTTGTTTGATAAAATGTCAATTTACTAATATATTACTCGTATAATCATAACGTAATAATTTTTGTTTCAGGTAAAACTTTTTTCTTTAATAATGGGTGGAAGAAAAGGGAATAAAACTCGTCTATTCTTGAGTGCTAAGAGAAAAAGACATCATTTACGTATAAAACGGAAGATTCATTTTGCACCGTGTACAGTACCACCTAAGTAATTAATTTTCATATCTATTATGGTCAAAGGGGAGTGAGGTGGTCAATTTTGAATGGCATGGCGTGATTCTACCCCAAATGGTCCTTGTCGGCGCTGCGCGGTGCCGTGCGCACAAGCACGTTACCTACCTTCTGACTGGATTTGCCATCGATGATAGGGCTTTTACTTTTTTATGATAAATACAGTGTTAATAACTATTTTCAAAACAATGAGTGTTTTTGCGTTATGGAGCTTAAATGGAAAAATGCTTCAGTGGAAAAAATTGGTTTTCTCAAACATGCATGGAAATGTGGTCATTATTTTCGAAAAAAAGAACCGAAGAAATTTACCTGTAAGAGAAAGGATGGAAATGACGACAGAATAAATGTACATATTATTATATAACTTTTGTATTATTTAAAATACCCACAAGCACCTTTTCTGCCTCTTCTGCATAAATATTAAGAACTAGCTTTTGCCCACGGCTTCGCTCCCGACAACTGACTACTACCCTACCTACCTAAAAAAATAATTTAAAAAACTTATTATCCTATTTCGGACGACGGCTAATCCAAAAACACAAAAAATATAAAAACCGGTGTAATTAACACGATTGTCGACTTCCTTTAATAGTAACGAGGGGGAATAGCGCTCACTGGGTAATGGCGCTCACCTCTCTAACTCTAGAAAAATGGAACATAGCAACATGCCACGTCGCGTGAAGAGCGAGGGTCGGGGGCGTCTAAAAGACAGCGGTGCAAATGGTCAGTCTGCTCGCGTCATGTGACCGTGAGGTGCGTTTCTTTGTTTGTGGCCACACTGATCTAATTTTTGGTTACGTGTTTTTTATCGGTAAGTCCAAAACTTTAATACTTATGTATTATTTATTTTACTTGTTGTATAATAAAATTATTTTATTTTCTGATAAAGCAATCAATTTTCAACAGTTGCGTATGATTTTTTTTATATTTTAAATAATTAACAAAACGACCGTTTGGGGTAATGCCGCGCATCTGAGCGCCATTACCCCTTTAGTGACTTATTTTTTTATTGTTGTAGATATGTTGAGAAACCGAAAAGGGACCAACGCTAAAGCAGCTTGGACCGAAGAAAACCTTCGATCTGCGAAAGCTGCGATTAAAAGAGGTATGTCTAAAAGACTCAATAAGGCTGGAAAAGTTGTGCAAGAAAAGGAGAACAAACAAAATAATATGAAACAAAAATCTCACAAGAGGAAAATTTTAAGAGAAAGTTCTTCAGAGAGTGAAGATGAAGAGCGCCTTTGCCACGATGACAGTGATGACGATATCAAAATTATAATGATGAGCCAATGAAGAATTTGGAAAAAATAACGAGTTGTGGTATCGCTGCTCCATCTGCGGGCTGTGGGCTCATGCTGTATGTTCAGGATGGGATTCGCCAGATCTGTGATCATGATTCAATTTGTCTTAGCTCTAATAAAAAATATTATTCTTTTATATTATACTATAATTATTGAAGTTGATTAGACATCATCGAAGACTTAACTTAACTTTTTAAATTGAAAAAGGCTAATCTTACGTACAAATAGGGATAATTGATGTTAATTTGTAATTGTAGACTTTACTTTTAATATTTATAAGGTTGATCTCATTAATATTTCCATAATTAAAATGTATCTCACTTGTTATATTCCAAAAATCATGTTTGAGCGTAATAACCCCGTACCCTGAGCGCCATTCCCCAATGTTAGGGGCAATGCCGCTCAAACATCTTTTTTTTATAATGTTTTACTACTACTAGTAGTTCAAAGATATATGCTTTTGTTGTTGAATTGTTGATTACTCGATAATTAAAGACTTTGTTATTTTGCTTCATTTTGATTTTGAATAAATAATTTAAAAAATACACCATGTTTTCCTTAAGTGAACGCCATTCCCCCTCGTTACCCTATATAAATTTACTACTTTATAAGAGCAGTAATTATTTTAAAAACTCCCCTGTAAATATTTAAGTCAAGTCAAAAGCAGAATTATCACACCAAGAAGTATAGTGCAATCTTTAGTTACGTATTATACGTAATGCTTACGGTTTGTATTTTTGTAAGAGACACTTCGCTAAAGTTCATTTCAAATATTATTTAATTATAAACCCTAAAAATGTCATTGAATTGTTAGTTCGTTGTCTCTTAAATGAGCATCAAATTTCACTGTTCAGTAAATCAGTATAGGATAAACGTCGATATCGATTGACATCACTATGATTTCGATAAAAACGTCGAGACAAGTCACTTCCCTAATTGTGTACGTATTAGTCTAACCCTCCCTCACGTCTCGTCTCCCCCCGTAGAGTGCGATAGAGACAACTGCAGCTCAGAACGATTTTACCTACAAAAAACCTTGTCCGATCGACGTTTCGTATTCTCCTGTTTTCTCCTCGAAACCTAAGCCAATTAAATTATATTTGGTATCAAAATTTAAAGGAAGAATAGATCTATGCCCCTATTACTTGTTTTTATTTTAAAAACTTTTCAATTTTCTTTGGTAGTCGTCTGATTACGTAGGTAAAAATGATGTATTTTTTTAGGTTTTTGGTAAGTCATATTTATTTTTGTAATAAATTTTTTGAAAAAAAAAAAATGACAGGGGCATGCCTTCAATAGACCTAGATTTTTATAAATAAAAACGATTACTCTAGAGGCATTATCCAGGAAGAGAATAGGGGAATACATTTGTATGGAAAAATGCAGCCCGTCTACGCTCTTAATACAGTTCATTCGGTTACCGACATAAAGCCTCCTGCAGACACACGCGATTAATCGCGCTGCGACAACGAGCCAAGCTAATTTCCACTCTAAAAATACTGCGAATGGACTGCGACATGTCGCCCCGCGCGCAGGAGGCTTTACTCTCCACTCGCCCCAGTCGGAGGGATAAGAAAACACCTTAAGGTTCCATTAATGTAAACCTTATTAATTAAATCGTAATTACCGTGAATTGAATCTTAATAAATATTTTATAACGTAAAATATAATTTGGGATTAGGTGAGGTACATTGAAGGAATTTGAAGAATGATGAATTCACTTTTTAGGAATCACCATAAATTAGTAGATGTAGAATACCGATTGGTAAATAGTAAAGATAAATGCGAGTGCCCGAAAAAAGATTAGTTCTTGCAGTCAACTTCCCATTGTACTGAAACTGGTGTCAAAAATAAAATAAGGAATTGTTGCGGCTGCGTCTGAAGAAAGTAATATACTGCCGGAATTGCATTGAGTGCAGATCTTATGTCATTATGACAATTCAGTCAACAATACGTTATTAGTGGTATACAAAAACCGACCTTATTGCCCATACCATATACAGGGTGTAAGAGACATTGACGCACAAACGGATACCATGGGTCCAGGACATGATTTTGGACCCCCCGTGTTTGAATTTTTCGTCGGTTTTTTCCTATTTTTATTATTTTTTGTTTGTTTTTTTTTTTAATAGTGAGCCGCGCTTAAAGTACTACAGGTAATGTGGTACTGGGCACAGTATTTAGGTATACGATGACCTTTCATTATAAACATCTAAGAAGACACCATTTCTAGTTTTATTTACATTGCTACTTTTAGTGAAAGTAGTGAATTAATTACTTATTTATTAAAAATCTCATCGGGTTAGGTAAGAATAACGATTATGAACAGTCTAAAGTAAAAAAAAACCTCCAAAATATCGTTTTTTTATTTAGAAAATTACGAAAAAACCGACGAAACCTTCCAACACAGGGGCGTCCAGAATCATGTCCTGGACCCATGGTATCTGTTTGTGCGTCGATGTCTCTTACACCCTGTATAGGCCTTATCACAAACTGCTAACAAGTACATATCTCTACACTAAATATCCACAACTAACCTACAGATTTACGAGTTTAATTTACAACTCCTCCCCGACAATATTGACCAGAGCCTATCACAGCCGAAACCTAAATAAAGCCATTTGTAACCATAACCAAAGTCACGTTCCACTTTACGAGTTCCCAGTTCCCCAGTTTCAATTTCATATCAAACCAGGAGTTATGGACTACCCAGCTACCCGCAAGTTACCCTTCACGCATATTTAGTACTAACTTATGCCCTGACTTCCCTTGCGTAAAGTTGATATCCGTAGGTACACTTGTTTCTTCTTTTCTTCCTCTTCTTCCTCGGGTGACCACTGAAAACCAGCGCTATGCTGTGGGTCGTGTGGGTCTCATAAAGCACAGCATTATGTTGAGTGGTCGCCTTTCTTTTTAACATGCTTATTAGTGATGCATCCGATACCGATACCGATACCGATATATCGGCGATACTTCGGGTTAGCCGATATATCGGTATCGACGATATTTTCATGACCGATTCAACGATACTTTTTAATTTGAAAATGTAGTGTAAACGAGCGGTTGTCTGGTCTATTTCGTTGCAAATGAGCCACGAACTATGCCCAGGAAAACCCTTGCCAAACAGACTTGCGAAATCGCCTTTCCCCAAATCAAAATTTAAGATTAGGTACTTTGTTTTTTAAATGAAAATCTTATTGAGGTTAATTTTAATTACTAAAATGTATAATTATCTAATATCAACCTATATCACTACTTTTCTTGAATAAATTGGAGACTATTTATTTTAAAATTACTTAATTATTTTTTTTAATTCACAATAAGCGTATCGGTATCGGTATCGGTATCGCCGATATTTTTATAAGAATATCGGTATCGGTATCGTATCGGCGAAAAGGTGTATCGATGCATCCCTAATGCTTATATTAGCTTCACTTGTTACTATGTATGTAAGAAAATCTTGGGATCTTAATTTGACCCACTTCCCGGTCTTCGATTAGGATGAAATTTTGCACACGCTCTAAGTTCTGATGACAATACATAACTAGCTAAGAAACGTCATTATAAATCCAATATGGCGGCCTCCCCAAGATGGCGGACTGGCTGTTTCAAATCCATCCCATGATATGGGTATCAAATGAAAGGGTTTCCTGTCAGAAATACGAAAAAAAAGTCACGTGACTTAAATCCAATATGGCGGACGTCCAAGATGGCGGACAAGCTATTTGAAATGCACCCCCTGATATGGGTATCAAATGAAAGGGTTTGCTGTCAGGAATACGAAAAAAAATAATCACGTGACTTAAATCCAACATGGCGGATCCGCCATGATATGGGTATTAAACGAAAGGGTTTGCTGAATGGGATACGTAAAAAATTATCACGTGACCTAAATTCAACATGGCGGCCGTCACATGGTGGCGGATAAGTATTAAATTAAGTTTTCATATTATGAAGACTAAAAAGTATAACTTTCAGTGCGTGCTAAAAGCGTGTTTTTTAGTTTTTTAAACTATTAAAGAATTTATACAGACATTTTTACGGTCATGTTTTTGTTATTTGTTTACTATTTATGTTTACATTTAGTTATTAATTTCTCAGTTTAAAAAAAATAAATTATTTTTTCTTTCTTTGAAGTTTTGCCCCCCATACAAACACGGCGCATCATCACGTTTTTAATTTTACAATATTATAGACAAAAATTGTGATAGCTCGAATAATTAGAAAAGTTATCTCAGCGAAGTATCGAGGCCCTTTTCTAAAACATCAATTTACATGTGAAAACTTCGGTCGGTCTCACAGCAATGGTGATAAAATGGTCCGGACTAAGGTCTGTTAGCTGGGAAATTGTTAGGAGTTTTTCTTTGTTAAGTTAATTTGTAGGATTGGGGACTAGATTCGGAGTTGATCTGGACTAGTCTGATTATATGAGGCGTGTGATTCGCTGTGTTATGGTTACAGTTATGATGATGGAAACTTCAGTAGAACAAAGTTTATTAAGTTACCTTTTTTTTTAGGTGGTAAAATCATCAAATGAGTCCTCCCGCCCTGGGTTGGGCGGAAGAAACTGTCAGACTCTTACTGACTAAAATCCACCCGTGTTCCTT